>JAWNOK010000026.1:0-1200000 GCA_035046005.1 Drosophila acutilabella | reverse complement strand
GCGAACATTCGCTTAACGAGGCTGTGGCTAAGCCGCAAGCAAATCATTGAAGCGCGTTGCAGCGTTGCAGCATTGACCAGTTGCAGTGTGCAGACGAGCTAAGCGGATGCTGCTGCAGTTGAAGAAACCTTAACATCTCCTCAGTGCAACATAGTCATGGTAATGATACGATGTTGATTGCAATCGCTTTGCCGTTTACTGTTTGCATTTGTGTGGCAAATTTACAGCTTCAGTAGCAGCCGCTACTTCAGTCATTTCCAAGGTCATAGCTCTGTAGCAATCTATGATCAGAGCCCTATTGAAAGAAATTAACCAAAGTGATGATGCGGAAAGTGGTAAAAATGGCGTAACGCAACGAACCACTGATCCACCAATAATAACAACAACACAATAATCCGGAAATTAGTTTTGGCGGTTTTTCGCCATTGACTTTTGTTGTTGGTGTGGTGAGGCCATGTCACATTTTGGGTGACAGCTGCTCGAAATACGCCCACATTTTGGCACTTTGTCTTTGTCCAATTAAAATCAAATTTTATCATTTTATAAAATTTTGATGCAACAATTTGGCACTGATGACAGTTTAATTGCTACCCCCAAAAACCACTTTCCGCAGAGTTCTCAAATGGCAGCTGCTTTCCATTAACCAGAACTCTCTTGGCTTGAGTGTCGTTCTGTGGTATCATCATGCATCGGGTTGTTGATGCCACTTGAGGGACTCTCAATATAGACTCTCATAGCGATTATTAGCCCTCATTTGGTGACCACTTTAAATAATATATTGCGAGTTTTCATTTTTCTGCCAACGTCATTTTTATTAAACAATTATGAGAAAATAATTTGAAGTTCTCAAAATAAAGGGAAAAGTTAGTTGCATGCGGCTTTACTTCATGTTTAAAATATATTGAAATAAACAACTTTTTTAGTTTAAAACTCCAATCAATTCGATTCAAAACATTTTCTACGACTTATATTTATTTTAAGACCCCGTACTCTAAACAAGTAAGGAAAGTACAGTCGAGCAAGCCCGACCGTAAAATACTCTCTGCATTTTTTATACTTTCTGCAAGAGTATATTGGGTTTGTGCAAATGTATGTAACAGGCAGAAGGAGGCGTGGCCGACCCCATCAAGTATATATATTCTTGATCAGCATCAACAGCCGAGTCGATATAGCAATGTCCGTCTGTCTGTCTGTCTGTCTGTCTGACTGTCTGTCTGACTGTCTGTCCGTCCGTATGAACACCTGGATCTTTCAAACAACAAAAGCTAGAGCCACCAAGTTTGAATGAAAGTCCGTAATCTTCGCGAGCAGATCAAGTTTATTTCAAATTGTTGCCACGCCCTTTACCGCCCCTGCAAAAAACCAGATACACCTAGAAAACATTTGTGTTTTAGGCGAATAACTCAACAACTATGGCACATAGGAGCACCAATTTTGGTATACAGGCGACTGTCTAAACGCAATGACATTAAAAGCTTTGGGCTGTCATGCCCCCTTTTCTCTAGAACTAGAAAACTTTCCAAATTCAATGCCGTTTATAAGGTATTTATTTAAATAGTACAGTGTTGTAATTTAATATTCGTTTGGAGACTTATCATATCTAACCATTCTGAAACTTACATCAAAATCCTACGTTAAACAAGAGAGTTATCACGGTCAAAGTTTATGTTATTTAACTCCAAAATCACTGTACGCGCAAGCGAGACAGAAACATACAAACATATGTTCGAACTTTTTCGTTGCGTGTGTGGCGGTGCGCAGCACTCGCCAGTTCAGACCAATAAAATAATTTTAAACGAATTTGTAGCATGTAAATGCAGATAATCGAAAGAATTTTAAAAGTGTGGCGTGGTGCAACTGGTAGAGTTGCAGCGCAATATGGAACCTCCGTCTGAGATCGCGGGTTCGAATGCTGACAATGACAATTGTTAATTTAATTTTTTAAATTTTAATTGATAATGTAAATACTAAATTTTAATTTTGTAAATGTTTTTTTAAATTTTATGCGCACAACTGTGAGAGTACGGGGTCTTCTATAGTCGGCTTGCTCGACTGAAGCCTTTCTTACTTGTTTTATTTAATGTTTATGCATTTTATACATTGACATCGTATAGTAACTATAACAGACCCAATTCAAAATAAGAAAGTATGCTACTTTCGCCTCGGGTCTTTAGGATTCCCGTTACTCAATTTAAATATGTTATTAACAAATTGTTAGTAACAATATTAAATTGTTATTAGGAATGATGTGTTATAAAATGATTGCTTGATAAAGACAGATAATTTTCATACAAATTCATATTTAGAGCATATGTTCGTTTGTATGGGAGCTATACGATATAGTAATACCGGCATATGTATTCTGTGTGAGTTTGATTGCTATAACTTGGTCAATGCATAAATTTTTCATACTATTTCATATTTGGAGCGTATTTTTTACCGATCTGTCATATGGGAGCTATATGATGTAGTTGTCCGATTTGGATCAAACCTGGTCAGCTCATGTAAAAACAAACTTATACTGTTTGGGTATTGTACCTTTCATTTACGACCCATTTCACCTTTCTAGCCCTTATAGTCTCAAAGATCCTTTTGTTCATACAGACGGACGGATGGACGGACATGGCTATATCAACTCGGCTATTGATGCTGATCAAGAATATATATACTTTATGGGTTCTGCCACGCCTCCTTCTACCTGTTACATACATATCAACGATTACAGTATACCCTCGTACTCTACGAGTAACGGGTATAATTAAGATTTTTTGTTAATATTTTGAAGTTTACAAACGGTTTTTTTAAATAACAATTAGCAAGTAGAAAAGATTTTTACAGTTTTGAGCGATGACAGAAACTACGTAACTCTTGCTTAATAACTTGCAGAGGAGTCTATTAGGAAGGGCCAATGAAAGGATAAAAGCGTCAGACGCTTTCAACAGTTCAGCTCAACTTAATTAGCCAAGTTGAGATCAAAAGCTAAGCCACCCAGAAGCCCGTCACTTAAACACTAGTAGCTGCCGTCCAGGCTTGACACAAATTACCAAGTTTAGTGCGACAGGCCTTCGACTCCAGACTCCTCCTGATTGCATGCAGAAATTACATGACAACAGCAATACTTGAAAGCCTGAAACTTTAAGTCTAAGCCCAAACACAACGCCAACCCCTCTCACCTTAACTCAAGCCCAAACCCAAAAGCCATGAGTAATACACACTCGTACACACATAATTTTGGTGTTCGAATGGGTATAGCAGTGTTTTATTAAGATTATTATGATTCTCAACTGGCAGCAGCTAAAAATTACAAATCATCTTACATTGAGCGGCACTAAAATCATCAGACGAGCATCCAGTCATTCCGTCAACCAGGCAGACGGGCAACCCCGACACTAACTGTCCATCAGCAAAAGAACCGTGAACAGACCCATCAGTAGCAAAAGCAGTACCAGAAGAGGTACCAAAAACAGAAACAGAAGCAGAAGCAGAAGCTTCGATGCTCAAGCGTGAGCGGTGGCAACGGTAGCCGATCGGAGTGCAAGCCAAACAGCTTTAATGGCCAACTGTTTTAGACAAGTTTGAAGTGGCATGGAAGGGAGGAAGGGCACGGTGCGAATGGGGAAAGAGGCTCTCGCAGGCTCGAATGTGAATTCCGTGCATTTGCAATCGCACTTGACTGCATGCACTACGTCCGGTCGCTAAGTCGCAGTTGGGTCACTGGCAGCCGCATCAGCATTAACTGATGTTGTTACCGGGGCCTAAGGGGAGTGGCTGCTGTTGTTGTTGTTGACGCTATGCTGTTACAGTCACCGCTCAATGACGACGTTGAAAAGTTTAACGCGTTTTCGCTTTGTATGATCATTATCGCAGTATTCGTTTTACGCAACTTCTTCTTTTTCAACTCATTTGGCATTTGGTGGCACTGTTGTACTGCTTCACTGCTGCACAACTACAGTGAGTGCCACAGTTGCTTGCTGCTTTTTGGTGATCCATCAATTGCAACTCTTGCTGCTGTTACAGACGTTTCTGCTGCCCCATGATATACGCTCATTGCATTCGTTTTTCGTTGAAGTTTAGCTTGAAATTCAGTTACCATTTGTGGGGCAGCTGGGCCAAAGTGTAGTGGCTTGATTACTTCTTTTGTGGCATCAAAAACAAATAAAAGCTTAAATTGTTTTCAGATCATAAAGAAAAATGGGTTTAACCCATTGATTGTCTGCTGATTGCCATTTATAGCCCTCCCTCTAGCACTCTTCGAACGGCAAATTATTGTGAGTTTCTTGATTTTGGTGGTTTTACAGCTTCACTGTTATGTTTGTTCCCAGATCATTGAACTAATGAGCCAAAGAACTTGGTCATGAGCCGCGTCCTAAAAACGTCTATCAGAGCTATGTCCAACACATGTTTATATGCAAACAAAGATCCATTTGATTTTTTGCATCGTCTAAGCTACGCCCCAAAAATGTTATTGAAGCACACTATACGTATACGCAACGTGTGTAATTAAAAGAAACAAGATGAAAATTGGCCAGTCAAGACATTTACGAGTCATAAACTCATGCCAGATACATTGTAGTCAACAGTAAAAATGCAAACAACTAATTGGGTCACGAAGGCATGGCGATAAGCCGCGAGAAGGGTCAATGTGTTGTACAGTGCACGCCGTACACCTGTTGGCAGGTGAGCGCGAAAAGTGACCGCAATGACGTTTCACTTACTGGTTTGACTGGCTGTCAAAAATAAATAAATAATTTTTGACAGACAGCAATGACACGACCTGGCAATGGTGACAATAGAAATGATGACATGACTGATAGTGCTACGCACCACTTTATGTATAAAGTCGAAATCATACTTAAACTCATATTCGTATACGTATTTGTACCTGCGTGTGGTGCACCTTTCGTCGCCTAATTGCGTTCTGCAACACACATTTTGGGGGTATTTCAGTATTTTTCCACAACTACCAAGCAAACGGCATAAATTTAAATTTTAATTTACTGCCTCGTTGTCAATTGAAGTCGTGCCCAGAGATTTACGAGAGAAAAAGGTAAACCTAACTCTGTCCGATATTTTATTTCATTTCATTTATTTATTTTGAGCTACTTGCAAAATAATTGCATAAATAAATATTTTAAGAAAAAGGTACGAGTTGATCTGGACTCGGACTCAGACTCTGTTCGAGCTGGGGCTGCGACTGAAGTTGAATGCGTTTAGATTGGTTTTCCTCCTGCCCCTTAATTTGTTGCATTTTGATTATAATCGCCAACCGGCAGGTTGTCCAGTTTGGCTTGGCTGATGTGACCAGACGTCGAAGTATGCACCTTCTCCCTCCTCTAGTACACCGACTCCTCCTCCGACGACCAGATTAAAGTGTAGTGATTACTAGCGTGTGTAACCGACGCGACGGTCCTTCCTGTCCACTTCTCATTATTGTCGATCTTGACGTTTGTCTCTCTGCCATTGGGACAATTTATCAATGAAACGATGGATTTGCTGATGTGTTCGGCGGAAGCCTGGAGAGGCTGTCTGACGCTCGGTGAATGTAAATTTTGGCACAGATATGCAAAAAACAATCACAAAAGAGTTCTAATCTTTAGGTCAACAGAGGCTAATGAACCACATTAAATAAATTAGCTATCAAAAAAAAATATATTTTAATTGTAAAATATATTTTTGTAAGCAACAATACTACAACCTCTTTTCTAACATTTACATTCTTTATTATCCTTCCTATATATGTCAATAATACTCACAGTTAAGGTACTTAATTATTCGGATCATGTCTATTCATTTTAAGACTACAAAATTATTGGTGGTAGACCCCATATTTAAAAGAATACTAAAATACAATCAGCGTAAAAGGCAGAAGCAGTTATAAGCAACTCCAAAGAAGGGAGAAAATAGGCATACCCTTGTCATAAGGATAAATATGTGTTTTCAATCATTGTTACCATGTGGAAAATTGACTGTAATGTTGTGATTATTAATTATTATTGTAATTTGTTGGCAATTTGAATTACAAAATTTCTATTAGTTACCATTTCGTGTATCGTGACAAAACTTAATAGGAACCTGACATGCTTTGCATAGAGAAATTAAAGGTCTAAAACAATCTTTCAATTAAAATTTTAAATTAACTTAACGAGCCAAGCCAACAAATTTAGAATGATTGTCCATCTATATGTCAGGCAGAGCAAGTCTATTAAGCGTTTTTCACACCACAGCCGCTCCCGCGCGTTGTAAACACTTATAACACCATAACTTAATAGAGCTAACACTACAAAATTCATACATAATACTAATTCAACCATAATAATACTTAACATGTTTGGTCTGGATTGGACAACTACTACATATAAAATAGCTCAGATACCCTATTCAAATCTATACCACAGGACCATAGGAAATACAAAAACTGTTATTCAAATTGAGCTATCTCAACCAATCTTATAAGGTATATACCGTATTATCATTCTATACAAATATGTGTATGGTCCGGATCGTACAGTTACAGCACATAGCTCCCATTATCATTTTACTTAACTGGGTTAGTTCTACATTAATTGTGTATCTTTACTTTAACATATAATTTTAATACCACATTGTACATCCAATCGGGAAATATATATTTATGTAAGTTTAATAAATTTATAATATAAAATAAGAGCTGGTCACCGACAAAATGTCATAAATGGAACATCCCAAAAATTTAATTCAGCAATTCCAAAAAAGTCATACACATAAGACAGGGAATTGACAAATCCAAACACGATTAACAAGTGTTTAAATCACAATAAAACTTTAAATCCCACAGATGAACCCATAAAAACTTATAAAAACAAAACACGTCAAAAGAAATCGAAGTAAACTGACTATGGCTCAGGGGCAAACACACTGCATGCAAAAACTCCAAAAAAAAAAGAAAAGAACATTGAGATAATGGTAAAAAAAAACAAGTTACGCATCCAAAAATTGGTCAATAAAATCAACGACAAAAGTTTTGCTAAGCAGACGAGTACAAAGGACACCCAGTGAGATAGTCAGTGCAGAAAAGGACAAGATATGCACATACACACTGTCTATAAAGAAGAAAAAAAAAACTTCTGGCGGGCAGTGTGCGTCTCACATTGGTGGACAAAAAACATTCCCAGGGCAATAAAAATGACAACAGTTACAAACGGGCGGCGGCCGGAGATACATATTACAAAGACAAACAAAAAGCCAGAGAAACGGCAGACAGACGGACGGACAGAAAAACACACTTGTGCAGATTAAGCCAATTTAACAGATGCTTTAAGTCAACTGTCCCCTTAATCTCATGTAGGATTAACGCTTAGAAGTGCGAACTTCAAGTGACTTATTGGAGGGTTCGAATATGAGTTACGTTTTTCGATTCATTTGTGTGATTCTTTCGAAAGCGTGACTCACATTGAATTTTTAAATACCCTACAGAATCTACGGTGGGGAGTGCTGACTTTAGTACACTTTTGTGAGCAATAATTGAATAATAAAGTACAATTTAAACTCAATTATTATGTCTAACATATATTTTATTTATTTTATTTTGGTTAGTACTGTATAATACTCTCTCTGCATTTTATTCCCTGTTATATAATTATATTTTTAAAATCGGTATCCAGGTACAATGGATAGTACTTGCATTAGGACACGTTGAAACAAAAATAAAATATAAGTAGAATCGAGTACACATACATATATTTGTCTGTATAGACATACAAATTCGTTTGACATTATATGTATGTGTTCATGTACATAAGTTTGTTTTTGTACCATTGGTCGGCACGGCGAGCTTCCGCAGGCAGCGCTGCCGTCACACATGCAGCGAAAACGTTCAAACATTTGCTTGTATGTATCTGTCTCGCTTGCACACATGCATTGATATTCCGCTCATATGTAAACTTTGTTACGTGTTTTCTTTCTTGATTATAGTCGTATTTTAATGAAACTACGATAATAACTAATACCTTAAAAATAGCATTGAAGTCTGAAAATACCACCGGCATTGCATTTATGCAGTTGCTAGGACCCTGTGTTCCAAATTTGTCCCTATATGCCATGGTTACTTAGATATTCGCCAAAAACATAACTTTTCCGAGGTGTATTCAAGTTTTTCATCATTGTGGGCAATGCAGACCCCACCTCCTACTGCCTGCTACATACACTGGACAAACCCAATATACCCTTGCGGATACTATAAAAACCAACTATTTTTGCCTCATGATTAAAAAACTGTATTCATTTATAAACATAAAATATTTTATTTTATACCTTAAAATTACAGATTGAATTGTTCAGAAAATAATTTTAGTTAGTGTGTATTAAAATTTTTAACTTAATCAAATTTTTAGTAGTTTGCAAATTATCTTTACAATGTAATTCTTTGGTTAATTTTCATTCTATGGTATTTACCTGTAATAATAGTTTTAATGAACTGAATGGAACTGAATGTTGGTTACCGATTTAGTTGAGCTCTAAATCTTATAATTTAGAGATATAAAGGATATTAAGTGGCGGTAACATGTCCATTGACATATTTTAGCTACCAAATAAGCAATCCACTGATTTTATTCGCCACTTTAAGTTTATTTTATATTACTTCATGGTAGTTTTGATTTTTTATTTTGACTTTTTTAACAAATCGAGGCATAAATTCCCAAACTTACAAACATATATACACACACGAAAATGAAGTGAGTTCAGTGTGTCTTTTGCCTGTACCCTCAAGCTTTGTTTTTTCCTCAGATACTTTGTCTTCGTGTGCTTGTCCCTCTGTCTGCTCTGGCAAATCCTTTAGACGACGTTGCATGTTTCTCTTTTTTGGCACTTTTTTTATTCATTTCATTTCATATAATTTTTCCCCGTTCCTTATCGTTCTGTGCTTCTATGCTATTGCTTAAGTTGCGCATTTTGCGGCGTTTTGATATGTTACCCGGTAGCGGCTTTTTTATACTCTCTGCAAGAGTATATTGGATTTGTGCAAAAGTATGTAACAGGCAGAAGGAGGCGTGGCAGACCCCGTATATTCTTGATCAGCATCGCAAGCCGAGTCGATATATGGAGGTTCTCAACTTTTGTTCCGTTTGTAGGCATTTGTTCATATAGTAAAGTATTGTAATTTATAATTAAACACATACTTGCATATATGCATCATATAAATATTGTCTTTCGTATGTGTATTAGCATACAGACAAACAGATGTATGTTTGATTATGCTTAGATTGTTTTTTAGTTTCAACGAGTTTTAATGCAAGTACTACACATTGTAATATCTCGAGACCGATTTCAATAATTTAATCGGGAAAAAAATGCAGAGAGAGTATTTTACGGTCGGCCGTGCTCGACTTTACTTTTCTTTGTTGTTTTATTTTTCGCTCGGATTTCTTTCGTCTTGTTCCTCCTTAGTGTTGCTTTTTTGATGCCTCTGGCGATGGCAATGGTCGTGTCTGGTAGCATTGCAATGCCCAAACTCTTTGGTACCATCGCAAAATGAGCCACTTAAAGCGATGAGATTTTTGGCGTCTGGCGATGTCGTCGTTGTGGTTGTCGGCATTTATCAAATAAATATCTTTGAAATATATAACAAATAATGAAATTCATCCAAACAGTTTGGACAATAAGTTAAAATTGGTGTTATTAATTGTAGGCAATCGATTTGATTTGTTTATGGCTGGAGGAGTGAGCAGCTCTCACACTGCGTCCCATCAATCTCGTATCTTTAATCTCTCATATGGAAAGATATATCATCCTATTGTATGTGGCATCATTAGCGTCTATCCCCAAAAACATAGCCACAGACCACAGTCATCGCTCCACAAAAGAATTAATTGAAACATTACCTAAGCAAACATCGCCCCAAAATGACTAACTCGGCTAATTGAATTTCCTCCACAAAAAAGGACTACGGCACGATTCACGTGTCCTCCGTACGCCGAAATCTTCCCTCGACTTCATACTTGTAGAAAAATTAATGTCTCGCATTTTAAGTGTCTCTTTTTTTTAGCATGGTCAACGAACATTGTTGGTATGTGACTTCACGCATAAAAATTAAAGTCGTCAAGCTTTTGTTTGAGTTGTTTCAGAGGGTGTGCTGTGGCCAGTTTTCTTATCCACCCAGCCTTCTTCCTGTTTATTCAATTGACCTTTGTTGTAAATGTGGCCTTCATTACTTTGCTGGCTGCTGGAGTAATTATGCTTCAGATTTAGACCAAAATAATCTTCTTGAGAAGCAAGAAATAAAAGTACAAAATAAACATAATAATTGGGTATGTAAAATAGGTATTTAAACATATATTTGTATGCAATATAATTTGAAATTATTTCAATTAATACATTTAGAGCTTACAGGAATTTCTTAATTTGATTACGTTTTAGTTTCCCTACTATCACTAAACTAGCAACAGCACGAAACCACACGCCCCACATCGAAGGACTTTAATTACATTGAGGACAAAACTTTAATGGCAGCAAGACAATTCATTAAAGCCAAACTGAACTAAAGTAGCTTTGACTGTGTTTGTGGCTTTTCAGTGTGAAGAGCTTCATTGGAATTTTACCAGTACACAACTTGATGAGCAACTGTCCAGTTTCGGATGAAGGTGGAGCTGGCCACACCCACTGGAGCCGTTAATGATGCTCACCATGGCAGATGATTGCGATTGTGCGATTGCTAATGCCCCAACAGTCGACTGAAATGAGATGGATAGATGGTGGTTGACTGGCCTGGTTGACATGGAGTTCAAGTAGCGGGCTGCATCTTAAGATTGACTAATGGCAATAGAAACAGCGAGATGAAGGCGAAGGCGACGACACGCCGTTGATTGATTGTTTTACCATGTAAATTGTGCGACAAATTAATCAATGCTAATGACACTTTCAGACCGAAAACAAGTTGCCACTTGCAGGTTAGCTCTAAGATTCCTCCAAAGAAAATGACTAGAGTCGTCCCAGCTCTGAGCTGGAGAGTAAACAAATTGCATTTTAAGCGTCGACTCATCGGTCCTGTCGCAACCTGTCGCAGGATATGCTGGTCGTGTGTGCAATTTTTCAAAAAGGCTTAAGTCATAGTAGTAGTTAGATAAAACAGATTTACACTGGCGCAATTGCTAATTACCCCTAAGATTTAAGATGTACTAGCAAGATGTTCCTTACATTCTGGCATAAATTGTATTTATCTTAACAATGATTTTATGCTAATGTGTCGCATCGTCTTAATATAACCAAGATCCACAGATAAAGCGCTTCGAAGATCCCAGACAAACAGAAAACTGGCTAAGACAGTTCTTACCCTTTCTAAACGCTTCGCTACAAAGTCATACCTCACACAATCAAGAGTTGCTTTTGAGTTCATTGCGTCTGGGTGACGCCTACTTGGCCGCAGAGGCTCTGCTTCTGTGAAAAGGTAGTGGCAGTGGCAATGGCAGTGGCTAATGGTGTTGTCAACCCTTTGTGCAGTTCTGGCTCCCATTTCCAAATTCCAAATTTAAGTTTCACTTGAGTTTGCACCCTAGATATTCGCTTTTTCAAGGGTTGTTCCACGGAGTACATTGCACATTTGTGGGCTGGCAGTTAGTGAACAGCATAAGTACTCAGTACACTCGTAGTACATCTATAATTACGTCACCTTTGGCTGCGTAACCGTTACCGAGCTGCATTTACGGCAAAACCCCAGGAACACCCAAACCGCATCAGGTCACAAAAATATATTCGTGGCTTGGACTAAAATCAAACATCGACTTGAAGATAGTACCGTATATCTAATTTTAACTTTCTTAGAATTTGATTAAATTTAAATTTATTTTTAGTTGTTTTATTATTTTAATCAAAGAAAAATTTCCTTAATTATATAATTAATAACACAAAAAAATCAAGAGTGTACAGCTAAAATTAACGTTAAAACTTTTAGCAACACTATATCAAAGAATGTTTTATTTTAATTTATTTTAAATATATTTAAAAGTAATAAGGAAGGCTACAATCGAGCGAGTCGACCGATTTATCCCATGAGAGCTATTAGTAATGTTTTTCATTTGTATGCTAAACTTGGTAAGGATAATTTGAATGAAACCGTTTAACTAACAATATACACATATCCAATTTTCGACCGATTTTACCTATATGAAAGCTTTATGCTATAGTTGTCCGTTTTGTAAGGCCATACACATAATGTGAGAATTCAGTAATAACTGATTAAGTAGTTTCCAAGTTCTATAAAAAATGATTTATTTGTGTACTGATTTTCAATACAAATTTGGTGGCACTTGCTTTGAAACTCTCCGAGATCTCACTCTCTGAGATTTGCACTCACAGGGTATGATGAAATATATTCATAACTTAAGTTTGCACATATTCAACACATTCTCATTTTAATAATATTAATCTGAATCAAATCTTATTTAAATTGAAATCGCATTTAAGGTATATCGTAATTTCCAAATAGTATATGGCTGATAATGATCGGTTCTCAAGACGTGATGTTAGTGTTGTCTAGAGTGAGATACAGTTTCAGCAGACAATTTGGCAAACTGTCAGCGCCACTCTATACAGAGGCGTGGCAGGGAAGGAATTGAATACAGACATTGAAAATGAGAGGAACAGAGGGGAATCCGAAGCTAATGACTGTCTACAAATGCTAGGAAGCGAAGACATCAATCAAGTTGAATTGAATCAACCCCGTGGATGAAGTTGAAACGAGACAGGGTGCGATGTACGCACTTGGCTGTTGCTTAAACAAATAAACAAGTTATAAACTCATTCAAATCATATTTAAAATCATCAAGCAGTATCGACAACGAGCAGGGCCAACAGCTGCCTACATGCGCCTGCTCATTCATGAATTATTTGTGGAAGCTTATCAAACGTGACCAAAATGGGAAAAAAGTTAATAATAAAAATGGGAACGAAGAAGTGAAAGAAGCGTGCCAGCTGGGTGACATGGGCAACTGGACAACAGCTGGCCAGATCTGCGCAAGTGTGAAAAAACAGCAAAAACATAACACAGTGAAAAACTGTGATAACTGCAATATCTGAGAGAAGGAAAGACCCTCAATGTGCTCGTCAGCTTATATTTGAATACATGTGAATTTCTGCGAGTATTTGTGGAAAAAATAGGCCCGTACGCAGCTCTCCTCATAGCGCTGTTTTTATCATTTGCCTGACCGCAAGACGTGTCAACACAGGGTTGAGCATACGCCCCGTTGGCCCAGTTGCACAACTGACACTCCACTTACACATGCCACACATACGAAAGCAGAATTCTTAGTTCTATACTTATAAATCATGTCCAGAAAAACTTTTGTCTGCGGTGGACAACCCAAAGAACTTTGCGTTGTATCTATAAAATTTTTATTTTACGAAAGCGGCTTACAAAATTTAATAGTAATATATTCCAAACCACTTACAAGTATTGGCCAACATGTTGCTAGAGTATAGGTAAGCCAGTTTTTGCATGCCTGTCTCATTTCCACTTGTTTGAGTAAGTGCTGTGGTCAAGATATCGTCTGGGTCCACTAACGTCTTCGTTAGTTGTGGTCACTCTTGTTCTCTTGGCTTAACGTGATAACTTTATACCTTGACTTAAGCTAAAATGGTAACAACAAGCTCTTTAGTTAATCTTTCTATCGTTTATTATGTTAATGAATCAAATTTTGATACATTTTTGAAATCCTCTATTTAATTTATAGTAATTGTGATACATGGAACTTGAATAGTTTTTCAAAAAATATGAAGATAAAACTATCTAGTAAAAGGGGCTTCAGTCATCCGAGTTGTCATTTAAAGCCCCCATAAAATTAAATTAAATAATTTCATACAATTAGCCATTTTGTCGATATTCTACCTGAAGGAGCTAACAAAGTTGTTAATTCCCATCGACGTTTTTTTTTAGACCCCGTACTCTTTAAATAAGAGTTGAAGATCAAGTTTATTTAAATTTTTTGCCACGCCCCTTACCGCCCCCGCAATGGACTGCCACGCCCCCTTTTCTCATAAGAACTAAAAAGCTTTCCAACTTCAATGCCGTTTTTAAGGCATTTGTTCAAATAGTACAGTGTTGTAATTTAACATTCGTTTCGCCTTATCATATCTAACTATCCTGATCAAAATCCTATGTCAAACAAGAGAGTTATCACGGTTCAAAGTTTATGTTATTTAACTGTAAAATCACTGTATGCGCGCAAGCGACACAGAAACGTACAAACATATGTTCGAGCGTTTTCGCTGCCTGTGTGGGGCAGCAGCGCTGCCCGGAGACGCACACATACATATCATTTCAAATAAATTTGTAGCATGTTAGTGCATAGTGGGGCGTGGTGCAAATGGTAGAGTTGCGGCGCATTATGGAAACTTCGTCTGAGATCGCGGGTTCGCACGCTGATAATGACAATTGTTAAACTAAATTTTTAAATTTAATTCAAAATGTAAATATTAATTTTTAATTTTTTAAATGTATTTTTAAAATTTTAATTTAAATAAAAGACAAATGCGCACTACAATGAAAATACGGGGTCTTTAATAGTCGACTCGCTCGAGGGTAGCCTTTCTTACATGTTTTCTCTTAAAATGTGAGGATTTTTGGTCGAAAAGGGTTTAATATAATATATTTAAAATAACCCTGTGTTTTGGTCCTCAATTAAAGTAATAAGCATTAATACAATTGTCTGATAACAAAAAAAAATACTTTATCCACAGATTGTTCATGCTTTAGCCTGCCCAACTTAAGTCTTGGCAAATGATAAGCTGTGAAGTCATGTGAATGCCTTGCCAAAAGGAAAGGAGAAGGTTTGTGATGTGGGACTAGGGAGAGAGAGAGAGAGAGAGCGAGGAGTCTTAACTCGCGGTCGCGGTCATATTTGGCTTATTATAAATGAGCGAATGTGAACTGCCTGTCATGTTTTATCTTTATTTTCGTGCATTTTTGGACACATTTCTCTGGGGAGGGGGCGGAGAAGGAGGAAACTGCTGCCGGCATGTCTGCACATTTTCCATTTTCCGATGTGCTTTTTTTTCGCTGTCCGAGAGACACAACGTGATGATAATGGCGCTTGCAGGCCGACTGACGTTTCTAACAAAGTGAGTCGCATTAAGGATAATAGAGGCAACTAAAAGCAAAAGACAACAACATGAAACAAAGCAGAGACAACGCCAAAGACAGCCAAACAAGACGACTGATGATGGGCTCGATTTGCGCGTCATTATCCTTGCAGGCACAGGACAGTGTCTGCTTTCAATGTTCGTTTGTGTATGTAGTGTATGGTGTATAAGTGTGTGGTATCGCCACAAGGCCTGTATGTCCATCAAGTGTAAAGACGCTGCAACGCCTTGTGCCTTGCGCCTTGCGTATTTCGTCTTGGGTCTTTCTCCGTTGTCCTTTTGCACATCGTGCGCCTGACATTTTCGTCGTCATCGCTTGGCGTTACGAATGATTTATGGTTAGATGGCCGAAAGTGGAACTCAAGTTGCTCCACCACCCTGAGCCACCCCGAAGCTATAGCAACCCGCTGACAACTTGAAAATGCTCTTCAATTGAGAATTGTCCAGGCTCAGGTCTCTGGGACCTTGTAGTCATTCAACTACGTGCCAAGGCAGCAAATAAACAAATATTTATTAAGCAAATTAAAGACGAGCTGGCAAATCCCACGAAACAAATGACTCGGGGATTTTGATAGAAACATTTTGTAGTTGCAAACCTTCAACATGACCTGGCACTTTCCCTACAACAAGAATTCATCCATTGGCTAGTCGAATTAAGCGCTCTAACGCGCCTTCCAATCCTCAGTCATCATTAGTCAATGCTTTAATCCTATTTAATCAATGGCTCAAAAGCAGTTAACTACCAAACTTGGCCTCTTCAGCTAGCGGTTGTTGCTGTTTCGTTGTTAACATAAACCGTGTTGCGTGTCTGTTCGTGCTAAGAAACGTTCCGAAATTAAATAAAATACCTCACGTGCCATATGCAATGTGGCAGCTGCTTTTGCAGCCTGTCGACTGCCATGTTGCAAGTCCTAAAGTAAAAACATATTAAAATGGTCGCCGATCACATCAACTGAGTGAGATAGGAAGTAAGGAAGACAGAGAGAAAGAGAGAAAGAGGGAGACAACAACAAAAACTTGATCTCATTAAACAATTAAAGTTTTTATTCTGGTTCCAGTTTTTGGCAATTTTGGCTTAAATCACACCACTTTATAAAGGATCCCATAAGTCCGACAACACGTATCTGATATATGGCTACCATTTTCCAAACTGCATCTCATTTATAAAATTAAAATTAAAAGCCAAAAGCGATTTTCTAAATCTAAACTTACTTTTTTTAATGAGAACGTTCTTCAAGTAATGGTAAATTATTCCCCGGACTCAATAAATCGAATTAATTCATAATTAGCATAATAAACATTAGCATTAGTTTACAGAAAAACAAAATGTAGTTTTAATTACACCACTAAGCTAAGGGAAAACAAGTAAGAAAAGTACAGTCGAGCACGCCCGACCGTAATATACTCTCTGCATTTTTCCCGATTAAGTTATTAAAATCGGTCTAGAGATATTACAATGTGTAGTACTTGCATTAAAACACGTTGAAACAAAAACAATCCAAGCATAATAAAACATACATCTGTTTGTCTGTATGCGAATACATATACGAAAGACAATATATGATGCATATATGTATGTATGTGTGTATTCGGCGCGGCCAGCGACTGTGAGCAGCGCTGCCGCCACGCAGGCAGCGAAAACATTCGAACATGTGCTTGTATGTTTCTGTCTCGCTTGCACTCATACATTGAGAGCTGCCGCTCAAGTGCTTGTATGTTACTATCTCGCTTGCACTCATACACGATATTGCATTCAGTTATCAATATTGTAACGCTTCTAGTTTCCTTGTTTATAGTCCGATTTTAATGCATCTTTCAGGATAGTTTGATATAGTTAGTGTCCACACGAATTATAAATTAGAATACTCTACGATACGAAGAAATGCCTGAAAAATGTATTGAATTTTGAATAGTGTTTTAGTTCCTATGGGAAAAGGGGGCGTGGCAGCCCAAAATTTTTGATGGCATGACATTAACTCAGTCTCTAGGAACCTCCATACCAAAATTGGTGATCCTAGGTGCAATAGTTACTGAGATATTCGCCGAAAGCACCGATTTTTTCCGAGGTGTCTCTGGTTTTTTGCTCATTGTGGGCGAATGGGGCGTGGCATCGAAAAAAAAAGATTCTTGTATTGACTGACTAAATATCTGATCGATTGAGACCAAGCTCGAACTTGTAGCTCTTACCATCTCTGAAATCTGTTTGTTCATACGGACGGACAGACAGACGGACAGACGGACAGACAGACGGACAGACGGACATGGCTATATCGACTCGGCTTGTGATGCTGATCAAGAATATATATACTTTATGGGGTCTGCCACGCCTCCTTCTGCCTGTTACATACATTTTCACAAACCCAATATACTCTTGCAGAGAGTATAAAAAGGCTCGCCAAAGATTAAATACGCTTGCAGTCATGCATGCTGCGATAATTTTGTTTCAATCACCAATTATTCCAATGGTAGCTATATGATATAGAAGTCCTATTTGGATTTGGTCAGCAGGTGGAATTTGCGAGAATTTGGCTTTCAACATTTTCATACTGACCATTTTCAGCAATTTAAACCCATTTTTCCTCTGGTAGCTATATGATATGTCATTCGATCTGCCCGATTTTAACATATGTATGACCTGCGTGCAGAGAGAATATAATCAATTTCAAGTTTCAACAAGATATCTTAAAAACTGAGACTAGTTCGCATAGAAATAGACGGACAGACTGACGGACACGGCTGTATCGTCTTGGCTCTTGATGCATTTGGCTTCTGACTAAACTGATAGACCCCTCAACTCATACCCTAGCAAACTGTATTATCTTTTTGTCAGTCATCTGTCTATCTGTCCGTGTGTCCGTATGAACACCTGGGTCTTTTAAGCTATAATACAAGAACTAGAAACAAAAAATTTGGAACGAAAGTCCGTCCTAATGTCAGGCAGATCAAGGTTTTATTAAATTGTTTCCCTGACCCTTATCGCCCCTGAAAAGTGGAAAAATTACCATAACTTCGAATCGACTAATGCCATCGAGACCAAATTCACAAAATATGCGTATGGTACCATAGCCTATAGCTCCCATAGGGAAAATCGCTAAAAAATTGGAATTTTGTATGAAGACATGTTGGGCTATCTTGTTAGTTGCTATCGAAACAAATCACACATTACGCTATATCATAGTTATAACTGCCCTTACCAACTTTAATCTGGATCAGACTACTATTTCCTATAGCTCCCATATAAAAATACGGAAAACTTCGTACTCAGGTCTTTCACAGTCGGCTCGCTCGACTGTAGCATTTCTTACTTGTTTTTATTATTAACTAAGTGTTTGATAATAATATTAGTGCATGCGATGTTTTACTAAGATATCCTGGTAAACACATACAATTTTTAGACTAATTTATAAAAGTATACTTGTCCGATTCTTCCAATGCATTGGAATTCTTGCAAGGATTCGAGTTCGAGTTCGAGATTGTCTCCACAGACTGCCCTAGTGACATACCGTCCGTGACATATCATTCGTGTTCGATGTCAAGGCTGGCATCCCACTTAAAGATAAGTACATACGTCAAGTTGATTTCCTGGTACGACGAGTTCGGTTATTCTAACAGTGTCATTGACATTATCGTATATGCCGAGCAGGGACTAAACTCACAATTAACTAAACTCTGTCCAAATCCGCATCTACATCTACGCACAAACAATAGGTATGTAGCAATTTTCTATAGATGAGATGGATCCGTTTTACTCCTGAACACTTACCTGATTACATAAGTTACATAAATTTCGCTACCAATCTCACTCACAATTCCTCGGGACTTGAACTTCAACCTATTTCAACCCAAGGAAGATTAACTCAAGGTGTGCATACGGCGTCCGCAAGACCTCATCGATAGCAAAATTCAGCAGCTGCTTCGTTGACAGATTGGCACGGACTAATAATTCTCTTGGTGATGTTCTGTTGTGATTAAATACAAAGCAACATTCATAATGAAAAAAGAAAATTAAAAGAGCTGCCAGTATTAATAACAATAAACTGCAATCATATAGTTCTGATGTAATTCTATAAATCAATTGTTTCGCTCTGTCCGCCTAGCATATTAGCTTTGGGCTCATAACTGCTTTCCACTGCCTTTTTCCAAATATATTTAATGTAAAATTTCATTACATATGCAATATTTATATTACACATTATTAACGTATCATTTCAAATATTTACGCAAGCTTTGTGCCACAAAGATTAACAAATTTATATTTTAAACTAAAATCCGTCGATAGTAAACCGATAAGTTGTGTGGTGGTGCGGCGATATATTTAAAAATATAACCGTAGTAAATTGGCAAGCTATCTGGCATCTCTAAAAAGCGAGCACAACAAAGCCAGAAACAAATTTGTCCAACTAAATTGTTAATTTTGTAAATAATGCGCACCTGCTTAATGACAGCTACTTGCAGGCGTTATGCTTCGAATGCTACAAGTCCTGGTCCAATTTCATTAAGGTAAGCATGACAACTTCAACACATCGATGGGTAAGACCGAGTTGCGTTTCTTTCAGACTTGGGCGGATAAAAAAGAAGGCAAAGAAATTGATTTGCAGGGAATTTGCGAGATATTCAAGAACAAAGGCGAAGTTAGGATAGTTGCTACAGCAGGGACTAAAGAAGAAAACGGACTTGGGAAATTACCCCAGTCAGTGTCCAAAAGTGAAGTCAAGCCAATGCTTTTTGGCGAAGTAAACAATGATGTTCTGTATAAGACGCTGCCAATAGTCGTGTCGAATGTGGACAAAGGGAAGGAAGCTGGCTCGGATCGGATCCTCGACACCTTTGATGGCCACTATCTGAAACGGAACAACAAAAGGTTGGGAAAAATTGAGTTGCTGAAGCCACCGTCCAAGACTGTATGCTCCGCCAGCAACAGCAATGAAAGCGAGGAGGAGTCCTTAAATACTGCACGCTGCATCCGCGCCAGCCGTAAGCAAACTCTTCCCACCGCCAGAAAGTACAGCAGTCCGATGATCACAATCAAAATGTACCGCACTCTGCCGAGGAAGCGGGCCGAGTTGCGTTCCAAGTATGGGTGCGGCGTGATCAAAGAGGACCGGGAGCACCGCCACCATATGCTGGCGCTGCTTTATCGCCGTAACCAGGTGCTTATGAGCAGGCGCGAGCGTGATCACAGCCTGCATTCTGATGTCCGGCAAAAGTTGTTCAGCTTCTGTGGACGGCAGCGACGCAAGCGGCTTCGCAAGCGTCGGGAAACGTCGCCCATGTATTCCATGTCATCGTCCAGCGACGATGACTGCGAGTATTCCTAAAATTGTAGTAACTGTGCTGAACAGACTATTTACTCATGCTGCAGCAACAGACGATTGTGTTCCAAAGTTGTTCACACCGCCAGCAGCTCGATGCGGAAATGGAAAGTGGAAAACAAAGGATGTAGAGTCGCCCCCACAAATCACCCCAACGATAGTAACTAACAAAAGGCATCACACATCACTCCGAGACAAAGAGGACGGAACAGTTTTGTCTATTCCTTGAAATCCGATAAAAATCCCGTATCTAAAGCTGTCTCAAGCAAAGTGTCTGCCCGTAACTGGCACTACAGATGACCAGACAACTCACACAGCTGACAAAACAAGTCTCACGCATGATAGTTCTAAGAGTTCCATAGAACTTTGCCCAAAAACTGAAGTCAAAAAAGCTAAGCAACACTCAGATCTCATTCACAATTGGACCACGAAACACCTCATTTGGCATTGCCAAGAAAGAAATTACCTGAACCAACTGACCAGGAATGTAACTAGTTAGTTGACTCGAATTCTTCCTCTTCTAGCAACAGCAATGATGAAATAAATCGGTAAATCTTTTCGGAAATTATGTTATGAACTAATGTACGGTCTATTTTTATACATAAAATCCCAGCAAACATTTTTTAAGTTTACAGAGCATAATTTAATAAATTAATTAAAATAGTCATATATACGCTCATTATCTGATCATAAATGACTCCTCCGTACGGAGAAAATGGTCCCTAGCCGCGACTTTTCTTTTTGAGTCGCTTATGACTCTTTTTTTAATCATTTATGACTCTTTTTCGAGTTATATTTTAATCTTATAAGTCTTTTTGGAGTCATATTATCAATTATGTGCTTTTAAGTATGACAATGTGCTTAATAAAAAGAACGGCTTAATTAAGATCCGTTAGATTTTACAAGATATCAATCGAGTTTGGATCATTCCAGGGAGACGAATATGGTTGCATAGGAACATAGAAATGATCATATTTTAATCACCTGCATGCTCAATTGAGGATTGTTTTGCATTTTAAACCAATCATATTTTGGGCATATGAAAGGGTCATTTATGAGTCTTTCTTTAATTGCTCATGAGCAATAATAATAATTTTTAATCATCAAGGAGACTTAAAAAAGACTCCTCAAGACGATGTCTGTTAAAACAGTCTTCCAAATGCTTGCTGGGATTCAGCTTTTTACATTTAAATAAATCTGTTTGGATATTACACTTGAAAGTTAAATCAAAGTTTTTTAAATATTTATACTGCACTTAACAACTATGTTACAAAATAATAGAAAAGGAAATATTACCTTCTTGGTTCTAAGATTGGATTTAAACAACTCAAAACAGACATAGATGGCGCCAGGTTCTGTAAAAACTACCACTGGGTGGCGTTCAACTTTTGATAGCGCCATCGACGGCAATATAATAATTAACAGCCTTACTCAAAAAGCACTGCAAGTTGAATTCACAATAGAGTGTTGTATTAAGTTCCTATGTATTATTACAGTTGTCAAAATTGGTCACATTGTTGGCGGCGGCGTCGCTTTGTAACATAATAATTATAAATTTTGTTGTGAAATTGCCAAACTTAAATTGACTAAAGAAATTGTAAAAAGTAAATCACTAAAATGGAATATTGGGATCCCAATCGTGATGTCGAGTTGACCGACTCCGAGGATGAGATCGCAATGAAGCGCGATTATCATGGACGCGAGGCAATTCTCTTTGTCGTTGATGCTAATTTGCAGGTACTTTTTCGCTTTGATTTTATTAAACAAATGTTCGAAACTATTTATCTCAGAAAGTCAAGTTGATGGAGGCACTTAATTTGATTCGAGGAGCTTTTATATCTGGCATGCTGGTAAACAATAGAGACCTG
The DNA here is from genome assembly GCA_035046005.1 of Drosophila acutilabella. Lineage (NCBI taxonomy): Eukaryota > Metazoa > Arthropoda > Insecta > Diptera > Drosophilidae > Drosophila > Drosophila acutilabella. The sequence goes on along the minus strand of JAWNOK010000026.1, from coordinate 1,177,712 downwards.
ATGGGTCTTATATTCGCTAACACAAAGAACAGTCCGCCACCCCTCGAGAATCTGGACAACATAGTGATACCGCGGAACTGCGCCGTGTTTCTTCCTGTCCGTCAGTTGACCAAGTACATCGTGGAGCACTTCTTAGAGTTTTTGGGCACAGTGGAGGAGATATTTGACACTGACTATGGAGTGGCCGAGCTCAATGGACGAGGCAACTTTGCTCACATGATTCGTTTGTGCATCGAGCTATTAGAGAAGTGTGGCAGGAAGCTGAACAATGCCAAAATTGTTTACATGACGGACGTGGAGGAGCCGCACCCGCCATCCAGTAAGATGTTTCAGTCGGCGTTGCACAAGGCTAGTGATCTCGAGGGCAAAGAATTTGAGTTCCAGGTCATTCCCATGGTGGATGACTTCAACTACGAGCCTTTTTACAAGGAGTTCATAACACTTTCTCGAGGTGAGAAATTTTAAATTAGTAACGAAACGCGATATCTGTTCCCCTTGTTGATAAGCAGTCGTAGTCATCGAGGTTTTAAGATATCGCTGATCAAGTTTAGCAAATGATTCACTCGCATCCAAGTGAAGTTCAATTGGGTTGCGCTTTTGGATTTGCTTACAAATTCTTAACCATAGCCACTTTGTCCACTATGAGAACTAATTTCATGGTTGATCTCCCTTGATAGCCATTGAATTGGACGCTTTTCGAGTTCCCGATGCGCAGTTGCAGCGAGATATTCTTGAGGATCGCAAGCTAAGGCAGGATTTCCTGCGACGTTGTATGGGCCACTTCACGTTTTCACTCGGCCCCAACCTGACCATTTCCGCACAGTTCTACAACTATTTCCAGCGGCGCTCCTTCCCAAACAAGGTACACATAATGCGCAGAGACAACAGCGTCGTGCGCAAGAAGAGGATGATCATGGTGAGAAAGCAAGATGAGGAAACGCAGCAGATTACTCATGAGTACCAGATCAAGATGACAGGAGGCTGGTACGAGTGCAAAGTGGGCGACCAGACCCTGCGCGTTACCACGGAACAGCTGAACCGGGTCCGCAACATGCATCCTCCTGGGATGATGCTCCTTGGATTTAAGCATCGTTCATCGCTGCCCGACAACTATTACAGCAAACCCTGCAGCTTTATGTATCCGGATGATCAAAACATCGTTGGTTCCAAACGGCTCTTATGTGCTCTCTGGCAGCGCTGTCTGGAACGGGAAAAAATCGCTATTTGCCTGTTCATGTGCAAGCGCAAGTCCGTGCCGCGCTATGTGGCACTTGTGCCCGTCGAGGCTGCCTTGCAGGATGACAAAAACTATCACTCCCTGTTGTCAGGTGATGGCTTCAAAATTGTCTATTTACCCGAAGCCAGGGACATTCGCAACCTTGATATGAGTGACTGGAACAAGATTGACAATACGTCTACAAACGATGGTGTTGAGCTCTTTAAGAAGGTCATTAAAAAACTGACCGTTGATTACCAGCCCAACCTTATCAATGATCCAAGTCTGGAGGTACTTCAGTCAAATTTACTTGCACTCGCTTTAAACATTAGAACCGACCAGGAGGATCTAAGCCAGCTGCCTGATCCAGCGGAGCAGAACAAGCGCATTGAAAACTTCATTCCAGACTACGAAAGCATTTTTGGTGAGGATAGGGAACTAGCCAAGAAGCGAACAGCCAATTCAAAGGCCGAAGGAGCAAGCGCACCAAAGGTGGCTAAGATCGACAATGGGCAGATAAAGTCGTACAAATTTGTGGAACAATTAATCAATGATATGCGTCTCACAACTTGCACTGTCTCCCAGTTGCGATTGATATTGGAAGCACATTTCGACGATAAACCCGCCAAGTCCGTCCCAAAAGCTGGGCTAATTGATCGCATTAACATGTTGAATGCCCGAACTACTTAGAGGCATCTATTTAGTTGTTAATTGATTAATGTGTTACATGTACTGAGTAAAAATACCATTAACCGTTTTTAAGTACTCAATGAAATTGAGCATTCTAATAAATTCAACTTATTTTGTTACAATAGTTTTAACATTATAAACCGTAATCGGTTTGTGGCATTTTGTAAAACATGTCTCTTCTGAAATATTTTTAGAACCCATCAATTGTATAGCTATTTGTTTTTGGAAACTCTACTAAGTCCAAATTCAGTTAAACAAGATGTAAGCTTAAAGCTCAGGAAAGGTGAGTCAAAGGCAGCGATGTGCTTTTTGAAGTCCGTGTTTGAATTGCGTAATTGGGATCTTAACCCGATTAACACCAAAGAGGATGCACTTGAGGAACACAAGTAAGAGTTTTGGCGACTTTTTGGTCAGGAAACTTTTCACTCCTCATTGTCCGATTCGCAAGAGAAAAAAATAAGTTCAAGATTATTAAAACTCACAGAAGGACTAGACGCAACAAGGATTACAAAGTACACTTGCCTCCCACACGCGCGGCAACAGTTTTCAGTTATGCGGGTAAAAACAAAAATTATACATTAAACAAGAAAGACAAGTACAGTCGAGCACTCCCTACCGTAAAATACTCTCTGCATTTTTTCCCGATTAAATTATTAAAATCGGTCTAGAGATATTACAATGTGTATATCTCTATATATACTTTATGGGGTCTGCCACGCCTCCTTCTGCCTGTTACATACTTTTGCACAAACCCAATACACTCTTGCAGAGAGTATTAAAAAGTGAAAAATTAAAGAAGAGCTTACCAATCAGAAATATACCATGTGCGATTCATTAGCACTTCTGGTTATATATATATATATATATATGTATATATATATATATATATATAAAATTTTGAATAAATGTTTTCGAATGAAGTAATCCCAAATGGAAAATACAGTTTTTAGATCATTTTTTATTTGAGTACATTTGGAAATGACTATGTCCACTCCGTTATTAATATTGAGGAATTATATAAATAAATTGTACGTTCATCCTGTCACGTGCATTTTATTAATGCAAGATACCCTCATCCAGGGTATTAACAAGAAAATGGAACAAGAAATACGGAAGTCGAGCCGTGGTCCGGAAGCTGTTTCAGCTGCTTTTGCTTCTGCTTTAGTCAACTTCAAGACGGCTAACGCACTGGCCTTTTACTTACCTGGCACTTTGTTTTAATTTTTTGCTGAGCTGCCGCTCATTCTAAACTTTTTGTTACCACTTTTCTGTGGAAACTGTGGCTAAGTAGAAATTACTTTAGCATGCGGTTTGTTCACTTTCTTTTACTTCAGGTCAGTTGGCCAATTCTCTAGAAAGCAGGGGAGAATGAGTCGCTTCCTTATCAAGATTTTTTATAGGCAGGTAGAACAACTGCTGCTACATTTCATTAGCTTTACTTTGGTCTTTATTTCAAAATGTATTATAACTATTATGTGTAGTGTAGTGCCCATCAGAAGCTCTGCCCCTTAACTAATTTATGCTATTATGTCTTTATTAGCTTGTTGTGGGGATTAACAACTTCTTTGGCAAGAACGGCTCAATTTGGTTGTGTTTCGAGACTGGCAACGGGCCAAATGCGTAATGAGATCATGTTTACTTGAGTAAAAAAACAGTTTCTTTCAGGACCCCGCCAGCCTGTTGATACAGGGTGGTCTCTTTAAGATCGTCATTCAGATCCAAAAACTGTTGAAGCAATTCGTGATGAATCTGAATCTGGCGAGAGTTCTCCGCCAAATGCTGCTGAAAGTCACGAATATGACGCACGTGCTCCACTTTTTTACTCATTGTGCCGAAGTGCATGACGGAATATCGAAAGCGCTTCTCCTCGGTGGCAATTTGATGCAGATGGAAATTCTGTCGGTTCAGGAGGAAGAACAGTGAGTTTATCAAGTCCTTCATGTCACGGCTGCGTACATCATCCATGGCGTTACTTAGTTATAATAATAATTGTTTTCCAAATGAGAATCAAGGGTTTTGTGATTGTGATTGAGTTGAAGTTTGAGTTATAAATAAAGCAAAACAATTTTTGCCTTAATATATACAAGATAAAATTGACACAAATGACAAATTCTCAGTTGTTCAAATGCAATTTACAGTTTATCTAAATTGCTATAAACTAAACTTTAGCAGAAACTCAAAAATAGAAGTAAATACAAACAAAATATTGCCATGAATCCAGAAAACCAGAAAACTGCAACAAAACTAACTTTTATCCCATAACCTGCAGTGCCAAGCAGAAGAAAAGAAAAACAAGAGCATAGGAAAAAAAAGTTTATCTGTAATCAAAGTAACAAACACCAAAATGACACGACCACAAATGTCCGACGGTAAAACTGGAAGCTGATAAGCCTGAAGACGGTTAAATTGTATCGAGATGTGACTAAAGCACAAGAAGGAATTTACAATTCCAAACAGACTTCAAATTTTAACGTTTAAACTGTCCAACTGCCAGTGTGGAGTTCGCTGCAAGTGATTTGAATGGAATTATTTAAATATACAAGCGAATCTGTTAAAATTAACGTAACGGAAAAAAATATTTTCATCTTCCCTAAAACCGACAAAAGCTGAAAAAAAAATTAAATTTGGGTATCTTTTGTTACTATTTACATTATTTACAAATTATTTACAAAACTTACTTTTATTTTGACAAAATGTGGGTTGATGCAAAAAATTTAACTCTTTAAAATAGAATAAATTTTATGATTACTTAAACTAGAACTAGACAACTAGAGTTATCCATTTTGGTAAACCATTTTTTTTGTTAGTTATACGAAAGATAAATTTAAGTCTATGAACCAATTTTGGTGGTTCAGGTTACCTTACAAGGTCTGTCAATTTACTGATATAAAACAAAACAGATTTTCAAAGCAACTGTTATTATTGCTCCAGTTGTTCCCAAATGATCTACACTGTCGGATGGAATAATGGAAACGGCTTGTAATCCAGCATGAGTTATGTGTATCTCTTCTAAAACAAATTGTTTTAAGCAATTTAAGCCCTTTCCAATTAATGCAATTAATGTCTTAACGCACCTATTTGTAATGTATACCATTTTTTCAACAAAGAATTTTATATATGTATATACATATTTTTATTCAAGAAAATTTAATTAAATTGAAAATCTGGTAAGGAAATGGGAAATTAATTGCTTATCGGCGAGTATCGGTTTGTTATGGAAATATCGGCCAACCAGACTCGGCAGTTTAGTTTCGGAGTGTATAAGACAACGTACGGCGCACTTTCCCTACTGCACCTCCACAAATGTGCACTCTAGATTGGTGTTTCTAGCTGTTGTAGTTTAAAAGATCTAGGTGCTCATACGGACAGACAGACAGACAGACGGACATCGCTATATCGACTCAGCCGTTGATGATTATCAAGAATATATGTATATACTTTATGGGGTCGGTCTCGTCTCCCTCTGCCTGTTACGCTGATTTCGCTTCTGACAAACTTAATAGACACATCTACTATTCTTTACAGTACAGGGTCTAAAAATTCGACTACATTATCCATATCGCTGCTCATGTAAACCCATGACCCGTCAGTTTGAAATAAAAACCAGAGCAAACTTTATAAAATCACCCATCCGAACCTGGCGAATACGCTTGGAAGATCTCGAGCTGGACTCTCATATTTGGGTAGGCAAATCTAGCTTAGTAGCTCATGTAGAACTTTTAATTATTTTTATTTTAGACACTGTATTCTATTTGTAAAAAACTCAAAAAAAAACCATGTTCAAATTAACATAACTTCGAAATACAACATGTGTATGGTACCATTATACCTATCGTCACCAAGTTTGATCCGGATCGGACAACTACAGCCGTGATTAAATAATGATTATTACCCATTGGCTTGTGACAATTAATCTGCTGCTGCCACATGACGTGCTGTCAAAATATTCTGCAGCATTCAGGCAATAAATTAAATTCTGGGCATGTTATTAAGTTGATTAAAGCCTGATTAATATACCATTAAATAATTATCATAATAATAATACCATTATGAGATCAAGAGTTGTCAATATCTCATTTGACAAACATTTCAATATCACATTTATTTAGAAACAGGAAAGGAAATATAGTCGATCGAGCCGAATGTAAAAGACGCCGTAATTAATTTAATAAAAATTCAAATAATTTAATTAAAATAATAATTTAATTAAAAATTTTAAAATGAAATTTAAACAAGAAAAAACGGTTATCTTCGGCTCGCCGAAGATTGTATACCCTTGCAGTCATGCAATTTGCGTTCATTTGGTATCAATGGTAAGAATTTTTAACCGATTGTTCCTATGACAACTATATGATATAGTGGTCCGATCTGGATAAAATTTGGTCGGCAGATGGATAATGATAACAAATGCGTATTGCGTGAATTTGGTTCAAATCGTACAAGAGACACAGAAAATTTTCATACCAAGCATTTTCACCAGATTTAACCGATTGTTCCTATGGCAGCTATATGATATAGTGGTCCGATCTGGATGAAATTTGGTTTGCACACGGGATTTTATGCCAAATGCATATGGAGCGAATTTGGTTAACATAGCTCAAAAAAAAATTTTTTTTCTTCCGATTGTTCCTATGGGAGCTATATGATATAGTGATCCGATCTGGCCGATTTTAACAAATGTTCTGCGTGCAAAGGAAATACACATCTGTGCCAAGTTTCATCAAGATAGCTTTAAAACTGAGAGACTAGTTCGCATAGAAACAGACGGACAGACGGACATGGCTATATCGACTCGGCTGTTGATGCTGATCAAGAATATATATACTTTATGGGGTCGGAAACGTCTCCTTCAATGCGTTACAAACTTCGTGACAAAAACAATATACCCTCTGCAAGGGTATAAAAATAAGTACAATCGAGCACGCCCAACAGTAAAATACTTTGCTTTTTTTTAACGAATAAATTATTAAAATCGGTATAGAGATATTACAATGTGTAGTACTTACATTAAAACACGTTGAAACAAAAACAATCTAAGCATAATCAAACATACATCTGTTTGTTTGCATGCGAATACACATGCGTTTGACAATATATAATGCATATATGAAAACATTCGAACATGTGCTTCTATGTTTCTATCTCGCTTGCACTCATGCATTGATATTGTGTTCAATTATTAATTTTGTAACGTTTCTAATTTTCTTGTTTATAGTGCGATTTCAATGCACCTTTCAGGATAGTTTGATATTGTTAATCTCCACACGAATTATAAATTACAATACTGTTCTATATGAACAAATGTCTAAAAACGGAACGAAAGTTGAGAATTATTTTTATTAATTGTGTGGAAAAGGGGAGTGGCAGTTCAGTTTTAAATTTCAATGCATCCATACCAAAATTGGTGATCGTAGGCGCCATAGTTACTGAGATATTCGCAAAAAACACAGATTTTTGTGTGTCTAGTTTTTTGCTCATTGTGGGCGAATGGGGCGTGGCATCGAAAAAAAGAATCTTATATTGACTGACTAAATCTTTTAAGCTACACGACCTAGAACCATCAAATTCACAATGAAAGTCCGTTATTATGTCAGGTAGATCAAGTTTATTTCAAATTGTTGCCACGCCCCTTACCGCGCCAACAATATATAATATAATGTCATTCATAATTTTGAGCTGCTACGCCCCCTTTTCTCATAAGAACTAAAAAACTTTCCCACTTCAATGCCGTTTTTAAGGCGTTTGTTTAAATAATACAGTGTTGTAATTTAACACTCGTTTGGAGGCTTATTATATCTAACTATCCTGAAAGTTACATCAAAATCCTATGTCAAACAAGAGAGTTATTACGGTTCAAAACTTATGTTATATAACTACAAAATCACTGTATGCGAGCAAGCGAGATAGAAACATACACGCGAATATTCGAACGTTTTCGTTGCCTCAGGCAACATACAATTTCAAACGAATTTGTAGCATGTAAATGCATATAATCGGAAGAATCTTAAAAATGGGGCGTGGTGAAACTGGTAGAGGTGCGTTATGGAAAATTCATATGGATCGCGGGTTCGAATGCTGACGATGACAATTGTTAATCTAATTTTTTAATTTTTAATTCAAAATGTAATTACAGTATAATCCGGTTATAACGACACTCAAGGAACATACGATTTTACGTCGTTATACCCGGTAGACGCTTTAACCAACATTTTAATTTATTAAATGTATTTTTAAAATTTTTATTTTAATTAAATACAAATGCGCACTACTAGGGAAGTACTGGGTCTTTTACATTCGGCTCGAGCGACTGTAACTTTTCTTACTTGTTTTATTTAGCTTAAGACATTAATTTTAATGAAAATATATAAACACATCCCTAAGTTGCCAAATGGTCTCAGATAATAATTTGTGTCTATTAATTACAATTTCCCTGTGGCTACCTAACAATTATGCAACTTTGTCAATTTACCAAACAGTCGATTATCCATTGCTGAGGTGCAACAACTACAACTACTTCTTGCACCGACAACCTGGGGCAACACACGTAGTGTGCGTCCACACACGAGTGTATGTGTATGTGTGTGTGTGAACGTGTGTGTCTGTGTGTGACACACTTGCTCGGAAGCTGTAGTTGAATCGATTACTTGAGTGTGTGCATCCTTAAATGCAACAAAAGGCTGGCATATTTGCCAAAAGCCAATTGTCAAGAGGTATTTGCCAAAAAAGCCACAATTGAAATCGAAGTGAAGTCAAGCAATGCTACAAGACTAAAACTTTATTAACAATACTCAAAGCTTAAATCTTAGTCCTTTAACTTACCACACTTTTTTATGCAAAAATGTAGAAAGTGCGCTGAAAAGCCGTTCAGTGGGTTGTCCATAATATGTTTAAAGTCAGTTGAGAAAAATCATCAAGTAGAATGTTGTGTATGTATTTAAAGCAGATTTTTATTTAACTTAAAGCATTTGTCATGAATTTTCGGCTTATGTCGTTCGTTTTATAACTTAAATAGTTGAAAGCTTACGTTAGGCACAACGTGTTATCTTCAGTTAAAGAACTAAAGCAATAGGACACCGAAATTAAAAAAAGGCTACTTTATGTGAAATTCGATTAAAAGCCAAATTTTCAAATCTTGCAAAATTTTAATATCCTGATTAAGTACAGGGTCTATATGGTTTGTCAGAACAGAAATGTGTGAAATGGGTAGAAGGAGGCTCTCCCGACTTCATAAAGTATATATATGCTTGATCAGCATCAACAGCCGAGACGATATAGCAATGCTCGTCTTCGAGACTATAAGAGCTAGAGTCACCAAATTTGAAATGAAAGTCCGCCTGTATGTCTAGCAGATCAACTTGTTGCCTTGCCGCCTACCGCTCCCGCATATTGTAAAAAACTCTGTTCACCTCGACATAAACTATGTTTACATCATCATCACTTGGAAACAAAAGGAAAATGTGCACACTTGACTCGCTCGACCATAGATTTTTTTTTTGGATTTTATTTCAAGTTGCATTAATTAAACTTACAATTAACCTCTTTAATTTAACCAAGCTAGAATGTGTGAATATAAATGCAATGCATAATAAATATATAATTTTAGTATTGTCTTTTGTGGCGAAAGCTCCAGTTAAAGAACTGAATCATTCGCGATTACACTGGTCACAGTTGAGCCGTCACGCAATCTGGCGAGACACTGCCAAAGAGTGATACATGTGTGTGGGAATGAGCATGTAAGGTGGATGTAGATGTTGATGTACAAAGAAGCAAACATAGTCTGGATACGAATAAAAAACGCAGCAAAATGTGAAACCGTTAGTCTAGCAACAGCAACAGCTGCTGACGACACCTTGCAGGAGTTGTTACAGGAAAGTGCAAGACAGAGAAAAGCGTCAGAACACTGACGTTCCTAATGCCACAATTTGTGTGTATGGGTGGGTGTAGATGTCTGCGTTCATGTGTGTGTATTGCCGCTTTGCATACATACATACATCCATTGTGGTTAAGCAATTTGCGCCAAACGAAATGAAAGTACTAAGCGCATTGGCCGTCACATCTATCTGTCCCTCCACACAAAAACACTCACACCGGCACACATACATACATGTTGGTGTGTGTGGAGCAGGTGCGATATGGGAAAAGCTGTCATATGACTGCATGTTGGTGGTGCCCATTTTTTTTAGACTGCCGCCTGTTGTGTGGCTTGCGCTAAATTTCATAATTCTCACCAGGGACTGCGGCACCTCGTCTTTCACTTCCTGCTCTCCGCTACTCTTTTCCCGCTGCTTCTGTTCCTTTTTTGGTTGTCTCCTGCTCACGTGTCATTCATATCGCACCGTAAACAAAAACTTCGGCAGTGCCCAACCACCCAGCATAGACGAGGACACCTTTACCCACCGACAACTTACCCTTTTGTGCTCCTCCTGCGATCCTCTAGAGTTGCCGTTGACAGGCACATCGTTTGTTACTTGTTCCCCTTATTTCGATTTATTTTTATGTGCATTTCGTTCTGCACTTTGAATTGCGATTTTCCAACATTTTCCCTTGGATCTCACCATTTTTTGGTACGCAAACCTCGGTCTTGTTAACTGAAAATATTTTCTCATGCGTAAAATGCATGACAAGCTTTGCAGCCTGCGAGACGTTGACGTATAGAAGAGCAAGTTTAACAGGGCACAGAGGGTAACGTGTTGGGAGAGGAGTACAGGTGTGGATTTAGATTGCTGGCTTTGAATATCTTCTATCGGGGGAAAGGATATGTGTATTCTTTCTGCCCTTTAGACCCTATAGGTGTATCGATTTGTGTATATTTGTGGACATGATAAAGTGTTTTAACAAATGTTTTCAATAAGAAATTGAATATAACTTACTTCTACATATTAAATAAGTAGTGGACTTTTATTTAAGCTTGAAATTAAATTCCTTTTTATATAGTTAAACATTTCTTCCATTTGCTCTAAAATAAATAATATAAAATAAAAAAAAGCAACGTGGCTCAAATGAAGGCTGACAACCCGTAAGCTGAAAGCTCACTGTAATTGATCGGAAACGAAAAGAAAAACAAAAGCTGAAAACGTTTAATTAAATATGCAATGTGAATTAGCCTATAAAAAATACAACGGAAAATCAACATCCAATTGCCTGAGCAATATCAATGGTAAATAAGTATGCACAGAAAAAAGAGGGGGATAAATAACAACAAAAGCATAACAGCAAACACAATTGAAACTTTGCCACGCTTGAAATATTTAAACGGGGCAAACGGCAAATGGAGCTCGCAAAACAAAAAAGAACAAAATGTACAAAAAGTTGCATCGGACTGATATAAACAATTATTAAAATCAACCCTTAGCTGGCGGAAGCTCGGGCAATATCCATATCAAAGGGGCAGCGACAACGACTGACTGCTGACTGAGGGGACCACAATCCCTTTCCTTTCATTTGCTACAACTGCCTCTTGGCCAAATAATTAAGACTGCCATTCATTAACCAAACTTGGACAGGGCGTTACAATACGACTGAGCAAAGTTGCGGTCACTTTTGTTGCACAGTTGTGTAATGCAAAAACAAAAGGGTTTTATTCAAAATCAATATTGTAACGCTTCCAGTTTTCTTTTTTATAGTGAGATTTCAATGCACCTTTCAGGATAGTTTGATATAGACTAACTATAGTCTCCACACGAATTATAAATTACAATACTGTACTATATAAACAAATGCTCAAAAACGGAACGAAAGTTGAGAATTAATTTTATTAATTGTGTGAAATTGGGGCATGGCGGTCCAAAATTTTAAATGTCAATGTTTTTACGCTGTTCCCTAGGAACCTCAATACCAAAATTTCTGATCCTAGGTGCCATAGTTACTGAGATATTCGCCGATAAGGTGTGTCTGCTTTTTTGCTTATTGTGGGCAAATGGGGAGTGGCATCGAACAAAAAAAGATTCTTGTATTGACTGACTAAATATGTGATCGATTGAGACCAAGCTCGAACTTGTAGCTCTTACCATCTCTGAAATCTGTTTGTTCATACGGACAGACAGACGGACAAGGCTATATCGACTCGGCTTGTGATGCTGATCAAGAATATATATACTCTATGGGGTCTGCCACGCCTCCTTCTGCCTGTTACATACATTTGCACAAACCCAATATACTCTTGCAGAGAGTATAAAAACTTTTCAATAAATACCAAGAGCAATCTTAATTTTTATAAGATATTCTTGAATAGACAGACAAAGACAGTGTGCTGACTTGTCCAATACAATCTTATTCTTACAATCTTAATCTTACAATCTTACAATTTATCAGTGTAGTCTTTTAAAACATCCAATATATTCTGCGTATCCAATAAACTTTATATAATATACATGATCCCAAAATGTGTGTACATTATCCAAAAAGATTAAAACCGGACCAACCGCAAACAACGAGCCACTCTGCTGAGCTCCCAAATGTGCAACAAATACTTGGTTACTAGACGCTGTGGAGTCTTAAGTAGATGACCGCATAGATAGGTAAATGAGAATTTCTGAGTGTTCAATCATCACAAACTCCCGCTGTGGGGTTATAAATAAATGTCTCGTTATCAACAGGCGGCTCCCAACTGTGACCCATAAGTTCCATTCCCAATAAATTTCATGCTTCCCCATGGACAACAGCAGCAGCAGCAACAGCTGCAATTGCAGTTTCAACCGGAGAATTCTGCATGCTGCCTCCTCTATGTTCGCTAGTTGCATAAAAAGCTAAAAAATTAGCATAATTTGAGGCGCTGTGGCGAACAACACCACTTGCGTCCACAGATAAGGCGCAAAATGAACGCGACTTCTCCATGCTCATGTGTTTGAGTGTGTGAATGTGTGTATGTGTGTGACTCTTTTTCAGTGTATGTGCATCCCTTGTTATTTCGGATGCATTGTGTTCAACTTGCATCATGAGAGAGCCTCTGGATGAATTTTAGCTTTTTGTGCTTGGCCACGAAGTTTCCAGCTAGCTTGCAACATGTGGCATAGATGCGAGCGCATAGAAGCAAACTTGTATCTATATAATTTGCATAAATGCTCAACAGCGTCGTTTTGCGTGATTTCAGCTCTTAGCAAGTGCAGTTTTATGGATACAAAACTTGAATTTTTTAGCTTTAATTCAAAGGCGCTGAAATCAAATACAAATATATCCATATCTCCAAATATATAAAAGTTCTTTGTTTTTTAAAGATAATTTTGCCGTTGGACGAAGCAGCCAGTCCATTTTCTTGAGTCTAGTGTTAATAGTACCAACTATTTTCTTAACATGTGTGTTCCAGGTTAATCGTTTTTCCATCCAAAGTCCCAAATATTTAACTGTTGAAACAGAGTTTAGTCTTATGCCGTTTAAGCAAACGGAGGGGGGTTTCAGTTCTTTTTGTGAACTCCATCTGCACTGTCTTCTCTCTTGATAAGCGACGGTCCACAAGGAGGCCCAGTTATTAAAATCATCAATATAAATTTGAGCCTTCTCGAAGCAAGAATTGGTGAATCACTAAAACATATTACTGCTGTGTCATCTGCATACGTGGCTACTAAATCGTTTAAATCCTCTGGAACTGGCATATCGTGTGTGAATATGTTGAAAAGCATTGGGCTTAGGACGCTACCTTGAGGAACTCCTGCTCTAATAGGTTTGTCTGAAGACACGCAGCCATTCACCTGTACAGCAAAACATCTTCCCTCTAACCAAGATGCAATAATTTCGAAGATTGACATAGAAGCAAAACGTTTCAGTTTAAATAGCAAGCCATCGTGCCAGACACGGCCAAAGGCCTGTTGGATATCGAAAAAAACAGCAGCACCATACTCCTTTCTTTCATATCCTTTGAGGATTCGATCTACAACTCTATGAAATTGCTCGGTCGTCCCGTGTTGAGGTCTAAAATCAAACTGAAAATTAGGGACAATTTCCAGATTATCCAACTCATTACGCAATCTTGCCAAAATCAGTTTTTCGAATTTTTTACCCACTACAGGAAGTAGGCTAATTGGCCTGTAAGAATCCGTCACGTTCGCAGGATTACATGGTTTCAGTATCAAAGTAACCAAAGCCTTCTTCTAAGCGATAGGAAAATAACCAATTTTGAAGCATGAGTTAAAAATACCAAGTAGTGACGCAATGCCTTCATCTGGAATAAGTTTAACAACTCTTGAATTTATTCCATCATAACCAGGTGCCTTTCTTGACTTATGCGAATTTAGCACACCCAAAACATCCTCTAAAGATAACGGCATAGGCTCTTCACTTGACAACGAATCTCTTCAAACCTCGATGCCAACATCAGCCACTACATCAGCAATTGAAAAATAAGTAAATCGGTTTTCCAGATCAATAGCAAATAATTCAGCTTTCTCTTCATCCGACTTGCACCATCCATTCTCACCTTGAATATCATTATTTACAGCTGGTTGTCTTTTTATATTCCTTGTAAGCTTCCAAAGGCTATGGTCAAAGTTCGTGTTAGGGTCTGCAATCAATAGCATGTCCTCAAAAAATTTCGATCGAGCAGCAGATAAAGCCATCTTAATACGGGCCGCCAGGCGCTTCCATTCGCTGTTGTCGGCCGGGCTACCAAAACGGATCCACCGTTTTCTTATTCTTCTTTTATCTCTTATAAGACTTTTAATTTCATTATCATCAGTGTAAACAAGCCCTGAGTTCCCCGGGGAGCTGACTCGACCAGTTGCCTGTATGGCTGCTTCTTTTATTATGGATGTGAGCTTTACGATCTTTTTACGTTAGATGAATTGAATAATATACTATCATCGCTTGGACCAAAATTTTTGATTGCAGGAGATTTTAGTGCGAAGCATCAGATGTGGGGGTGTTCCCGTTCAAGTCCTCGAGGCCGCGTTTTGAGGGAATACGTAATCATCGACTATTAATATTTGTGCTACAGGCTCACCCACGTGCTTCCCTTGTGATAGACTTAGAGTCCCTAATGCCTTGGATTTTGGATTATTTGGTGGAATTTCTTCTTCGGCATTGTTGGTCGTTGTGAGCTGAGCTCCGATCACATCCCTAAAAACGGCGTTGATGTTGGAAAGTTTTTAAGTTCTTATGAGAAAGGGGGCGTGCCAGCTCATTGCGGCAATGCATTAGGGCTGTCTCTAGGAACCTGCGTACCAAAATTGGATCTCCTAAGTGCCATAGTTATTGAGATATTCGCCTCAAACATAGATTTTTTCGAGGTCTTTCTAGTTTTTTGCTCATTGCGGGGGGCGTGGCCACAATTTGAAATAAACTTGATCTGCTCTCGAAAATAACGGACTTTCATTCCAAATTTGGTGGCTCTAGCTCTTATAGTTTAAAATATCCAGGTGTTCATACGGACGGACGGACAGACGGACAGAAAGACAGACGGACATTGCTATATCGACTCGGCTGTTAATGCTGATCAAGAATATATATACTTTATGGGGTCGGCCACGCCTCCTTCTGCCTGTTACGCACGTTTCGCTTCTGACAAACTTAATAGACCCTTATACTCTATTTTAAAGAGTACGGGGTCTAAACAAGAAAGAAAAGTACAGTCGAGCACGGCCGACCGTAAAATACTCTCTGGATTTTTTTCCCGATTAAACTATTAAAATCGGTCTAGAGATATTACAATATGTAGTACTTGCATTAAAACACGTTGAAACAAAAACAATCTAAGCATATTCAAACATAAATATGTTTGTCTGTATGCGAATACACATACGAATCACAATAAAGGCAGCGCTGCCGCCACACAATTATTGAGAATTATTTTCTTTAATTGTGGGAAAAAGGGGCGTGGTAGTCCAACATTTTAAATGTCAATGTATTTACGCTGTCGCTAGGAACCTCCATGCCAAAATTGGTGATCCTAGGTGCCATAGTTACTGAGATATTCGCCGAAAACACCGATTTTTTCCGAGGTGTGTTTAGTTTTTTGCTCATTGTGGGCGAATGGGGCGTGGCATCGAAAAAAAAAGATTCTTTAATTGACTGACTAAATATGTGATCGATTGAGACCAAGCTCGAACTTGTAGCTCTTACCATCTCTGAAATCTGTTTGTTCATACGGACATACGGACAGACAGACAGACAGACGGACGCTATATCGACTCAGCTTGTGATGCTGATCGAGAATATATATACTTTATGGGGTCTGCCACGCCTCCTTTTGTCTGTTACATACATTTGCACAAACATAATATACTCTTGCAGAGAGTATAAAAATATGTACCATAAGTGACCATCAAGACTTTTAAACGAGGTGTGACTGCAAAATATTTGGTATGTCCAGGATTTTTGTCCAGCATATTTTGCGAAGAGGTTCGTATACTTGACAATTACCTTATATAAATAGAAATGGTAAAATAAATCTGCTTAATTTAGCTTTTTATCAATGTTTTATGGAAAACTCAGTAACCTCATTTTGATGCTTCATTGGACGGTCAAACAGTGTTTTTATTAGCTTAATTCTTAATTTCGGACCAGATTCAATTTTCAAAAATCCATAGAAGCAATAGATGAAGTCGATGCCTATTATCTTGACTTAACTCTCCAGCCTACAATGAACCAATACTCGCAGTCTGTGTCAAATGCATATGTTGAAGTGTTACAAGGAACTTCGCTGCAAAGTGTTAATTATGTGCTGCCCCATGGTGAGGCAACGGGGTGCATTAAGGAATATACGCCAGTCGGTGATGGAGTCCACTTGTCTCCACCACAACTGCAGCTGATGCCACTCATTGAACGTACAAGGCCACGCCCAAATACGCTAGTGCGTAAGGTAACAGTTGTCGGCAGCCATGTTCTCCGATATGTGAGCCAAAACAGTAATCTGTTTTTGAGACGACCGGTGCGTCAGAACTTTCAGCGGACGCAATTGGCTCGCATCGATCGACATGTTAATGATGGAAGTGTGTACAGCAATGGACCGGCAGTGATCAACAGCTCAAGTCTGCTCCAATTGCAAATGGAACCGAGTGCTCAGAATTTATTGCTACATTCGAACTTAGAAAACAGTTCCCTATTAGGATGGTTTAACTGGAAGATATACCTTGGCATGATATGCATCATTGTAGCACAGGCTCTGTTGAAGCTTTCAATTCAAGAGATATACAATATGAGTTAAAGGCTTACTTCTATACTATCTGTAATGCAGAATTGCGATAGCCTAGAGTCATAACACAATAACTTAAATATCACAAATCTTACATCAAAATTCATAGACTACATTAAGCAATTTTTTTTAGCTCCAAATTCAAATAAACCTATAATTGGTTAATATAATTGAGTCTGCACTTTGGGAATGCTGTGCGAATTATGAAATGGTCTTGTACAGCGATTACAAATACTACTCTGTACCAATTCAAATTGTGCTGTGCTTTTGCTACCTTTCTCAATTTTTACGCTTAACTCTCATATCTAACTATCCTGAAAGTTACATCAAAATCCTATGTCAAACAAGAGAGTTATTACGGTTCAAAGTTTATGCTTTTCAACTGCAAAATCACTGTATGCGCGCAAGCGAGAGAGAAATATAAAAACATATGTTCGACGTTTTCGTTGCGTGTGTGGCAGCAGCGCTGCACGCAGCCGCTCGCTGTACCGACCAATACATACATACATATGACGTCCCGGGCTCGAGTGCGAGTTATTTAAATTTCAATTCAAAAAGTTAATTGAAAAATTTTAATTTTTTAAATTTCCTTTTAAAATTTTAATTTACATTAAATACAAATTCGTATTACTAGGGGAGTATGGGGTCTTTTACTGTCGGCTCGAATGACTGTAGCACTAACCAGAGAATGTATTCTCTGGTTAGTGACTGTAGCCTTTCTTACTTGTTATACTCTCTGCAAGGGTATATTGGGTTTGTGAAAATGTATGTAACAGGCAGAAGGAGGCGTGGCAGACCCCATAAAGTATATATATTCTTGATCAGCATCACAAGCCGAGTCGATATAGCCATGTCCGTCTGTTTGTCTGTCTGTCCGTATGAACAAACAGATTTCAGAGATGGTAAGAGCTACAAGTTCGAGCTTGGTCTCAATCGATCACATATTTAGTCAGTCATTACAAAAATCTTTTTTTTTTCGATGCCACGCCCCATTCGCCCACAATGGGCAAAAAACCAGAAACACCTCGAAAAAAAATTAGTGTTTTCGGCGAATATCTCAGTAGCATGGCACCATGGCACCTAGGATTTTGGTATGGAGGTTCATAGCGACAGCGTAAATGCATTGACATTTAAAATTTTTGACTGCCACGCCCCTTTTTCACACAATTAATAAAAATAATTCTCAACTTTCCTTCCGTTTTTAGGAATTGGTTCATATGGTACAGTATTGTAATTTATAATTCGTGTGGAGACTGACTGTATCAAACTATCCTGAAAGGTGCATTTAAATCGCACTATAAACAAGAAAACTAGAAGCGTTACAATATTGATAACTGAATGCAATATCATGTATGAGTGCAAGCGATACAGAAACATACAAGCACATATTCGAATGTATTCGCTGCCTGTGTGGCGGCAGCGCTGGCCGCGCCGAAGGCAAACAAATGTATGTTTGATTATGCTTAGATTGTTTTTGTTTCAACGTATTTTAATGCATGTACTTCGCATTGTAATATCTCTAGACCGATTTTAATAATTTAATCGGGGGAAAATGCAGAGCGTATTATAAGGTCGGGCGTGCTCGACTGTACATTTCTTTAATTTTTAGTGTACGTCTAAAAATGGCAATTGGAACTTATTTTGTTGCTCTCGGCTGTCTTAAATGGTTTAACTCTTACCCGCCGTCTTAAACACTTGTATAAATTTCATTTTAAAATTTTAATTTAAATAAAATGCAAATGGGCATTACTATGGGAGTACGGGGTCTTTTACAGTCGGCTCGATGGACTGTAGCCTTTCTTACTTGTTTCTTATGAGAAAAGGGTGCGTGGCAGCGGACAATTTTTAAGACATTTTATTTAAGCCATATTTACTAAGATATTCGATATTTTTATACTGACCGACTAAATATGTAGTCGATTGAGACTTGAGAGAACTTGTAACTGTTACCATCTCTGAAATCTGGTTGCTCTTAAGGACAGACAGACGGACATGGCTATATCGACTCGGCTGTTGATGATAATGAATATATACTATACTTTATGGTGTCGGAAACGCACCCTTCAATATGTAACAAACTTCGTGGCAAAAACATAATATCCTCTGCAACGCACTATTGGGAATTTGGCCCTGTGTTGAGCACTTAATTGATAAAAACAACTTTTCGCAACAAAGGTTATGTTAGGTTAAGCCGGACGTCCTCGAGGGACAGAGCATAGGCCAGTTATGGCCCTTAGTCAACCGGTTGGGGGAGGATTACCACGGCTTGAGGTCCTGTAGAATCTGTCCGCGCTTCGCAAACGCTAGCAGGTTACTTGCGGGTATGTTGGAGGCTTCCATCAATGAGGGGAGTATTGAGTTTCCTAGGCACCTAAGCCTCGTGCGCTCTAAGGCGTGGCAGTGGCATAGGAGGTGCTCTAGCGTCTCTGGAGAGTCTGTGTCATTGCATTTCCTGCAATTGATACTGTTGGTTATTCCCAGTTTAGTTGCATGTGCGGCAGCTAGGCAATGACCAGTGAGTATCCCGACCATCATTCTGCAGTCTTTCCTGGAGAGGTGCAGAATATATTGCGATAGTCTAGAGTTGATGTTTTTGCACATGATCTTTGCTATTCTGCATGTGCGGGTGTTTCGCCATCTATGGCTGATTTGGTTATTGGTGCTTCTCTCTAGATCACTATGTAGTGATCTTAGGGGGATGTCCACCTGTTCTATCCTGTTAGTTGGTAGGTCAACGCCTGCCTTTGCCAGGATGTCTGCCTCCTCGTTTCTTGGTATGCCCTGGTGGCTGGGTACCCAGTAGATGTGTACTGACGTTGTCGTACGTAATTCATCTAGTGCTTCCCTGCTCACCTTGACTATCCGGGAATTGAGAGTAGACGACATCATGGACTTAATCGCTGCCTGGCTATCTACCAAGATGTTGACTTTATGGAAGTTGGTGCTGATCTGTTTTGCGGTCTCTGCTGCTTTTCCAATCGCAAAGACTTCCGCTTGGAAAATGCTACAGTGGTCTGGTAGCTTGTATGTGAGTTTGAGGCTGGGGGTTTCGCAGTAAACAGCGGCCCCCACTCCTCCCTCCATTTTAGAGCCGTCTGTGTATATGTTGAGCTCAGTGTGGTTGTAGCGACAGCTTTTCCAGTCATCGGGCCCAAGGTGTGCCTTTATGTGGGTTCCGAGTCTGTTTTCGGGTTTGATGTAGTCTGAGCGCGATATCATGCTCCTCCCTATGGAGCTGTGCCCGTAGCTTCGTAGCGCCATGTTGCCCAGTGCTATAAGACGTTGGGCCGACTTTGCTGCTACTAGTTTTGTTTGTAGATCCAGGGGAGGTAATCCCGTCAGGATCTCTAGTGCCTTCGTTGGGGTGGTTCTGAGGGCGCCTGTAATACAGATTAGCGATTGACGCTGTACCTTCTCCAATAGCAGTGTCGGGCGCACAACTGAGATATATATCCAGTGCATAAGTCTGGGTGACAGGCCCCATGTGCTGCTTAGCATCTTCTTGGATGCGTATAGCGCCATGGTGGCTTTCTTCACCCTTTATTCTACATTGGCTCTCCATGTCAGTTTGCTGTCTAGCACTGTTCCTAGGTACTTAATGCGGGTGCTGGGCTTGAGTTCTTTGTCGTTTAGTTTCGGGGGAGTCCAGTACGGTACCTTGTACTTCTTGGTAAAGAGGATGAGGTCCGTCTTTTCTGCATTTATATGTAGTCCGCCATTCTCCGCCCATTTACATATCTCCCTGAGGGTCCGTTCCATTATGGAGCTGAGAGTCGATGGGCATACTCCCGTTATAATTATACCTATGTCGTCCGCAAAGGCAGTTATTTTTGGGGCTCTTCTATCAAATCTCTTAATTAGGTCGTCGACAACTAGGTTCCAAAGAAGGGGAAAAAGGACTCCTCCTTGAGGGGTACTCCTGTTCGCGATTTTTGTTGTGGTTGCAGTGCCCCATTCTGATTGAACTCTCCTGCAGTTCAGAAGGTTTCCAATCCAGTTGGTGATCGTTGGGTGAGAATTGGTAGTTGCTAGCTGGTCGATTATGACCTTGGTGCTAACATTGTTGAACGCTCCTGAGATGTCTACAAAGGCACCCAGAGCATATTCGTTGTTGTATAGGGCTCGTTCTATAGTCCCCACTAGCAACAAAAATTGGTTCTAATTTATTCAATGGAGTTTTATAAACACAATATAAACATTTTTCATCAAAATAAAAAATGCCGTCGTTTGTGCTTCCCGAACCTCCCTGCTTAGGCTGATCTACCTTCAATGAGAGTTTTTCCCTGAGCTGTTTTTGAATTTTTTGTTTGTTACGTCGCACTGCATCTTTGTCTTCCGGTACTGTGATTCGCCATTTCTTAATGCAATTTTTATATCCTGCATGTAGGATAAATTCAAAAAAACGAGTCCAGCAATGTAAAGGGCTCAGACCGTACTTTAAATTGTCCATAAAGGGCAGAATTTTGCACATTTCAATTCCGTGTTCAACATAAAATCTTTTATATAATGTTTCCCGACGGATCTTCCATTTGTAATGGAGTAAGAGTTGTTGCAAATAGGCTTGAATCTGCCGTCATAGATTTGTCGTCAAAATATGGCTGGCTATAATTAGCTTGACCTGTACTTCCATCAAAACCATAACTTAGGATTAGATCAGTTAAAGGAAAATCTGTATTTTGGTTTTCCATAACGCTCGAAATTACATCCGATTGAAGGCCGACAATTCGCTCTGCGGTGTGATTTAAAAGATTTTGCAGACTCACCTTTGCTACAGAATCTGTTACTTCAATACCTTCGGGTCTACATAGTATTTTTTTTGTCTGCAACATCTTTGTAATTAGGAAATATATCACATTTGGCTCTTTGGGTGTATTCTTTAATTCCACAATATTGAGCTTTAGTTAAATTGTAATCAATTAAAAAAGTTAATGCTTCATCTGGCGAAGAGCGTATAGGCGATGACTCCATAATTTTCTTTTTCCAGAATGTGGCTTTTTCGGGGCATACAGCAAGAAAATTTAACAATCCTGCTACATCCGCCTTACCGCATTTACGAGCTGCTATCTTCGAATCCATTAACAATAAACCTAAATTATTCTCATTCATTTTACAAACTTTTCTAGCTTGTCTAAGTTGTACCCTTTTGCTTAAAGACCTAAATGTTATAATTGGTTGGCCCACTTTTTTCTTATGATTTTCCAATTTTTGGCCGATTGTCCAAGAAGTCGACTTGCTTAACCAGTCAGCATGGTGGCGCTTAAACATTTCAAAATTAGACCCTGCAATTGCGCCACTTTCGCAACGATGCAAAATAATTGACATTTGCTTCTTAGTTCGTTTTTTACTTTGCCTTCAACGATCTGGAGTACTTGCGTATACAAGAAATTGCAAACAACATCTACGCCATCAGTTTTTTTTCTGTCTTTGCGCCATACAGGAAACACATCAAAATGTTAAAAATTAAGGTTATGTCCTAAAAAATGGAATTACAAAATTTGTGGGGATTTGTGGAGTTTGGGGCATAATACATTCAAAGCAGAACTAATTACAGCATACAATTTAACAAGTTTTATAGAAACGCAACGAACATATTTTCTTAAAAGGCTTCTCAAAGTTGAGATTGGTTTTCAAATTTTCTATTAGAGGCAACCCCAAACTAACACAATAATTTAGACACCTACAATCAATTTCTACAAAACAGATATATCAGCACATATAAAATACCCGACTTCTTTATTTCCATCTTAGTTTGGTTCAAGAACATTGGTATTTTTAGAAATATTCGCCTTCAAAATTGAGTAAATTTTTTCATCAAATAATAGAAATTTTTCTTGCGTAACATGTGTCACTTTATCAGCTGTTTTCTTGCCAGTGATGGACAATGTTCGAAAAACAAGTATGCAGCAATGAGCTTTGGTCTTTTATCTATTAATCACCACCAAAATTTTTAGATTTTGGTAACTTTTAGAAATTGAATTGAGTGCTCAAAAAAGGGCCAAATTCCCCATAGTGCAACGGTATAAAAATACTAGATTCTGATTTGTTTTCCATTGTTAAATAAGTTCCATCTATCATTAGAGTGTGTTTCTTCGTTTACTAGTTGATTTTCGTCACCGGATCACTGAGCACTTGGTGCTCCATCTGAGTTTTAAGACCAACTGCCGCTTGGTTTTTAGACCCCGTACTCTTTAAAAAAGAGTATAGGGGTCTATTAAGTTTGCCAGAAGCGAGATGTGCGTAACAGGCAGAAGGAGGCGTGGCCGACCCCATAAAGTATAAATATTCTTGATCAGCATCAACAGCCGAGTCAATATAGCAATGTCCGTCTGCCCGTCCGTATGAACACCTGGATCTTTTAAACTACAAGAGCTAGAGACACCAAATTTGGAATGTAAGTCCGTCATTTTCTCGAGCAGATCATGTTTATTTCAAATTGTTGCCACGCCCCTTACCGCCCCCGCAATGAGCAAAAAACCAGACACACCTCGAAAAAATTTGTGTTTTAGGCGAATATCTCAGTAACTATAGCACTTAGGAGCCCAAATTTTGGTAAACAGGTTCTTAGAGACAGCCTTAGTATAATGTCATTCAAAATTTTGAGCTGCCACGCCCCCTTTTCTCATAAAAACTAAAAAACTCTCCAACTTCAATGCCTTTTTTTAAGGCATTAAATCAAATAGTACAGTGTTGTAATTTAACATACGCTTAGAGACTTACTATTTCTAACTTTCCTGAAAGTGGCATCAAAATCCTATGTCAAACAAGAGAGAAATTTCGGTTCAAAGTGCATGTTATTTTGCTGCAAAATCACTGCATGCGCGCAGCACATACAAACAAACACAGAAACATACAAACATATGTTCGAACGTTTTCTCTACCTGCTTTGGCGGCAGCGCTGCCCGGAGCATTAATATGTGTGCACATACATATATGCAAATAATCGGAAGAATGATAGAAGAAGAGTGTGGTGCAACTGGTAGAGTTGCGGCGCAATATGGAACATTCGTATGGATCGCGGGTTCGAATGCTGACAATGACGATTGTTAACTTATTTACTTTTTAATTTTAATTCAAAATGTAAATATTTCATTTTCATTTTTTTAATTTCATTTGAAAATTTTAACTTTAATAAAATGGGCACTACTATGGGAGTACGGGGTCTTTTACAGTCGGCTCGATCGACTGTAGCCTTTCTTACTTGTTTTTTCATCCAATTAACTTTTTGGTAAACGCATATGTAAGTATTCGTATTACTTATTCATATTGATATGTGCTCATTCAACGCTTCGTCTTGACTACCAGAGGAACCAAAAGAACCAGGACGAGTCAAAATCAGCTCGTATGGCAGTCCAAAGCTAAAACAATTCATTTGCCTGCCACTACGCTGCTGAACTCGTGAGCTGCTTATTCCCAAAGCTGCGTCATCATGTTGAATACACCATCTGCGTATCTACTTGAGTGTGTATTGGCCAAGATGCGCACTTGCTTCATAATTCAATGTAGCAACACTTTTGCTGGAAACTGTAAACTACTTGACAGAAGCTGGTGCAAAGAAAATGAATGATAGGAATTACATCCCCAGACATTTTACCGACTTTCTAATACGTGATATACGAAACAGATGCCAAAAATCAATAGAGACGTCAGGGCGTGCATTTGCTAGTAGTCATTAATAACTGCACATTACCACATGGGACGTACGAGTAACTTTGCGAGTAATTTACTTTGATCAACTCAAATGCTGACATCAAAAATGGCTATGTAAGCTCACGCCCATTTACCCTGAGTTAGCCACTATACATTTATTTCGGTTCACACTCGGCACTTGCCACTAATTAAAATTGCTCGTTAGCTAATTTAAATGCCAGCAGATTTTGTTCCAACTACTTTCATTTCTCAGTTTTACTCTGCCACAATTAATTGTAGCATGTTGGCATAAATTAAGCGTTGCTTTTCTCATTCCCAGTAGCTCTTTGTGTTCATAAGACTATGCACGCCATTCTACAAACACCTTTGCATTTAAAACTGGGATTTGCTCACTATATCACTATGAGAACAATTTCCACTTGTTGCCCAATGGAGAAAGCACCTAATTGTGTTAAAAGTGCATAAACGAGAATTGAAGAGCAATCGGCTTGTTTATTGTTATGTCTATTGTGTCTCCAGAAGCCAAGTGATTCTATCAAATGAACATTGGTCCAGATACAAAATTCAACAATTAATTTTCCTAGCAGCAACCACCGCAGCCACCGCCACAGTAACTACCGCAGCAACCACCGCAACAACCGTCACAGGGACCACTCAATGATCCGCAAGGCCAACCACAGCCCAGAATCATGTTGTGTAAATGTTCTGGATAGGGAAAAACAGAAAGAGAATTTATTTATTGTATACTAAAAATAATTCAATTTATTTACCTTTTTGAACCGGACCAATAAACATTTTTGAGATTTTTTGGATTTGGTACAAAAATTTAGATGTCGCTCTTTTAAAGGCTCGGAATAAAATGAAAACAATTCTCAACTGGCATTAATCTTTGGGGAAAATTAAAGAACTTGTGTTCAATGCTTACTTGATTTTAAAGGGCTTAATTATGACATAGTAAGTAGCATGTATGACCGAAACTTTTGTTTAGAATTATTATTTATATATATACAATTACAGTGGAATCCGGTTATAACGACGATTTTACGTCCAGGCAAACGCTTTAACCGAAACGAGCAAAGAAAAAAATTTTTCCACTGTACTTAGAAATATTTTTAAGTTTCTGTTAGAAATATACACCACTACATTTATATCACTAGAACTGGAGGGAAAACCACTACTAAGCTGCAGCAGTTGCTTTGGTATATATTCCGTTCTATTTTGACGAATCGTGGATTGGTGAACAGTTTATGGATTAAATTAGCTGAGCTTTTCAACCAGGACTTAAATTAATTTAGACGTGTGTGAATTTTTAAACTTTTATTAGACCCCGTACTCTTTAAAAAAGAGTAAAGGGGGTCTATTAAGTTTGTCAGAAGCGAGATGTGCGTAACAGGCAGAAGGAGGCGTGGCCGACCCCATAAAGTATATATATTCTTGATCAGCATCAACAGCCGAGTCGATATAGCAATGTCCGTCTGTCCGTCCGTCTGTATGAACACCTGGATCTTTTAAACTACAAAAGCTAGAGACACCAAATTTGGAATGAAAGTCCGTTTATGATGTACGCAGATAAAGTTTATTTCAAATTGTTGCCACGCCCCCTACCGCCCCCGCAATAAGCTAAAAACCAGACACACCTCGAAAAAATTTGTGTTTTAAGCGAATAACTCAATAAATATGGCACTTAGGAGCACCAATTTTGGTACGCAGGTTCCCAGAGATAGCCTAAATGCAATGTCATTTAAAGTTTTGAGATGCCACGCCCCCTTTTCTCATAAAAACTTTCCAACTTCAATGCCGTTTTTATGGCATTTATTCAAATAGTACAGTGTTCTAATTTAACATTCGTTTTTAGACTTATTATATCTAACTTCCCTGATAGCGCCATTAAAATCCTACGTTTAACAAGAGAGATATGATATGATATGTTCAAGCGCAATATAACATATGCATACAAACATATGTTCAAACGTGTACGCTGCATGTGTGTGTGCCCGCAGACGCTAGCCGCACCGACCAATACATTCATATATGTATATGTGCATACATACAATGACAAATGACTTTGTATGCGCATACAGCCAAACATATGAACGTTCGATTATAAATTGTTTTTTTTGTCAAAATAATTAATAATTAAATCGGGACTAAAAGCAGAGAGTATTAACCGGACAGGCGTTTTCGACTGTACTTTTCTGTCTTGTAAGGAAAGATGTACAAATATTTCCACAACATTGTATAAAAAGGAAAAGGGAATCCGAAATTTAAAAAATTTCAGTGAACTACCTTGCATGAACAACAATTTTTTGATATGTTGATATACATACATCATTGCATACATATATATATATATGTATGCATATTTGTTTGCTTAAATTTTGCGCTTTGTGTATTTGAATTGTTTATCGTAGTTCAATTGAAGTAAATTGGTTCAGTTGATCGATATTTATTCGTTCATTGGTACTTGTTCCGAACTGATTTTGGCATGCGCTTAAAATTAATTTTGTTCCTTTACAGATTTTTACAGTGCCAATGGGCGTAGATTTTTTTTACTATTTAGAATGAACACAAATTACAATTTTGATATAAATATTAAAAAATATATATGTTGTCGTGCATGTTAACATACATATGTTAAACGCACTCTCGCTCTCTTTAGTTCTCGCTCTCTTTAGTTCCGAACACAATTTTTCGCTCTGTTTTGATTTTGTTTTCACCGTTACTTTTCTGCAAATTATTTTCAAAGCACGTACGTTCGCTAAAAAAATTCAATTGCATGCATTTGTTCATTAAAAACCGACAAATTAAACAAATTAAATTTATAGAGACTTAGTTATAGTGATAGTGATATATAAATATGATAAATTAAGTGATACTGAATGTAGTGCACATTAATTTTAGATTGTCTGTCATACAACTTGCCGCGCTTTTGTATGTATGTATGTATATACATACAAATGTGCAGCAAATTGTTTGTTAAATCTTTAACATAATTATTTGTTTAATAATATAGTTAAAGTGCCCAAAGTAAAATTATTGTACTATTGTAAGTAAGCTTGTGTAAAAAGATTAATTAGTGATAGTGTTTTTAGACTTACAAGTCTCAGGCGTACGCTTGATTCTGTATGTGTGTATTTGCATACGTTTGTACTTGCGTTTATAAAGCAGTGCAAGCAAAGCAAGCAGTTTATACAGTGGGCTAAAGCACTACATTAATTGATATTTTTACTTTGATCGTGAGTGTGTGTCGGGTTGCGGTTTTCGCGTAAGTTTTGCTCGACGGATACAAGCAAGTTGCATGATTGCTAATTTAATATTTTAAAAACAATAGTAATTATTAATAATAACATATAAATTACTTTCTTATTAACCAAAATAAAACTTAATAATATCTACTTTAATATTTAGAACCTTCCAAACTAATTAACGTTTCCTTATAATACTAATAAAATTTTAAAAATTAAAAAAAATTTTATTATATTTTATATATATATTTTATTTTTTTTAAATAAAACTCTTAAAATTATTATTTTAATATAATATAAACATTAATAATTTTTTGTTTTTCAATAATTTAATTATTTAATATACACTTTTAATTATTTTTGTTGCAAATAATTATCTGTATATAAATAATTTTATTGTTTTGAATAAATTATTAATTTTATATTTTTTTATATTTCAGTATATTAAATTTTTATTTATTTTTTATTTACTATTATTTTAATTGTTTGTTAATTTATCAAGTTTTAAAAATGCCGAGTTTGTCAAGACAAACTGCAAAATGCTCGGCTTAGGAGGCAGGCTCGAACAAGAAGTGGGGTTCGAGAGCAGGAAAGAGTGTCCGATAGAGCAAATAGATCAAGAAGTAGACGGCAGCCAAATGTTCAAGAGAGAGAAAGGGTCGAAAATACTCGAAGTAGGAGGCAGGCTCGAACAAGAAGTGGGGTTCGAGAGCAGGAAAGAGTGTCCGATAGAGCATACAGAGCTTCACGACGACAAAACCCTACTCTTAGGGAAAACGAACAACAGCGTAACACGCGACTTCGCGCAGTTATCCGGTCAGATGTTAGGCGTCGAGTTTTAGAAAGAGAAAGAGATAGGATGCAGAGATCGCAAGCTATGAATAATCCTGTTCGGAAGATTATTGAAAGATATGCTAACACTGTTCGTAGACAAAGTGCTCGACTGTTAGAGCGGCAAGCAACTCTGGACGCGTTACGACGCCTTAGTCAGAGAGTTAGCCAAAATAGAAGTAGTTTTGAAAGTAGGGCATTAGAAAATAGCAGAAATGCTGACCGAATGAGAGTGAATCGTGCGAATAGTTTTCAGGACGAAATTGAACCCAGCTTATCCCCATTAGAAGCTCAAATTAGGAGTTTTAATAGTTTAGTAAAGCTGGGTCCAAATCAGGTTTGCCTTTGTTGCAAATGCCTGTGGTTTCCTCATCAACTCAGCAGAATTTCGCGTGGTTTTATTGAAAGCCACAACAAATTTAGCGCTGAAATTTTAAGTCTTTCTAATGAATTTTCATCTGAGGAAGACATTTATAAATTCTGCAATACTTGTTGCAGTAATATAAAAGCTGGAAGGAAACCAAAATTTTCCATTACAAATGGCTTGGATTTTCCAGAACTTCCCGATTGCCTTAAAGGTTTAACTCCTTTAGAAGAGCGACTTATTTCTCCTCGACTACCATTCATGGTCATTAAGGCCTTAGGTGTCGGTCGCCAAAGTGCCATCAAAGGAGCTGTAGTAAATGTACCAATTCCCGTTAGCAGTATCGTGACTTCCCTTCCACGAGCCTTTCATGAAGCAGAAGTAATATAGCTCCACCTTAGACGTAGGATGGAATATAACCATGATTTCATGGCTGAAACCATTAGGCCCTTAAAGATTGCAGAAGCAATTAGGTTTTTGATAACATCAGAGCTTTATATAAAGCACAACGTAGTTTTAAATGAACAGTGGATTTCAAATTTTACTTCCGATACTGTTCCATTCATAGCTTCTCAAGCAGATGCTGAGCTAGTTGAACAGCTCAATCGAGAGTTTCAACAACCTTTTCAACCTGAAGGGGATGTTCAAGAAGAGGATCTTAATCCTGGGGGTCAAGAAACTCTGCTTGAAAATAATCAGTTAGATAGTGTTGCCATGCAAAGAATAGTAATTGCTCCTGGCGAAGGCCAAAGACCCCTAGACATGATAATGGATGCTGATTGCGAGGAATTAGCATTCCCTTTCTTATATGCTGGCAACAAAAGAAAGTCTTCAGAAAGTTTTACAATCATTGTTAGATCGGAGCTTCGAAATTTTGATAGGAGAGGTTGTAGAATTGATAAGTTGTTCTTCAACTATAAGAAGTTAGAGCTTATTGCTATTAGAAACAATACATCAATTTGCTTGAGAAAGCACACTGCCTCACATCCAATAACTGTTTCTAACGCTCTCAATGAATAACATATGGACCATCTAATTCGCCACGATGAAGGCTATAGGTATTCGCACGTCTCCCGCTCATTGGGAAGCAGAAAAAAGAAAGGTGATGGCCATGATTCGTCAGTTTGGGCTACCAACTTTTTTTATTACTTTGTCGGCTGCAGTAAGTAGGTGGTTAGAGTTGCTTGTCCTTTTGAAAAAGAATGTGGACAAGCAAGAAGTTACAGAGGAAGATGCATCAATGTTGCCTTCAAATGAGAAAGTGCGATTGATTCGCACTGACCCTGTAACATGTTCTAGGTATTTTGACTATCGGTTTAGGCAGTTGTTTAAATTAATTAAAAAGCAAGGGGGTATTTTTGGTCAACATAGGGTTGTCATGTACTACTGGCGAGTAGAATTACAGCAGAGAGGCTCACCCCATATACATGGGATGTTTTGGCTGAAAGATACCCCTCAAATTGATTTTAACAATGTCGATTCTATTCCTCCAGTAATAGACTTCATTGATCAATTTATCTCTACAGATTTAACAGATATAAGTCTCTCTCCATATATTGAATACCAAAAGCACAAGCACGGGCAGTCATGCACACGTGAAGTGAGAGGAAACTCTATTTGTCGCTTTGGTATTCCATATTTTCCAATGCCTCAAACTCAAATTTTAAGACCTCTGCCCGATGAAACTCATCATATTGCTCAGCATCGTAAAAATTTACAAAATGTTAAAAACTTTTTAAATTCGTCATTCGATGCTGACATTATTGATCACCTAAGCATCTTCGAAAATTTTCTAGCTCACGATCGAGTGAACGTCTCTTACGAGGAATATGTATATGCCATTAGATCTGGTTTGAAAAAACCACAAATTCTCCTTAAAAGAACTTTTGCTGCAACTAACGTAAATGCGTATAATAAACACATCCTTTCTATGCAAAGAGCCAATATGGATATTCAATTCATATTGGACCCTTATGCATGCTGCAGCTATATTATTAATTATATAAATAAATCTCAAAGAGGCATATCAAAACTGATGCGTGATGCTATCGATGAGATTAACAGAGGCAATCTTACTATAAAACAGAGGCTGCAGTATATTGGATACAAGTTCATTACTGGCACAGAAATTAATGCTAAAGAAGCAGCATATTGTTGTTTGGGAATGCGTTTATCCGAGACTAGTAACGCAGATATTTATATTAATACTCTATTGCCAGGGCAAAGAGTAAGAATGCTTAGACCTAGACAACAATTACAAAATATGTCTCCTGATTCCAGTGACATATTTGTAGTGGGATTGCTGGATCATTACGAACAGCGACCATATAGTCTCGAGGCCCTGTGTTTCGACGATTTCGATTTCGCTGCTGACTATAGTTACTCTAAGTCAGTAAGACCAACTCGCCAAAATGGTGAAGATGAGCATGTTGACGACAATGAGGAGCTAGGTAATATACCTCTTCCTTTTCTCGATGGAAGTGGGTATATTCGTAAAAGATCAAAGGCTCGAATAATTAGGTTTAGGAGTATAGTTTAAATTCCGGTAGACAAAATTACTTTAGGGAATTAGTTATGCTATTCTTCCCCTGGAGAAATGAAGGGGAAGAATTAGTTGAACAAAACTGTGAGGAGATATTCAATCAAAATGAGGAGGCCATTAGGGCAAAATTTAAAAAATACAATGTGTTAGAAGATTTGGAAGACGCGCTTAGGAGGGCCATGGAAGGCGAGGGCAACTTAGAAGAAGCCAAATTAGAAGGACAGGTAGATGATGAGTTGAGGGTATTAGCGTTTCCTGAATTAAGCTCTCAAATCAATGTTGTAAATATTAACGTTGATGACCAAAATGACCCCAATGAGAATTCGGACACTATCCGAATAATAAAGCTTCCCCCTTTGATTTCCGGTCAGAATTTATCTGACTTAGTTGGCTCCTTAAATGTTAGGCAAAGAACTTACTTCTCTCATGTCTCACAACGCCCACCACAACAAAGTATTCCATGAGTTTGTGGGTGGTGGAGCAGGTGTCGGCAAAAGTAGGCTGATTTCAGCAATTTTTCAGTCCCTTTCCCACTTATATAAACGTAGACCAGGATGTAACCCAAACACTGTCAAAATTCTTCTTTGTGCTCCTACGGGAAAAGCCGCTTTCGGAATTGGAGGATCCACTCTTTATTCCATGTTTTCATTGCCAGTTAATCAATCTGGGACATCCTTTAAAAATCTAGGAGATGATTTGCTTAATACCCTCCGTTCAAGATTTATCGATCTTAAAGTTCTTATTATTGACGAAATTTCGATGGTCGGTGCCAATATGTTTTCCTATTTGGACTCTAGCCTCAAACAAATATTAGATAACAGAGATTTAGCATTTGGAGGGATTTCTGTTATCGTTTTCGGCGATCTTAGACAGCTAAGCCCTGTTGAAGATCGATGGATTTTGAAATCCAATTCACCTTCGCATGACCCATACAGCGCCATATATGGGTCGTCTCTGTGGGACTCTTTTAGGTTCTTTGAACTCACTGAGATTATGCGACAGCGAGATGACCAAGCTTTTGCAATTGCATTAAATAACATGGCATCCGGTCACATGACGTCAAGTGATATTAGTTTGATTAGATCCAGAATTTCCCTTGAAAGTCAGTTGCCAAACGACGCTATCCATTTGTTTTATAGGAATGACGATGCGTCTGTATTTAATACGACCAAACTTAACTCTATTCTATCTGCAGAGCACATTTCAAGTGCTCTAGATTTTATAAAG
The DNA here is from genome assembly GCA_035046005.1 of Drosophila acutilabella. Classification (NCBI taxonomy): domain Eukaryota; kingdom Metazoa; phylum Arthropoda; class Insecta; order Diptera; family Drosophilidae; genus Drosophila; species Drosophila acutilabella. Next base: position 1,144,829 of record JAWNOK010000026.1, on the reverse strand, counting down.
GCCTCACATCTGAGCACAGAAGTGAAAAACCGTCATCTTGAGGCAGTCAAAAGTTTTCCGACGTCCAAAACTCAAGGGTTATGTACGTCTCTTATTTTAAAAACCACTGCCAAATATATGATGACGGTCAATATAGATACGGCAGATGATTTAATCAATGGAGCCTCCGGTATTTTGATGGACGTTAGTTTCAATGCATCCAATTCTCCTCATGTTCTAAGGATGAAATTTATTGATGATAGTGTAGGCATTAATGCTCGGGCCAAGTGTCCGCATTCCCTAGAGTCTTCTTGGACTCCAATCCAGAAAACTATTAAAAGTTTTCAATTTCATTCGAATCAGCAAGTTTCAATAGACCGTAAACAGTTTCCAGTAATACCTGCGGAAGGTATTACTATTCACAAAAGTCAGGGCGCTACATATAGCAAAGTAGTGATCCACACTACTTCTAGAATAATTCGTGAGGCGCTATATGTTGCTTGCAGTAGGGCCACTAGTGTTGCCGGCCTATTCATTATTGGGGACTTTGTTCCCCCAAAATCTAATCCTCAATCTCCAGTAGAGCTAGAGCTTCAAAGCCTCCGCACAACAAAATTGTTAGAAACCCACTATAGCTCTCTTTTCGATGACAACAAGTTCAATATTTTATTCCATAACACGGAAAGCTTGCATTGCCACATAAGCGATATTTGTTCTGATCGGCTAATGCTTCAGTCATCTATTTTATGTTTCGTTGAGACTTCCACTTCCTCAAACGAAACTTACCAAATTCCAGGGTTTAGTAGTGTTGTGCGCTTAGATTGCGAGTCTGTTCCAAACAGAAATCGTCCAAAAAGAGGATTGCTAGTTTTTTTTTAAAAATAATACTTCGAACAATGTTAGTCATTGTTCCAGCGGTCGAATTTTTCTTCTGCAGTTTTTGAGTTTGCCGTATTTAAATACATGTCTTTAGGGTTTTTAGTTTTATATAAATCTCCCAATTATCCGTTAATAAAATTTGAAACAGAATTTGAGAGCTTATTTCAGACATATTCATTTTTAGATAGCAGTTCGATTGTCTTAGGAGATTTTAATTTGTGCTTGCGATCTCTCAGAGGATGTAGTGAAAGGGTCTATAACTTCTTAGGTAGGCTTAGCTATGAGAGTTTGCTAGATTTGGATTCGTCTACAACCAATTGTGGCACACACATTGATTTTGGTTAGCATTGATAGTAGCGAGGTTGAGGGATAACAATTTTGGATGATTTTTACAAATTATTATTATTTTAATTGCATGTTTATTATCAATTTTATTATTATTATTATAATTATTATTATATATTATTATTACTAATATAATTTTATATATATAGATATATATATATATATTCTGCGCAGATAGCAGAAAATCAAAACTTTGGGGAACTTAGGGGTTGCTTTTAGCAGCTCAAGTCGACTCGTAGGTCATTTAATTTTTATTTTTTGACCCCATTACAAGTGTAGTGGCCTCCTCGCGGTGTTCCCTGGGTCCCGATATTAAATTTATCGGAAGCTAATTCGAGCGGCGATTATCATTTTTACAAACAATATTGAATTTGCAATATTAAATGTACAAATTTAAAACTAAGTACGGGGTCTTTTACTGTCGGCTCGGTCGACTGTAGCCTTTCTTACTTGTTAATACAATCTTTATCTTAAAGTTCATACGACAGAAATATAAATATCTCTTGTCACAGTTCCCACACATATTTACTGTAAAACAAATTTAAATCTGTTGGCAAAAACGTTTTTAATAAAAAATGGACGATATTGTACCAAACATTGATACTATTGTTGTTGAATGCATTTAAACAGTGATACGTGAAACGTTGCATCAAAATAAACACCGATATTATGCACTTTCTTACCTAAAAACTTGTATTAAATAAATTAAAACAAGGGTACTCACAACGGGCGTTAGGACACTGCTCAAAACCAGAAAAGATCAAGAAACCAAACAATTTTGTTGAATAAATTTTGAAATAACACGACATAATATTACAAAATACAATAAAAAACGATCGAATTAAGATTAATCTTTTACTTTTTACACCCCGTACTTAAAACAAGTAAGATAAGTATGGTCGAGCACGCCCTACCGTATAATACTCTCTGCATTTTCCACGAATTATATTATTAAAATCGGTATTGAGATATTACTGTAGTTCTTGCATTAAAACACGTTGAAACAAAAACAATCTAAGCATAATCAAACATACATATGTTTGTCTGTATGCGAATACACATACGAAAGACAATATATGATGCATATATGTATGTGTGTATTCGGCGCGCCCAGCGACTGTGAGCAGCGCTGCCGCCACGCAGGCAGCGAAAACATTCGAATATGCGCTTGTACGTTTCTGTCTCGCTTGCACTCATACATTGAGCGCTGCCGCTCAAGTGCTTGTATGTTACTATATCGCTTGCACTCATACACGATATTGCATTCAGTTATCAATATTGTAACGCTTCTAGTTTCCTTGTTTATAGTCCGATTTTAATGCACCTTTCAGGATAGTTTGATATATTTAGTCTCCACACGAATTATAAATTAGAATACTCTACGATAAAAAGAAATGCCTTAAAAACGTATTGAATTTTTAATAGTTTTTTTGTTCCTATGGGAAAAGAGGGCGTGGCAGCCCAAAATTGGTGATCCTAGGTGCCATAGTTACTGAGATATTCGACGAAAACACCGATTTTTTCCGAGGCGTGTCTGGTTTTTCATCATTGTGGGCGAATGGGGCGTGGCATCGAAAAAAAAAAGATTTTTGTAATGACTGACTAAATATGTGCTCGAACTTGTAGCTTTTACCATCTCTGAAATCTGTTTGTTCATACGGACAGACAGACAGACAGACAGACGGACAGACGGACATGGCTATATCGACTCGGCTTGTGATGCTGATCAAGAATATATATACTTTATGGGGTCTGCCACGCCTCCTTCTGGCTGTTACATACATTTTCACAAACCCAATATACTCTTGCAGAGAGTATAAAAAGAGTAGAGGGGTCTATTAAGTTTGTCTGAAGCGATGTGCGTAACAGCCAGAAAGAGGCGTGGCCGACCCCATGAAGTATATATATTCTTGATCAGCATCAACAGCCGAGTCGATATAGCAATGTCCGTCTGTCCGTATGTCCGTATGAACACCTGCATCTTTAAAACTACAAGAGCAAGAGCCACCAAATTTGGAAAGAAAATCCGTAATCTTCTCGAGCAGATCAAGTTTATTTCAAATTGTTGCCACGCCCCTTACCGCTTTCGCAATGAGCAAAAAACCAGGTATACATATGGTATACAGGCTTTTAGAGACAGTCTTAATTTAATGTCATTCAAAATTTTGCCACGCCCCCTTTTCTCATAAGAACTAAAAAACTTTATAACTTCAATGCCATTTTTATGGCATTTGTTCAAATAGTACAGTGTTGTAATTTAACATTCGCTTAGAGACTTATCATATCTAACTATCCTGAAATCATCATCAAAATCCTACCAATGCTATCCATACACATACATACAATGCTATACATACACTACATACATATAATTTCATACGAATTTTTAGCATGTAAATGCAAATAATCGCTGCTCGCAGCGATTTAATGTTAATTTTTTAAACTTAATTTTAAAATTTTAATTTAAATAAATTGCAAATGGGCACTACTCTGTACGGGGTACGGGGTCTCTTACAGTCGGCTCGATCGACTATAGCCTTTCTTACTTGTTAAATTTAAATTCAAAATTTAAATATTAAATTTTAATTTTGTAAATGTATTATTAAAATTTTTTGAGCACTATTATGAGAGTACCGGGTCTTCTATAGTCGGCTCGCTCGACTGTAGCCTTTCTTAATTGTTTTGAAAGAATTAACATGAAAGTTTCGCAATTCAAAATAAGTGTTAATAACTTTACAGTACAGTAGAACCCGCTCAAAGCTTCCAATGACTTTTGGGTCGCCTTCTCCTTGGTATCCGTTGGTTTCCCATTGGTTAAAGCGTCTACCGGTTATAATGACGTAAAATCGTCGGTCCCTTGAGTGTCGTAATAACCGGATTCAAAAATCGGTGTTTTCGCGAAAATCTCAGTAATTTTGGCACCTAGCATTATCAATTTTGGTATGAAGGTTCCTAGCGACAGCGTTAATACATTGACATTTAAGTTTTTGGATTGCCCCGCCCATTATTCCTTCCCACAAATTATAAAAATAATTCTCAACTTTCGTTCCGTTTTTAGGCATTTGTTCATATAGTACATTATTGTAATTTATAATTCGTGTGGAGACTAACTGTATCAAACTATCCTGAAAGGTGCATTAAAATCGCACTATAACCAAGAAAACTAGAAGCGTTACATACAAGCACATGTTCGAATGTTTCCGCTGCCTGTGCACTGCTGTGTGGCGTCAGCGCTGCCCGCAGTCACTGGCCGCGCCGAATACACACATACATCATATATAGTCAATCGTATGTGTATTTGCATACAGACAAACAGATGTAAGTTTAATTATGCTTAGATTGTTTTTGATTCAGCGTGTTTTAATGCAAGTACTACACATAGAAATATCTTTATACCGATTTTAATAATTTAATCAGGAAAAAAAATGCAGAGAGTATTAAACGGTCGGACGTTCTAGATTGTACTTATCTGATCTTGTTATAATTTTAATTTGAATACAATTAATTGAGTCATTGATATTAACAAATCAGTAAATTTCTGAAATGCCTTTACACGTTTCATTACAATTTCGTTCTGGTTTATTTTCTTCTAGAGCCAGTTAATGAGCGTGTTTTCGGGCGTATTATCTTAAATTAAACCGACAGAAGGTTTCGGGAACAACTGTGTAAATATTTAAATTGCGAAGTATTACTATTTCGACAGTTGAAATGTCGAATTTAAGTCAGAACCAAGTCAGCAATCAACACGAATAAACGAATTTCACAATGTCGAAAACGAGTCTGGGCAAAGTTTTATTTCTTGTAGCTTTAATTACTGTTGGCAGCCAGGCAAAACCCATACGTGGGCGGAGGAGTTCCTTTGGTAAGAAACTACAATTCATTTTAAAGTACTCTTAAAAATCTGGTTAATCTTTGAATTTCAGGCATGGGTCTGCTGGGAGGAGCTCTTATGGGCGGAGTTGTGGGTCACGCTGTGGCCAGACATTCTGCTCCTGCACCAAAGGCAGCGGCAGCTTCAGCGGTGGCTCCATTGGCCCAAGTTGTTGAGAACGGTGTACCAGATGCCCATGGCTGCTATAAGCAAACAATCAAGGAGCCCGTAGCGGGTCACCGTAAACTGTACACAGAAACAGTCCATCTTATCTGTCCCAACGGATCGCCGCCATCACATCCATTACAAGTTGCCGTTCATGCGCAAGTCGTTCCCGGATTTCAACCAGCAGTACCTTTGCATCATGTGGTAACCACTTCAGGGCACGCTCCAGCATCCAACCACTCACAAATCATGAAGACTTCTAGCTCGAACGATACGCACATTCACACCACACTGCTTCATCCAGGAGCTTCTCCAGGGGCAGGCCCAGCAGGATCTGTTCCAGCTGTGCTATACGCATCAGTTCCGGCAGGGGCCGCACACCATTCGGCGCCCGCCGGACCACCTCGAGTGGTGCTGCTGTCCAAGACGGTTAAGAAACAAAAGTCGGCAGCTGCTTCATTGAATGTTTCACACGGACTACTGATTCTCTTGGTGCTATTCTGCATAATAAGAAAATAGGTCGTCTAATAAGCGCCAGTACTTATAATTATAAACTTCAAATATATATTTCTGACTATTATTTCTACTAATCAATTTGTGTTTTGCTCTCTCCGCTCAGTAACTTTAAGTCATTTGCATTGCTCATTTCGTCCGAAACACATAATTTTGTATATAATATAACCACGGTTGCCACACTTGGCGATTTGGAACCAAAACTGGCTCTTTTTTTATCGTTTGGCTCCCTGGCAATTTTTTTTTGGAATTGGCTCCTTTTGTTGACGATTAATTGATTTCAATGTTACTAAGCCCTAATTTCCCATATCGATGTTTGTCGCAACTCACTTTTACTATTTGACTACCTTATCATTTTACGAGATTAGAATCCACCTTTATGGTAGTTCTGAATAATTTTGTAGATCAAACTTATGTCAGAGAATTTTAAATTCAATGATCTAACTTCTCATCTTTTACTGACTGAAAACATATTTATTGGGATTAAAGGCCAAAAATGTATAGATGATATGTGCTGCGAGAAGCCAATTATTTTAAAAATTAAAAAATTTGTTCAAACGTTTTATTTGGAGACGATTAGTGCAGCGCTTTGATTTTTCTCGTGAATTGCTGCTAAATTGCTGAATAGCTAGGAAACCAGTATTTTTGGCTCCTTTTTATTGAAATTGGCTCTTTTTAAAATTTTTTTTGGCATTTTTTAAAAAACTTTTGTGGCAACCGTGAATATAACATTACACGGTATACGTTTTACGTAATAAAACATTGAACGTAACGATCAACATTATTTGCACAAAGATTGATTATAACTATGGATATTTTTACAAGAAAATCCGCCGATATCAAGACGATAAATTACATGGTGGTTGGGCAATATATTTATAAGTGTGACCATACCAAATCAGCAAGTTATCTGGCAGCTCTAAAGAGTTAGAGCAACACAGCTGAGTATTTTCAATCGATTTTCGTTAACCGTTAACGCACAGTTGAATAGAAACCCTTGTCATATGTACCGATCATCATACAAAAGAAGTGAATAGAATGACATATTATTTTGTGCGTATATAAACTTAAATATATGTATACAGTGCTGCTCAACTGAATAGGTTTAAAAAAACCTGCTTACATTATTGCTTCTATCTTTTTTGTTACAGCGAAGATTTTCTAGATCATTCCTTTTTTTGAATCTTCGTTTCTATAATTAGAGCATGCCATAAAAAAATTACGGAATTTTTGCAACGGTAAAACCAGAATTCGCGTAATTAGCGGAATTCCCCGAAATTGTTGTGCATTTTTTGGCTCATCTGAATAGGTTTGAGAAATTTATTTTTAAATTGTGACCGACTGCGTTGGAGTAATAAGCTCAATTTTTTGTCATTTTAAAATTTAAGCCTTTTTTTTATTATTTTGATGCAAAGGGGTCGTGGAACACCTTTGAGCGATTTTGAAAAGGGACAAATAAAAGCCTATATTGAATCTGGCCTAAAACACCATGAAATAGCTAAAAAAAAAACAAGTAAGGAAAGTACAGTCGAGCAAGCCCGACCGTAAAATACTCTCTGCATTTTTTCGCGATTTAATTACTAAAATCGGTTTAGAGATATTACAATGTGTAGTACTTGCATTAAAACACGTTGAAACAAAAACATTCTAAGCATAATCACACATACATCTGTTTGTCTGTATGGGAATACACATACGAAAGCCAATATATGATGCATATACACGTATGTATGTATGTGTGTATTCAGCGCGGCCAGCGACTGCGGGCAGCGCTGCCGCTACACAAGCAACGAAAACATTCGAACATATGTTTGTATGTTTCTATCTCGCTTGCACTCATACATTGATACGAATGCGGTAGCGCTGCCGCCACACAGGCAGCGAAAACATTCGAACATGTGCTTGTATGTTTCTGTTTCGCTTGCACTCATACAAGATATTGCATTCAGTTATCAATATTGTAACGCTTCTAGTTTTCTTGTTTATAGTCCGATTTCAATGCGCCTTTCAGAATAATTTGATATAGTTAGTCTTCACGCGAAATATAAATTGCAATACTGTACTATATTAACAAACGCCTAAAAAAGGATCGAAAGTGGAGAGTTATTTTTATTAATTGTGAAAAAAAGGGGAGTGGCAGTCCAAAATTTTAAATGTCAATGCATTTAGGATGTCGCTAGGAACCTCCATACCAAAATTTGTGATCCTAGGTGCAATAGTTATTGAGATATTCGCCCAAAACACCAATTTTTTCCGAGGTGTGTCTAGTTTATTCATCATTGTGGGCGAATGGGTCGTGGCATCGAAAAAAAAAAAGATTCTTGTATTGACTGACTAAATATGTGATCGATTGAGACCAAGCTCGAACTTGTAGCTCTTACCATCTCTGAAATCTGTTTGTTCATACGGACGGACAGACGGACAGACAGACGGACAGACGGACATGGCTATATCGACTCGGCTTGTGATGCTGATCAAGAATATATATACTTTATGGGGTCTGCCACGCCTCCTTCTGCCTGTTACATACATTTTCACAAACCCAATATACTCTTGCAGAGAGTATAAAAAAATAGGCCGTAGTCAAAATGTTGTTAGCAACTTTCTTCGTAATGAAGAAACGTATGAGAAACAAGAAAGAAAAGTACAGTCGAGCACGCCCGACCGTAGTATACTCTCTGCATTTTTTCCCGATTAAGTTATTAAAATCGGTCTAGAGATATTACAATGTGAAGTACTTGCATTAAAACACGTTAAAACAAAAACAATCTAAGCATAATCAAACATACATCTGTTTGTCTGTATGCGAATACACATACGAAAGACAATTATTATGCATATACATGTATGTATGTATGTGTGTATTCAGCGCGGCCAGCGACTGCGGGCAGCGCTGCCGCTACACAAGCAACGAAAACATTCGAACATATGTTTGTATGTTTCTGTTTCGCTTGCACTCATACAAGATATTGCATTCAGTTATCAATATTGTAACGCTTCTAGTTTTCTTGTTTATCGTGCGATTTCAATGCGCCTTTCAGGATAGTTTGATATAGTTAGTCTTCACACGAATTATAAATTACAATACTGTACTATATAAAAGAATGCCTAAAAAGTTGAGAATTACTTTTATTAATTGTGGGAAAACGGGGCGTGGCAGTCCAAAAATTTAAATGTCAATGCATTTACGCTGTCACTAGCAACCTCCATACCAAAATTGGTGATCCTAGGTGCAATAGTTATTGAGATATTCGCCCAAAACACCCATTTTTTCCGAGGTGTGTCTAGTTTTTTGCTCATTGTGGGCGAATGGGGCGTGGCATCGAAAAAAAAAAAGATTCTTGTATTGACTGACTAAATATGTGATCGATTGAGACCACGCTCGAACTTGTAGCTCTTACCATCTCTGAAATCTGTTTGTTCATACGGACGGACAGACAGACAGACGGACAGACGGACAGACGGACATGGCTATATCGACTCGGCTTGTGATGCTGATCAAGAATATATATACTTTGTGGGGTCTGCCACGCCTCCTTCTGCCTGTTACATACATTTTCACAAACCCAATATACTCTTGCAGAGAGTATAAAAATATGAAAGGTGGAAAAAAATATGCAACAACGGCATCTGAGCAGCGTCTTATCCTGCGAACTGCTTCAAATTCGCACCTGTTCGGCGCTAAAATCCGTGAGAATAGCGGTGTAAAAGCCAGTTTGGCGACTGTTAAACGAGTAATTCAGGGTGCCAAACATCTTAAGAGATTAAAGGTAAAAAAAAAAACACCTCTTAATGATGGGTGTAAGGCAGCACGCCTTCGGTTTGCCGAGAAGCATATGACCTGGAATAAGGAGTGGAACACAGTGGTCTTTTCTGATGAAAAAAAGTTTAATCTCGACGGTCCGGATGGCTATAACTATTATTTTCATGACATACGAAAGGAGGAGTGTTTTTTAAGTCGTCATCACACCTGTGCTGGTGGTGTAATGGTGTGGGGAGCCATATCCTTTTATGGAACTTGTGATCTGCAGTTTGTCACGTCGAAGATGAACAGGAATGTATACAAAACTGTGCTCCAAAAGGCTTTTCCCCAGTTTTCGGACATTTTTAATCAGATTCCGTGGACATTCCAGCATGACAACGCTCCCATCCATACGGCCAGGATTGTAAAGCAGTGGATTAAGGATTAGTTTTAGTAACCAAACCTATTCAGATGAGCCAAAAAAACTAAGCATATTTTGTAACGTTCGTGAACAACAAAATAAATAAATTTCAAACATTAAATTTAGTAAACTGAGACTTTTCTATTTGATTGTTAATTAATCTTATTTCATAAAAAAAAATGTTTCATTCCAATTACCCTTATTGTTGAGAATCACTAACTGCCTAAACTTGCTGAAAAAGGCAAACCTATTCAGTTGAGCGGCACTGTATATATTTATTAACATTTTTTAGGCTTTGATATTCATTTTAATCTTAATACCCTTGTAGAGGAATTGTTTTTGTAAGAAACTTAGTAAGCATTTAAGGAGGTGTGGCCGACACCATATTTTCTTGATTGGCATCAACACCCGATATTGGCATGTCCTTCTGGCTGCCTGTCTACATACATATGTGCGAACAAGTCACTCAGCATTAAAGCTATCCTGATTAAACTTGGTTCGGAAAAACACTTGATTTTAATAAAAATGTTTTGTATGTTTCTGTGTTTGTATGCGTTGCGCGCATACAGTGATTTTGCAGTTAAATAACATAAACTTTAAACCGTGATAGCTCTCTTGTTTGACATAGGATTTTGATGATGATTTCAGGATAGTTAGATATGATAAGTCTCTAAGCAAATGTTAAATTACAACACTGTACTATTTGATTTAATGCCTTAAAAACGGCATTAAAGTTGGAACGTTTTTTAGCAAAGGGGGTGTGGCAGTTCAAAATTTTGAATGGCGTTATATTAAGGCTGTCTCTAGGAAGCTGTATACCAAAATTGGTGCTCCTAAGTGCTATAGTTACTGAGATATTCGCCTAAAACACAAATTTTTCGAGGTTTGTCTGGTTTTTTGCTCATTGCGGGGGCGGTAAGGGCCGTGGCAGCAATTTGAAATAAACTTGATCTGCCTGACATAATAACGGACTTTTATTGTGAATTTCATGGTTCTAACTTTTGTAGTTTAAAAGATCCAGGTGTTCATACGGACAAACGGACAGACGGACATGGCTATATCGACTCGGCTGTTGATGCTGATCCTTCAATGCGTTACAAACTTCGTGACAACAACAATATACCCTCTGCAAGGGTATAATAAAAAAGGTCAGACTAAATACAAGATAATTTTAGTAAAAACAAGTAAGAAAGGCTTCCTGTGAGTTTATGTTTGCCTCTAGTTTGTCACTACATCCTCACTTTATCTCCCCCATTTTCATTCTCAATAACTCTCTCTCTCTCTCTCTCTCTCTCTGACTGCGTTTCACTCTTTACGCCACACATTTTGATAAAAAAAAAACAAGTAAGAAAGGCTACAGTCGATCGAGCCGACTGTAAAAGACCCCGTACTCCCATAGTATTGCATTTTATTTAAATTAAAATTTTCAAATGAAATTTAAAAAATTAAAATTAAATATATTTTGAATTAAAATTAAAAAATAAATAAATTAACAACTGTCATCGTCAGCACTCGAACCCGCGATCCATGCGAAGGTTCCACATTGCGCCGCAACTCTATCAGTTGCACCACACCCCTCTTCTATCATTCTTCCGATTATTTGCATATATGTATGTGCACACATACATATGTGTGTATGTATAGCATTGGTCGGCGCGGCCGGCGGCTCCGGGCAGCGCTGCCGCCAGCAGGTAGAGAAAACGTTCGAACATATGTTTGTATGTTTCTGTGTTTGTTTGTATGTGTTGCGCGCATGCAGTGATTTTGCTTTAAAATAACTTCAACTTTGAACCGTAATTTCTCTGTTGTTTGACATAGGATTTTGATGCCACTTTCAGGAAAGTTAGAAATAGTAATTCTCTAAGCGTATGTTAAATTACAACACTGTACTATTTGATTTAATGCCTGAAACAAGGCATTGAAGCTGGAGAGTCTTTTATTTCTGATGAGCAAAGGGGGCGTGGCAGCTCAAAATTTTGAATGGCGTTATATTAAGGCTGTCTCTAGGAACCTGTATACCAAAATTGGTGCTCCTAAGTGCTACAGTTACTGAGATATTCGCCTAAAACAAAAATTTTCTCGAGGTTTGTCTGGTTTTTTGCTCATTGCGGGGGCGGTAGGGGGCGTGGCAACAATTTGAAATAAACTTGATCTGCTTGACATAATAACGGACTTTCATTGTGAATTTCATGGTTCTAGCTTTTGTAGTTTAAAAGATCCAGGTGTTCATACGGACAGACGGACAGACGGACAGACGGACAGACGGACATGGCTATATCGACTCGGCTGTTGATGCTGATCAAGAATATATATACTTTATGGGGTCGGCCACGCCTCCTTCTGCCTGTTACGCACATCTCGCTTCTGACAAACTTAATAGACCCCCTTTACTCTTTTTTAAAGAGTACGGGGTCTAAAAACTTATTTTATTAGTCATACTTTAAATAAATTGCTGTTTAAAAAATTGAAAAGTTGAGTCATCAAAATAGGTCTTTCACCTAGCAACAGCCGTCAGCGCCACAACGGCCACCGCAACAGCCATCACAAGGTCCGCTCAATGATCCACAGGGCCAACCACAACCCAATATCATCATATGCAAATGTTCTATGATATAACGAAATTGAATGTAATATTTTTTATCGTATCGTATCGCAGTCGATTCCTACCTTTTTGAACTGGCCCGATAAACATTTTGATGATTAAATGATTACAAAAATTTAGGATGTTTATATTAAAGGCTATGTAGTAAGACTAACGTATTTCCATAACGAATTCCCAAAGGTGGGGAAATAAATGAAAGTTTTTTCGATGATATAATGATAAACATTTTTTTCGCTTCTGCTGTTGCAAAATTGAATTACAGAACTTGAATTTGTATTTTGTGCAGAAAAGCGTTTATATAGTGTCATATTCATACTGAGTATGTCTAAATTAAACATAACACAAGTACATAGGAGCGTAGACGTCGGATTTCACATCAAAAACTATTCCCCAATTATAAACATTCGCAAGCTGCACATGTAAACAATTTCGCGATCATAGACAAAAAGCAGCCTAGCCGGCGCATCTCACCCAAGCGATCAGCAACAATCGAAAACCGCTCGATCAGCATATTTTGGCTCACACTCACAAGCTGAGATATCTCAAAATTCTTGGTTTCCAGCTTTTAGCGGTCACCCCCAAATTGTAAACATTTAAACCCCTGTAAACAGAACTTTCATTACTATCTATTAAGCAGATATCTGTTAGTCTTAAGTTGTTCTTGAATAAAGAAAGTCGTAAACCTAAATACCTACTCTCTGCATTTTTTTCCCGATTAAATTATTAAAATCGGTCTAGATATAATACAATATGTAGTACTTGCATTAAAACACCTTGAAACAAAAACAATCTAAGCATAATCAAACATACAGCTGTTTGTCTGTATGCGAATACACATATGTAAGACGATATATGATGCATATATGTATGTATGTGTGTATTCGGTGCGGCCAGCGACTGTGGGCAGCGCTGCCGCCACACAGGCAACGAAAACATTCGAACATGTGCTTGTATGTTTCTGTCTCGCTTGCACTCATACATTGAGCGCTGCCGCTCAAGTGCTTGTATGTTACTATCTCGCTTGCACTCATACACGATATTGCATTCAGTTATCAATATTGTAACGCTTCTAGTTTTCTTGTTTATAGTCCGATTTTAATGCACCTTTCAGGATAATTTGATATAGTTAGTCTCCACACGAATTATAAATTAGAATACTCTACAATAAGAAGAAATGCCTTAAAAACGTTGTAAAGTTTATCGACTTGGCTTGTGATGCTGATCAAGAATATATATACTTTATGGGGTCTGCCACGCCTCCTTCTGCCTGTTACATACATTTGCACAAACCCAATATACTCTTGCAGAGAGTATAAAAATCAACGTTGCCGTTAGAATGTGTCGCGGTATTTATTGGACTCATTAACACATAACATATCTAATTATATATTGTTTTTAGGCCCCGTACTCTACAAAATAGTAAAGGGGTCTATTAGATTTGTTTGAAGTGAAATGTGGATAACCGTTAGACGAAGACGTCGCCTTCTTCATTAAGTATATTCTTGATCAGCGTCAACAGCAGAGTCGATGATTAACTGGATCTTCCAGACTGTAAGAGCTAGAGCCAGCAGATTTGGAATAAAAGTCAGTCTATATGTCATGTAGATGAAATTTATTTCGAATTGTTGTCACGCCCCCTACTGCCCCCGCAAATTATAAAAAGTTAAAAATTGGAAAGCTTTAGAGCTTTGAGACCAAATTTACACATTTCTTTATTATAATTAAATATATTCACTAATTGAGTTCAGCAAACTGTTAGACATTATAGTGGTAAACTTCTTTATTTAACTGTAGCTCAATGGCTAAAACAAATCAGCTCTTGCCGTATTTCGGGCCAGGGGTCAGCTCAGAGGGTGACCAGCAAGGACATACCAAAGAAATGAGAGTAAGGGTCTTGGTATCTTGTTCAGGCATCCACATGATGCTGATGCTGCAATTTAAATAATGCACCAAATGAATTAAGTCATTAGCTGAAGGCCGAAGGCGTGTCAATGCGACTAAATGTGTCCGAATTAAACTGGATTAAGTATTTAAGCATTCGGAGTAACTTCTTTTACCGCACAAAATGAAATCATTATCACAAAGAAATGAATTGGTGTGCTGACAAAAATGTTCAAACTTAAGATGGTGAACGATGTAATGGCAAGTAAGAAAGGCTACAGTCGAGCGAGCCGACTGTAAAAGACCCTGTACTCATTCTAGTGCGATCTTCACTATATATATAAGTAATTTTTTTTACCGATCTGTCCTATGGGATCTAAAGAATATATGTTGAGGATAGTTATAATATGTTTGTTTTTTTTATCGATAGATCAACTAACACTACATGTTAATTTTTTGACCGATTTAACCAGATTTATTTGGAATGGTACCATAGACATACTGCGTGAATTTGGTTCCGATAGCTGAAGTCGTTTTCAAGTTTTTTTACAATTTTTGGGGGCGGTAGGGGGCGTGTTGTGATTCTGATGAAGAATATATATACATTATGGAGTCGGAGACGACTCCTTACCTGTTACGCACATTTCGCTTCTGGCAAACCTAACAGACCGCTCTATTCTTTTATAGAGTACGGGGTCTAAAAATCAAATAAAATTGGCAAGAAGAGGAAGCTGGTTTTTAAATACTCTGTTGCCATTTCGCCCTTTATTGTTTATTTATTTATTGTTTGCTTGCAATATTTAAAAAACACTTCGGGCTGTGTGTAAAGCTTTATAGAACACACTTGACAAATAGTCTTGTTTCATTTAATAAAGTTATCAGATTATGGCTATATGGCTTATAGTTATATTTATCAATAGGTTAACTTCATGATCTTAACAGTTCCAGCTGCAGCTAAGGGTGAATGTAACAGATTGAAAAGTATTAAAGTCTCTAAAGCTGTGCAAGTATAAAAAGTCACACAGAACGTTTTAACAACAACTTTTTGCAATAAACTCTATATGACGAATGAAAAAGGAAATAAAGGCAGAGGACTTGCTAGAAGAACCGTATACGAGTATATTTATACACGTTACTCGTAGAGTACACGCATTACTGTTGTAACTGTGTAACGTACTGTTGTAACGTGACTGACCCCAGAAAGTGAATATTCTTGATTAGCAACAATAGCCGAGTCGATATAGAAGTGTTCGTCTGTCCCTTCGTTCGTCTGTATGCAGAAAAGGATCTCAGAGACTATAAGAGCTGCAAAGACCCGAGAATTCTCAAATTACAGATAAAGTATCAAAGCTGTACAAGTTTGCTTTAGTTTTTAGAGACGTCCCATTTTAGGGCGTTCTAAATTCACACAGCATTCGACTGTACTTTTCTTTCTTGTTTCGTAATAAATGTGTGTGTATGGAAGTCATATGTGTTTCGTGTATGTCATTGATATATCGCTTACGAACAAGTCGAGTCGGTCGCTCGAGTCATTGATACAGGATACAGGAAACGCACGCAGAGAGTGAATACAGCAATAAAAGTGGTAATGACATAGACAAGAATGCGTATAGCGCACAATAAAATATAGTAAAAGAAAAAAAAAAAATAATACAGAAATGTATATAAAAAATCGAAATGTTGTCAAATGCGAAATGTCAGTAGCTTAGGGTACAGCTCAAGGTCGACCACAGTTGTACATTCACATGAAGCTACGATAATGTTCTTTTCAATTTCTTTATCCATCAAATGAATCATATTTCGATAAGTAGTTGTGACTACAAATCAGCCTACAGCATTAAATGGAATGTCAAATTTAAATGCGCCAGCAAAAATCACACTCTCCCGGATGAGACATGTGCAAGAGAAGGAAATGTAAACCTGCAGCGGAAAAAAAAGGGGCAGAGAACACACGTGCGACATGTGTACCCAAATTACCGCGACAGCCACCAACCTTCTCCTAAATAAAACATATTATGTGTATGCCATCTAATTATATATATCCGCATGTAATTTTGCAGTTTAATTTGCGCAAAAAGTGGGTAAAACTAAAATACAAACTCGCACACAGACGAAAAGGGACTGACTACGGTTCTGCAAAAAAGTATGCATACCGTCTAAATGTGGGTGACCTGCGTCACATGACTTCTGCAGAGCACTGTTCTTATTAACGCGGGTGTACACACAGCTCACAGACGCATACCCACAGTCATACACATGTATTTACTTATGCACCCACTCACATAAGCACACATACTCACATATTAGAAACGCAGCTTCCGGCAAATTATTTCAGTTGAAAATTTTTAATGAGCTTGAAATTGTTCGCAGGCAAAAAATTAAACAAACAGAAACTTTGCAGCTAAAAACAAAATCAAATGCGCGAACTCTATCAAATGGGTTTACTTGGAAATTATATTAAAAATCGGTAAATCAATAAGGACACATATGACTTCTGGCAATTGTTCATTCGCAATATGAGAAGTAATTGAGAAATTCTAAAATTAAAGACAGAGGATATTGGGATAAAGCGAGAATTGTTGGTAAAATTTTTTAAATATATTAAGATCCCTTTCTATCGATTGTTTTAAATTTCTGATTACTCTTTGTTGTTGTTAATTCTCTCCATGTTTTTAAGCGAAGATAAGACTAGGTCTATAAATAAAACCACTCTCTAATCTGTTCGATTGTACAAAATTAAATTAGAAATATCTTTAGAGGAGAGCTTAGCTCTGATGCTTGATTTTAGATTGCATCAAACATAAAAGTCTTGATGTCGATTCATTCAGCTGTGTTATTCAATTTTAGATGAGTGAAAGATAGGGTTTTTTTTACTATGCTCTTAGCCCCTACGCTACTCGACATAAATCTCAAAAAAAAATACATGGCTGCAGTCAGCAGCAGCAACACAACTGCTGCTAATAAATATTGCACATGAGCAGACACAAAGGATCATGAATACATACATAAACATATACAACTGTACAATTTACTATATATATCGAACTTAACGTATGTAACAAATACTGGTGAATAATTTTCGTCTAGCGCTTACATTCGTATGATTTATTTTTATACTCTCTGCAAGAGTATATTGGGTTTGTGAAAATGTATGTAACAGGCAGAAGGAGGCGTGGCAGACCCCATAAAGTATATATATTCTTGATCAGCATCACAAGCCGAGTCGATATAGCCATGTCCGTCTGTCCGTCTGTCCGTCTGTCTGTCCGTCTGTCCGTCTGTCCGTCTGTCCGTCTGTCCGTCTGTCTGTCCGTATGAACAAACAGATTTCAGAGATGGTAAGAGCTACAAGGTCGAGCTTGGTCTCAATCGATCACATATTTAGTCAGTCAATACAAGAATCTTTTTTTTTTTGATGCCACGCCCCATTCGCCCACCATGAGCAAAAAACCAGGCACACCTCGGAAAAAATCGGTGTTTTCGGCGAATATCTCAGTAACTATGGCACCTAGGATCACCAATTTTTGTATGGAGGTTCCTAGAGACTGAGTAAATGTCATGCCATCAAAAATTTTGGGCTGCCACGCCCCCTTTTTCGGTAGGAACTAAAAAACTTTAATACGTTTTTAAGGCATTTCTTCTTATCGTAGAGTATTCTAATTTATAATTCGTGTGGAGACTAACTATATCAAACTATCCTGAAAGGTGCATTAAAATCGGACTATAAACAAGAAAACTAGAAGCGTTACAATATTGATAACTGAATGCAATATCGTGTATGAGTGCAAGCGAGATAGTAACATACAAGCACTTGAGCGGCAGCGCTCAATGTATGAGTGCAAGCGAGACAGAAACATACAAGCACATGTTCGAATGTTTTCGCTGCCTGCGTGGCGGCAGCGCTACCCGCAGTCGCTGGCCGCGCTGAATACACACATACATACATACATGTATATGCATCATATATTGTCATTCGTGTGTGTATTCGCATACAGACAAACAGATGTATATTTGATTATGCTTAGATTGTTTTTGTTTCAACGTGTTTTAATGCAAGTACTACGCATTGTAATAACTCGATACCGATTTTAATAATATAATCGGTGGAAAATGCAGAGAGTATTATACGGTAGGGCGTGCTCGACCGTACTTATCTTACTTGTTTTATATACTCGTAGTTCTTCGGGTGACACTGTCAGCAGCATCGACATGAATAAACGAAATATCACTAGAGCGAGAGCGTCTGTCTGACATTTTGTTTTAATTTCACACATTCACTTGATTCACACAGCTCGGTGATGACTAGAGCTCAAGCTGCGATGGCAGCCCTGAGGCAGCCATCAATAGTGCATGATTTCAAAAGTTGTTAACTGTTTATCAAGCGAACCATTCTTAGATTCAAAACTTGCACACACAGTCACGTACTTACTCAATTTTTTTTTATGTGTATACATATGTGTATTTATGTAAATTGTACACATATAAGTATGTACAGCATTTGTATGCGAATGTCTCTGAGGGCTTAACGCCAACGCTTCCTGTGAGTTTATGTTTGCCTCTAGTTTGTCACTACATCCTCACTTTATCTCCCCCATTTTCATTCTCAATAACTCTCTCTCTCTCTCTCTGACTGCGTTTCACTCTTTACGCCACACATTTTGATAAAAAAAATAAATATTTTTACAGCACTGTTTTAAAATGCATGCACTGTATATTTAATTAAACACAATTTTCAAACAGTGAATATTTGCATCAACAACGGGGGTCATTGACTTGGCGTCATGGATATTATGGAGCTGAATTAAATGCCATTGAAATAATTGATGAGCAAATTTAATGAGAAAAACAAATAATTAGAATTTATTCTCTTTATTCATCATGTTAATATATTTATATCTTTATTTTCAAAGACTAAATATATCTGTAAGCAAAATGTTAGTAAAGGGAACTTAAAATAAAATATTAAGAGTTAAATTACAAATTTAGATTGGAACGCTTTTCTCACTGGGGGTTGAAGCTTTAAAAGATGCTTGAGTGTGGGAGAAAGATGTTTCAATTAATCTGTAATGTTCATTATAAATTATTACAACTCGTAGTCGATTATGCATTTCGGAAAAACAAGAGAAAATGCTACAGTCGCCTCACCACTTTAAGATACCCGTTACGCAGCTTTATAAAGTTTATTCCTTTATGCAAAGAATATTGGTTTTGTAACAGGTATAAGAAGGCGTGTCAGACTCCATAAAGTATAAACATATATTATTAATGAGCAAAACAAGCTTTTTCGATATAGGTCTTTGTGTTTGTCAGTCCATACGAACAAAGAGAACTCAGAGATAGTGATAGTATCGACTCCAAATCTAGTCATATCAATTTGTAAATTTCAAATAAATTGAATAACCCGTAGTTCAACTAGCTACTTATTGCTATTGACTGTTATTATTGATCCTATGCATCGCAAAGTATAAGTACCTTTTTAACGAACAATTTCCTGTTTCCCGATTATCAGGTTTCAAAGCATTCGTAATGTGAAAAGCTCTAGTTTCGTTCACCGTATCCTTATCCGTGTTGCATCTCCGAATTTGATGTGAAAGTTGAGTATGTGCTTGACTTTAGGCGGAAACGAATTTGTCATATTGTCGTTGTAGCTGGCAATTTAATTAGCATATAATCGCTTTGATAACATATTGGAAAATGATTCAGCAATATACACCCAAAGATAATCATTGGAATTTTATTAGAATCACTTGTATAATATATACACATATATAAACATATTGTATACTGAAAACCGCTAAAATGTCGTATGCATTGATGAAGTTTAAAAAATGCATATGTTATGATTGTCACTTGAACTGGGCTGATTAAACGTTCCCAAGATTTGTTGCGTACATTGCGTAAATGCACACAATGTAATCAAAGTTGCCCGCTGGTTAATAAATGGCCTCATATATGCAACTGTTATACTGGCATTCGATTGCTGCCAGCTAGGTAGTAAGGCTTTTATGAACTGATGCTGTGGAAGTTGAACTGCATCGAACAATTTACATGCGTTGCATGTGTGGTTAGAAAGGCAGATGCTGTTTCAACGGCTACTCGCATGCATCGCTCTTTATTTATGTTGCTTTCTCTGTCAACGATTTGTGGAGTTCTTAGGCCCAGTCACTAATAACTATAAAGAGTACATTTTTTTTTTTTTAATTCTATAACAGGTACATATAGCCTGTTTTACCTTTCCAAAAACAAATTTTACTACTTGGGCATTTTTTCTTTGATTTACAACCACTCGACCATTGCTACTCTTCTAGCTCTTATAGTCCATAGAATCTTTTTGTTTATACATTCGGACAGACGGACGAACAGACAGTATGGCAATATCGACTCGGCTGTTTCTACCATTATTGTACACTCTGTGCACTCTTTAATTTTCGAGAAGCGAGTATATACTTTAAACTTCGACACTTCAATGAATTACGTGGTCTCTTTTATTCGGGTTCTCTACACTGTTGAACTACATTTTTTGTTATTTTGTTCAGTATGTCATGCTTTTTTGTCCTTATTGTATCACGTTACGATTTGTGCCTTATAGCGGTGTACAGTTGCAAGAGACCGTGGGCTAACGCTAGGGCAATGTTGGCCCAATCGATTGGTGCCGTAACGTATGTGGTTTTATTTACTGCTTGCGTGCTCTATTGAAGCGTTTTATATTGTTCCGTTGGGTAGCTGCTCTGCTGACATTTGGGGATTGCAACTGTTTTTCAATATTCCACTCTCAGTTGTACCTGTGCAGTTTAATTGAAGTGGGACCATTTGATACCGCCGAAAGCAAAGAGAATAAATCACGTTTAATGAAAATATATATTTCAATCTAACACTTTAAATAAATAAATTTTATAACATTTTTTAAATAAGTCAAGTTGACAGTCTGAGGTACACCTGCTAAATTGCAAAATACACAACAAAAAGTAAGACAAAATACCGTTATAAGAACAAGATGTCAACTTAACACTTTGAAGTTAACCCACGACCAACAATAGCGCCATCCAGCAAATAATACAGAAGCGCATGGTCAAACTGTGCAATATAACTTCAGACACGTAGACTACTGGCAATTTGAGGGACCAAAGGAGAAGACGGTAAGTTCCGACAAGAGATACAAAGCGCAAAGTAAAATAAAAAAAATAGCTGAGAAAGGGATGTTGTGGGTCAAGGAGTGGAAAGAGCGAAACAATTTTAAAAGCACATAGCCATTTAAACTTTAACTGAACCCAGAGAGCACGTTTGACCCTGAACTCATGAAACTATGTAGGGATCGTGATCAGAGCCAGAACCAGTCTTGAAACCGGCCACTTCACCTGAAACAGTATACAGGAACATAAAGCGTGCACGTGTGAGAATTGAACCGGATTTAGCTCAAGATTTGGCTGTGCTGGGGCTGTGTCTCACCACAGTGGAATACACAGCACCACAAAAAACTAAAAAAAAAATTAAAACCACAAAGGGTTTAAATTTATAACCAACGCGGTGCAGTTGGGAGGGCGACTACAATGTGGATGTGTGGGCGTGTATAACAAGCAGGGAAATGAAAGCCACAGTAAAATGCATTTTAAAAGTTCCAGGGCGCAAAAAGTGTTGCCTGGTTGTGTGACGGCGACGATTTGAGGTCCTGACCCCGCGCAGCGTGCAACGAAATTTGTTACTTTTTTTCTCTTTACTCGCTTTTCACCTCCTTTTCACCTACAGCTTTGGTCAACTGATGCCCAGTTTGATATAGAAACTGGCAAAATAGCAGCTCAACTTAACGGGAAACTCGACTGAACTCAACTCAACTGTATGGAATGGGATACTTTTTGCCTTTGCAACGAGTTGCACACACAAAAACTTGTCACATGTGCCACGCAACATTTCCTCTGTATGTTTTGGTCCATCTTTCGATGTGAGATGGTGTGTGGGTGTGCTTCGCTGGTCTTATTTGCAGCTTTTAGTCGAATTTCAAATGTTGCTTACTCTGCTGAATTGTTGGACATTGCCATGTGGCAGCATTATTTGTGTTTTTCCTCTATATTGTTTTTTTCTTTCTTTTCTTTTTTAGAAGTTTAGAAATTTTGGTGGCAATTTGAATTGTGACAGTGACACTGAATGAAGATGAAACATACATACATGTGCCACACTATTATTATACCTATAAATTTAGACAAACACCTGCAACATATGTATATCGCTTGACAACAAAAGTTTAACTGAGTACCACTATGAGAATTTTAACGCCAAAACTCAGAGTCTCACATAATTTTCTTTATTTATGCAGCTGCTACACAATTTTGCATCTGTTCCTGCTAAGTATGCCAAGTAGCTTAATATCTTTTGGCTTATCCGCTGACATAGACGATTCCCCCATAGCTCCACCATCGTACCTATTTTGCTAGTCACAATATTTTGTGCATTTTACAAACACACATTAATTCTCTGTGGTTTCTACGAGCTGATCTGAGCTGTAAAAGCACGTGATTTGCTTATGCGAGTAGCAATCGTTTGCTCAAGTGAAACTGACGATGTGGCTGCAAATACAGGGAACAGGTAACATGCTTTTGGGATGAGAGCACAGGTGTCTCTCTTGTACATGTTTACCCAAAATGCTGATTCTATATCTAGCATAAATTGCTCTGATTTAATGACATAAACTGTGAGCAATTACTGACTGTACCTCTATCAGAGAATACTAAGAATTGCTCGAGTAAAAATATATTTCAATATTTGTTATCGTCCATAAAACATATTTCTTTAAGGAATTAGAGTATAGCTGTAACGTTAGCTTAAAGGCAATCTTACACAATATGTTTTTAATCCAGGAAAATCTTACTCAATTGATAAATCAAAGATAAATTTTAAATAATAAAAATTAACGTGTTAAAACTTAGTGTTTATAGAAATATTCTTAAGAATTTTAATTTTAATAGTCCCAATTGGTGACATGTAATGTAATGTAATAACTAATATGTAAATAATAACTAATAATAAATGAATTGGTATTAAGAGAAAGCGAGTAAAGTCTCGCCAAAACAATACAGATTAATGAGTGAATTTGGTCTTGATAGCTCTAGTAGTTTCCGAGTTATTGTGGTGTGAAAATTTGTTATGGTGAGGTGTTTTACATCAATTTATCTGCCTAACATATAGACATACTATGATTCCAATTTGGAACAGGCAGACTGACGGACATTTATACATATTTCCAAACAAGGAAGAAAAGTACAGTCGAGCACGCCCGACCGTATAATAATGCGTTTGACAATATATGATGCATATATGTATGTATGTGTGTATTCAGCGCGGCCAGCGACTTCGGGCAGCGCTGCCGCCACGCAGGCAGAGAAAACGTTCGAACATGTGCTTGAATGTTTCTGTCTCGCTTGCACTCATTGTAACGCTTCTAGTTTTCTTGTTTATAGTGCGATTTCAATGCGCCTTTCAGGATAGTTTGATATTGTTAGTCTCCACACGAATTATTAATTAGAATACTGTACTATATTAACAAACGCCTAAAAACGGAGAGAAAGTTGAGAATTATTTTTATTAATTGTGGGAAAAAGGGGCGTGGCAGTCCAAAATTTTAAATGTCAATGCATTTACGCTGTCGCTAGGAAGCTCCATACCAAAATTGGTGATCCTAGGTGCCATAGTTACTGAGATACTCGCCGAAAACACCAATTTTCCCCGAGGTGTGTCTAGTTTTTTGCTCATTGTGGGCGAATGGGGCGTGGCAGCGAAAAAAAAAAAAGATTCTTGTATTGACTGACTAAATATCTGATCGATTGAGACCAAGCTCGACCTTGTAGCTCTTACCATCTCTGAAATCTGACAGACAGACAGACAGACAGACGGACAGACGGACATGGCTATATCGACTCGGCTTGTGATGCTGATCAAGAATATATATACTTTATGGGGTCTGCCACGCCTCCTTCTGCCTGTTACATACATTTGCACAAACCCAATATACTCTTGCAGAGAGTATAAACAAGAAAGAATGCTACAGTCGCCCCGCGACTTTAGGATACCCGTTACTCAGTGTTCGACCGATTGTTCCTATGGGAGCTGTACGATATAGTCAAACGATTTGTATGAAACTTGGTCAGTACATTTATGTTATTGATAAATTTATTCTGTATCAGTTTCATTAAGATAGCTTGGTAAACACAGAAAATTTTCATACAAATTCATACTAAATGCAAATTTTTGACCTATTGTCCCTACGGGAGCTATACGATATAGTTGTCCGATTTCGATCAAACTTGGTCAGTACATGAACTTCATAGACATGTAGTCTCCGTGTAAATTTGGATCAGATAGCATTGCTAACAAAAAAGTTTTCTATACTAAAACATTCAAGTTTTATCTGTACATTTACCTTTATATGAAGATAGAACGCCCTAAAGTGGGCGTGTCAAAAAACAAAAACAAACTCGTACTGCTTGGGTATTGTACCTTTCATTTGCGACCCCTTTCACCTTTCTAGCTCTTATAGTCTCTGAGATCCTTTTGTTCATACAGAGGGACAGACGGACGGACGGACAGACGGACATGGCTATATCGACTCGGCTATTGATGCTGATCAAGAATATATATACTTTATGGGGTCTGCCACGCCTCCTTCTGCCTGTTACATACATTCCAACGATTACAATATACCCTTGTACTCTACGAGTAACGGGTATAAAAATATGTAAGCTTTAGCCTATGTGCACATTTCGCATCAGACAAACCTAATAGACCCTTCTACTCTGATTTAGAGTAATGGTTGTTTAGACCCAGTACTCAAACGATGTCGTTTGGTTCAATCATTTCCAAGTTTGAATTTATTTTTTTACTGCTATGTTAATAGTAATTATGAGTTGATGTTACTATGGAAAGCTAAGCAGGTGAAAGTACAGTCCAAATCAGATACCACACTCAATATTTGGCTACGGAAGCGTTTTGAGGACCAAAATGAATCGACAATGGACAACTTTCACCCAAATATGCGAGTTCAACTGTGTACATGTGACTTCTGGAAAAAGTTCTTTTCTAGTTGTGTTGTTTCCTTATCGAAAACAAGTTTATTCCGTTCAATGAACTGAAAAAAATTGTTTACCGCTGGGTTTACTCAGTTCCTTTCTTTAGCTGGTAACCGTTTAAATAACGTTTTCATTCCTTTAGCTCAAACTGTTAACTTTAATATTATTTGTTGCTTATGAACGGTGCATTTTGATAAATCATAGCACGAGCTTTAAAAGCATTAAAGTCATACGCAATGTTGGGTCTCGCAGTTAGATAAAAATAATTCTTTCACTGTCGATTTAAAGTAATTCTCGGAGTTTTTAGACGTATGTGAAAAATATTTTAATATTGTTTAAAAATATTTCGGTTTAGTCGTGGTCAGCTAAATATTATCAACTTTTATTTTCCTACACCTTTAAATGTCGCTTACAAAAGCAAAATCAAAAAATTAAACTATGAAAAAGAAAAAATTTTTATTTTACACAAATACCATATTTGACATTTTTTGAACAGAGGAGTTTAGCTGGCACCGCATTTTGTACCCTTCTCAATTAGGATGACACTGCGTATGCGATATATACGCGTATGTATGCTTTATTGTGTGTTCTGTGGGATAGGGTTGAGCAAAGAGAACATGCAAATTATGCAAAAAAAAAAGATGATGACAAAAAGTTTTTCTTTTACTTTAGCGTTGCTTTTGAACTTTGCTCGACCAAACAGCACTGCATAAATCGGGGCCTTTGTCAAACTAAAACAATTTGCCAGTCAGACTGAATAAAAAACATAATCTCTGGATATTTAAGACTTTGCAACGTGCAAACTAAATGAATAAAGTGCACATAAGAAATACAACAGTTCTTGAGAAGTTTAAAAATTCAAATATTCTAGATTAAACAACCAGAGAAAAATCCATTCCTGAGTTTTCAACAGAACAGTACATTCCTTAAGTAGACTTGTACTTTACTGAAATTGCTCCAAATATAATCTAAAAACATCATTCAAAAAGTTTTATAACACGTTTAAGCTAGTCTGTTTTTCGGTAAAGTCCAATCACAGTTTTCTAGGCATTAACGTATTTTTGGGCCTATTCAACAGCATCCATTCTTTACATATTTCACCAATAAAATATCTTGAATTTTTATTCGTTGTTTGTTTTATTGTACGTATTTATCTGAAACGATAATTTTATTGGACATTAAAAACAGTTACGTGAGAGGACATCAACGCCAGTTACAAATATTAAAAAACCATACAAATATGCCATAAAACAAGGCAAAAAAAACTGTTACACAAGCCAAAAGTTACTCGCTCATGTGTGTGCTTCTAATGACAGCAATAACAACAACTTTCAGTTTAAGAGAAGTATCACATATCATGGCCATCAGTCATAAACTACCAAAGAACCAGCCTGTTTCTCGTTCTCATGCGACTGCGTCTGAGACTGCGACTTTGACTTCGACATTGTTTTACGCCAAAATGACATAAAACGTAAATGACATAAAAAGCTATAATGTCCCGTTTAGTTGTTAGATAAACAATAATAAACAGTCGAGTTGTTTGTTTCTCTGGAAAATACAAAGGCGGCGTGTCACATGCAACATCAGGCTAAGGACACGTCAAGCGTTGGCCAATTGAAGTTTGTCTTTAAGAACAACAAATTGCTCTGACTTTATAAGTATCCTACGGTTCTGGTAAGTGTAAAGTAAATTATTATTTATTAAGCTATTAAATTTATTTCATATATTTATGATTATTGTCAAATGGATTTTATAAATAACATAGGCAAAACATTGAAATTCTAGTAATGAATACTGAATCTGATATATTTACTGTTGTTAAGTGAAAACATTTTTTATCTGTCATGTCTCATCATTATGTTTGCAAATGTAAAATGATAAAAAATTTAACGATTATTTGTTTTTGGCGATGATATTTAGATTGTTATTAATACATATTCTTCTATGCTTACAATTTGTTTATGGCAATTCGTGACAAAAGCAAAACAAAACCCATCCAAACTGCCGTTACAATGACAAATGGCAACTTAATTCAATTGGGCCAATTCCTTACCCATCCTAGATGACAGAAAAATTCAGCCTTTAATGCGCTTAAATAAAACTTTTCTTCAAACCCGAAAGTAGCGAAGCATATTGACATAGTATAATACATACAATCTACATAAATACTGCCTTCTGTTTGGCGACAGACTTGCGTATTCCTATTTTTTGAAAACGGTTCGACGCAAATCGCTGCTCCGTCGTTCAATTTATTGTTACAGTTGGCCAAATAGTGAATATGAAAACTGTCAATAAAAATATGTTCCATTTGTTTTTGGTACTCAAAATATTTTGGATAACTCAAGGTTAAATTAAACAATGCTCATGTTGGCAGTAACAGCCCCAATTTGTTGCATTTCTCCAAGAGTACATACATACATACATATGTAGGTTAAACAGAGAGAATAGTCGGAGTTGATGTTTCTGGTAAATGAAAAATATACAATAAATTTATGATTCCTGACACATGGTAGGTCCACTGCGGTTGTTTATTTATACGGACACAATAGAACGCATTATTGAAATAAAATAGATTTCTATTGCAGTGCGGTGTAACTTATTTTTTTCTCTATCAGTTTCGTTCTCTTTCTATCCCTTATTCTCTCCGCTCTCTGCCTTTCTTTCAGCCCTTGTTACCATGTCATCAGACCGCACCTTTATGCTACACCGCCTACAAACCAGTATACAATAACTTATCACGCTCGTCCTGACCGCAGTTTAACCACACTTTCGCAGACACATACATATGAAGATATGTAGGGACATGAGCATTTATATAGCTGTAATATCCTTAGGTGGCAACAGACCTGCATAATTTTAGGTGTGGTTATTGACAAATGTATTTCCAATTGTTTCTGCAGTTTCTCCGTCTCTCCCCCTGTTCATTTTATGTGACCTTATATTTCACCTCTCTGCTACGTAACTCTTATTACAATTTTCCCCCATCTGTGTGTTGGCTTACATGTCGAATTGAGCTACAACAATTTGAGTTCCTCTTTTTCGCTGAGCTCTAACACTTTATTGGGGTCAGATTCCATGAAGGACTTTTAAAATCTTTGAATTTACATATGCCTTAAACTAATAACGAAGCCCACCAATTTCAGAAGATTACAATTATGAATTATTACTTGAATTTAGATTTTTAGATTTAGTCGTAAATATTTAAATCGTCTGAAGACACATATGCCTTTTTTTTAACAATATTTATTCTACTTTTCTACTCTGGAAATAATCAAATATCAACTATAAACTTAGAGTTATAGTTCAATGGCATAATATATCAAATGCGCAGGGCATATGGCCAATGAATGCCTAGATTTTTTTTATCTGCAATTAATTTTTTATACTCTGTATATATTGGCTTTGTGCGAACAAACCTTGACCGTCTGGCCGTATGAACGCCGATATATCCGAGATGGTAAAAGCATAAACTACTAAATTTGGCACATAGACTACTTTAATGTGCTGGTAGATCATTCTTAATTTAAATTTTTTCCACGCCCCTTCCGCCCCCTCAAATGGTAAAAAAAAAATATTGACAACGCGATAACTTGAAAACCAATAAAGCTATCTATATCAAATTCACATATTATATGTAAAGTGCTTTTATAGTTATCCATATCAAAATTTGTCCCGACCAGACAACAATATCCTATAGCTCCCATAGGCCAAATCGCCCGAAAATAGTTAATTTGTATGAAACAAGATAGAAAAGTACAGTCGACAACGCCCGACCGTAGAATTCTCTCTGCATTTTTCCCCGATTAATTTATTAAAATCGGTCTAGAGATATTACAATGCGTAGTACTTGCATTAAAACACGTTGAAACAAAAACAATCTAAGCATAATCAAACATACATCTGTTTGTCTGTATGCGAATACACATACGAAAGACAATGTATGTATGTGTGTATTCAGCGCGGCCAGCGACTGCGGGCAGAATTAGGGAAAATGCAAACTAGAGTCAGTACGTGGCCTTTTACAGTCGGCTCGCTCGACTGTAGGCTTTCTTACTTGTTGCTTGTGTTATAACTGTAGTTTTTACTTTGAACAACGATCAAAGCAAGTGAACACAATGTTAAGTACATCGGAAACTGGAAATCTGGCAAGTACGTAGTGACCGACAGTAACTAAGTGCAGAGTCATGTTTGCGTTGTGGTCATTTTCTGCATACAAGTATTTACCTGTTCCAGTTACTGCTTGTTACTCTGCTGTGGTTAATCTAACCCAAACAAACAAAGACAAACACTCATCAATTAGATGGCTGGCACTAGGTTGGCCGATAACTGAAGTTCCCTCTAGTCATTAGCTGAACAGTATTTAAACTGAAACAGCGGTTTGTTAATGTGTATACAGTCA
Source organism: Drosophila acutilabella (assembly GCA_035046005.1). Classification (NCBI taxonomy): domain Eukaryota; kingdom Metazoa; phylum Arthropoda; class Insecta; order Diptera; family Drosophilidae; genus Drosophila; species Drosophila acutilabella. The sequence continues at coordinate 1,114,978 of JAWNOK010000026.1, read as the reverse complement.
ATCAAGTAATCCTTAATATTATTAAAATTTCATAATTTATTTAGTTTAAAGAAGAATAAATTTTAGTTTAGTTGATAGTAAAAACATTTGCGAAAGTTATTCTGAAAACAATAAACTTAATAAAACATTACCATGAAAATGAAAGAAGAGATGAATTCAGTAGTCAAATATGTTCAGAGTAGTTAAATATGTTAATTAAATAAATAAATTGCTTACATCATACATAATTAAACCTTTGATTTTAAATAGAGTTGAAATTTTCTAAAATTAAAAATTATTAACATATCAGAAATTCTATATTCTTTATTGTTTTTGTAGACTTAGAAGTACAGTAATTTGCTGCATATGTAAAAAAAAACCCTGCCAAGAACACAAATATAAAGTAAGCCACTGAAATATATAATAAATATTTTGCCAACATTTTAATGTTGCTCTTGCACATGGTCGCTGTCCGGGACATAAAGTTTAAGATTGAGCCAGGAACAGAAGCAAAGGCGAAACAGCCGCAACTTTTAGTTTTATTGTCATTTCAATATATTTCCGCACTTTTAACCGCAGTCGCACATGCCTTGTGAGTCAGCACTAAAATATATATAAATATATAAATATATATGTAGAAAAAGCGATAGAGGAAAGAAAAAAGTATTTCATGCAGCTTCGAAGTCATAAAAAACTGCATTTGGCAGTTGTCGCCGAAGGGCAAACTACACCATCACAGTTCTTTGTTGTATCAGTAAGCCATTCGTAGTTGCCAAAACCAATTTTTACTACCTTCTTTTTGTACTCTAGCAGAGTCCAATACTACTGAACTTAAACCTCTTTTTTCATCCAGTAAAAGAATTTTATGAAATTTTTCAAGAAAATTAGTTTATTTAAAAGTAGTTTGTTATGTTGAACAACATATTAAAGGGAGTAACGTTTTCGGCTTTCCCAAACAATATTTAATTTTTTGCTTTGCTTTTATTCTTACATTTGGCGCAACGACGCACAGATTTGCGTGCCAACGACATATTTAAAATGTTGAAAATTATTTATAATTAAAAGTTGGAGGCCAGAAAGTTTGTCGACTCTACCGCGGCCCGCCTGTAACCCTACACTTCCCTTTATGCTTACCCTCGTACATATTTTTACTCACATTCAGAGTCATTCCTGGAGCTGTACAAAAGCATAGCTGTAGCGCATAAAATTTTTTAATAAAATTTCTGGAACACGCTTGGCAGCTTTCGGGCAGTCCGAGGGATCCTAAACCGTATTCGGAATGATTGTTATTTACGCAATGGCAATAATAATCCGTATATTTGCACGCCCCGCACAAACACACACATATAAAGGCTCTAACAAAATTTCTAAATGCGAGTCAGTCTGTGCACATACTCGTTACCAGCAGCAAATTCAATTTCCCTTTATTCAAAATTCCAATAACTCAGAATCAGAGAGAGTTTTTTGCTGTGCCTGACTTTAGTTTAAATGCTGCTTTGTAATTCTCTCATTGCGATTTATGTTTGTATTTTTTTTATAAGTTTTCCTTTCTTTTTGCGCGGCTCCTCTATATGACTAACGAGCACATTTAAAAATTCATGTATTTACATATTATAGTATCTGATAGTAAGTAACAAATTTATTTTGTGATGTAAGTCTTAGCACATATTAGATATAAATACAGGAAAGTATTTTATGTTATTACATTCGTCATATTATTGTCAGGGACTTTATAAACAGTGAAGACCAGTGAGCCAGGTCATATCATTATTTTAATTTTGTAATTCGGTAAGATCGTAATTCGATCCTTGTGGTTAAAGAAATTAATAAAGGGGAAAATTTGAAATGTTCGCGGAAAATTTGACAGAGTTTTCCTATAATAGATATGACAATAGCTTTGAGTTTTGAATAACTAAGAATGTTTTGAAAAGTAAATACTATTTATTATGATTGTATAAAATAACTGTATAAAAAAATTAATTTTAAGGAGTGTACCTAAAATATAATTCCTACTTCTGCTTGGGTAGTTTTTACGACTACTCTTATGGTCCCTGAGATACCTTTTCATACTGGCGATATGACGCACTTGACTAGTTCGATTCAACAGACGATGCTTATCAAGACTGTGATAATTTGTTTGGCTTAGAAACAACTTTTTTTTAAATACAGACAACAACCTGTATCGTTATAAAAAATAAATATTAAAAAAATAGTTCTTAATTTTTCAAATTTGACTTACTTTGCTTTTTGCACTTACGTTAGTTATTCTTTAAGTTATACTCACATCTTTTTACAGACTGTCCAATAAAAGTCAATAAGCGAACTCTAAAATATGCGTATTTTTCAATTACGTATTTGCATTGCGACACAAGACAATGGCCAGCAGCACAGGACATTTCCTAAAGGAGGTGTATAGCAACACACAGGCACCGAACCCCTCCATGCTTGTGAATGTGTGTACGAGACTATATAACAAAACACAATTTCCAATGGCATTTTATGCAACATGCTCTCACATGCAGTGCTCAAAGTACAACAGGCAGACAAGGGAAAAACTAAAAATGGAAGGTACGTGGTAACATGTAAGCGATGTATTTCATTATGTACGACAAACTTGCTGACACGGGCGGCTAATAACATAGCTACGTTTTACACAGACAGCCTGTTGTTGTTGCTGTTTGAATAACTGCACTTATTCAATTTCAATCCCCATTTAAATTCCAATTTCAAATCCAATCACAAACACAAACACAAGCCCATGCAAATTTGGTTGGCGGAAAAGTAAAAGCTGAGTTGACACGGGTCAATAAGTTTGCCTGTTTACAGCAAAATCAAATTAGTATTAACCAAAAACAAAATTAAGAAATAACATTCAAGCTGACAAGCACTTGTTATTTCTTAACCCATTCCCCTTTCTCGTTTGCTTACTCTCTCTCTCTCTCTTCTATTCCCATTCCCATTCCCATGCCCCGTCTCCATCTTCATCTCTTTTTAGACCCTGTACTCTAAAAAAGAGTAGAGGGGTCTATTAAGTTTGTCAGAAGCGAGATGTGCGTAACAGGCAGAGGGAGGCGTGTCCGGCCCCATAAAGTATATATATTCTTGATCAGCATCAACAGCCGAGTCGATATAGCAATGTCCGTCTGTCCGTCTGTCCGTCCGTATGAACACCTGGATCTTTTAAACTACAACAGATAGAAACACCAAATTTGGTGTTTTAGGCGAATATCTCAGTAACTATGGCACTTAGGGGCACCAATTTTGGTATACAGTTTCCTAGAGACAACCTAAATATAATGTCATTAAAACGTTTGAGCTGCCACGGTCCCTTTTCTCATAAGAACTAAAAAACCTTCCAAATTTGATGCCGTTTTTAAGGCATTTGTTCATATAGTACAGTATTTGAATTTAGCGTTCGTTTAGAGACTTATCATATCTACCTATATTGAAAGTAGCATCAAAATCCTATGTCAAACAAGAGAGTTATCACGGTTCAAAGTTTATGTTATTTAACTGCAAAATCACTGTATGCGCGCAAGCGAGACAGATACATACAAACATATGTTCGATCGTTTTCGTTGCTTGTGTGGCGCGGTGCTGCCCGGAGACGCTGACCGCGCAGACCAACACATACATATAATTTCAAATGATTTTGTAGCATATAAATGCTGTTAATCGGAAAAATGTTAGAAGTGGGGCGTTGTGCAACTGGTAGAGTTGCGGCGCAATATGGAACCTGCGTCTGATATCAAGGATTCGAATGCTGGCAATGACAATTATTAGTTTAATTTTTTAAATATTAATTAAAAAGGAATATATTAAATTTTAATCTTGTAAATGTATTTTTAAAACTTTATGCGCACTACTATAAGAGTACGGGGTCTTCTATAGTCGGCTCGCTCGATTGTAGCCTTTCTTACTTGTTCTATTCAAGTCTGCCTCTAGCACTTTCATTTACAAGCTCCTCATTCTCATCCACTTTGAGAGCGCTTCCATGCACATGACTGACCCGCGTAACTTTTAATATGTAAGAGCCGATGCCCAAAGTAAGCACTGCAGCTTGAGTTGAACTCAGGGCAGTGCCTTTGGTAACTCAGCGCACTTGAGTGCGATCAGAGTTTGACTGCTGTAACGCCCAGCCAAGTTTTGGTCTGAACGAAGAAGTATTTTAAAGCGCATTTAGTCAAGCGTAGACCTTTAGTTTAAATCAAGTATTTGTTAAGTGCTGCGATTCGATTTTATAGCCCGCAATGAACTTTACGGACTGTTTGCTTTTTGCTTTTTTTTTATACTTGGTTTTGAATCACTTCAGCAGAATATCGATTACGAAATTTCATTTAAATTGACGCAACACACTCCCAATGTATCGACTGACGTGTCCGCTATACGCACAGGAACTGGAAGTAACATTGTCATTTATTATACTCTCTTTTTATTTATTAATTCGAAATTTATATTTGAAAAATATTATTAAAATAATGAGATACAAATTTAAAAAATTAAAATAATAACCTGGAAAGTGCATTAATCATAAAGAAACAAGCGGGATAAGCGGAACAGGAAGAGCTCATGTCAAGAGTTTAAATGCTTTTAATTTTGAATTTATTATACGAATCGCCTGCCAACTGCAGTAATTTAATAAATGGCATTCTGAAGTGTTATAAACAATTGCATTTATAAAGCAAATTACAAGATACTGTTAAATGAATATAATAATATAAAATAAAATATGCTTTATTGTTGTTATTGATGTACAAGCGTAAATGTGAAAACTTTTATTAAATGAGTTTAATAAAATTTGATTTTGTTATTTAGATATGTAGTCAGAACAATTAGCTTACTCATTATATATCTATCAAGCGAAATCGTACCTTAAGTTTGACACCTACATAATATATTAATTCACATAAACATAACAACACTCAGACATTTATTTGCGGCGACATCTTTGGCTTAGGGCTAATAAATTATTTAAAAATACTAAAGTCGTGTTTAAGAGAGCGTACTTTGTGCATAATCAATCAACGCATGTTGATAAAATCAAAACATTCTACTAAATTAAGAATGTTGTTGGCCCGACCAAGTTGCTCAATGATTCAAGCAAAACAATAAACTTCAACGGCCGCTCCAGCCAAGTGAAATTGTCAACAACTTATCAGCTGTACAAATGAGCTGCCCGAGTGTTCTTTAGATGATGATAGGGGAACTACTGCTCGCATTGTCATTGGCATTGGCATTGCCATTACGAGTGCCTATGCTATTGCCGTACAATTTCCGTTTCCGCTTCGAGCAACGGCGTTGCTGTTGGTGTCCATTGCGACTGCTGCCTAATCGTGCGTCGTTAGTCGCAGTGGGGGCGTTTAGCGAGGTCATGCCGAATTACTTGTCCATTGTAATGATGTAGTTGTTTTTGCAATTGCTATTGTTAATGCTTTTGTTGTTGTCGTTGTTGTTTTAAATGCGTTATTGTTGCGCAGGCAACAAACAAGAGCATTAATAACAAACGACATTGAAAGCCCATATCATCAAATGAGCCAGCACCAATTCCTCTCAGCTCCATTGTCTCTCCGACTGTGTGTCAGTCTGTCTAACTGGCGTTGGACACTGATGCTGATTATGGTTGTTTATTTGTGCACGAGCACAATGGCAATACCGTTGTATCATCATTAAATGGCCAAAAGTCACGCATTTACGGTTGATGACCGAAAAATGACGATTGACAAAGGCAACCTGCACAAGTCATTGGTTCTGGCTGCGATTTTAATGGCAGCAATCCCAACGATTACTAGGAACAGGATGATTATTTCTGCCCCTCAGTTAACCTACAACAAGAGCACCTGGTCCCCCCTTACTCATACCACTGTCATTTGTAACTGTAGCTGTTGAGTGTTGAATGTTTAGCTGTCATTATGTGTCAGTAAACCATGATCAGGTTCCTGTCTACTACTACCTTCCTTCTCAACTCACATCCTGCAACAGGAACGGGTGCTGATGACAACTGTGCTGTTATCATTTAGGCGTTGCCTTTGGTTTTTGGCGAATCGAATTAAGAGTCCAGAGCCCAGTGACCAGTAACCAGTGACTAGTTACCAGTGTTGTGCTTACAGTTTTACGGCATTTAGAATAAACAAAAGGCCCAGCATTTTACTAGTACTTGTTGGTCAGTCGGTAGATCGATGGTAGGAAGCCACACATCCGGTTCCGGAACCCATTCAAATTAAGTGACGAGCGCCATACTGACAGATTAAGCTGCTCGTGGCAGTCAGCAGTGTAAGAATACAGTTATACTGTAATGTTGACCAATTGCTGCCCTTAAATTTAAATACTTAAATACTTTTATATATTTTATGTCAAATACTCATTTTTGGTTGTTAAAACTAGTTATCTGAAAATTTGCCGCTGTCCACTTTTATGCATTGTTTTTGAACAAATTTTATAATTGTTACACTTCTCGTTGGCTGTCAGTTTTCCCGTTGTCGGTTTCTCTCACTGACAACCATCTATGGAAACGGTAAAACCCGAACAAGGGGCAGCTCTGGCAGGCATCAACAGCAAAACAACAACAACATAACAAAACCAACAGCAAGCAGTCAAAAAGACAATTGACTACTGCCTGTTCCACAAACAACAGGAACAACAACATCTGAAAAGAGCAGTGACAACAACAATGGCTAGCAACCAACAACAACAACTTTGGTTTGTTGCAGCGTTCCGAACTTTTCCCTTTGCGCTTTCAGCTGCCGTTTTTGTTGTTGTTGTTAAGTGTTGCTGTTGTTGTTGTAATCCTATTAAAACGCTAGCACGCTATTGCTGTTATTTTTTTGTTGCTGCTGTTTTTGCCGGCTTTGTTAGTTGTTTCATTTCAATTCGCCGAAACAAAGACTTAAAGTGCTCATTCACCTGATTTGCCAGGTTTTAGTGGCCGCCAGTGCTCAAATGTAGGCAGCATTTTTTGCATTTTGCAAACTCGCGTTACAATCGACTCGCATGTTTATTTTAAACCAATACCAGCAGCAGCAATTAACAACAACAAAAACAATAAATATAAGTCAAGTTGTGTGTGTCATTGTTTTTATACTCTCTGCAAGAGTATATTGGGCTTGTGAAAATGTATGTAACAGGCAGAAGGAGGCGTGGCAGACCCCATAAAGTATATATATTCTTGATCAGCATCACAAGCCGAGTCGATATAGCCATGTCCGTCTGTCTGTCCGTCCGTATGAACAAACAGATTTCAGAGATGGTATGAGCTACAAGTTCGAGCTTGGTCTCAATCGATCACATATTTAGTCAGTCAATACAACAATCTTTTATTTTCGATGCCACCCCCCATTCGCCCACAATGACGAAAAAACTAGGATTGGAGGTTCCTAGCGACAGCGTAAATGCATTGACATTTAAAATTTTGGACTGTAACGCCCCGTTTTCCCACAATTAATAATAATAATTCTCAACTTTCACTCCGTTTTTAGGCATTCTTTAATATAGTACAGTATTGTAATTTATAATTCGTGTGAAGACTAACTATATCAAACTATCCTGAAGGCGCATATGAATCGCACTATAAACAAGAAAGCTAGAAGCGTTACAATATTGATAACTGAATGCAATATCATGTATGAGTGCCAGCGAGACAGAAACATACAAGCACATGTTCGAATGTTTTCGCTGCCTGCGTGGCGGCAGCGCTGCCCGCAGTCGCTGGCCGCGCTGAATTCACACATACATACATGTATGTGCATCATATATTTTCTTTCGTATGTGTATTCGCATACAGACAAACAGATGTATGTTTGATTATGCTTAGATTGTTTGTGTTTCAAGGTGTTTTAATGCAAGTACTACACATTGTAATATCTCTAGACCAATTATAATTATTAAATCGCGAAAAAATGCAGAGTGTACTTTTCTTACTTGTTTCGATGTTAACTAGAGTGGTTAATCGAGGGGAGGGGCAAGGTAAGGGACAACTAAAGGTGCTGCATGGTGGTAATTGTTCAGCTTAAATAGGACTCATTTTAGCTTAGCATTTTGTGAAGCTCAAGTGTGTGTACGTATGTGCGTGGGTGTGTAGTTGTACTTGAACATGTGATATGACATACTTTCCAAGGGTCTTTAATACTCAAATTGTCGTTGAGTGGTCGTTCAATTTGTTTTGCGGATTGTACGTCGATTGAAGTGTTCATTACCGCCAGGAAAATGAAAATGAGAAGTTAATAGCACGAAATTTGACGCACACCACAATCAAACACCAAAAACAACAAAAACAAATAGCGAATGTTGCACTACAACTGAATGTATCTGGATGTGTGTCGATGTATTCTTTTTATTTATTATACTCTCTGCAAGAGTAACTATATGTGGTTTTTGCAAATGTATGTAACAGGCAGAAGTAGGCGTGACAAACCACATAAAGCTGATATATTTTGATCAGCATCACAAGACGAGTCGATATAGCCATGTTCGTCTGTCCGTCCTTATGAACAAACAGATTTTAGAGATGGTAAGAGCTACAAGTTCGAACCTAGTTTCAATCGACTACATATTTAGTCAGCCAATACAACAATCTTTTTTTTTATGCCACGCCTCTTTCGCCCACAATAACCAAAAATCTAGACACACCTCGGAAAAAAAGGAAGAGGCATGGTAGGCATGATCAAGCGACAGAATAACTGCAATCTCGACACAATTTTTGGGCTGCCATGCCTTCTTTCGCACAAAATATCAAAAACTTTTCAAAGTTTAATGCAATTTTTAGGGCATTTGTTCTTATCGTACAGTATTGTTATTTATAATTCGCATTATAAATCAGAAAGCTAGAAACGAAACCACATTAACAATGGAACACAATTCTAATGCATGAGTGAAAGCGAGACAAAAATATATAAACACATGTTCGCGCGTTTCTCTGCCTTGGTGGCGGCAGCGCTGCCTGCAGACGCTGACTGTCAGTGTTGCCCAATCAGCTACTTTGTAGCTAGATCTGGTCACTTTTTAAGGCTATTAGCTACAAATCTAGCTACTTTCAATAGTTGGAATTAGCTGAAATAAAAGTGAACCAATTGGTTGTATATTTGTGAGTTTCGATACTTTTTTTGAGAAAATTTTTTCAACACCATTTGGCAAAGTGTATTCCATCGATATCTTTATCGATAACGATCACTTAAATAGTTAATATATTTTTGCAAGCGTCACTTTTAAAGTTAAAAAAGCCGAAAGAAGTATATAATCAAAAATGTCGAGATGTGTAGCTTAAAAATTCGGAATTCAAAGACTGGGTGAGAAAAGTGCCGAGGGCGGTCGCCTCTCTCGGGGAAGTCTACTCAGACGCAAGGCTCGAGGTTGTAGATTGGGACGAAATTTCCAGCAACCCACCGTCTCTCAGATATTCAAAGAAATTCTCCTATCCGGAATCATTCCTAAAACTTGGCTACGATCCATCGTAGTTTTCATTCCCAAGGCAGGAAAACCATCCTACTGCAACCCAAAGGACTGAAGACTCTAGAAAGGCTCTTATGCTGGCATCTGCTGGCCAAGATTCCTAGAAAAAGCTTCTCTACCTCACAACATGCATATCGTAGAGGCAGGTCAACAGAAACTGCCCTGCATAGCAAAGTTTCACACATCGAAAGATCGCTCTTCTTCAAAGAATACTCTCTAGTAGCGTTTCTTGACATAGATGGCGCTTTCAGAGCCCTTAATAACAGCCCTGGCATCCATGGGAATCGACACCTCTCTGTGCGCCTCATCGACCAATTGCCAAGGGGAAAGATCATTGAAGCCTCGATAGGAAATACCAAATCCTTTCTCCTCTTTTATGGAACGTAGTGGTAAATGACCTTCTCTGCTCTCTGGACGGCGGCGGATGCAAGGTTGAAGCCTATGCAAATGACGTTGCCATAATTTTCTCGGGGAAATTCTCACAGACCCTCTGTGACCGCATGAGTAACTCATTATTCTTCCTATCAATCTGGGCCACTAGTAGTTAATCCCAGTAAGACCGAGCTGGTTTTTTTTACAAATAAATACATAATTCCACATCTCAGAGAGGGAAGTCCCTTCGGAAGGAACGTCTCGAGTTATGAGATAAAGCCAAATAACTTGGCGTTTATCTTGATAGAAAGCTAAATTGGAATGCATGCATAGAAAATAGGGTACAGAAAGCCTCCGTAGCCCTCTTCACATGCAGAAAGACAATTGGTTTAAGATGGGGTCACTATATGGCTATATACTGCCGTTGTCCGCCCTATTATTTTATAAGGCGTGGTAGTGTGGTGGCCAGAACTTAGGAAAGCAACCACACAACCAAACTCAGCAAAATCCAGCGTATGTCAGGACTATTTACCCTGGGCGCCCTTCGCTCTACGCCGGAAGAGGCCATTGACGCCATCCGAAACTTCCCACCACTATACTTAATGGGCAGGAAATCAGCCGCCCTCTTTTCCGTTAGAATGAGAGAAGCTAACCTCTGGAGCTTGAACAGGATAGGTCACTCAAGCATCATGTCTGACTTTCCTTTCGAACTCTCAAATACTGACTATTGTATCCCAATAGAGTATATAAACACCCCATTCAAGGTGGTTTTCCCCTCGAGGGAGGAGTGGAATAATGACCCCCCTCATTTAAAATCCTCCATCAATTTCTACACCGACGGCTCAGGAGCGGACGTCAGAACGGGTGGACGAATCTACTGCGCAGAACTCGGTATTACCAGTTTACTGCAGCGTATTCCAAGAGGAAATGTCCGCCATCAAAGAAGCGCTTGAGACTGCAAAACAATGTACACCGTATGGGTGCAGTATGTGTATCCTATCACTTAAGTCTGTCTCCTTCAATTCCAAAATCACTAACGAATGTCGCAGATCTCTGACGGAGATGGCGGAGCAATTCGAAATACACCTCATCTGGATCCTTGGCCATAGTGAAATTAGAGGGAAATTGCGCTGCAGACGAGCTCGCTAGGATGGGCACAGTCTCCCCTCTTGGAAATTAGAGAGGGCAAGTTTCCATGTCTTTGGCGACTTGCAGACTCAACATTTATGAACACTTCGAACACCTAGCTGACCTGAGGTGGGAATCCACCCCCAGGTGTAGGATATCTCGCCTCATCTGACCTACCCGATCCCACAGGTTTTGCAGGTTGACTCGAGCAAACTGCTCCGCTGTCTTCCGTGCAATCACTGGGCACTGGCTTATGGGCATACATGCCTCTAGACTCTCGGCAAATTACCACGATTTCTGTCGCAGCTGTGGAAATGAGGAAGAAGATGAAACTGTGGAACACTTTTTCTGTCACTGCCCAGCTATCAGTTATCATAGGCACCGCTATCTCAGTGCCTACCTCTTAAATTTAAGTTTAAAAAATAAGTTTAGCCAAATCTACTCTCTTGCTTCATTCACGCCTCTGGATGGAGCTCTACAGACGTTGGCTCCTAGCACCCCTCATCAGCTTTTTGCTTTTACACCTCCTCGCAGATCCCACCAGGTATCACAACGGGCCGACTTTCGGCTCATGTGCGCTGGTGCTCTCGACACCAGAAACCACCTAACCTAACCTAAGTTCTTAAAAGTAAGGCAGTGGCATCACACTGGTAGAGTCGCAGCGCATTTAGGAACCTTCGTCTGAAGCTGTAGGGGCAGGTTCAAATGTCGACAATGAGAATTTTAATTATACTCTATGCAAGAGTATATTGGGTTTGTGAAAATGTATGTAGCTGGCAGAAGGAGGCGTGGCAGACCCCATAAAGTATATATATTCTTGATCAGCATCACAAGCCGGGTCGATATAACCACTAGACACACCTCGGAAAAAATCGGTGCTTTCGGGGAATATCTCAGTAACCAACAGGCACCTAGGATCACCAATTTTGGTATAGAGGATCCTAGCGACAGCGTTAATACATTGACATTTAAAATTTTGGACTGCCACCCCCTTTTGCCCACAATTATTACAAATAATTCTCAACTTTCGTTCCGTTTTTTGGCATTTGTTCATATAGTACAGTATTGTTATTTATAATTCCTGTGGAGACTAACTATATCAAACTATCCTGAAAGGTGCATTGTAATCGCACTATAAACAAGAAAACTGGAAGAGTTACAATATTGATAACTGAATGCAATCATGTATGAGTGCCAGCGAGACAGAAACATACAAGCACATGTTCGAATGTTTTCGCTGCCTGTGCACAGCTGTGTGGCGGCAGCGCTGCCCGCAGTCGCTGGCCACGCCGAATACACACATACTTGCATATATGCATCATATATTGTCATTCGCATGCAGTGCTGCCAGAATCTTTCAAGCTAAAAATGCTAGATTTGGGAAGAAAAATTGCTAAAAGTTGCTAAAAATGTTCTGAAAATTGCCACTGAATTAAATACATGTTCCGATATCTTTGCGAACCGCTATCAATCGTAATTTGTGCAATCGATGACACAAAGATATAAAAAATAAATAAGAAAGGCTACAGTCGAGCGAGCCGACTATAGAAGACCCCGTACTCTCATAGTAGTGCGCATAAAATTACGTTAACATAATTAAAATTTTATATTTACATTTTAAATTAAAATTTTAATAAATTATTTTTAATTATTGTCATTGTCACCATTTGAACCCGCGATCTAAGACGAAGGTTCCATATTTCGCCGCAACTCTACCAGTTGCACCATGCCCGTCTTCTACCATTCTTTCGATTACCTTCATTTACATGCTACAAATTCTTTTGAAATTATATGTATGTGTGCACATATATATGTGTGTATGTATAGCATTCGTCGGCGCGGCTAGCGTCTCCGGGCAGCGCTGCCGCCAAGCAAGTAGAGAAAACGTTCGAACATATGTTTGTATGTTTCTGTGTTTGTTTGTATGTGTTGCGCGCATACAGTGATTTTGCAGCTAAATAACATAAACTTTAAACCGTGATAGCTCTCTTGTTTGACATAGGGTTTTGATGCTACTTTCAGGATTGTTAGATATGATAAGTCCCTAAACGAATGTTAAACTACAACACTGTACAATTTGAATTAATGCCTTAAAAACGGCATTGAAGTTGGAAAGTTTTTTAGTTCTCACGAGAAAAGGGAGCACGGCAGCACAAATTTTGGTATACAGGTTCCTAGAGACAGCCTTAATATAACGCCATTCAAAATTTTAAGCTGCCATGCTCCCTTTTCTCATAAGAACTAAAAAACTTTCCAAATTTTATGCCGTTTTTATACTCTCTGCAAGAGTATATTGGGTTTGTGCAAATGTATGTAACAGGCAGAAGGAGGCGTGGCAGACCCCATAAAGTATATATATTCTTGATTAGCATCACAAGCCGAGTCGATATAGCCATATTTAGTCAGTCAATACAAGAATCTTTTTCGATGCCACGCCCCGTTCGCCCGCAATGAGAAAAAATCTAGACACACCTCGGAAAAAATCGGTGTTTTCGGCGAATATCTCAGTAACTATTGCACCTAGGATCACCAATTTTGGTATGGAGGTTTCTAGCGACAGCGTTAATGCATTGACATTTAAATTTTGGACTGCCACGCCCCTTTCTCCCACAATTAATAAAAATTGTCCTCAACTTTCGTTCCGTTTTTTGGCTTTTGTTTATATAGTACAGTATTGTTATTTGGAGACTAACTATATCAAACTATCCTGAAAGGCGCATTGAAATCGCACGATAAACAAGAAAACTAGAAGCGTTACAATATTGATAACTGAATGCAATATCTTGTATGAGTGCAAGCGAGACAGATACATACAAACATATGTTCGAACGTTTTTACTGCCTGTGTGGTGGCAGCGCTCCCCGCAGACTAATTTCTTCCTAAAAATTTCTCAAAACATAGCATTGTAATTATAAAATAGTTTTTTTTTCACCGAATAAACCTTTATTTACCACCTTTATAAACACAGCAATTGACGATAATTAGATTTCCTTGGAATCTATCGATGCACTCCAAATTGTAGATTGTTTTAATCAATTTTGCATTTCGCTGGACAGTATTATTGAAATGGCCGCCACTAGCATCGTGAGCTGAATTGAATGTGTAAACAAATCAGAACGATTCAAAAAGCTTGCCATTCACAAATTGCACGAGCACTAAATTTGGGAACAAATTTGTAGGGGCTGGTAGACTTAGAGGAGGGATTGGAAGTCGAACTCAAAGCATTTCTAATTTGTCCAAGACATGCGGAAATGCCTAAAATGCGACAGCAAACATTTCGGGGCAAACCCACAAATAGATTTCGAATCCGAACTCGGAAACGATAGTCTGGCAATTGCAAATTGTTCGGTTAACTAGAAGCGTAAACTGTCGTCATTCTTGATATTTTGGTATATTAGGGTAAGTTTATAATCAGGGCAGTAAGTGTATAGTATCTGAATCTCAATTTGTATATATTTTTGTTGGTATCTAGCTCTTTCCTAAGTGCTCTTTCTACATATTTTTGTCCGTGTTGTTATTGTGTTTGAAGTTTTTGTTACGACTGTTGGCACGTATTGCCACATTCAACTCATGGTATTCAATTTGCTTGATTTTGTTTCCGGTTTTTCGCTCGATTGTGTCCTTTGCCCCTCGGCACCTGCAGTCTGTCAGCCTGCATTTACCTTATTATTCTCAATTCTCTTCGTTTGATAGTCTCTTTTTAAGACCATGTACTCTAAAAAAGAGTAGAAAGTAGAGGGGTCTATTAGGCTTGTCAGGAGACAAGGTGGAAGGAGGCGTGGCCGACCCTATAAAGTATATATATTCTTGATCAGCATCAACAGCCGAGTCGAAATGTCCGTCCGTATGAACTCCTGGATTTTATAAACTACAAGAACTAGCCTCCAAATTTGGAAAAAACAAGTAAGAAAGGCTACAGTCGAGCGAGCCGACTATAGAAGACCCCGTACTATCGCTTGCGCGCATACAGTGATTTTGCAGTGAAATAACATAAACTTTGAACCGTGATATCTCTCTTGTTTAACTTAGAATTTTAATGCAACTTTCAGGATAGTGAGATATGATAAGTCTCCAAGCGAATTTTAAATTACAATACTGTACTAATTGAACAAATGCCTTAAAAACGGCATTGATATTGGAAAGTTGTTAAGTTCTTATGAGAAAAGGGAGCATGGCAGCTCAAAATTTTGAATGGCGTTATATTAAGGCTGTCTCTAGGAACCTGTATACCAAAATTAGTGCTCCTAAGTGCCATAGTTATTGAGTTGTTCGCCTATAACACAAATTTTTTCGAGGTGTGTCTGGTTTTTTGCTCATTGCGGGGGCGGTAAGTAGGGCGGAATTTGGTTGCTCTAGCTTATGTAGTTTAGATAATCCAGGTGTTCATACGGACGGACGGACGAACATACGGACAGTCGGCTGTTGATGCTGATGTCAGGCAGGTTAAGTTTATTTCAAATTTGTGGCACTCCCCCCTCCGACGCCGCAAATTGTTACAAGCTACTTTCATTATACTAAAACTGTCAAAACTATGAGAGCTACCAAATTTACACAGTACCATGGTATGGTAACATTATAACTGTCCTCGCCAAGTTTGATCAAGATCGGACAGCTATAGCCTATTGCTTCCATAGGACAAATCGGTCGATTTGTATGAAGACATTTGTCGTTAGGAAAGACATCGCAACCAAAGTCGCACATTATATGTATATCACAGTTATAACTGTCCTCACCAAGTATAATCCAGATCAGTGAACTTTAGCATATAGCTCACAGGATAACTCGCTATAGAAAAATATACATTAGAAGGACTATGGGGTCTTTTACTGTCGGCTCGCTCAACTGCAGCCTTTTTTACTTGATTCTTTTGTACATGATTTTGATTTTGATTACTCGCGATGCCAGCGCAGAGCTGTTTGCAACTGCAACTTAAGTGTGCAATTTGATTTGATTTAGCAGTCATGGCATCGTTCTGCCAAAGTCGCGCGGCATTTCCTCTTGATGAGCAGGTTCGGTCTCGGTCTCGTTTGCCATTAAAATTGACGTTGCCAAATATACCCACAGCTCCAACTAGAGAAAATTGTCATTTTGTTTAATATTCGACAGTGTATTTTGAACTTGTTTTTATTTTTCTTCTTTTTAGACCCCGTACTCTTTAAAAAAGAGTAAAGGGGGTCTATTAAGTTTGTCAGAAGCGAGATGTGCGTAACAGGCAGAAGGAGGCGTGGCCGACCCCATAAAGTATATATATTCTCGATCAGCATCAACAGCCGAGTCGATATAGCCATGTCCGTCTGTCCGTCTGTCCGTCTGTCCGTATGAACACCTGGATCTTTTAAACTACAAAAGCTAGAACCATGAAATTCACAATGAAAGTCCGTTATTATGTCAAGCAGATCAAGTTTATTTCAAATTGTTGCCACGCCCCCTACCGCCCCCGCAATGAGCAAAAAACCAGACAAACCTCGAGAAAATTTTTGTTTTAGGCGAATATCTCAGTAACTGTAGCACTTAGGAGCACCAATTTTGGTATACAGGTTCCTAGAGACAGCCTTAATATAACGCCATTCAAAATTTTGAGTTGCCACGCCCCCTTTGCTCATCAGAAATAAAAGACTCTCCAGCTTCAATGCCTTGTTTCAGGCATTAAATCAAATAGTACAGTGTTGTAATTTAACATAAGCTTAGAGAATTACTATTTCTAACTTTCCTGAAAGTGGCATCAAAATCCTATGTCAAACAACAGAGAAATTACGGTTCAAAGTTGAAGTTATTTTAAAGCAAAATCACTGCATGCGCGCAACACATACAAACAAACACAGAAACATACAAACATATGTTCGAACGTTTTCTCTACCTGCTGGCGGCAGCGCTGCCCGGAGCCGCTGGCCGCGGCGACCAATGCTATACATACACACATATGTATGTGTGCACATACATATATGCAAATAATCGGAAGAATGATAGAAGAGGGGTGTGGTGCAACTGATAGAGTTGCGGCGCAATGTGGAACCTTCGCATGGATCGCGGGTTCGAGTGCTGACGATGACAGATGTTAATTTATTTATCTTTTAATTTTAATTCAAAATGTAAATATTTAATTTTAATTTTTTAAATTTCATTTGAAAATTTTAATTTAAATAAAATGCAATACTATGGGAGTACGGGGTCTTTTACAGTCGGCTCGATCGACTGTAGCCTTTCTTACTTGTTCTGTATTCGTTTTGCTTTCTGCTGCCCGAAAGCGCAACTATCTCTGCATGGATATGTCGTTCTGGTGTTGCTGTTTGTGCAGCGACAGGATATGAAGTGCTGGTCAATTGCCACTGAGCCAGACACTGAGCCAAGCACTGTCTGCATTAGAAAGTGTGCCACGTGTTCAATGTTGACAATGAGCCTTATTTGAGTCCCTGCCCTTGTGTCCTAGTCAATATTTATGCTGTCTCATGGTAATTTTTATTGCAATTGTCTTACAATCAATTTTTAAAACTTTACTAATTAAATTGAATTTTGAAAATAGGTATACTTCTGACAACATCTTTACTAATAAATATTTTTTTTAAAACAAGTAAGAAATGTAACAGTCGAGCGAGCCATGTATGTATGCGGGCAGCGCTGCCGCCACGGAGGCAGCTAAAACATTCGAACATGTGCTTGTATGTTTCTATCTCGCTAGCCTCCAGATATCTGAGCGAATGTTAAATTACAACACTGTACTTTTTGAATTAATGCCTTAAAAACGGCATTGAAGTAGGAAAGTTTTTTAGTTCTTATGAGAAACGGGGGCGTGACAGCTCAAAATTTTGAATGGCGTTATATTAAGGCTGTCTCTAGAAACCTGTATACCAAAATTTTTTCGAGGTTTGTCTGGTTTTTTGCTCATTGCGGGGGCGGTAAGGGGCGTGGCAACAATTTGAAATAAAGTTGATCTGCCTGTTAAAATAACGGACTTTCATTGTGAATTTGATGATTCTAGCTTTTGTAGTTTAAAAGATCCAGGTGTTCATACGGACAGACGGACAGACAGACAGACGGGCATGGCTGTATCGACTCGGCTGTTGATGCTGATCAAGAATATATATACTTTATGGGGTCTGCCACGCCTCCTTCTGCCTGTTACGCACATCTCGCCTCTGACAAACTTAATAGACCCCTATACTCTTTTTTAAAGAGTACGGGGTCTAAAAAGGCAGTAAGCCATCTCTATCACTTGGACCACACCACGGTTGATAATTAGAACGGCTAATGTAGATAAACATTTATTTAACTCTTCACTTTCAAGCACGAGTAGATAAATTACAATTTTTAACGTTTTTGGCCAGTTTGTTTATTATGTTGTAGTTATCCGATTCGGAAAAAATTTTGGTTAGGTTCCTTATGTGTGAGTTTGTTTGCGATTGCTCAGCTATTTATAGAATTGTTTTTGAATGTGCACTATGGGAGCTGTAGGCAATAGTTGTCTGATCAGGATCAAACTTGGTAGAGACGGGTATACATACACGTAATTTGTGAGTTAAGCACGATGGCTTCCGTCGTTTCCATGTTATGGGGCTCTTACAATTTTCGGTGGCGGTCGGGAGCGTGAAAACAATTATTATATTTCAAACAAAATCAACCATCATATAAGATAAACATTTTGATTTGATTCGAACAACAAAATTAAATTAAATTTAAATAAAATGGTGTTGAGACTTTTTAGATTGCTTGATCGTGTATACATAGCTTTTCAAATTGAATGTAGTTAGACCCCGTACTCTTTAAAAAAGAGTAAAGGGGGTCTATTAAGTTTGTCAGAAGCGAGATGTGCGTAACAGGCAGAAGGAGGCGTGGCCGACCCCATAAAGTATATATATTCTTGATCAGCATCAACAGCCGAGTCGATATAGCCATGTCCGTCTGTCCGTCTGTCCGTCTGTCTGTCTGTCCGTCTGTCCGTATGAACACCTGGATCTTTTAAACTACAAAAGCTAGAACCATGAAATTCACAATGAAAGTCCGTTATTATGTCAGGCAGATCAAGTTTATTTCAAATTGTTTCCACGCCCCCTACTGCCCCCGCAATGAGCAAAAAACCAGACAAACCTCGAGAAAATTTTTGTTTTAGGCAAATATCTCAGTAACTATAGCACTTAGGAGCACCAATTTTGGTATACAGGTTCCTAGAGACAGCCTTAATATAACGCCATTCAAAATTTTGAGCTGCCACGCCCCCTTTGCTCATCAGAAATAAAAGACTCTCCAGCTTCAATGCCTTTTTTCAGGCATTAAATCAAATAGTACAGTGTTGTAATTGTATGTGTGCACATACATATATGCAAATAATCGGAAGAATGATAGAAGAGGGGTGTGGTGCAACTGATAGAGTTGCGGCGCAATGTGGAACCTTCGCATGGATCGCGGGTTCGAGTGCTGACGATGACAGTTGTTAATTTATTTATTTTTTAATTTTAATTCAAAATGTAAATATTTAATTTTAATTATTAAATTAAATTTCATTTGAAAATTTTAATTTAAATAAAATGCAATACTATGGGAGTACGGGGTCTTTTACAGTCGGCTCGATCGACTGTAGCCTTTCTTACTTGTTATACTCTCTGCAAGAGTATATTGGGTTTGTGCAAATGTATGTAACAGGCAGAAGGAGGCGTGGCAGACCCCATCCGTCTGTCTGTCTGTCTGTCTGTCCGTATGAACAAACAGATTTCAGAGATGGTAAGAGCTACAAGTTTGAGCTTGGTCTCAATCGATCAGATATTTAGTCAGTCAATACAAGAATTATTTTTTTTTTTCGATGCCACGCCCCATTCGCCCACAATGAGCAAAAAACTAGACACACCTCGGAAAAAATCGGCGTTTTCGGCGAATATCTCAGTAACTATGGCACTTATGATAACCAATTTTGGTATGAAGGTTTCTAGTGACAGCGTAAATGGATTGTCATTTAAAATTTTGGACTGCCACGCCCCTTTCTCCCACAATTAATAAAAATTGTCCTCAACTTTCGTTCCGTTTTTCGGCTTTTATTTATATAGTACAGTATTGTAATTAATAATTCGTGTGGAGACTAACTATATCAAACTATTCTGAAAGGCGCATTGAAATCGCACTATAAACAAGAAAACTAGAAGCGTTACAATATTGATAACTGAATGCAATATCTTGTATGAGTGCAAGCGAAACAGAAACATACAAGCACGTGTTTTAATGTTTTCGCTGCCTGTGTGGCGGCAGCGCTACCGCATTCGTATCAATGTATGAGTGCAAGTGAGACAGAAACATACAAGCACGTGTTTGAATGTTTTCGTCGCTTGTGTAGCGGCAGCGCTGCCCGCAGTCGCTTGCCGCGCTGAATACACACATACATACATACATGTATATGCATCATATATTGTCTTTCGTATGTGTATTCCCATACAGACAAACAGATGTATGTGTGATTATGCTTAGATTGTTTTTGTTTCAACGTGTTTTAATGCAAGTACTACACATTAAAATATCTCTCGACCGATTTGAAACATTTTTAAAAATTTAATTGGGAAAAAAATGCAGTGAGTATTTTACGGTCGGGCGTGCTCGACTGTACTGTTCTTTCTTGTTTTTTACTGTTTTCTTAAAGTTTTATAAAAATAATATTAGAAAAAGAATAGAAATAACATCTGCCCGAAAGTTTATCTTGTCTTAACCTACATACTAAATGTTTCATAAACTGGTTGTTTTGAGTAGTTATTTAGATGTGGATTTGGACACACATAGCTGGTACCAAATAAGTTGATCTCATTTGAGCAGAGGTAAATTGTAACAGTGGAGTTGAAATAGGAGGATTAAGCAGTCTTGGTTTTCCTTTAACATGCTAGACATGCGTCTGGCTGCGAAGGACTTTCTCAGTACCCTATACGTTGTAAGACTGTTTACGCCTGATTTGGCAAGGACACACGGAATGACCTACGCCATAAGTCGCGTTTTGTCGTAGGGATAAAAACAGACAAAATGACAACAATGTCTGGGAGCAATTTGGGGTGTCTGTTGGGTACGTTGTTTTCAATGTTGCTTTCATTTTCAGCTGTCGCCCGTCCTGTCTCTTCATCTACTTTTTTCGTTCAACTTATTCGAGTTGTTTTTTTTTTTTGGTATTCGCTGTTGGGTTTTGGTGAGGAAATGTGTAGTAGGCAACTGGCAACCTAAATGTGGCAGTGGGATTCCATTGTCAGCAGTCGGAATCCTCAACTATTTCGTTTCATTTAATTTGATTTATTTCCTGGTCTCTGTCGCTTGACTCTTGTGTTGTTCACGGTACTTCTTTTTGGTTAAACTTGGTAGAAGTGGTCTAGAATCGCCCCTCTATTGAAGCCTTCATTTCGTGCGAAACTGGAGAAAGCTGCTCATACATACATACAATACAAGTACACTAAATCGAAGTCCACAGCGATTCAGCCCCGAAAGCCATTTTCTCGGGCCACGTGATTGATAAACAAAA
Organism: Drosophila acutilabella; assembly: GCA_035046005.1. Classification (NCBI taxonomy): domain Eukaryota; kingdom Metazoa; phylum Arthropoda; class Insecta; order Diptera; family Drosophilidae; genus Drosophila; species Drosophila acutilabella. Next base: position 1,093,584 of record JAWNOK010000026.1, on the reverse strand, counting down.
TCTTCACAGCAGGCTTTACACTGAAGTAGGACGAGTTCACCGTATTTGCCAATGAATTGTGCTAGGATGTGCACATATTTATTAACATTTGCAGTCTTATAAATACGTATAAACAATAAATACTCAACGAATTTATAATACAGTTAAAATTGCTGTTAAAATTAATAAACCAATTAATCGTAAATTTACTACGGAATGTTGTGTCAGTTTCATTAAGATAGCTTAGTCAATGCAAAATTTTTTCATACTAATTAATATTTGGAACGTGTTTTTGAACGATCGGCCCTATCTGAGATATATATAATATAGTTGTCCGATTTCGATCAAACTTGGTCAGTACATGTACTTCATAGACATGTAGTCTCCGTGTAAATTTGGATCAGATAGCATTGCTAACAGAAAAGTTTTCTATACTAAAACATTCAAGTTGTATCTGTACATTTGCCTTTATATGAAGATAGAACGCCCTAAAGTGGGCCTGTCAAAAAACAAAAACAATCTCGTACTGCTTGGGTATTGTACCTTTCATTTGCGACCCCTTTCACCTTTCTAGCTCTTATAGTCTCTGAGATCCTTTTGTTCATACAGACAGACAGACGGACATGGCTATATCGACTCGGCTATTGATGCTGATCAAGAATATATATACTTTATGGGGTCTGCCACGCCTCCTTCTGCCTGTTACATACATTCCAACGATTACAATATACCCTTGTACTCTACGAGTAACGGGTATAACAAGCTACAGTCGATACTACCACTAACCAGAGAATACTCTAGTATGGTATACTCTGGTATTCTCTGGTTAGTGATACTACTGTGGGCAAAAAGTAAGGTAAATTTGTTTATAAAATGGAAATTCTTTATTTATTCTTGTAGATCAATTTCATCCCCTTTCGATGAAATACACTTATGCCAACGTTTTTTCCAATCCTCGAAAATGCCAAGTAGTCCTTTTCCGGTATAGCCATCAGCACCTTCCTCGAAACGCGTTCCCCGGAGTGGTCTTTTGAGTTTTTGGAATATCCAGAAGTCACACGGACCCAGGCGAATACGGTGGTTGTGGAACGATATGTGTCGAATTTTTGGTGAAATGGTCACGAAGAACGAGTGCAGTGTGAGACGAGTTTTCGATACCAAACGAGATTTGACTTTTCGTAGGCCCAAATGGTCTTTCAAAATGGTTTTTACAGATCCTTCTGATATTCCGATCATATCAGTAAAGTCTTTAACAGTTAACCGACGATTTTTGAGCACTAACTCCTTCACTTTATTGACGTGTTGGTCATCTGTTGACGTCGATGGTCGTCCGGAGCGCTCCAAGTCATCAACATCCTCGACCCTCTTCTTCCACTTCTCGACCCTCTTTGAAGTCTTTGTACCATTTATAAACATTTTTCTGCGACATGGTCGAATAACCAAAAGTCTCTGCAACATTCTCAACGTTTCCGCAGCCGAAATTTCATTCCGGAAACAAAATTTGATGGCACTTCTCTGGTCAATCAAATAAGACATTGCAAAAATCTAAAATTGCACTCTTGGTCGTTTGGTAAACGCAAGCGTAAATATATGACTGATATTCACATGAAATTTGGCCTGAAACCACAGATTTTTTCCGAGGTGTGTCTAGTTTTTGCTCATTATGGGCGAATGGGGCGTGGCATCGAGAAAAAAAATGGTTCTATTGACTGACTAAATATGTGATCGATTGGGACTAAGCTCGAACTTGTAGCTCTTACTATCTCTGAAATCTGTTTGTTCATACGGGCAGACAGACAGACAGACGGACATGGCTATATCGACTCGGCTTGTGATGCTGATCAAGAATATATATACTTTATGGGGTCTGACACGCCTCCTTCTGCTTGTTACATAGTACGGGGTCTAAAAATATGTAAGGAAATCAGGCGTGGTACGTTTGGCAGTGCTGCTGTACTGTGCCAGTTCCGCAGGAAGCGTAAAATTGCATATTTGTAAAGAATTCGTATACGCAATCAAAGGAGTACGAAGTCCTTTACAGACGGCACTCTCGACTATAGCCTTTCTAACTTTGTTTTTTTAGCACTTAATTTTAGAAGTCACTTCGTACCTGATGGTTACCGGTTAAATAATTGTTTTTAGTTGCATATTATATGAAATTTTAAGCTTCACTACTTAAGAATAATATAAATATTGAATTTTGTTAAATTTTTGTTTTGTGTTATCAGTACACTTCAAATCCACTTTAAGTAAAACAGTTCCAGATAACTACTCACTGTTTGCTTTTGTTGCCAGAAAGTTGCATTAATTAAAGATTTTAAAGTCAACTACAGTCGAGTCTCAAACACCTAACACACATTTTTGGCTTCTTAATAACATTATGCATTTGCCATATATGTGCACATATATGAAACGGAAACATATACATACACACTCCCACTCAAAAAGGCGCCATTAACATAAGCGCATTCACACATTATACGCCATCCACTTTGCAATCTCTTGAAAGGTTTTCGGTTAAAATATTTTGTATATTTTTACAGAGAATGTTATGCCTGAAAATATGACTTTAAGGGTAGACTTGGGTATGGGAATGTTTAGCCGCGAGTCAATAAGAGTTCATATATGTATGTATAATAGAAAGTTAATAATTTATTATGGTTTACTGTAGTTTGCTACTTATGCCATCAGATGACAAAATTATAAGCATAAAATAAAATTACCTATTTTTGCTTCTTAAGATTCATGGAAAATGTATATCAATTTTTGGTTGTAGATCGATGAAGCTTTGCAAATTATACATAAGTCAGAAGTTTACAATACCAAACCATGCTAGAAATGTAAGAAAGGCTGCAGTCGACTTTTAAAGATTTCTTTCTCATCCTACCGACTATATCGACTCGGTTGTTGATACCGATCAAGAATATATATACTTTATGGCACCACGCCTCCTTCTGTCTGTTATGCACCGTTCCCTTCTGACAAACCTAATAGACACCTGTAATCTTTTCAGAGTACAGAGTCTAACAAAAAATTTTGAATTTAAGTCATTTAATCGTTACACTGAGAAAACTTGAATATTGTCAGATTTTTGTATTTTTATCCCATTTTTTCGGTTTGGAAATTCTATTTCATTGTTGACCTTTTGGCAGTTGCATTAAAAGATGGCGCAAAGCATAAAGCGAGCGAGCCGTTTTAGCCGACCAAAGCTGTCGAGTGGAAATACCCCTAGCCATCGCTTACAACGCTCAATGGAAGAGCCAAAGCTCGATATACCACCAATTGATTGTAATAGCAGATATTGGTATTTCACGCACCGCCATGAGGACAATAAAAAATATGCAGATGTGCAATATGATGAAGTTGAATTAATAAACAGCATAAAACGACCGGTTAAACCTAATCTTGAAGATGTCAGTCGTGAGCCGAGCTATACTAAATTCAAAGTACCATTGTAAGTTTAGATGTTGTTAATAAATATACCAATAAAAAGGTTTAAAACACAATACATTAGCCAGATGATTTGCCAAGAGAGATATTCGAAAAGCGTTAAGCAATATGACGAACAGTTTTGCAGAGAGATAAATAATCAAATTGATAATCAGCCGACGGCCCGAGAGGCTACCTACTTTGTGCGGTAAGTCACAAAAAAAAATCTTTGGTGATCTTTCAACACGTTAATTCTTTGAAATCTATAGTATTGTTTCCTACACGACCCTATGGCCACCATATCATAATGAGAGAGAATTGATTGATACAAGTCGTCGATTCTATGCTCTGAGTCCATGGGAGCGTACCAGACTTCAAAACATTATGCGTCGGGATTACTGACGCCAATATGAGCGCAGGGGAAACTCCCTAAAACTGTCAAAGCAAATTTCATGTATATATACTGTATAATACATAGATTTGAGCAAGTCTAACATTTATCGGATCAAATAGTGATTAAAGCTGTGTCTGTGTACCTTAAGTGATGTATTTACAACATGAGTTTAAACATGCAACTTTCAAAAGAGGGCAAGTGGACAAATGTACTGGAGAATTGCATAATCACTGTCATTGCCATTGGTATGCAGAATGTTGCAAAGATATTGTACACTAAGTCTGAATATTTTTACAATTGTAATTTGTTGCAGAGTCCTCCTTTGGTTAGCTGCGAGTGTATTTCAAACACCGCCGAGTGGACAAAAACAGCAGCATAAATTCAGCAGAAACATTCCAAAGTGTCCATTGCATTTTCGATCTACATAAACAATTTCCTTTCCTCGGCCAACATATTTACATAGTCGGCTACTCCCAAACTCACCCTCTGTGCCCTAGCACCCCAAACACTAAAATTTGGAGGAAGTCTGACGCTGGGGTTCTCTGGTGCTGTGGTAAGTGAATGCAGCATCATCAAGGCGACCATAGCAATGGCCACCATGCCTATCATTTACATTAAATATTAACCCAAAATGCTGATAACTACCACACATTATAAAGCATCAGACAGCTACCAACAGACGTTGATGCTGCTACAAATAGAAGTAAATGTAACTCACATTTTATAAATTTTTCCTTATTTTTTCGTTTCATATTATTATTTTTTTAGTTTACAGAAAATTATTCACTTCACTGAATTATTCATGAATGCAATTTTTGACAGCGAATAAAATTTAAGCAGTAGACACGCGCTTCCTTACAAAAGGCTAAAATGTGGGGTATGCGTGGGGGTGGCATCTGGAACTGCAGCTTTGCGTTCTGTCGCCGCAAATTTCAATGGAAATTTTGTCAAAATTAAAAAATTCACTGAAATATTAAAGAACCATTAAGAAAACCGCAAATACCCCGTACACATTCGAATGCCTAGGTCAATTCGTCCTATAGCTTATCCGATCTGAAACGACTTGGTGTGGATAGTTTTAATCAATTTGCGAAAGCTCAACTTACACTACATGTATTCATAATTATAATATAAATTATATAATTATAATTATATATTGAAATTGATCAGCAGACTCAATAGATAAAGTTTCTTTCAAAATTAAGTGGATGAAGCACTTGTAGTTTCACAGATCCTAGTGTTCATACGAATAATAGACCCCTGTAGTTAAAAATGGTTAGCAATTTATGGATGTGAATATAATTTGTTTTAGGTATTTTCAATTTTGCAAATCACAGCGACGCTGTATCTAATTTAGTGAATTTTTTGTAAAATAAATTAATAATTTGTTTTTGGGCGGAAATTCTCTTTAAAATATATATTAATGTAAAGTATAATAATAAATTTATATCCTTTATTTATTATTATATAAGTATTATACAAATATTTGTAATGTTTGACATTTTTCTTCCTCTTATTTTAAAGGTGTTAACTATATCTGAATTGAACATTAAAAGAAGTTGTCAGTAAATTCGCATAAATTTTAACTGTGACAGTAACTGAGAAGTGTCATTAAAATAATCGCTCCAATAACCGCATTTTGCACAAATTCGACGACGTCTTTTTTTATTTATTTTTTTTTTGTCTCACCTGTTCTAAGTCAACAACGAGAAAAATTTACATTCATAAGTTATGGATGCGCTAGTTGAACCCAGATGGGCCTCGTCTCTTCAAACAGATTGGGGTAAGTGGCACGAGACGAGAGTTGTCTCTGCTTCCACCATTGCTACTGCTGCTTCTGCATTCACCGATGCCGGCAGCGCCGCTACTTCTGTCAACGCATCATATTGACACAGTAAACTGCATAGATTGTCAGAGTTCGAGAGTAACCAAGAAGGTTCATTGAAGTTTCAGAGAGTTTTTTACTCATAGGTAAGCCCACAATATGCAAGACTTTTAAACGTTGCATACTTTTTGGCATAAAGCCCATACTTAGCTTGAAATTCTTCCATGTGTGTATGTGCGTATGTTGTGTGTTTGTGCGTGCCATGAGTTACATGTGCCAGAGTCAAGTCAGAGACGAGGTTACCCGGAATGTATACAGATTCAACAAACACACATACATACTAAGAAAACCGCGCTTCTTGGCTTGAATTCTTTTTATAGGTTATTTTTTCTCAACGGTTCAGTTTGATTACGGTCTGGTCAAACGGTGGCATACAGTTTTTACGAGAGAGGCAACAAAACACTCTGTCATTTTGTACCCAGTATATGAGAACCAACTGCTCTAAAGCGCCATTTTTCCCAGAGGTCGGTGTTGTTCGCTTTTAGAATTGAATTTCTCTGAGAAAAATATACGCACCTGCGCACCAAACAAGAGTTAAAAAATAGATAAAGAGTTTAAGAGATGGAAAGAAAAACAAATAAAGAGAGAATGTTCCCAATTTAAATAATCATAGCACATACTGACGTGATGTGATACTATTTAATTTATATATTTCTTAAAATAAATATCTAACTATTTAAAATGTTTGCTTAAAGTAATTTACATTACATTACTAATCTTATAAATGGGAAAGACATTTAAATTTCATTGACAGTGTATAGAATTAAAATTATTATAACTTTAAGAAAAACGTTGTTATGAAATCATTTTAATATTTTCTTTCAAGTTGCAATTGTATTTTTTATTGTTTTCAAGGAGAATAACGCAATGTTATGAAAAGATTATCATAGAATGCATTCGATATTTCCAAAGTTTTCCTCATTCGAAAAAGCTATTTTCTCCTAGAAGGTAAACTTCGATATAAATACAGGGAAATTTGAGTAGATTTCTCTTTGCTACCCCTTAGTGAGAAGTATATAATAGAGATGTTCTCTCGTTAAACCGCAGCCAGGAGGTAAGGCGCAATAAGCCGAGATAAACTCTCTTGGTGCAGGTCATAAACAGATGCGAGTAAAGTGTTTGTTATTCAGGAGTATCAACTGTGCGGAGGTCCTTCTCTTTTTACGAGCGCACCTGACCAACAGCAGCTGATGTGTTGATTTTGCTTAATGGCATCTGCACACATATAGATAAAGATTTATATGTTTTTGTCATACATACTTCAAACTACGTATGCCTTACACTTGGTGACATGGATTCGCCTTAAATTGTCTTGGTTAAAATCGGTTGGGGCAGACGTCAAATTCGTTTGGTCAATTAGTCGTTTTATGGTCATTCATTTCAGAGGAAGAGGGAATTGACGTGTGTTTTAATTCATTTGTTGGGCAATGGATGCAAATCAAGTATATAAACATTATTAGTATACATAAAGTATGCTGCATTTATTAATGATTATTGAAGGTGAAGCTTGATGAGGCTGCAACCGACTGAATGTAATCTTTAGTCAGTTAATCTGACTGTTGCCATGACGTTGGCTTTAGCTTGTTCTGGATCTCTCATTTACACGCTTGCAAATTCTCTCTGCCTCTTTTTACTTTGCACGGGACTCAATTATGTTGGATTGACATTGGCGAAGCTTTCTCATCAATCAAGTTCACTTTTTGAACTGCAATTGGGCGTATACGTAATGACGAACAGCTGCAATGACAACGAAATCCATTTGTATATAATTGTTTTTTTAAGTAAATGAGATAGAAAAATTCCACAAAAAATAATTAAATACCTAAATACTAAATATTTTAACACATAAATTTTTGTTATGATTGAATAAGTTGTAGACAGACTATTAATTTAAAATACTTTATTAGCAATTTTTATAAGTTGACTTCTTATAAAATCCTCCCACTAAAACAAAACGAAAATTATTTCCATTGTATTGTTATTTGTATCCTTTTTAGCTTACCATACCCTTAAGTTAAATTGTTTTGACCTAAACAAACAGCAAAAGCAAAACTTGAAGCGAACGCAATCACCTGTAACGGAAAACTGAATACATAAGCAAAACAAAAGGAACACATAAATTGGTAAGCCAGACTTTGATGTTGCCAGTTCTGGGGCATAATTTTAGATCCGCGGATGTCCTTTCAAGGATTGCGAGATTTGGATGATTCGGAAAGTGTCTGCTTGATCCGAAGCTTTTATTTTAATGCCCTGATTATGGAAAGAAACAAGGAAAAATTATACTACAGCTCTCACGCTTTCAATGTTGGGTTCACTTAATTTTTTTCGTTTTTATATTTTGGTCAATGAATTAACCCCAAGGGGCCACACAAAAATTGAGCCCACTTTTCAGCTTCTTTGCACAGAGTGTTGTGATTGGCAAATTTCGTTTTGGTGTTTTTATATATGCACATTGGCTGGCTGCTTTGACGTTTTTCTATTCCACTAAACTTTACAAGAAACAAAGTTTATTGTGAACGCGATAGAATAGCTAAAAAATATGAAATGAAATAAAAGACGACTGCACAACGCAACAAAGTGGTAAAAAAATGGAGTCTCGGAAGTCTTTCTGTTCGTCCTGCTCTGAACCCACCCATCACACAACTTCCACAGACACAATCCGAGACAAATTTGTTTGTAAGCAAATACGCGATTCGGGCTTCGTCATAGCGTCTTCCATTATTATACCCTGTCAAAAGGTATCCGTGTACTGTTACTCATTACTTAATAGTTAATACCATAAAAATGAGCATTAGAGAGAAATAAGACTTTAAAAGTCTAAATAAGTTCATAAATAATCAATCGAGTAAAAAACTGTATACGTTTGGGTTGGATTTAAAGACTATTTCATCAAAAGGTGTTAAACTATTTTCAAAATATTTGATGATAGGGTATTTTTCAAACGATCACTCATAACAACTGGATTTTTACTTGTTAGCTGCTCCTTTTTCTGCAAAAACCTCAGTCGGGTTTTCGAGCTTGCATTAAAATGAATGAAAGGAAGTACATTTTCACAGTATATGTAAATACTGCTAACAACAATGACTGGCCTCTCTGTGAGCGAGAAGGCGTTTTGGGCACATGGGCGTATCATCTGTATAGTATTGCTATTAGCATGGACTACACAGATACAAAACAGCTTTAAATAGGCACCATTGAACAATCACCAGAACAGATTCCCTTCCTCGCAACCGAAATATGATATGTGTCTGTAACGTAATGTAAATGCGAGTAAATAGTGCAGCCAGCATAAATGGCAACAATTATGTTATTGAATTAGGAAAATAGAAAATAGAACACAGCTTTTTATGTGCAGCCAGCCATGAATCAACTAAATCTTGTCAAAGCTTCCTTTGTTCACATTTGAATGATGTTTTAGAATGCTGGCTTTAAGAAGACAATAAAGCATTGTTTTTAATTTTTTAGACTTGACACAAATATATTTACAATTAAAGCTTTGTCTTTTCATTTAGTTCCATTCATTAATACTGATTAAAATCTAGTTTTGAAATATTTTATGTAGAAACTAAAAAGGTGGAGGAAACAGATGTAGTTAAGTAAAAAATTTGTTTACCGTTTTCCAATGCTCTTATTCTCAAAAAATCCACCCCTTTTATACTCTCTGCAAGAGTATATTGGGTTTGTGCAAATGTATGTAACAGGCAGAAGGAGGCGTGGCAGACCCCATAAAGTATATATATTCTTGATCAGCATCACAAGCCGAGACGATATAGCAATGTCCGTCTGTCCGTGAGCAAAAAAACAGACACACCCCGAAAAAATTTGTGTTTTAGGTAAATATCACAGTAACTAGCACTTAGGAGCACCAATTTTGGTATACAGGTTTCTAGAGACAGCCTTAATTTTCTCATGAGAACTAAAAAACTTTCGAATTTCAATGCCGTTTTAAATGGATTTGTTCAAATAGTACAGTGTTGTAATATGACATTAGTTAGAGACTTATCAAATCTAACTACCCTGGAAGTTACATGAAAATCCTATGTCAAACAAGAGAGTCACGGTTCAAAGTTTATGTTATTTAACTGCAAAATCACTGTATGCGCGCAAGCGGGAAAGAAACATACAAACATATGTTCGAACGTTTTCGTTGCGTGTGTGGCGGCAGCGCTGCCCGCAGCCGCTCGCTGTGCCGACCAATATATACATACATATAATTTCAATCGAATTTGTATGTGCATGCAGACAAGTTTTTCAACGTGTTCTAATACAGTTACTATCTGTTGCCAGACCTAGATACGGATTTAATTAAATTAATCGGGAATAAATGCAGTTAGTATTATAAAGTCGGACGTGCTTGACTGTACTTTACTTTCTTGTAAGTACGGACGTACTTACATCAAGTAGATCAATTTTATTTCAAATTGTTGCCACGCCCCTTACCGATCCCGCAAATTGTAAAAACTACTATCCCCTCACCAAAAACTATGTTCAATAATTGTAATTTATGTACACGTGGTAGAATGAGAAGACAAAACTCTTTGTTTACGTACAGTATTAAACGATCTAATTAATGAACAAAGCGTGGCCCAAGTGGTAGAGATACCTGCAGTTATTTTGCGTACTTGAATGAAAACCTAAGAACTGCGGTTCGAATCTCGGCACAGACAGACAACACCGCCGTTTCATTTATTTTTCTTACATAACAAAAATTTATAACATGTAAATGTATATAATCGGAATGTTCTTAGAAGCGGGGTGTGGTGCAACTAGTGGAGTTGCGGTACGTTATGGAACCTTTGTCTGACGTCGCGGGTTCGGGTGCCGACAATGGCAGCAGCTTGTTAAATTTTTTAAATTTCAATTCAAAAAGTTAAATTTTTAAGTTTCTTTTTAAAATTTTAATTTACATTAAATACAAATTCGCACTACTAGGGGAGTACGGGGTCTTTTACTGTCGGCTCGATCGTTTTATTAGTTTAGCTATTTATTAGAAAAACATAAAATAGTTGAGTTATTTATTGTTTTAAATAGAATTTTTTTATAAATAAATAATTATTAAATAATTAAATAAAATAAATAAAACAGTATAATAAATGATTTTCCAGAAAGGAATGATCAACTTAATCGCATTTCAATTACTTAACCACTTCATTTATTCATTGTATTACAAGTGTCCAAACTGGCAGCTCAGCCAAAGTCTCTCAAAATCCAGACGGCCAGTTCTACTAATGGCTTGTACCATTCAATAGGGTCACTCTCCGTTCCTCCCGTTGTCAGATGGCAGTTGACGACCTCTGGACCATATACTATTTCCCGGGCTGCGGGTGTTTTTATTGTGCACGCTGCTCGCTTCGACACCATTAATCCGCCCGAAATGAAAGGTGAGCAATTTTTTCGCAAATCCAATTTGTTGTAAAAAGGAAAGAAATGAAGAAAAGCACGAACCGGAGAGCTGAGATGGCGTTGCCAGCAGTGGGAGTAGCAGAAGTAGTTGAAGTTGAAGTTCCGCCCAAAAAATAAAGCACATTTTGCAATATGAAGCTGAAGCAAAAAAGGAGGGCGCGGTAGGAGTAAGCAAGAGTGTAAAGCGGCTTTAATATGTACACATTTAAGATGCTTCCTGCTATGGTCCACCAACAAACTACCTGAGTGGGTTTCGTAGTAGCTGTGAAAGAGGCCATCGCTACTTGTCAAAATGTCGGCGATAAGTGCAGCTTCATTTCTTAGATTTAACTGGCAACGTGGCCCATTATCATTTCCCTTCCACGAGCTTATCGCTAGTTAACGTCAAATGGTAATGCCCGCTAATGTCGACGTCTTTTAGGGAAATGCGCTCCATTGATTTTTAGACAAGTACAGAGTACGAAAAGACTTGCCAATTATGCAGCTGACATATTGGAAAATCAATAAACGGGCACTCGTCAGCCAAAGTCGTTAGCTTAATAAACCTAAAACCCGCCTGCAGGTACCACTCAGCACCTCTGGCAATGGACACTTACAGACCACCAAAAAGAAAGTTGCAAAATTGTCTCAAGTGTCTTGAAAGTTCCATAAAGTTGCCTCACACTCCCAGCCGATGTGGCACAGTGCGTCATTTCCGCATTTCTTGGTCGGCTGAATCTCAAGAGGCAGCAGCAGAAACAGCAACCACCTTTGCTCTCTTTTGAGTCAGATGGCAGGTGGCTTGTAGTTGACGGAAGGTGGCAGGTGTCAGGAGGCAGCCTCCTCGTTGAGTCAAGTGTGCGGTTTGTGTGCACCCAAAGGCCAAAGTTGGTCGGCAAGAAGCAAGGAGGCCATCACATCTCGAGTGTTCAGAATTTGAACATTCTTCGATGAACTTAATGGCCATTGAGAGGGCGAATGCAAGTGCGGTCATGAGGCTTTTTTTTAACCAAAAACCGTTAAATGATTATGAAAATTGTTGGCAGACCGCTCAAAATGTTCTTAGCGGGCTGTTGGCCAACAGCCTAAGGTCACGCCCAAATAATTTTAGAGTGTTATTTTCAGCACTCAAGTACGAACTTCTCTTTGTAAATGTCTTGGCCGGTGTCTAAAAAAAAGTATCCAAGTATGAATCGGTAAATGAATAGAAAAGTAAGATTACAGTTGATGGATCAAGTTTAGTCATACATTGAAAACAAACTCTTGAACGATTTCTTTAAAGATTTACTTACCAAAAATCTTGCTCCTGTATGAATTGAGGAAGTAAGTTAAAAATTGTTGAAATAAATTTTACATTTACTTTGATTAAGCTTAAATTGAAATGCGATATAGAGATCTAATCGATCGATTTGAAGAACTGAAGTACATTAATCGTCGAATTGGCTTAAGACGGTAGCTAGTTTAAAGTACAAAATAAATGTTTTTTTTAATTAATTTAAACTAGCATTGTAATTTGATGTTTGTGTATATAAAACTTACGTTAAAAATCGAATGTCATTCTGTTATTTGTTTGACTGTGCGTTAATTTTTCCTTTTCATTAATTTATTATTATAAATAATTCTCATTTAATAACATAAATTTTTTTAACAATTACATAAAAAAAAAAGAAAATATTTTAAGATTTTGTGATGTTAGTTTCCTGTTTGTGTTCCTGTTGCGGCTTTGGTTCAAGTCATCAATTATGGAGACACACACAAAAAACATATAATATAATCTAGGCGCAGAGAGGGAAATCAATAGAGCTTGGACTGGTTTGGGTTACTTAGCACATCCGCCAGCGGATGTGTCCAACTAACTAAACTATGCAAATTGGATATTTTATGGGCGCACGACGAGGACACGACTTCGGCTTGAATACGATAGGGGAAGCGGTAGAGAAGAACCCTTTTGTTGCAAGGATAATTTTGGGAGCCTAAAAATTGGGTACCAAAGACAACTCTGGCTAATGGAAAAACTTGAGCAACTAGCTGAATTGAGGATGTCGTTGTGGATGCGGATGCGGATATGTGCGAATTCAATGAAATGGAAACTTACAAAATAAAATTGATGAAAAATATAAAGGCAAGGAAGAAAACAGAAAGCTTTAAAGGACACAAAACTCTCACCAGCCCATACTTATACAGACAAGAATTCAGCGCAAATCAAACGAAGTACAGGAAAAATTGGGCACAAATGTAAAGTCCGGTCTTGAGACCGGTAAAGAAGAAAACAGGCATACACAATGTTAATGAGAGAAAGAAAGAAAGAAAAACAGAGAGAGAGAGAGAGAGAGAGAGAGGGATAGATGGATTAAAGAAAGGGAAAAAATAAAGCGTTGAACGGATGCGCTGCGACAAAAGGGCGACTGCCCGCGAACAACAAAGGATGGTGAAAAGGCCAAGCCATGGATGTGGAACAATGACTTCGACGCTGCCGGAGATTGCAAGTAGGCATGCCCAATGGGGGGCGGTTGGGCATGGCTGGAGCATAACTCGTGCCAAGCTTCCGTTCAATTTGAAGCCTGTTTGTTAGCTAGTAGAAGAAAAGCTGACTGCAAAAACAAATGCGGAAACGAGCAGTTGGCGGACGATTGGAACAATTGCAGCGCCAGTTGAGCAACAACAACAACAACATCATGGAAAACAACAAATAGGAACCCAGGCACAGCGGTGGCAAAATTAAACAAACATGGCCAGCGATGGTGACTGATTTGCAGCCGCTATTGTTTGAACTTATTATTGGTGCTGTTCAGAGCAGCAACAAACACAATCATCGCATACCATGCCCTACAGACCATCGGCCTGACTCCCTCACTATCTTACTGACTGACTGACTTGTTATTGCCTTTCCACATTGAATATCGCTTGATTCTCAGCAGTGAATTTCTTTCCTTTTAACACTTTTCCACTTTGTTTTTCTTTGTTTTCAACATAATTTCCGAGCTCGTTATACCCTGTTTATCTGCAAATTGTTGCTAGGGTATCATAATACAAAAACGAATCCAAATATCATTAATAAATGTATCCTTGCTAAGCGATATGTTTTTTATTCATGCAAACCCTGATTTGACTTCCCGACTAATCTTTTTAAAGAAGAAAGAATTACAAACTGATTGATTTAAAATATGATTAATAAAGTTTATTACAGGAGCAACAGTTTAAGTTATGTGCTAAACAGATGAAGTTCAATTGTTTTTTAAAAATGTCATTCGTGGATTATTTGAAAAATTGTTTTAACTGTTCTGCAAATATTTGAGTTACAGGGCATTTTATGGTATATTTTTAATGTCAACGTTCTTACTGTTTGTCTTACCCTGTGCAGTTGGCATGTGAGCGAATAATTTGTAAAAATTATTTGCATTGCTGTAGACGTCATCATCATCATCGTTGTCGTCATAATAATCATCATCTTGGTCTTTGTCGTGGACAGCGGAAAGAAAATATTTTTCCATCATTGCATTGCTGAACCGGTCAGGGACAGGAAGCGTTGCGGTCAGTGCCTCAAGTAAAAGGGTTAAATTTTAATTTAAGCTGCGTTATTGATGGCTCTGGGTTAAGAGATGGAAGCTCAAGAGTTGGGCTGTTGGCGACCAATCAATAGCTCTTTAATTGACTCAATTATTGTATGACTTCAACTTTAACTGCACTCAGATAATTTTCTGATCAATGATTCAAGTGAGCATTTGAACATTAACCAGGAAAAAAGGCATCTAAAGATTTACTTTTTGTTATACTCTCTGCAAGAGTATATTGGGTTTGTGCAAATGTATGTAACAGGCAGAAGGAGACGTGGCAGACCCCATAAAGTATATATATTCTTGATCAACATCACAAGCCGAGTCGATATAGCCATGTCCGTCTGTCCGTCTGTCTGTTTGTCCGTCTGTCCGTCTGTCTGTCTGTCCGTATGAACAAACAGATTTCAGAGATGGTAAGAGCTACAAGTTCGAGCTTGGTCTCAATCGATCAGATATTTAGTCAGTCAATACAAGAATCTTTTTTTTTTTCGATGCCACGCCCCATTCGCCCACAATGAGCAAAAAACTAGACACACCTCGGAAAAAATTGGTGTTTTGGGCGAATATCTCAATAACTATTGCACCTAGGATCACCAATTTTGGTATGGAGGTTCCTAGTGACAGTGTAAATGCATTGACATTTAAATTTTTGGACTGCCACGCCCCTTTCTCCCACAATTAATAAAAATTGTCCTCAAATTTCGTTCCGTTTTTTGGCTTTTGTTTATATAGTACAGTATTGTAATTTATAATTCGTGTGGAGACTAACTATATCAAACTATCCTGAAAGGCGCATTGAAATCGCACTATAAACAAGAAAACTAGAAGCGTTACAATATTGATAACTGAATTCAATATCTTGTATGAGTGCAAGCGAGACAGAAACATACAAGCACATGTTCGAATGTTTTCGTTGCTTGTATAGCGGCAGCGCTGCCCGCAGTCGCTGGCCGCGCTGAATACACACATACATACATACATGTTTATGCATAATAATTGTCTTTCGTATGTGTATTCGCATACAGACAAACAGATGTATGTTTGATTATGCTTAGATTGTTTTTGTTTTAACGTGTTTTAATGCAAGTACTATACATTGTAATATCTCTAGACCGATTTTAATAACTTAATCGGGAAAAAATGCAGAGAGTATACTACGGTCGGGCGTGCTCGACTGTACTTTTCTTTCTTGTTTTTTAATTCACTTTAAACGAAGAAGCGAAGTATATAATATTTTGAAAGCCCCTGGTTGAGTTGACATTGATATTAAAAAGAATTTTATGCTCACACACAGAACTCATTTTTAGATTTAGTCAAATCAGTTAAAACATTGTGGAAATACATTATTCAAAGATTTATTGTTTATTTGAAAGCTTGCAAAAAAAAAACTATATCAAAATATTTATTGAAAATAAAAATGCGAAACAATTCGTGTGGACATTTAAAAGTGTTCAGGAATTTAATTGCTTATAATGGCTTTTAAGTTTTTATACTCTCTGCAAGAGTATATTGGGTTTGTGAAAATGTATGTAACAGGCAGAAGGAGGCGTGGCAGACCCCATAAAGTATATATATTCTTGATCAGCATCACAAGCCGAGTCGATATAGCCATGTCCGTCTGTCCGTCTGTCTGTCTGTCTGTCCGTATGAACAAACAGATTTCAGAGATGGTAAGAGCTACAAGTTCGAGCTTGGTCTCAATCGATCACATATTTAGTCAGTCAATACAAGAATCTTTTTTTTTTTCGATGCCACGCCCCATTCGCCCACAATGAGCAAAAAACTAGACACACCTCGGAAAAAATCGGTGTTTTGGGCGAATATCTCAATAACTATTGCACCTAGGATCACCAATTTTGGTATGGAGGTTTCTAGCGACAGCGTTAATGCATTGACATTTAAATTTTTGGACTGCCACGCCCCGTTTTCCCACAATTAATAAAAGTAATTCTCAAATTTCGCTTCGTTTTTAGGCATTCTTTAATATAGTACAGTATTGTAATTTATAATTCGTGTGAAGACTAACTATATCAAACTATCCTGAAAGGCGCATTGAAATCGCACTATAAACAAGAAAACTAGAAGCGTTGCAATATTGATAACTAAATGCAATATCATGTATGAGTGTAAGTGAGACAGAAACATACAAGCACATGTTTGAATGTTTTCGCTGCTTGCGTGGCGGCAGCGCTGCCCGCAATCGCTGGCCGCGCTGAATACACACATACATACATACATGTATATGCTTCATATATTGGCTTTCGTATGTGTATTCCCATACAGACCAACAGATGTATGCTAAGATTGTTTTTGTTTCAACGTGTTTTAATGCAAGTACTACACATTGCAATATCTCTAGACCGATTTTAATAATTAAATCGCGAAAAAATGCAGAGAGTATTTTACGGTCGGGCGTGCTCGACTGTACTTTTCTTACTTGTTATAATTATACCCGTTACTCGTAGAGTACAAGGGTATATTGTAATCGTTGGAATGTATGTAACAGGCAGAAGGAGGCGTGGCAGACCCCATAAAGTATATATATTCTTGATCAGCATCAATAGCCGAGTCGATATAGCCATGTCCGTCTGTCCGTCCGTCCGTCCTCCGTCTGTTCGTCTGTATGAACAAAAGGATCTCAGAGACTATAAGAGCTAGAAAGGTGAAAGGGGTCGCAAATAAAAGGTACAATACCCAAGCAGTACGAGTTTGTTTTTGTTTTTTTGACACGCCCACTTTAGGGCGTTCTATCTTCATTTAAAGGAAAATGTACAGATAAAACTTGAAAGTTATAGTATAGAAAACTTTTTTGTTAGCAATGCTATCTGATCCAAATTTACACGGAGACTACATGTCTATGAAGTACATGTACTGACCAAATTTGATCGAAATCGGACAACTATATAGTATAGCTCCCATAGGGCCGATCGGTCAAAAACACGCTCCAAGTATAAATTAGTATGAAAAAATTTTGCATTGACTAAGCTATCTTAATGAAACTGACACAAAATAAATAAATCAAAATTATAAATATACTGACCAAGTTTCACAGAAATCGGACTACTATGTCGTATAGCTCCCATAGGGACAATGGGTCAAAAATTTGTATTTAGAATGAATTTGTATGAAAATTTTCTGTATTTACCAAGCTATCTTATTGAAACTGATCAAGAATTAATTTATCAATAACATAAATGTACTGACCATGTTTCATTCAAATCGTATGACTATATCGCATAGCCCCCATAGGAACAATCGGTCGAGCATTGAGTAACGGGTATCCTAAAGTCGCGGGGCGACTGTAGCATTCTTTCTTGTTTTTAATGCAGACAGCTTAAAACTGAAACTTGTCTTTCTTGTTGTTTGGTGCAATCGTAAGTAAATATTGGGTTGACGTTTTGTATTCTCAACATTTAACGTAAACTCTTTAATCATATCACGCAAGCATAAAATGCTAAAAAGCAAACTAAGATGTAGCAGTCTGTGATAAGGTTAAATAATTTTAAACAAAACTTTAATAATAAAATCCTAAATTAAGCAATCGACCCAGCTTCTTGCTTTGGGTTTTTCCGTTTTTCATGTTTCCGTAGTTTTGTGCCTAGCATTTGTTGATTTTTATTTCCACGCTTAATTGAATTAATTTTATTTTTCCAACAATATTTTTATACTCTCTGAAAGAGTATATTGGGTTTGTGCAAATGTATGTCCGTATGAACAAACAGATTTCAGAGATGGTAAGAGCTACAAGTTCGAGGGTGGTCTCAATCGATCACATATTTAGTCAGTCAATACAAGACTCTTTTTTTTTCGATGCCACGCCCCATTCGCCCACAATGAGCAAAAAACTAGACACACCTCGGAAAAAATTGGTGTTTTGGGAGAATATCTCAGTAACTATGGCACCAAGGATCACCAATTTTTTTAATTTTCGTTCCGTTTTTAGGCATTTGTTCAAATAGTACAGTATTGTAATTTATAATTCGTGTGGAGACTAACTGTATCAAACTATCCTCAAAGGTGCAAGAAGACAAACAAGAAAACTAAAAGCGTTACAATATTGATATTTGAATGCAATATCATGTATGAGTGCAAGCGAGACAGAAACATACAAGCACATGTTCGAATGTTTTCGCCATTCGTCATTCGTCTGTGTATTCGCATGCAAGCAAAGAGATGTATGTTTGATTATGCTTAGATTGTTTTTGATTCTAGACCGATTTTAATAGTTTAATCGGGAAAAAAAGGCAGAGAGTATTTTACGGTCGGGCGTGCTCGACTGTACTTTTCTTTCTTGTTCTTTTTAGCGACCCTCCGAAAAGAAAAATTTGCAGGCTTTCAAATCATTTCATAGCTGCAGGTGATTTTCCTTTAAATTTAATTGTTGTTTTTGTCCATTTTTTTGCTTTTTTATTTAGCAAGGTGAAAATTCGCCTTGGCACGAACTGCTAAAATAATTGTAAAAATAAAAAAATACTTAAAAATGCGAATCATAATAATGATGTCCGTTCCTGAAAATTAATTAGAATTTATTTTTCTACATTATTGTGGTGTTGATATTCGTCTCGGATTCGCAACATGTTTGTCATGACTACACTCAAGCTTTTTAGCTGCCCTTAAAATGATTAAATAAGTAAGAAAAGTAAAGTCGAGCACGCCCGACCGTATAATACTCTCTGCTTTTATTCCCGATTATATTAATTAAATCGGTATCCAGGTATTACTTGTATTGGAACACATTGGAAAAAATAAAAACTAAATATAATCGAAGAAACATCTGTTTGTCTGAATGCACACACACATACGTTTGACATTATATGTGTGCACATACATATGTACATATACCAGTGTTGCCAACTTTTGTTGAGCAAAAGAAAAAAAGCTGAAAATTTGGGGAGAAAAGCTGATGCTTAGGCCTTCTTTTAAGTTTGTTTTTATAAATTATTTATTATATCTTCTATTTCAGTGCAATTTATGTTCGAATATTTATGTCTAAATATTTTTTTGGCAAGACGTAGTCGTGGCAGCATTTGCTAAGTCGTCGCAAACCTTATTTGTAAATAAATACATTTCTTTATTAACTTTTATATATTAAGTTTATGTCTCCAGGTTTTGCCTGTTTGTAGGCGAATGGGTCGTGGCATCGAAAAAAAAAAGATTCTTGTATTGACTGACTAAATATGTAGTCGATTGAGACTAAGTTTCAAACTTGTAGCTCCTACCATCTCTGAAATCTGTTTGTTCATACGGACTAACAGACGGACATGGCTATATCGACTCGACTTGTGATGCTGATCAAGAATATATATACTTTATGGGGTCTGCCACGCCTCCTTCAGCCTGTTACATACTTTGCACAAACCCAATATACTTTTGCAAAGAGTATAACAAGTAATAATAAACGCAGAGAAAAAACTCTCTCCGATTGTTTTTTTCGTACGACTGAGCTCTTGGCAAAATAAACAATTTTACGACAAGTTTGAATGAATGATTATCATGTGGTTTGTCAGACATTAAATGCTGGTATAATTACACTCATCAGAAGCAACATGGAAGAAAATTACAGTCGAGCATACATTACTTGTATGCATTGTATACCATTGTATGTATGCATACCATTGATCGGCACGCCCAGAGTATGTATATTTCTGTCTCGCTTGCACACCTTTATCGAGACAGTGTTTATTGAAATAAGTTGTTATATGTCTAGCTATCTTGTTTATGTTGGATTGTTATGGAACTGTCTGTATAGTTTTGATGTATCTAAGAAGAACAAATGTCTTAATAACGATAAGAAAATTTGAAATGGAAAAGGGGGCGTGGTAGGCCAACTATTTTTAATGTCATTGTATTTCTGCTAGGAATCTGCGTACCAAAATTGGTTTTCCTAACTTTCATAATTACTGAGATATTCGTCAAAAACTTTGACTTTTTTTTCGAGGCGTGTCTAGTATTCGGCTCATTGTGTTCGAAAAACAAAGATTCTTGTATGTTGATTAGGAATATGTATACTGCAACACACTTTTCAAAAACCCAATTTACTCGCAAAGAGTATAAAAAATATCATCGTATTTTATACGGGGTAAGATGAAGAAGCTACCCACCTGGTGAGCTGCCAAGTAATCCGACATTGCCGCTAGTGTCACATTGCGTCAAATCCACCAAATGCTGCTGTCGCATGGAAATTAACATTTATGTTATTAACTGTCAGAACATGGGGAGTTACCAAGTAAGATAGCAAATCAGTCATCAAAATGCATACGCTGAGTCAGACAGTAAAAGCAACTTTCGTAAGGCAATTGCAAAAGTTAAATGGCGGGAGAAGGTAGAAATTGGGCGAATCAAGCATGGAAGCGTACAATTTCAAATATAAATACAAAATATATGTACTGTATACATTCATACATACATACATATAAATTAATCGTATGAAAAATTAAATAAAAACTTTTTCATTCAATTTTTGGCAGAATTTTACACGATGTTTCTGACATGTGTGACAAAATGTCAAAAGAAAAATACACCAAAAACGAACACACCAACAAAGATAGACAAAATTTTACAAAAATATTTAAATGCCACTAGCGCTTTTGTTGCGTGTTCGCGCATCACGGCGTATGCGTTTTTTCGTCTCTCTTTCTCTCCTAGAAATAATTGTTATTCTCCTAGAAGCTTGCGTTCGTATGCATTGCAAAAATCTACGATAAAATGCTGAAATTTCTGTTTTCCTGTTGCCTCACTTTGGGTTGATAAAGACCGAGTTGCTAAGAGCCCCTGTCAGTATTTCTGACCACGCCCATCCCAGTGCCCATTTTCATACCAATGCCCATTTCAAACAAAAGAAATAACAAAATATAAAGAAAAGAAAAGCGCTACTTCTAATAATAAATAAATTAGCAAATTAAATAAAATTCATTTCGTTCTTTAAATATCATTAAATTAAGTTGCAAGCTGCAGGATTCGGTCTCACAATTTGTTCTAGATTCCGAGCCGATTTTTATACTCTCTGCAAGAGTATATTGGGTTTGTGAAAATGTATGTAACAGGCAGAAGGAGGCGTGGCAGACCCCATAAAGTATATATATTCTTGATCAGCATCACAAGCCGAGTCGATATAGCCATGTCCGTCTGTCTGTCCGTCTGTCTGTCCGTATGAACAAACAGATTTCAGAGATGGTAAGAGCTACAAGTTCGAGCTTGGTCTCAATCGATCACATATTTAGTCAGTCAATACAAGAATCTTTTTTTTTTGTCGATGCCACGCCCCATTCGCCCACAATGAGCAAAAAACCAGAGACACCTCGGAAAAAATCGGTGTTTTCGGCGAATATCTCAGTAACTATGGCACGTAGGATCACCAATTTTGGTATGGAGGTTCCTAGAGACTGAGTAAATGTCATGCCATCAAAAATTTTGGGCTGCCACGCCCCCTTTTCCCATAGGAACTAAAACACTATTCAAAATTCAATACATTTTTCAGGCATTTCTTCGTATCGTATAATATAATTCGTGTGGAGACTAACTATATCAAACTATCCTGAAAGGTGCATTGAAATCGGACTATAAACAAGGAAACTAGAAGCGTTACAATATTGATAACTGAATGCAATATCTTCTATGACTGCAAGCGAGATAGAAACATAGGAGCACATGTTCGAATGTTTACGCTGCCTGCGTGGCGGCAGCGCTGCTCACAGTCGCTGGCCGCGCCGAATACACACATACATACATATATGCATCATATATTGTCTTTCGTATATGTATTCGCATACAGACAAACAGATGTATGTTTTATTATGCTTAGATTGTTTTTGTTTCAACGTGTTTTAATGCAAGTACTACACATTGTAATATCTCGATACCGATTTTAAAAATATAATTCGTGGAAAATGCAGAGAGTATTATACGGTAGGGCGTGCTCGACCGTACTTATCTTACTTGTTTTGCTTGGCGACACACACCCAAACGAACATATGAATATTTGCAGAAACCCAAGAAGATTCCAAAATTCCCACGACGTTAACACGCGGGTCTTTCGTTTCTTGCAGCTTCTTGGCTGTAGTCGGATAATGTGACGCTAATGCGGACAGCTTTGTCCTGTTTAATGTTCACTCTGCTTGTAGTCCTTAAAGTTAGCAACTGATTTCAGAAACCTAAATTGTTCTTTTTAAACTAAAACGCAGCCGTGCCACTTATTTATGCAATGGAGTTTCAAAGCAAACTCGAAACTAAGCAATTGTGTGAAAATAAATTTCATAAATAATTGTATAAAAATTAAATTTTAATGTTTTTTGCTGTCGCAGACAGTGAAAAGCAATTTAGACTACTGATTAAATAATTAAGAGAAATTTCCCTTTGCTCAACTATTAGAAATTAAGTAATCGGTACTTACATCTTGCTAATTTTCAGGTATTTACTTTAATGACTTTAACATTAATGTGTCATATGACAGTCGGCCCTAAAGCACAATTTTCCCGCGTACCCCGCAATTTGTGGCATGTGGCAGGCATAAGACACGCTGCACTGACAATACGCATAAATTATGCACATGCGCTGGAATTCGCGAGACTTATAAAGCCTGCGATTCATCGTAGATGGCCAAACCAGGTCTGCAGTTGGGTGGGGTAACCAACGGGAATAATAAAATTTAATAATAACAACGAGAAGAAAATCTGCTTGGACAAGTGAAAGTGGCCATATAAAATGATTAAGTTGCAAGTGAAAATAATTCTATGGATTTTTATAATTTTGGCAAGATTTTTATGTTGCGCGCAAATTGAAAACATAAATTCCAATGACCTGCCCGCATTCGAGGACTTCATGCGCTCCCAGCACTTAAGGCATGTCCTTGTCGTGCGGATTCCCCCAGCCGAACAGCCCTACTGGACTCACGAAAATAAAAGATACAGAAAACTATTCGCAAATTACATGGTGCAGTTTTTTACGCCTGAAATGGGTGCAAATTTTAAAGAGCTCTTCTACTATGATTCGCCACGAGCTGCGATATTGGTGGATGGACTAGAGAGTGATGATGTTAAGCACTGGATATTCGAAGTAGCCTCTGAAATGGGCTTCTTTAATAATAGTCAGACTTGGTTTATTATGGGGTCTAGTAAGGAGAATCAAACCGATGAGAATGTCATTGAAAAACATTTATCTGCTTACAACATAAACATTGATGCGGACATAACGGTGGCAATGAGACCGACGACGTGTTTCAAGTGAGTAAGCACATAGCGTATTTTGCATTCATAATTATAATTGCTTTCGACCTCACAATCAGCCGCAGCTGGATTTTATACGACATCTACAGAAAGGGTCAACAAGCCGCGTTAAATGTGGAATCAAAGGGTGAATGGAGCTTGGCGGGGGGCCATCAAATTTGGCCAAAATTCAGGTGCTGCTGGGTGCAACGACGTAGAAACTTGGACAATATTACGCTGATTGGCAGCACGGCGGTTAGTCAAATCTGTCCCTAATCAAAAACAACTCAATCACTTCAACCCGCATTCTTTAACTTTAAATTCTCTCTACGCAGTTGACTGAAAAGCCGACGGGCTATGATGATTTGAGCTATCTTGGCAACGACAAGGAACACCTTCAGTTGGACCCGATGCAGAGGAAGACATATCAGCTTTTCAAACTTGTGGAATGCATGCTTAATCTAAGGTTAGTCATTTAGGATAACATTGAGGTGATCCAGCTTAGAAGTATGTCCTGCAGCATCAATGTCAGATTTACCGACAATTGGGGACAGCTGCAATCAGACGGCAAATGGTCAGGGGTCATGGGTCAAATTACAAGCGGGGTAGCGGACTTTGCTCTCTGCCCCATGCGCTTTGTGCTGGAAAGGCTACGCTACGTACAGTTCTCTCCGGTGTTACACACCCAGCTGTAAGTACATGTACACTAAGCTCTAATGCAAAAATGCAGTTTTTAAATAGTTCCTTTTAAATTTACACTTTTATTGTACCCGTTACACGTAGAGTAACAATCATCGTTATCAACAGCCAAGTTGATGTAGAAATGCCCGTCTGCATTTACAGCGTTTCTTTAGGGGAACCAAAAAATTCCGTATATTTCGCTTACATAATTTAGAATATTATTAACTTGGTTCATATTCTACTAGTTTGTGGCATTCAAAATTTAATTATAAAACAAAATGTCTTCAATACAGCATACACTTTTTGTTCCGACATCCACGACGCAACAGCATCCGCAACATTTTCTTTGAGCCACTGAGCACACAGGTCTGGTGGTGCGTTTTGGCGCTGTTGGTTTGCAGCACATTACTATTAACGTTACACATTGACCTGGAGCGGCGTCAGCATGGGTTAAAGCAGCAACTACCAGCGAGGGGAGGACAGGTGGCATTCGTGTGGTTTACCATATTAGAGACTTACCTGCAGCAGGGTCCAGCAGTGGAAGTCTTTCGACTGGCATCCACTCGGCTGCTTATTAGTGCAAGCTGCTTGTTCAGTTTTATGCTAATGCAGTTCTATGGAGCCTTCATTGTGGGCTCTATGCTGTCGGATACTCCACGCAGCATTGTCAGTTTAAAAGCGTTGTATGAGAGCAGCTTGCAAATTGGCATGGAGAACATTTCGTATAATTATGAGCTGTTTACAAACACTACTAACCAATTAGTCCGAGACGTCTACACCCGTCGCATCTGCCAAGATCGACAACGCAACATCTTGGACATCAGCCAGGGAGTAGAGCGCATCCGAGTAGGAGGATTTGCCTTCCACTCGGCCATCGATCGCATGTACCGCCTGCTGACAGCGCTGCAGGACGAACAAGAGTTCTGTGAGCTTCAGGAGATCATGTTCAATCCGCCCTACGCAGCTGGCTCAGTTCTGCCCAAGAGTTCGCCGTGGAGAAAGCATATCGCCTATGCTGTTCTTCTGTTAAGTGAAACCGGTTTGATACAGTACAATGACAAGTTGTGGACTGTACCAAAGCCGGACTGTTCTCTAATTAAGGCTACACAGGTGGAGGTGGACCTTAAGCACTTTGCACCCGCCCTCTTCGCTCTGCTCCTGGCCACGATTGCTAGTTTTGCTGTGTTTCTTGTCGAGTTGTGGCTCGGATGGATCAATTCGCGACGCAAACATAAACAAAATGCGTAGAGTATTTGAGTAGTATTCGGGTACTTAATCTGGTCTATTAGAAAAATTCAAAATTTGAACAATATTCTTAATTTGATTACAAACAAGTAAGAAAACAAGTCGATCGAGCCGACTGTAAAAGACCCCGTACTCCC
Organism: Drosophila acutilabella; assembly: GCA_035046005.1. Classification (NCBI taxonomy): domain Eukaryota; kingdom Metazoa; phylum Arthropoda; class Insecta; order Diptera; family Drosophilidae; genus Drosophila; species Drosophila acutilabella. The sequence goes on along the minus strand of JAWNOK010000026.1, from coordinate 1,067,695 downwards.
ATAGTAGTGCCCATTTGCATTTTATTTAAATTAAAATTTTAAAATGAAATTTAAAATTAAATGTTTACATTTTAAATTAAAAGTAAAGAATGTATATTAACAATTGTCATTGTCGGCATTCGATCCCGCAGTCTCAACTCTACCAGTTCCACCACACCCCTCTCTATCATTTTTCCGATTATTTGCATACATTAAAAACATGACATGCCTTGCAATGTTCGCTCGAGTAATTGGACTTCATTAACTTGTGTACTTTGTACGAGGTAGGCAGTCTGGGGTTTAAATGGCATTAATTTGAGGGCTGGCTTATTAGAAAACGTCGAATTAAGCAAATGAAAATTTATTAAAAATGGGCTTATTTCAGCTGTAAACGAAGTAAAGTTTCATGGTGTATTTAAACTATGCGCACTATATGTTTTACTTTTAAAATTCTATTTATACTTTTCAATCAAACAAGTTGATTGCAATACTGATTCAAACATACCCAAAGATTAATTTGTTCTATTCAATCGAATTCATTTCGAGGTATTGAGTTGTTTCGGCATCTCTTCCACAAACACGTAAAATTATGCAAATTTACAACATGATTAAGTTCGTTTCGCTTTACTTTGCTGATGCTATCATTATCGTCCTGATAATCATTGTCCATATCACCATTATTATCATCCCACTGTGTTCGGTTAGTAATGCAAATGAATTTTCTTCAGCTTTAAATACGCATTGCCTTTGTATCTTTGGGTCATATTCGTCGGCTTTGTGTAGTCGAGCTCGGCTATGAGTAAATAAATTTGTAGAATTTCTTTTCGATGGCCTGGACATTTGCTTCTTTTGTTCAGACTAAGTATCAATTTCTTGGCGTTGGTGTTTATTTATGCATTGTTCTTGTAAATTTTGCTGATGTGGCTTCTAGTTATTGTGTTGTTGGGTTAGCTGGCTTCATAAAATTCGTGCATGTATTTTATTGCTTATGGTTATAGTTCTAGCATATCATTGACCCATTCTAAAAAGCTTGTATTGTTTTTGAAGTGCTTCAATGCTTGTAGAAGGTCTCTGCTAGTTGACGAGGAGTATGTTTAATGAAGTTTGTAGTTGTCTAATTTTATCTCGATTGCTGCATTAAGACCTTAATGGGCGTGAGTTAAGGTGATACTTAATTAACTCAAGTACAGCAGTCAAGTAAAATTAAGTATGTTATAAACCTTCCAAATCATAGATGCTGCTCAAAACATTTTTAGCATTTTGCCAAGACAAACAATTCATTTAAAAAATCGAAATTAAGGTCATCTTAGATCCTTTATTTAACCTGACAGCAAAATAATACTTGAATATTTTTTTTAGACCCCGTACTCTAAACAAGAAAGAAAGGTACAGTCGAGCACGCCCGACCGTAAAATACTCTCTGCAATTTTTTTCCCGATTAAATTATTAGCCCCATGCTCTTTAAAAAAGAGTATAGGGGTCTTTTAAGTTTGTCAGAGGCGAGATGTGCGTAACAGGTAGAAGGAGGGGTGGCCGACCCAATAAAGTATATATATTCTTGATCAGCATCAACGGCCGAGTCGATAAAGCAATGTCCGTCTGTCTGTCTGTCTGTCCGTATAAACACCTGGATCTTTTAAACTACAAAAGCTAGAACCATCAAATTCACAATGAAAGTCCGTTATTATGTCAGGCAGATCAAATTTATTTCAAATTGTTGCCACGCCCCTTACCGCCCCCGAAATGAGCAAAAAAACAGACACACCTCGAAAAAATTTGTGTTTTAGGCGAATATCTCAGTTATTATAGCACTTAGGAGCACAAATTTTGGTAGACAGATTCCTAAAGACAGCCTAATTGCAATGCCATTACAAATGCAAGTGGGGCATGGTGCAACTGGTAGAGTTGCGGCGCAATATGGAACCTTTGTCTGAGGTCGCGGGTTCGAATGCTGACAATGACAACTGTTAATTTATTTTTTTAAATTTCAGTTCAAAATGTAAATATAAAATTTTAATTTAAATTAAATACAAATGCCTTTCTTACTTGTTTCTTTTGTAAGCTTATTAAATTGTATATTAAATTGATGCATACATTAAAAAAAAAAAAAATAAATAAAATATATATATTGTACATACATAGCTCACAAGTGTTTATTTACATTTTAAATACTATTTTCTTCCAAACTGTCGCTTTGAATATGCAATATTTAGTAGCAACATACAACAACAACTTTTTTCACCCTATTTTCATAAGAAGAACAGATTTAAGTTTGCTTTAAATCAAAATTAATTGCTGAAATTCATTTAACCATATTTTAATAAAGCGTCACAGAGGTAAAGGGAAGGCGCCCAAGAGCCGCTGTGGGAACGGGACATTCTGTAATATTTTTACAATTTATGCTGTCTCCTTTAACTAGAATCTCTTTTCTTCCCGCGGAGTCCCTGTTTGGTATCCTGTTCTGTCCTTTTTCCGAGTGTAAAACTTTTGAAACTTTTTGCTGAATTTACACAGTTTCCTGAATTTTACAACAACTCCAACCAAAAGCTTCATCTTCCATCTTCCTTTTCACTTTTACCTTCGTCCTTCTCCCTTCGTCATTCTCCAGTCTCAAGCAAGTGTTGTATCGCTACTGCCTTTGGGACTGCGCTGAGCTGCAGTTCGCCTGTGTTATGTGTTTATTATAACATAATTAAGTCCTTAAGGAAATTATAGTTCTTGCTTTGTTTTTTTAGTTTCTTTTTCTATTTCTACTCAGTTTCTGTTTCAATCTGTGAGTGATTTTGTTTCCCGGTTTTATACGGAGATAAATTTTATTTCCTCCTGTGATTTATAAGATCTTTAGCAAAACATTACAAATCTAACAATGTTTTTTTTTTAAGTTTTAGAAAGATACTCAAGTTGTTTTATAAAAAGTGGTTCACGCGTTATTGCAAATGTTCTAGCTTCGAATTGGGTCTCAAATTTTTTTAGACCCTGTATTAAAAATAGAGACACCAAATTTGGAAAGAAAGGCTGAAAATATATGTTAGGAGCATGCTTACATTTTTAAAAATTTTACGAAGTCCCGGGTTCGTATACTCCACAAAATGTAAAAAATCCATTTTCATAACACCATTACTTGAAAAAGACACGTTAAACAAGTAAGAAAGGCTACAGTCGATCGAGCCGACTGTAAAAGACCCCGTACTCCCATAGTAGTGCCCATTTTCTTAAAATTAAAATTTTAAAATGAAATTAAAAATTAAAAAAATTAAAATGAAATATTTACATTTTGAATTAAAATTAAAAAGTAAATAAATTAACAATCGTCATTGTCAGCATTCGAACCCGCGATCTACACGAAGGTTCCATATTGCGCCGCAACTCTACCAGTTGCACCACGACCCTCTTCTATCATTCTTCCGATTATTTGCAAATATGTATGTGTGCTCATACATATATGTGTATGCATAGCATTGTTCGGCGCGGCCAGCGGCTCCGGGCAGCGCTGCCGCCAAAGCAGGTAGAGAAAACGTTCGAACATATGTTTGTATGTTTCTGTGTTTGTTTGTATGTGTTGCGCGCATGCAGTGATTTTGCAGTAAAATAACATGCACTTTGAACCGAAATTTCTCTCTTGTTTGACATAGGATTTTGATGCCACTTTCAGGAAAGTTAAAAATAGTAAGTCTCTAAGCGTATGTTAAATTACAACACTGTACTATTTGATTTATGCCTTCAAAAAGGCATTGAATCTGGAGAGTCTTTTAGTTCCTATGAGAAAAGGGGGCGTGGCAGCTCAAAATTTTGAATGACATTATACTAAGGCTGTCTCTAAGAACCTGAATACCAAAATTTGTGCTCCTAAGTGCTATAGTTACTGAGATATTCGCCTAAAACACAAATTTTTTCGAGGTGTGTCTGGTTTTTTGCTCATTGCGGGGGCGGTAAGGGGCGTGGCAACAATTTGAAATAAACTTGATCTGCTCGCGAAAATAACGGACTTACATTCCAAATTTGGTGTCTCTAGCTCTTGTAGTTTAAAAGATCCAGGTGTTCATACGGACGGACGGACGGACGGACAGACGGACAGACGGACAGACGGACAGACGGACATTGCTATATCGACTCGGCTGTTGATGCTGATCAAGAATATATATACTTTATGGGGTCGGCCACGCCTCCTTCTGCCTGTTACGCACATCTCGCTTCTGACAAACTTAATAGACCCCCTTTACTCTTTTTTAAAGAGTACGGGGTCTAAAAATCAGTGTTTTAGGCGAATATCTCAGTAACTATGGCACTTAGGAGCACCAATTTTGATATGTTCTTAGAGACAGCCTTAATGCAATGGCATTAAAATCTTTTGAGCTGACACGCCCCTTTTTCTCATAAGAACTACACAACTTCAATGCCGTTTTCAAGGCTTTTGTTCATATAGTACAGTGTTGGAAGACATCATATCTAACTATCCTGAAAGTTGCATCAAAATCATACGTTAAACAAGAAAGCAATCACGTAATAAAGTTTATGATTTTTAACTGCAATGTTCACCATGCGCGCAAGCGAGACAGAAACTTACAAAAATATGTTGGAAATTTTTCTAGGCAGCGCTGCCTCCAGACTCTGGCCGCGCCGACCAATGCACACATACATATATATGTGCACACATACTTATAATTTCATTCGAATTTGTAGCTTTTAAATGTAGATAATCGGAAAAACGTTGAAATGGTGCGTGGTGCAACTTTGGCGCATTATGGAATTTTATTATACACTTACTATTCTACATATTCTTTACTAGATAGTCAATCCAGTCAATAAGTAGTTAGCTTCCAGGCTCTTCACTTCTAGATTTTGTGTGTGATGATACCTGGGGGGCATTTAGGTAAATTGTTTGCATTGTAGATGCAACAACACCCGAAAACAAGGCCAGAAAGCGTTGGTTGTAGAACGTGACAAGGATAACAAGCAAGAACTGCTAAAATGTGCTGACCAAACTGGTTAATTGAACAGAACAAAAACAATACCATAGTACGCACAAGTTACCCGCTACAGCGTGAATATATGATAAATCGTCAAAACAAAAGGTTGTTGATGGGACTATCAAAATATTTAAAAAAAAAAATTTAATTGAATATTAGTTAAATCAATTGTGTTGTAAGTTGTAAGTCTTCCAACACGAACACATTGTTGTCGCACCTTGAATTCTATCTTCCTATGATTTTCGCTGTCACTGACTCTGCAGCTGTAACTGCATCTGTGGTTGTACCTCTTGCTGTATATGTGGAGTGCTTGCATGTACTCTGCATATTTAATCAGGTTTTGTTTTCGAGCCACGGCTTAGATCTGGTTGGGTCTGGTTGGCAGGTCTTACGGCGGTTTCGCGTTTGCAAGGGCCAGTTCGTGCATAAATTTCTATGGCAATTGATCGTTGTTCACTATCGTTGTTGTTGTTGCTTATTGTTGCTCTTTAAGTCTTTAAGTGTTGAAGATTTGCCATTTTTATTAACCAGTATACTGTGAGCCGTCTGTCTATCCAGAATCCATTTAATTTCATTTCAACACGCTGTGATCTTAAATGATTCGCTCTGAATTAAATATGTCATATCTGTTTCCGTTCATGTTTCGCATCCGTTAAAGTTAACGAGGACCCACACCCCCATATGTGAGTGTATACACACAAATTCGTCTGTACATGTGGGGTTTGCCTGCATATTATACTTGCTAATTTGGAGACCTTTTTATTTGCAGCAGCAAACTATTGCTTCTGGTAGTAAATATACAGACACACACACGCAAAGACATGTATATAAACATATAAAATATTTGTCAAAGTCCTTGCCCAGAGACATACCGACCCACACCACACAAAACACATGAACACACATATACATATAGAGCCAGACAGCCAATCGCGTTGCTATTTCCGTTTCCGTTTACTGCAGCACACGTGTGTTTCTGCGGTTTTCCACATGTATCTGTTTTAACCTATAAATATTTAGATCCATGTGTTTGTGTGTGGGGCTAGCTTGTTGACTATTCTGCGGTAATTTACGGCCAACTTCATGACAAGATCTATAAATTACAATATCCAGTCTGAAAATAAGAAATACAGCAGCTCGGTAGTGTTTTAACAGGAATCCCAAGTTCGCGTAGAATTAAATTTAACTGAGTAATTATATTTAAATTTTCTATGCCAGCTTATTGCAGCAAGATTTATTATTAAATTAAATTTGAAGTTTTTACAAAGTTAAAATTAAAAGCATTAAATAGTTTTCAGAGTATCAATTTTTTGAACAGGGGTATCAACCTCGATTTTAAAATTATTCAATGCAAAAAGATTTGATTAAATTGTAAATATTATTGTGTGGACACACATACTTTGGTTTGGACCGGACTTTTCGACTATGTGCAAAGGTTGTTGGGAATCAGTTCACATGATAAAGTAATTAAGTTTGCACTGCCTTTTCAGTTTATGAACATAAACTTAAACTAAAGACAAGATTAGTTTTATGTTCCCGAAAAGAAACGTCATTTATCCAAAGAAATTAATTATAATATTATCAAATTACACAATTGAACAAATTTCATAAAACCGCATCTCTTACCATGTTAAAGTTAGAGTTGCGCAATTTATGGTAAGCGGCGCAAGCAAATAACTAAAAGTGTTGCCTACTGGCTGATAACTTAGACGAAAGGCTTTGAGTCGTGTTGCAAACAGGCCGCACCGGAAGCAGGCCAGAGAAGCGGGTACAAAGTCAACAACTTTCCATTTTGTCAATGACTGTGATGTTGGGCTAGGTTATGCCTCATAGTCTTTGCATCTTACCATCTTATAGCATGGTTTTCAACTTGTTTCGCCTGTAAACGACGGACTCTGCATATGGAACTGGAAATAATTTTTCAATTCACAAATGAAACTTTTCACACACAGCTGCAGATCTGGGCAAACTTTAAAGTTTGCAATTGCAGCAATGATACTCTGCAAAGAGTAGTGGTAAACCCAGCTCGAGCTCAAGGATGCTGCGTCTGCTACTATTGTTGCTGTTGCTGTGTATAGTGCTGTATATGTTGCTTTCCTTTTGGAGACGCAAACTCCAGAAGGAAATTACAAACCGAAGTAAACACTAAAAGCACCGAGACCGAGATCCAGTCCAGTTGCAGCAAGGAAGTTCTTGAAAGCCGCGCACTGAGTGTCAGTGTCATATCCTGTGCCAAAAGTGCACACAGACAACGTTTACCTCATCCACTCGTTAACCCCTTTCTCTCCCTTTCTTTCCCGCACATCCCCAGTTCAGAATGAAGACCAACTGCACATTACAAATGAATAATTTATGCACGCGTTCATCTGCAGATGGATGAAGTTGTAGCAACTCACAGCCACTCTCAGCACACACTAAGAACAAAATGGAGAGGAAACAACAGCACGGCCGTGGTCAACGCCAAACGAACGACCATTAAGTAAGGCCACTGCAGACATGGCAAGGCAATTTTATGCAGCCATGGACTAAAATTTTGAAAGTTTCTGTTCCGCAAATTACACGGCCTTGCCGTTGGTGGTTCGGCAGCTTGTTGTGTGTCCCGATCCAGTTCTGGCTGGCTGGTGTGAAAATTATCAACTTTGCGCGAGACCCAACCGAAAAGTGGACGAAAGAAAGCTCAAAAGTTATTAGAGCTAAATTTTTGCCTTTGCTAAGTAATGGCCAAGTGCACATATTAAGTTATGACTTAATTGGATAAAAGCCAGATTATCCCCACCACAGCAACGTTTCAGCGTCTCTCTCTAGTTACTATTCGTTTTCTGTTCAACTTTGCTAAAACTTTGACCAACCATATTCTTTTTGCATTTTCTTGAACTTTAAATGCCCACAAATTCGTGTTTGCAGGAGGTGATGTGAGCAAAGTTTTAGATGCATCCCACAGGTTTCTTTTCAGCTTGAAGCATTATTCATTGAATAACTCAGTAACACTAACACAACGTGAAAGTAATGAATCAATGAAACAATTATATCAATTTCGGTAATTCTAATTTTACTATAACTAATTTGCATAAAATTATGAATAAATACTATCAATGCTGTCGTTCAGGTGATGGACGCAAATTTATATTAAAAGCATATTTTCGATCGACTGTTGGTGTGGCATCGAGAACATATATACTTTATAAGGTTGGAAACACGTCCTTCTGCTTGTTTGTCACACTTTGCATCTAACGTCATTAAAGACCTGATTAAGATTTCTAGACATTTTACATATATATATCTAGAATTACATTTTGTAATTCCCGTAAAGAATTAGAATATAGCACAATCAATTATAGACTAATCAGATAATCAGAATCTGAAAATGATTGATTTAATACCTGTTATAAAATAATCTTGATTATTGTCAGTCTAATAGAACAACAACCAACTACCGTAGTTAAAAAAAAAAAACAACAAGTAAGAAAGTCTACAGTCGAGCGAGCCGACTATAGAAGACCCCGTACTCTCATTGTAGTCCTTAATTTAAATAAAAATTTAAAAAAAAATATAAAAAATTAAAACTTAATATTTACATTTTGAATTAAATTTAAAAATTTAATTTATCAATTGTCACTATCAGCGTACGAACCGCCATCTCAGACGAAGTTTCCATAATGCGCTGCAATTTTACCAGTTGCACAACGCCCCACTTCTAACATTTTTCCGATTAACAGCATTTACATGCTACAAATTTGTTTAATATTATATGTATGTGTGCATATACATATGTGTGTGTGTATGTTTGTATAGCATTGGTCGGCGCGTACATCATCAACGGACTTTCATTCCAAATTTGGTTGCTCTAGGTTATGAAGTTTAGAAAATCCAGGTGTTCATACGGACGGACAGACAGACATACAGACGTACATTGCTATATCTACTCGGCTTTTGATGCTGATTAAGAATATATATACTTTATGGGGCTGGCCACGCCTCCTTCTGCCTGTTACGCACATTTCGCTTCTGACAAACTCTTTTTTAAAGAGTACGGGGTCAAAAAATAAACAATCTGAAACACCATCACTAAACAAAAGAATGGGAACAACGACAATCTGACAGTACAAATTGTGCTCGTTTGTATGTGTGTGTGTCGGCTTATGTCAATCCATATAACAAATACGCCCCTTTGGCCATTCCAAATGATGCTTGTCGATGCCGCTTGCAGTTTGGTGAATCACAAAAGAGCATTTTGTTTGCCAATTTACATTGCCACTTGTGCGTTTCGTTCTAAACAATTTTCTACTACCCTAAATTTGTACTGATTCCATTATTTAACATGAAGCAGTTACTTGATTTACCAAACAAATTTAAGTATCCGCTTGTAGGTTAAAACATTGATAATGTTCCACGAAAAAAAGGTTTTTTTAAAATACATTATCATATAAGACAGGAAAAAAGATTTGGCGTAAATAAACGAGTACTATAATCCGAAATGAATATTTTAATTAAATTCGAAATAAATATTTAATTAAGTTTAAATTTAACAAGAAAGAATGCTATAGTCGCGCCGCGACTTAAGGATACCCGTTACTCAATGTTCGACCGATTGTTCCTATGGAAGCTATACGATATATGTGTCCGATTTATATGAAACTTGGTCAGTATATTTATATTATTGATAAATTTATTTTGTGTCAGTTTCATTAAGATAGCTTATTCAATGCAAAATTTTTTCATACTAATTTATATTTGGAGCGTATTTTTGACCGATCGGCCCTATGGGAGCTATACGATGTAGTTGTCTGATTTCGATTACTGATCAGTACATGAACTTTGTAGACATGTAGTCTCCGTGTAAATTTGGATCAGAAAGCATTGCTAACAAAAAAGTTTTCTATACTAAAACATTCAAGTTTTATCTGCACATTTGCCTTTATATGAAGATAGAACGCCCTAAAGTGGGCGTGTCAAAAAACAAAAACAAATTCGTAATGCTTGGGTATTGTACCTTTCATTTGCGACCCGTTTCAAGAATATATATACTTTATGGGGTCTGCCACGCCTCCTTCTACCTGTTACATACATTCCAACGACTACAATATACCCTTGTAGTCGCGGGCCGACTATAGCATTCTTTCTTGTTTATTTGTTAATTAAAGGGCGTGTCGATCAAAACAACCAAAACCTTCTCACAGTCGAGTAAGCGCACACCTTCAAACACACATGCATTTCAAATTCATAGTTTTGCAAATTGTATTTGTCAGTGGGTATTTTTAGACCACGTACTCTAAAAAAGAGTATTGGGGTCTACTAAGTTTGTCAGAAGCGAAATGTGCGTAACAGGCAGAAAGTGGCGTGGCCGACCCCATAAAGTATATATATTGCTCAGCATCAACAGCTGAGTCGATATAGCGATGTCCGTTTGTCTGATTGTCTGTCCGTATGAACAGCTGGATCACTAACCAGAGAATGTATTCTCTTAGTGGCTGGATCTTTTAAACTACAAAAGCTAGAGACTCCAAATTTGAAATACAAGCCCGTCTATGATGTACGTAGATCAAGTTTATTTTTAATTGTTGCTAGGCCCTTTTACTGCCAACGCAGTGAGCAAAATACCTGTCACACCTCGGAAAATTCTATGTTTTACGTTAATATCTCAGTAACTATGCAAGTTACTCTATGTTTACCTACATTATTGAACGAAGTGCGGCCTAAGCGGTAGAGATGCCTGGTATTGAATGTAATGTAACAAAAATTTATAACGTCTAAATGCAGATAATCGAAAAGTTCTTAAAAGTAAGGCGTGTTGCAACTGGTAGAGTCGCGGCGCCTTCAGGAACCTTCGTCAAAAGCCGTAGGTGCAGGTTTTAATGCCGACAATGAGAATTGTTATTTAATTTTCAAAATTTCTTTTTAAATTTTCATTTAAATACAAATGCGCACTACTATGGGAGTACCGGGTCTTTTACAGTCGGCTCGATCGACTTTCTTACTTGTTTGTTTCTTTTTTGCTTTTGCTATTTCATTTTCACTAAACATTTGCTGGCTTTGTTAGAGAATTGATCAGAGGCTTTTCGCACTTCAATGTTTCAATGTGCACTCGATGTCTGGCCATTGAACTAAAAAACTATTTTCCGCATTTGAATGCAAATTAAAGGAAGTTTTTGCAATTGTGTGCATTACCAAAAAAATTGGAATTCAATTAAATGCCAAAAAGGCATTTGGCTACAACGGACGTCATTGTAATAACATCCACATAATCTTTGAACTATATAATATATATTCGGAAAGTATTATATATACGACTATTTTTTAAATTGTGTTCTTTAAATTAATTTTATCGCTTTACATTTTAGAAATAAAACACATGGAACACAGAGTCGAATATTATAATACTCTGCAAGAGTAGAATGGGTTTGTGCTACGTATGTAAGACGCCAAAGGGGCGTGGCCGACCCCATAAACTATATGTATTATATGGACATAAAGATTTCAGAGATGGTAACAGTTAGAAATTCCAATGTAGCCAGTATCTACTCTACATTTAATCAAGACAAGTATTAATATACCAGGGAAAAAAGGAGAAAAATATTCTTATTTCATTCTGTCTCTCGTTTTGTTTCAACTTGATTTTTTGCAAGTATTATATATTGTAATACTCGTATACTGATTTTAATAATATAGTCACTAATCTGGGATAAAATTCAGAGTGTATTAAACGGTCGCGCGTGCTCGACTGTTCTTTCTTGTTATATGTATATGTTTTTTTTATCTAAACGTCCCGAATTTTTATCGCATTTATTCCCAAGTCGACACTATGTATTCGCTTATTTTCAATATAATGTCGCTACAGCAAATGAATTAAAATATTTTGAACTTAGTGTGAGAAGTTTCTTGGACAGAAACAGTTGTGTTAAAAATACGGAAACCATTAAAAAACAACTAAAATAGCTTATAAATCATAATGTTTCAAATTCGCTATTGTAAAGTATTTAGCATATTCCTAATACTGCAATACCTACACTTTGAAGGTAACGTTGATAATGCTATTGTTATTCAACAAAAGATTCCAAAAAGTGATTAATTTTACCTATATTGTTATCTATTCAGTTAATTCAGCTGCTAAAATACCAAAATCGTGCAGAAGCTGGCAATTCCAATGCGCCAATGGTGATTGCATAAGCGCCAGCTTAAAGTGTGACACTAAGATTGATTGTTGGGACGAAAGTGATGAGCAATATGAAGAATGTTTTCAGTCAAAATGTCCCGAATTGCAATGCTCTTACGGTGCCTGTTTCGAAGACTCTCAGTTATGTGATGGAATAAAAGATTGCTGGGATGGAACAGATGAGTACCCCTTTCACTGTGCTAATGATACTCAATTTGATGAGTTATACAAAATTAAAATAAGTGGGGACTGTCCGTAAGTTTATTAACTAGCATCATAAATAGATATTCCTATTTAAAAACGATGGTTTCAGTGGCACCCCGGTCTCGCAGTTTCAGTGCAAGCAAACAAAGGAGTGCATACCGTTCTCCACGGTCTGCGACGGATTTCAAAATTGTCGGGATAAATCAGATGAATCAACTGAACTTTGTGTAGGAAGTATTTGCCCCAAAGACACATTTCGCTGCGCCTATGGAGCTTGTATTGCTGGACCTGCTGCTTGTAATAATGTTATCGATTGCCGAGATAGATCAGACGAGCTGCCTGCCATGTGTGAAAGCTGGTACAACAAAACCACAAAAGTAGTTTCACCACCTACTACAGTTCCTGATCCTATTCCTGTTTCTGCTCCCGCTGATGTTCGTTCAAAAGCTTCTTCGTCTCCGGACGAAACCGAGAAAAGCTGCATCGTTCCATCTGAAGATAAGGCAGTGCGATTGACGACCATGTACAATGGGTTTCCATATCAAGTTGGTAATAATATATCGCATCAATCGACGATTCGCTTGGAGTGCACTTCGAGGCATGTCCTTGTTGGGCAAGACGTTAACACTTGTGACAATGGCAAGTGGAAGGCTCCATGGCCAGAATGCGTTAAAGTGTGTGCTCAAAGCTCAATTACGAACGATCTCAGAATCAACGCTGTTTGTAGTTATCATGGTAAAGTTATAGACTGTGCTACAAACCCATTAAAAGTCAATACAATTGCTGAAATTACTTGTGCTCAGGGCTATAAGTCCAATGGTGAAGCAAAAGGAAAACGTTTCTGCGATTTTGATGGCAAATGGAAGCGTTACAATTCAACGAGTAGATATCACTGTGAGCCAGATTGTGGCAAGACTTTTGTTACAGTTGAAGGACAGCCCTGGTTGGTCAGCATATATTACGGCGTTTCTATGACTAATTACAACTTTCATTGCTTGGCTACAATTGTTGACCCGATTTATGTGCTAACGGTTGCCAGTTGCTTTAAGTCAATTAGTGATTTCCATAATGCTATTATTGTGTTGGGAAATCATTCAGTACCATTCGACCCAACTAAGGAGCACGGTTTCGACACAAGTGAAATCGATACTCTGGAAATAATGTACGTTGGTATAATACACAAAGAATTAAGTATGTGAAACATCAAAATATATATATTTTTAATTGTCTTTCCACAGTAATGATTTCGTCTTGCTTAAAATGGTGAATCCTTTAATTTTTTCGGCAAAAGTGCGTCCCCTTTGCTTGACTGAATCATCAGTGAATTCAACTAAGAGTCCTGGGGAATCTGGATTTCGTGGAGAACCTTTTACATACACTGAACAAAACACTTCAATGCTTACGCATGTCCTGGATAACAATGGGTGGAAAAAATTTAATGAATCAAAATATATTAGATTACAAATCAAACAGCATTATATTAATATGTAATAACTTCCCCTCTTTAATTAAATACTCTCGAACATAAAACAAACAAGATGCAAGGTTCAGTCAGGCTCTCACGATCGTAAGATATTCCGACTTGGATTCTAAATATCTTCACAGCCTCTCTGATAGATTACCGGGCTGTTGTGACCCCATTTATTTATCATGTGGTACACTAAGTCTACTACTAAAGTCTTAAATTATTTCAAACCATTGATTGTAAATAACTTAAAATTTTGCTTAATCTTAAAAAGAATGTAAACATAGATTAAAATCACCTTATATGATACAATTACTAATCAAAATATTTTTATATTTTCCACATTTAATGTCCGCGCTCTCTGCATACTGGCTGTTTTCTCCGTTTTGTATATTTCAATGTCGAAATGATAATTACTTATTTAAATGATTTTTTGGCAAATGCAAATTGAAACGACACAAACTTGCAGCCGATTAATTTATTAAAATCGGTCTAGAGATGTTACAATGTGTTAGGACACTGCTCAAAACCAGAAAAGATCAAGAAACCAAACAATTTTGTTGAATAAATTTTGAAATAACACGACATAATATTACAAAATACAATAAAAAACGATCGAATTAAGATTAATCTTTTACTTTTTACACCCCGTACTTAAAACAAGTAAGATAAGTATGGTCGAGCACGCCCTACCGTATAATACTGTCTGCATTTTCCACGAATTATATTATTAAAATCGGTATCGAGATATTACAATGTGTAGTACTTGCATTAAAACACGTTGAAACAAAAACAATCTAAGCATAATAAAACATACAGATGTTTGTCTGTATGCGAATACACACACGAATGACAATATATGATGCATATACATGTATGTATGTATGTGTGTATTCAGCGCGGCCAGCGACTGCCGCCACGCAGGCAGCGAAAACATTCGAACATGTGCTTGTATGTTTCTGTCTCGCTTGCACTCATACAAGATATTGCATTCAGTTATCAATATTGTAACGCTTCTAGTTTTCTTGTTTATAGTGCGAAATCAATGCACCTTTCAGATTACTTTGATATAGTTAGTCTTCACACGAATTATAAATTACAATACTGTAATATATTAACAAACGCCTAAAAACGGAACGAAAGTGGAGAATAATTTTTATTAATTGTGGAAAAAAGGGGAGTGGCAGCCCAAAATTTTAAATGTCAATGCATTTACGCTGTCGCTAGGAACCTCCATACCAAAATTGGTGATCCTAGGTGCAATAGTTATTGAGATATTCGCCCAAAACACCAATTTTTTCCGAGGTGTGTCTAGTTTTTTGCTCATTGTGGGCGTATGGGGCTTGGCATCGAAAAAAAAAAGATTCTTGTATTGACTGACTAAATATCTGATCGATTGAGACCAAGCTCGAACTTGTAGCTCCTTCCATCTCTGAAATCTGTTTGTTCATACGGACAGACAGACAGACAGACAGACGGACAGACAGACGGACAGACAGACAGACGGACATGGCTATATCGACTCGGCTTGTGATGCTGATCAAGAATATATATACTTTATGGGGTCTGCCACGCCTCCTTCTGCCTGTTACATACATTTTCACAAACCCAATATACTCTTGCAGATAGTATAACAAGTAAGAAAGGCTACAGTCGATCGAGCCGACTGTAAAAGACCCCGTACTCCCACAGTAGTGCCCATTTTATTAAAGTTAAAATTTTAAAATGAAATTAAAAAAATTAAAATGAAGTATTTACATTTTGAATTAAAATTAAAAAGTAAATAAGTTAACAATCGTCATTATCAGCATTCGAACCCGCGATCCATACGAATGTTCCATATTGCGTCGCAACTCTACCAGTTGCACCACGACCCTCTTCTATCATTCTTCCGATTATTTGCAAATATGTATGTGTGCTCATACATATGTGTGTATGCATAGCATTGTTCGGCGCGGCCAGCGGCTCCGGGCAGCGCTGCCGCCAAAGCAGGTAGAGAAAACGTTCGAACATATGTTTGTATGTTTCTGTTTGTTTGTATGTGTTGCGCGCATGCAGTGATTTTGCAGTAAAATAACATGCACTTTGAACCGAAATTTCTCTCTTGTTTGACATAGGATTTTGATGCCACTTTCAGGAAAGTTAGAAATAGTAAGTCTCTAAGCAAATGTTAAATTACAACATTGTACTATTTGATTTAAAGCCTTAAAAAAAGGCATTGAAGTTGGAGAGTTTTTTTTTATTTTTTATGAGAAAAGGGGGCGTGGCAGCTCAAAATTTTGAATGACATTATACTAAGGCTGTCTCTAAGAACCTGTTTACCAAAATTTGTGCTCCTAAGTGCTATAGTTACTGAGATATTCGCCTAAACCACAAATTTTTTCGAGGTGTGTCTGGTTTTTTGCTCATTGCGGGGGCGGTAAGGGGCGTGGCAACAATTTGATCTGCTCGAGAAAATAGCGGACTTACATTCCAAATTTGGTGTCTCTAGCTCTTGTAGTTTAAAAGATACAGGTGTTCATACGGACGGACAGACGGACAGACGGACATTGCTATATCGACTCGGCTGTTGATGCTGATCAAGAATATATATACTTTATGGGGTCGGCCACGCCTCCTTCTGCCTGTTACGCACATCGCGCTTCTGACAAACTTAATAGACCCCTATACTCTTTTTTAAAGAGTACGGGGTCTAAAAATACTTACCCGAAATACTCGAGTACTTGAGCGACGGTTTGCCGTCGGGAAATTGAACAGCGCGCGTTAGAGGATAAAAAGGATTTTCTGCATTAGAGAGAATGCATGTAACAGGTAGCAAATTACAGTTTTCGGGTTTTGCCAAAATAAACCAAATAGGCAACATTTTTACAATATGCATTTTGAGAGTTGACAATTTATAGATAAACGGTTTCTTCATGCCAAATTGTGACTTTGAATACCCTTGCAACAAATATTAAAACAGGTGTCCCATAATTAACCTGTAATCTATTAGTCACCTTGATTCTCATTAATGTGAATATTTAAATATATAAATTATGTTTTTTATCTTTTATGTAAAATTTCAATGGAAACAATGCCTTGCTTCTTACTTAAACTATCGTTTATTAATTGATAAAACTATCATTTATTAATTGATAAAACTATCATTTATTAATTGATAACATTTAACTAGTCCATAACAAAAGAGCGTCGCAAGACTATACCCGCGCACACGATCGGGTAAAAAAAGAGCGGATAGAAAAAAACCCGAGTAAAAATTTACTTATACTTCACAAGGGTGGTTTTTTTCGAGTACACATTTGATGCGGTGTTTACGCCACCAAGTAAAAAATGAGTTGGTACAAGAATGATCGGGTAAAAAAATATCTTTCATGGAAATACCCAAACGAAAAGGAGTAAAAAAATATCCGATACTTTTCGGGTAGAGTAAAAAATGATTCGAGTCGAAAAATATTCTGTGTGTGATTTGGGTATTTTTACATGCGGTGTATCGCTGCAGTTCTCTGGTATGTATGTGTATATTCAGCGCGGCCAGCGACTACCGGCAGCTCTGTCGCCATGCAGGCAGCGAAAACATTCGAACCACTAACCAGAGAATTCTCTGGTTAGTGATTCGAACATGTGCTTGTATGTTTCTATCTCGCTTGCACTCATGCATGATATTGCATTCAGTGATCAAGGTTCATTCAGGATAGTTTGATATAGTTAGTCTCCACACGAATTATAAATTACATTACTGTACTATATTAACAAATGCCAAAAAACGGAACGAAAGTTAAGAATTATTTTTATTAATTGGAAAAAGGGTCGTGGCAGTCCAAAATTTTAAATGTCAATGCATTTAGGATGTCACTAGGAACCTTCATACCGATTTTTTCCGAGGTGTGTCTAGTTTTTTGCTCATTGTGGGCGAATGGGGCTTGGTACCGAAAAAAAAAGATTCTTGTATTGACTGACTAAATATCTGATCGATTGAGACCAAGCTCGAACTTGTAGCTCCTTCCATCTCTGAAATCTGTTTGTTCATACGGACAGACAGACAGACGGACAGACCGACAGACGGACAGGAGGACATGGCTATATCGACTCGGCCTGTGATGCTGATCAAGAATATATATACTTTATGGGGTCGGCCACGCCTCCTTCAGCCTGTTACAAACATTTGCACAAACCCAATATACTCTTGCAGAGAGTATAAAAAGAATAACTCTCTGTCTCGGTTGCACATGCTGTGAACAGGCCTTAGAAAACAAATGATAACATAATTCAAACTAAACTTAATTTTTAGACCCTGTACTCTAAAAAAGAGTTAAGGGGTCCATTAAGATTGTCAGAAGCGAAATGTGCTTAGCAGGCAGGAGGCGTGCCCGACCCCATAAAGTATATATATTCATGATCAGCATCACAAGCCGAGTCGATATAGCAATGTCCGTCTGTCCGTCCGTATGAACACCTGGATCTTTTAAACTACAAGAGCTAGAGCCACCAAGTTTGGAATGAAAGTCCGTCTATATATCAGGCAGCTTAAGTTTATTTCAAATTTTTGCCACGCCCCCGCAAGTGATGAAAAACTCCATGACTTGGAAACGACTTAAGCTACCGTGACTAAATTCACACCATTATAACTATCCTCACCAAATTTGATCCAGATCGGACCACTACAGCCTATAGCTTCCATAGGACAAATCGGTCGAAAATTAAGGAAAATTTGGACTAGAGGAAGTACGGGGTCATTTACAGTCGGCTCGCTCGACTGTAGCCTTTCTTACTTGTTTATTTTTTGGTTTTTATTTTATTATGGTTTTTGCATATTAAATATTAAAAGAACCATAAAGTTGCTTAGCCTTAATAGTAAGCATTGCTTTTATGTTAAAAATGGATTGAAATGATTACAGATTAGAATAAAATTGTCGACACATATTGTTTGAGCACCAAATATTTTTATCTCCTTTTATATTTTTATTTTATAATTTTAATCTTTTTTAAACTATTTTTATCGCGTACTACAATGTCAGTTAGCATTGATACAATTAAACCGTTGGCTGGTCTAAAGCCTAACCTAAAACCATGGCAAGTAATCAGATGGTCAGACATGCAATTGAGCAACTTATACACTGATTGGGGAATCTATTACGATCGCACGCAGAACCTAGCGGCCAGCATGACATATTTCAATAAGGCGCTGGATATCCGCTCGGATGATGCCGCAACATTGACAAGGCGTGGCCGCATTAAAAGGATGCAAGCTCGAGCGCCTGACGCTCTCGTCGACAGTTTGAAAGCCAAAGGTTCAAGACGTATAGTTCTTTTTGGCTCTCGCAGATTATTAATAACTGTATTTAATTTTCAGGAATTTTAAGTAGATACAATCCTGATATGTTTGATCCAAAAATTAACCTGGAGGTTTGTGACTCGCTGTACGAATCGAATAGGCTGGAGGACTCCATGGGAAGCCTTCATCATAATCTAAAACTTTTTAGTCAAACACAAGCACAGCCAGTGCTGAATCGTCTGAACGTGGTAAGTATCCTATATCTATGACCCCATATATATTTATCTTTAGTACAAAAGTTTTATCAATAAATCAGATCACTGAGAATATCCATGACGCTCTTTCAGACGAAACAGCACCTGCTGTTCACCGACTTATTGACAAAATGACGGCTAGTTCGGAAAAGCAGCCCAAGTTTGTGAAGCCGGAGTGTGATGTACTCAGCATTTTAGAAAAGGAAGTAGGTCTTTACCCTTGGGTGTTAACACTAATAATCATTGTCGTTTACAGGCAGAGTTGGTCTCCCCTTTGGAGAAGAGAAGACGGAAACGTGAGTTTAAAATCCACAATCAAAACTATTTGGACAAATGTTGGATGGATGTTACTTTCCTTAAGAAAATACGTGAAAATCCGAATCTCTTGATAAAACAGTTTTCCGAGTCTTCCAAACATTTAAAAGCACTGACTGAAGATCGATATAAAATTGTGCGTACTTTTACGGTAAGGTCCCATCTCAGGCTTAATATATGTGCTAGCAACATTTTATTGGCTAAGTTTAAATCATTAGAAAATGCTTCACACGCGCTGTCCCAAATACAGTCATCATATTGTTAAGTATCCCAACGAGGAACTGTACCTAAAGTATCAACAAGAAAATCTTTTTCGCATACAGTATCAAACAAGACGAAACATGTTCAAGATATTGCGAACCATTCGAAATCTGATCCGCGCAGATAAGCTACAAGTGAGTTAATACACACAATGGCAATACTTACCAGTAATTATTTACTGCAGAAATTGACAACCTTTGTTGATGAAGTCATGGGGAATTATGTCACAGTCAAAACCAATCGAATTATGCCATGGAAATTTGAATTCATTAATGAGGTTTACAACTATTTGGGTTTAGCCCGCATTAATGCATACAAAATTCCAAGTGACATGAAAGTCCTGGCAGGCAGACAACGCCTTCTGACTCTATTCAAGCTACCCACTGACATTGGAATAAGCAATACTAAAGCTAGAGACAGCATTATACGTGTACTTGTTAGACGGACGAGTGCGACAGATCAGAAGTCAGAGAAATTCAAGTTTGTAGTCATTCGTAGCCGGACAAATATGTAGATACTACAAAATGACTTTAATTTCTAGATATTTTACCACACGCTACGAATATCGCATGCGATTCGCAAAGTATCCCATAGAACGCAGTTATCTCTTGCACGAAATGGCTCAGACGCATTTAGATAACAATTCATTCGACACCTGCTGCTTGTTAGCCCGCCAATCCATAGAGGGTAAGTATGCGGCTACTAATTAATAGTATATATTCCAATACTCATTTATTTATAAGAAGCCCTGAGGGGAAGACACTACATTTGGGCAGTGTTGAGTGCTCTTGTTGCTTGCAAAGCCCATGCAATACTAGGGAAAGTCGAGAAGCAGAAGGAAATGCTCACTGAAGCCTTCAAAATGGCAAAGAAATTGAAGAACATTGATCTGTGTCTGTTTATCGACATATGTCTAAAAGTAAATGCTGAGGAAATCGAGCTGAAAAGACAGCTTATTACTCCCGAAGGAGGATTAAGGAGAAAGCACCGTCAATCGGGGAGCAGCATTGAAGCGTCCCCTTCAGATTCTTCCCTTCATCCAGATGAATCGCCCGTATAGTTGTATCTTTTTGGGTTGCAATTTTATTTTAATGTGGAAAAATTAAATGTGCTCTTTGTTTTAATCTTTTCGAGAAATCTAAACCGCAGTTTTATCCATAAGAAAACAAGAAAGAATGCTATAGTCGCGCCGCGACTTAAGAATACCCGTTACTCAATGTTCGACCGATTCTTCCGATGGGAGCTTTACGATATAGTAGTCCGATTTGGATGAAATTTGGTCAGTATATTTATATTATTGATAAATTTAATTTGTGTCAGTTTCATTAAGATAGCTTAGTCAGTTTTTCATACCTTTTTATATTGGAGCGTATTTTTGCCCGATCGGCCCTATGGGAGCTATACGATATGGTTGTCCGATTTCGATCAAACTTAGTCAGTACTTGAACTTCCTAGATTTGTACTCTCCGTGTTAATTTGGCAGATAGCATAGCTAACAAAAAAGTTCTCTATACTAAACAATTTAAGTTTCCCTGTGCATTTACCTTTACATGAAGATAGAACGCTGTTGGAATACCCCTATTCCACTTTCAAAATATTACATTTTATAACACTAGAATAAGTATTTTTAAGTGACATGGAGTTTGGTCACACTCAGTATTAATTTCATCACTTTTGAAACATTTCGTATGCAAATAAGTCGTGGTTGCTGGTGTTGCTTAATTCCAAGTTATAATATAAAATATAACCAATAGTAAATATAATAGACGTGTTTCATTTTTATTCAGTTTTTCTAAAAGGTTATGGGCCCAGTCCATGCCTAGCAAATACATATAATTACAAATTTTGATTAGCTCTGAAATTTAGTATAGTTGTGAAATTCAATTCCTTCTTTCATTCGTAGCTGTGTGTGTGTGCGTGTAAAAGAAAAAAAAAAAGATTAAAGAATGGAAAAGTCAAAGCGCAATATAAAGCCTTTTGACGGTGAAAAATATTCGATCTGGAAGTTTAGGATGAGGGCATTATTTGCAGAATTAGACGTATTAAAAGTAGTTGATCAAGTGATTCCCAACGAAGTCGATGACGCTTGGAAAAAGGCAGAGCGATGTGCAAAAAGTACGCTCATAGAGCACCTAAGTGATGCGTTCCTTAATTTTGCGGCAAGCGACAAAACGACGCGTCAAATTTTTCAGAGCTTAGACTCCATTTATGAGCGCAAAAGTTTGGCATCGCAATTGGCGTTGCGCAAACGATTACTCTCACTAAAGTTATCAAGTGAGATGCCACTATTGACCTTCTTCAACATCTTTGATGAGTTAGTTAGTGAATTGTTAGCGGCCGGTGCAAAATTAGAAGAAATGGATAAGGTGTCGCATTTGTTGCTTACGTTGCCATCATCTTACAATGGAGTCATTACAGCTATAGAAACGCTATCAGAGGATAACCTTACACTAGCTTTTGTAAAAAATAGGTTATTAGATCATGAAGTTAAAATAAATAATGACAATAGTGTTACGAGTAAAAAGGTGATGAAAGCAGTTGTGCAACATAAAATCAACAACAATAAGTACACACGCACACAAGCAAATTATAAAAATAGGGTGACCAAACCAAATAGATATTTCAAGGGCAAGCAAGGAAATAGTATCAAGTGTCACCACTGTGGAAAGGAAGGCCATATAAAGAGAGATTGTTATGCGTTTAAAAGAATTTCAAAAGAGAAAAATAAGGAAAATAGTCAAGCGCAATTGGCAACATCACAACCCGGCTTTGCATTTATGTTTAAACAAGTAAAAACAAATTTGAACAAAAATGAGTTCATATTGGATTCTGGAGCAAGTGACCATCTAATAAATGATAAGTCATTGTATTCGGACAGTGTTAAGTTGGTGCCACCTCTAAAAATCGCTGTGGCTAAACAAGGAGAATTCATATATGCCACCAAACGTGGTATTGTGCGGCTGCAAAATGAATTCGTAATTACACTGGAGGATGTCTTATACTGCAAGGAAGCTGCAGGTAATTTTATGTCA
The DNA here is from genome assembly GCA_035046005.1 of Drosophila acutilabella. Classification (NCBI taxonomy): domain Eukaryota; kingdom Metazoa; phylum Arthropoda; class Insecta; order Diptera; family Drosophilidae; genus Drosophila; species Drosophila acutilabella. The sequence goes on along the minus strand of JAWNOK010000026.1, from coordinate 1,044,796 downwards.
GTGAAGAGACTCCAAGAAGCCGGAATGTCAGTGATGTTTGACACTAATGGAGTATCCATAAGCAAAAATGGAATACTAGTGATGAAAAACTCAGGTATGTTAAATAATATTCCAGTACTTAAGTTTCACGCATATACGTTAAATGCGAAAAACAAAAGTAAATTTAAATTGTGGCATGAGAGGCTTGGGCACATTAGCAATGGCAAGTTACTTGAAATAAAAAGAAATAATGTATTCAATGATAACAGCGTTCTTAATAATTTAGAGTTGTCTGATGATATTTGTGAGCCATGTATAAATGGAAAACAAAATAGACTACCATTTAACAGATGCAAAGACAAAAGCCATATTAAAAGACCCTTATTCGTAGTGCATTCAGATGTATGTGGACCAATTACTCCAGTTACTCTAAACGATAAAAACTACTACGTAATCTTCGTAGATCAGTTTACACATTATTGTGTTACTTACTTGATTAAATATAAGTCAGAAGTATTTAATATGTTCAAAGACTTTGTAGCGAAGAGTGAAGCGCATTTTAATTTGAAAATGGTTAACTTATATATTGATAATGGTAGGGAATACCTGTCAAATGAGATGCGTGCTTTTTGTGTAGAAAAAGGGATATCCTATCATTTAACTGTGCCACATACACCACAGCAGAACGGTGTATCTGAACGAATGATAAGATCTATTACTGAAAAGGCTCGAGCTATGATAAATGGTGCGAAATTAGAAAAACACTTCTGGGGTGAAGCTGTCTTAACAGCAACATACCTTATTAATAGAATTCCAAGTAGGGCCCTCGATGAAAAAAAGATTACGCCATATGAGAAGTGGCATAACAGAAAACCCAATCTGAGTCATTTGAGAGTGTTTGGCTCAACAGAGTATGTACACAATAAAAATAAGAATGGAAAATTCGATGAAAAATCATTTAAGAGTATCCTTGTGGGATATGAGCCTAATGGATATAAATTGTGGGATGCTATCAATGAAAAGCTCATCGTTGCAAGAGATGTTGTCGTTGATGAAACTAATATGGTTAATTCAAGGGTTGTCAACTATGAAACAGATTTGCTTAAAGAAAGTAATAAAAATGGTGATGAATATTTTCCGAATGAAAGTAAGAAAATAAATTATCCTGATGTCCTGAATGAAAGTAAGGAGTGTGATGAAACTGAAATCCTGAAAGATAGTAAGGAATCTGATCACATAAATATTCCGAATGAAAGTAGGAAAAGAATTAAATCTGTTGTCCTGAATGAAAGTAAGGAAGCGTGTTTCCCGAATGAGAGTACGGAACATGAAACAATCGAAGCAATAACCAGAAAAAGTGAAAGACTAAAAGGCAAACCGCAAATATCGTATAATGAAGACGATTGTAATATAAATATGTTTATATTGAATGCTCACACTGTTTTTAATGATGTTCCAAATACATTTGACGAAATAAAACATCGAAATGACAAACATCTTTGGGAAGAAGCCATAAAAATTGAGTTAAATGCTCATGAAATAAATAATACATGGACCATAACGGAAAGGCCAAAGAACAAAGAAAGAACATTGTCGACAGCAGATGGGTATTTTCCATTAAGTATGATGAACTTGGAAATCCTTTGAAATACAAGGCTAGACTTGTTGCACGAGGGTTTACTCAAAGGTATCAGATAGATTATGACGAAACATTTGCACCTGTTGCGAGAATATCTAGCTTTCGGTTCATTTTATCGTTAGCTGTGCAATATAATTTGTATGTTCATCAAATGGATGTGAAAACAGCTTTCTTGAATGGAAAGCTAAATGAGGAAATATATATGCAACTTCCTCAAGGTGCATCAAGCAATGGTCATAATATTTGTAAATTGAACAAGGCAATTTATGGACTCAAACAAAGCAGTTTTTGAGCAGGCATTAAAAGAATGCAAGTTTCCACAGTAGATCGTTGCATTTACATCCTAGACAAGAGCGATGTTAAATCAAATATATACGTACTGTTGTACGTTGACGATGTTGTCATAGTAACAGGGGATATGACAAGTATGATTGATTTTAAAACATACTTAAAGAATAAATTTCTAATGACTGATTTAGAAGAAATACGACATTTCATTGGTATAAGAATATAAATGTTACCTAATAAAATTTGCTTAAGTCAGTCATCTTATATTTCGAGAATTTTAAGTAATTATAATATGGAAAACTGCAATGCAGTAAGTACCCCTTTACCGAACAAGATGAATTATGAATTGCTTAATTCAGATGAAGACTGTGGAGCACCATGTCGAAATCTTATCGGGTGTCTAATGTACATCATGCTATGTACACGCCCTGATTTGTCTACTGCAATAAGTATTCTGAGTAGATATAGTAGTAAAAATAACTCAGAGTTATGGCAATGTTTAAAGAGGGTCCTTAGATACTTAAAGGGAAGTGTTGATATGAAGTTGGTGCTTAATAAGAATGAAACATTTGAAAATATTCTAGTTGGATATGTAGACTCTGATTGGGGTGGGAATGAGATTGATAGAAAGAGTACCACAGGTTTTTTGTTTAAAGTATTTGATTCTAATCTGATTTGTTGGAACACTAAGAAACAAAACTCAGTAGCAGCTTCATCTACTGAAGCTGAGTATATGGCTTTGTTTGAAGCTACAAGAGAAGCGTTATGGCTAAAGTCTCTAATAAACAGTGTAAATATTAATGTAGAGAAACCCATAAAAATTTATGAAGATAATCAGGGATGTATCTCTATAGCCAATAACCCCTCATGTCACAAAAGAGCAAAGCATATAGACATTAAATATCATTTTGCTAGAGAGCAAGTGGAGAATAATACAATTTTTCTTGAGTATATTCCTACAGAGAATCAAGTTGCTGACATCTTTACAAAGCCGCTGCCAGTCGGAAAGTTTGTAGAATTCCGAAAGAAATTGGGACTCCAGAAAGACGACTAAACCAATCTACTATTCCTCGATGCCAAAGAATTTTGTTTTGTTTTGATTATTTAATTTGCGATTTTTTTTTTTTTTGAATTGATGAATTGTTAAACATTATGTTAATGAATTTCTAATTTTAATTTGTAAACAAGTAAGAAAGGCTACAGTCGATCGAGCCGACTGTAAAAGACCCCGTACTCCCATAGTATTGCATTTTATTTAAATTAAAATTTTCAAATGAAATTTAAAAAATTAAAATTAAATATTTACATTTTGAATTAAAATTAAAAAATAAATAAATTAACAACTGTCATCGTCAGCACTCGAACCCGCGATCCATGCGAAGGATCCACATTGCGCCGCAACTCTATCAGTTGCACCACACCCCTCTTCTATCATTCTTCCGATTATTTCCATATAAGTATGTGCACACATACATATGTGTGTATGTATAGCATTGGTCGGCGCGGCCAGCGGCTCCGGGCAGCGCTGCCGCCAGCAGGTAGAGAAAACGTTCGAACATATGTTTGTATGTTTCTGTGTTTGTTTGTATGTGTTGCGCGCATGCAGTGATTTTGCTTTAAAATAACTTCGACTTTGAACCGTAATTTCTCTGTTGTTTGACATAGGATTTTGATGCCACTTTCAGGAAAGTTAGAAATAGTAATTCTGTAAGCGTATGTTAAATTACAACACTGTACTATTTGATTTAATGCCTGAAACAAGGCATTGAAGCTGGAGAGTCTTTTATTTCTGATGAGCAAAGGGGGCGTGGCAGCTCAAAATTTGTAATGACATTATACTAAGGCTGTCTCTAAGAACCTGTATACCAAAATTTGTGCTCCTAAGTGCTATAGTTACTGAGATATTCACCTAAAACAGAATTTTTTTCGAGGTGTGTCTGGTTATTTGCTCATTGCGGGGGCGGTAAGGGGCGTGGCAACAATTTGAAATAAACTTGATCTGCTCTACAAAATAACGGACTTACATTCCAAATTTGGTGTCTCTAGCTCTTGTAGTTTAAAAGATCCAGGTGTTCATACGGACGGACAGACGGACATGGCTATATTGACTCGGCTGTTGATGCTGATCAAGAATATATATACTTTATGGGGTCGGCCACGCCTCCTTCTGCCTGTTACGCACATCTCGCTTCTGACAAACTTAATAGACCCCCTTTACTCTTTTTTAAAGAGTACGGGGTCTAACAATTTTTAAGTTGATCCGATACAGGTTTTTCTGGGTTTTCCCTGTATCCTTAGAGTGAATGCTGGATCACATAAGACTTCCCAGATGGCACACCAAGCACAGCCATTACTACTTAAGTTTTTGAATTAATATGTATTAAAATTTTATTTCTTTATTTAGTAATGTAATTTTTGAGGGGGCCTGTTGGAATACCCCTATTCCACTTTCAAAATATTACATTTTATAACACTAGAATAAGTATTTTTAAGTGACATGGAGTTTGGTCACACTCAGTATTAATTTCATCACTTTTGAAACATTTCGTATGCAAATAAGTCGTGGTTGCTGGTGTTGCTTAATTCCAAGTTATAATATAAAATATAACCAATAGTAAATATAATAGACGTGTTTCATTTTTATTCAGTTTTTCTAAAAAACGCCCTAAGGGGTACGTGTAAAAAATAAAAACTCGTACTGCTTGGGTATTGTACCTTTCATTTGCGACCCCTTTCACCTTTCTAGTTATTATAGTCTCTGAGATCCTTTTGTTCATACAGACGGACGGACGGACAGACGGACATGGCTATATCGACTCGGCTATTGATGCTGATCAAGAATGTATATACTTTATGGGGTCTTCCACGCCTCCTTCCGCCTGTTTCATACATTCCAACAACTACAATATACCCTTGTACTCTACGAGTAACGGGTATAATTACTTGGTTGGCAATAGTTTACATGAAAAAACCACAAATGCATTAAATTCTGTTGGTCATTTAATCATTGAAAGTGTAGAAACTCGTCCATCTTTTAACTTGTGTATAAACCTTACATGGTCCTGCTCCTGATGTTCGTGCCCGATGAAGTTAGAAACACTTTTAAGGAAAACTTTTTTTGACTTTCGAATAAAGCGTGGTGAAGGGGGAACGTAAAGCAGGATTTCTTTAGATACTCACACCCTGGATTTCTTCTTTTCGCCGGAAGTCGCGCTAACATTGCACAAAAGACGCAAATAAATGAAGCCATTTGTTGTGCTGTTAGCTGATTTTTGATGCAAAGGGTGCTTCTCTGAAGTTGGCTTGCAGCTGGTTCACAGTTCAGGTCTTAGTTTGTAGGTTGAAAAGTTTTTGCCACCTGCCATTGAAAATTGTTAACAATTTCCATTAGTTGCTTGTCATTTAAATTTCGTGTGTATTCTTAAATTCAGCATGCTATCCAGCATTGCTAACACAAGCAAGCCGAATATTCAACAACGACCACCGCACCAACTCTAACTTCAACATCGACCTCAACATCAACCATGTTCCGTTTAGCGCTGCTTTGGAGAACGCCCTATGTTTTGTGCAAGTTACGTTGCAGATGGAGGCCAACTTTATATATAGTTAAGACGACATTTGAGGGGCTACGTTAGGGCATACAAACGATGTACATGCAACGGAAGTTGATAATTTAGCAGAGGAAATCATTTGCCTTCTTTTTGTCAGTTGCAAATTAAACATAATTTTTCGCTTATATTCCTAAAACGACTGCAATTAATTTAAGTAAAAGCTGTGGTTGCTTCTATTAACTATCTTGTCAATTCCAAGCCGTGAATGCTTTAAATTAAGCTTTAAAAAATAAAAAAATTACCGCAAATTGTTCTAAATGAAGGCACTACTGCTGCCGCTGGGCCAGGATCTAAAATGTCTTGAAGCTTTTGCTTTGTGCTTTTTATGCCGCAAAATTACACAAAGCCAAAGCTATAAGAACAAAGAATGTTCATGGTTCTTGACAAGGGGAGTGGCAACAGGCAGAAGCAGCAATCTGCTAACAAACTGCAACTCAACTTTATAGACAGACCGGAGGCAGTCGTTTGTTGTAGTTGTTATTGTTATTGCTGCTGTACTGACGATTAGGCGACGTCGAAGGGGAACTGAAAGGAGAAGGTAAAAGTGGAAGTCGACGCATGCCATAAAAACACAGAACAATTTTCTGCTTGCAAGCAATTAAAAGCGCAGGCAAGCAAATAAATGGACACGCCCATGATCAAGTACCGCCCACAGCTGTTAAAGACCCCGCGACGCTTTCCTTGCTCACTGTCACTAGTGTGGCTCCCTTCCCACTTGGTGTTTATGCAGTTGCCAACTTGACGTAGTAGCTGACTAATTAGTCATAAAATTACATGGTGTACAGCAAGAATGAGCGACTAAGACTCCCAGCTCAGGAGAGGCATTAACCTAAAGGGGGACACAAGCCCCAAAGGTCCTGCAAAAACCACCCGCAGCCGAGCTCGCAAGTCAAAGTGCAAAGTGCCACCGGAAGTAGCTGGCGCTGGCGGAAATGCGTGCCTGCCCCACTGTTTGGGGTGGCAACAGTTGGCGCAACTTGGGCGCGTGGTCCCTCTATTTGTCTGTCCATCTGTCCATCTGTCCGTCTGTCTGTCTATCTGTCTGTCACTAATTGCTGATTTCCCGTTGCAAGTGGCACAGGAAAAGGAACTGTGTATGGACCACATGACGCACATATGAAAAACTTTATAACCTGTGTGCAAACTTAACAAAAGTTAAACCTTACCTTGTTTAAAGCGACATGTGTTTTATGTAGGAACTTTGATATTTTGAAACACAGATAGTAGAAAATTAATTTAGTTTTATTTATATTTATGTATTTTATGAGTTTTTTTTACGAATATTTGTATCCATAGAAATTAAAATGTAATCCTCAAGTGTTTTTTTCCATAAAAATATTTATTTACGCTGACTATATTCGCGAATATATGACTAATTAAATAATTAATATAATTGATATACACATGTTAGGAATGCGAAATATATTGAAATGTGGGAACACCACGATCATTTAATAACGACCCTATATTTTAATATTTTTGTCTTATTCTATATAATAAATAATTCTTTTTCGGTTATATATTAAATTGTGATCTTCAATTTATTTATTTATGTTCTAAAAAAAAATATTTGCATTTTACATTTATATTTATAATCAGTTTATTCAGAATAAGGTAAGCCTTTGGCATTAGTTATGGAAGATTATCTTCTCTTCAAGGCAAATACTTGTTGTATTTAAAGTGAATAATTCCCATTAAATGCTTTTAGTTGCCGACTCGAAGTTAACTTGCATTTGGCATGGACAGAAGGTATTGTGAATGAAAAGAAGATTGAGAAGGAGACAAAGAGAGGCCGCACATTTGCCACATCACTTATTAGCTTTATTGCTTTTAACAATTTGAGCTTCCGGTGCTTGGCAGTGGCAACTAAAACGTGTGCTGATTAGTGGCACAGTCGTTCTGGGCTGTTGCAATACTCGTTGCTACTTGGTGTTCGTTGTGTGGCAACGCCATAAATTTCTGTAGTTCAAGCCAGGCAGACTCAAAGGCAGCCCACGCTGAGAGGCGCATGCAACATTTAACATTGCAGACAATTTATAAGGACATTCATAGCACATGGCACACAGCGATGGCGATGGCGATGGCGATGGCGATGGTAATGACGATGAGAACGAAGATGCAGAACTAGGAAATGGGAAACGGGAAATGGAAAATACGATATGGAAAGGGGGGTGTCGACGGATGCGGTCCAGGCACATGCTTGGCATTTGGCACAATACTCTACTATGAAGGACCAGGCTATGTCCTTTTTTCTCGCATTGTGTTTGAAATTCAACATTTAAGCCACTTATGGGCAAGTTTGAACTAGCATTTCAAAGGCAGCACTAGCGTGGGTAGAGTCAGGGGTAGCGGCAGCGGTAGCGGCCGCAGGACAATGCAGGTTAGCAAGATTTATGGCAGACATAGAGACAGTCGTAGTTGGAGTTGGACTTGGAGTATCTGACAGAAAGGGAGGCGGAGTGACGCCTTGACGCGCTTTTACGTGCCTCATTGTGGCCATGGCTGTGACTAATCCTAGAGAGCGTCACATGAATGGTAAACGCCCCAAAGCGTTTAAAATAAAGCAATAGCATGCGGCTTGTAGCATGTGGTATGTGGTATGTGGCATGTAATAAATGGTCATATGCCAACTGTTAACTGCAATTATCTGGGCATTAGACTAAGGTACAACTAGAGAGTGCATCTAAATCTCTTGCATTGCTTCCCAAATAAATTCGCAGGCCATTACTAAAGACAGATGTTAAATTCTTATATTTTTCAAGAGTGTTGCCAATTTACAATAGTGCTACTCCACGAAAATAGAAAGCTTGGTATCTCCTCACGAAAGATACGCAGAGTTTGTGTATTTCGGTTTGCTTATATCTGGGCTGGGCAACTTTTTGAACGGAACTTCCTGCATCGAAGACAAAGCTGTCATTTAAACAGTTGCTGAAGCGGGTAAACCAGGACTCACTCTGACTCAGGCTTACAACTCTGTACTGTGAAAAAGCATGCAAAGTAGAGTCAAAAAGCTGGAACTGGTCATTGTCTTGAATACGGGGCAACGAGGCAAAAAGGCGACAAGGATAACTAAAACACAGCTGAATGCGACAATGTTTCCTCCATTTTGCAGTTTTTCCTGCACTCAGCCAAATCTGCAGAAAATTAGATTCAATGTGGGCGAAGGCTATCCACCTAAAGAATGGGTCATTTATATATATTTTATTTATTTTGCCTACCACTCCTAAAATATAATTGTGGCAAATTTGAATATATATTTTAGAAGCCTGGGCGAGACCTTACATGCGAATGGTGTGTATATCTGCCACAAAACAATTGCAACCATGACGAAGGGCCGTAAACCGTCGGATCAAAACACTTAAAAGCCACATACAATCAAGTAAGAAAGGCTTCAGTTGAGTAAGCCAACTGTAAAAGACTCAATCAGTACTCAATCCAGTGCACATTTTATCATACAAATTTCCCACTTTCGAAGGGATTTGCCCTGTGGGAGCTATAGGCTATAGTTCTCCGAGTTCATTACTAGTTCGGGTATTAGGTTGAGTGTTCGGATATATAATTTTGTTTTACAAGCGAAAGTTGTTATTGATTTTCATACCCTTGCAGTAGGTTACATGCTTTTTTAACAAATTGAATGAGGCGTGACCACCATAAAGTTTATATATTCTTGCAATGCAAACCAAATTCCATCCGATCGCACCTTTATTACTTAACGTCGACTTTTTAAAGAATAATTAATGGTACACCAAAATATTTCAAAATACAGCATAAATGCACAATTTCTTTAATATTCTACTGGCATACTAACACAGAAGAAAGTTATTACATTGTCCACTACACAAATGCTTCATGTGGATTTCCTTAAGGACAGAACTAAATCAAATAAATGTGTTCATCGCTAACACACAACTGAATCACAAAGACTAGAAGAAAACGGGGTGCCTAGATGCGATAGACAATGATTGTAAATAGCGAAAAGACAATTCAATGCGTGACTTGACTCACCAACTGAAATACGTACTTGAGATCAACTTCAACTTTTAATCAGCGACTGACAAAAAAATATAAACAAGAAAAAACGGTTATCTTCGGCTAGCCGAAGATTGTATACCCTTCCAGTCATGCACATTGCGTTAATATGTGTTCACTGACCGATTGTTCCTATATGATCATTGTTTGATTGATTGATTCTATGGCAGCTATATGACATAGTCACCCGATCTGGCTGCTTTTAACAAATGTTCTGCGTGCAAAGCGAATACACATCAAAGCCAAGTTTCATTAAGATAGCTTTTAAACTGAGAGACTAGTTCGCATAGAAACAGACGGACAGACGGACATGTCTATATCGACTCAGCTGTTGATGCTGATCAAAAATATATATACTTAATGGGGTTTGAAACGCCTCCTTCAATGCGTTACAAACTTCATGACAAAAACAATATACCCTCTGCAAGGGTTTAAAAATACACATCGAATGAAGGGAAAACATGAAAAACACAACTATCAAATGGAAACGTAATAGTGTCGCACATAAAAACCGTCTGGGAGTATTCCTTCCCTCCGCTTCCTTCTTCGACCATTCTCCAACCCAGAAAATAAAAGATGGCGATGAATTTGATAAGCCTGCTGATAAGAGCATGGCAGACGCAATGTCGCTCAGTTCACTTCAAAATGGCGTCACAAAATACATTTTGAAACGAGCAGAGAAAACGTGAGTTGATTAGCAATAACCAAACTTTTCCATATACATAAAAGTATGTATGCCTGTGTGTGAGTGCTTATCTGTGTGACAGTGTGTCCTTGTCTACTCGTGAGCGTGCCTATGAAACGCCATTTTTCTCCACAACCGAAGCATCTTTAATGGGCACTCTTAAAAGAATTCCACAACCAAAATGGGTTGCCACATTAGTGCCTGAAGTCTGACGGCCAATAAAACCGTACAAAATAAGATATCGGAATGGTAAACACGTTGTTAGCATATGTACGTCGTAAAGCAAACTTTGACTTTAAACTTTTGAATGTATTTTTGACAAAACATTAATAAATGTTTGTGCAATGCAACCAAAATAACTAATAAAAAAAAACACCACATTTTTAGTTGGCTACTTAGTGGTCTACATTTTTACAAATTTGTTATATTTTCGTAAATTTGAGGTTTAAGTTTATTAAGTTTAGGTTCATGCATTTATCATCATGCATATACTTCTTAATTTAAAAAAACGGTTATATTTATTTATTATTATTGCAGACTAAATTAAAATTCATGCTATATTAGAAAAACTTATTATCTTATCTATTACTTTTGGAACTTTAATCGAACAACACAAAGTGTTGCATGAATTTTCTTAAAATATTTAAATCAGGTCTGTAGACAGAATTGTTTTATTGCATAAACTTAAAGAAATAGAGCATGTGGCCTTGTTATACATATAGCTGTTTTGTGTGCCAGCAAATCTAGCTGACAAAAGCTACTCAAAATTCCTGCCAATAAACTCAAATGGCAAGCCCCAAATTCAGACATTGACAAAGTTCTCAAATATTGGCTGTGTCAAGAAGCAAAAACAACCCAGAAGGAGAGGGCAACAACAAAACACATGGAAAAACTGAAACACAATGAAAGCAAAGGAAATTAAAAGCATAAATAAAAGAGTCAAGCCCCGAATGTGCTCATCTTAGCCTATTCTGTTGACCTTACTCAGCCAAGTAAACGATGCATAAGAAGAAAAACAAACTAGTGAAAATTATGAGCAATAGCCTGGTCTGCAAATGGTATTGTGAGTATGTAAGGATTGTAATTCATTTTCTGAACAGTTGAGCAGCCCAGACGCCTAGTAGCCAAGCTACTGTATGTCTAAAACTCACAAAAATAAACAAAAACAAAATGCAAAAAAAAAATAATAAAAATAAACAAAAAATTAAATACAATGCAGGCAACAATACAAACAACAGTAACAATGTGACCGTAAAAACGGAGACAAAGTGCACTAAAAATTCAACACTTCTCCATTTGTCTAGGTTGGGTTCGAATCGGATTGCTGTGCTCTAGGTCTTGAATTCCTCTGTTTCTTTTTTGTTCTTATTGCTGTTGTTGTTGTATATGTATATATATAAATATTTTTTTTTTTTTGAAACGAACCCGTTCTCCTAACGTATATAAATTGCGTTAGAAAAAGAGTCAGAGTTCCGGGTCCATTCGTATAATTCACTTTTGTCAGACTCATAAAAATTGTTGAGTGACATTTGTTTGTGTTTCCCGTTTGCCTTTTGTTGTTGCTGTCGTTTTTGCTACTGTTGTTGCTTTTCACTGATTCCGTGTCACTGCAGCCATCTTTTTCTTTTCCACAAGAACACACAGCCACACACACAAGCACACCAACACGCGTACACACCTCCCCTGCAAAACATTTCGTTTTGTTTTTGCCGTTTTGCTCGCGGAATTCTCCTTTTTAGACCCCGTACTCAAAACAATATCAGGGGTCAGTTAGGTTTGTCGGAAGCGAAATGGGTGTAAAAGGCAAAAGGATTCCTTTCGGACTCCAAAAAGTCAATATATTCTTGATCAACATCAACAGCCGGTCGACATAGATATGTCCGTCCATCTGTCCATCCGTACGAACACGTAAATCTGAGGAAATGAAAGTATTGCACGCATGTTGAGTTTAGTTCCCATTTGTCATTTTCTAATTCTCGTAGCACTACAACTTGGAAACTATTAAAGCTATTGTGACCGAATGTACACTTAATGTGCATGATATTCATAGTACTGTACTATTATAACTGTTCTCCCCGAGTTTGCTAATTTTCAATTAGGACGTACCAGCTAAAAATTAGTTATTTTAATAAAAACAAGAAAAAATGCTATAGTCGCCCCGCGACTTTAGTATAAACATTACTCAATGTTCGATCGATTGTCCCTATGGGAGCTATACGATATAGTAGTCCGATTTCGATTATACTTGGTATATGTACGCCTTAAATGTGTACATCCTATGGGAATTTGATTCGGATAACGTAACGAACAAAAAAGTTTTCTATTCTAAAACATGCAATTTTTACCTGCTTTTACATTTATGTCAAAAACAAAAACAAACTTGTACTGCTTGGGCATTTAATCTTTCATTTGCGACCTCTCGGGTCTTTCTAGCTCTTATAGTTGCTAAGATCCTTTTGTTTATACAGACGGACAGACGGACGGACGGACGGACAGACGAACAGCCGGACATGGCTATACCGACTCGTCTATTGATGCTGATCAAGAATATATACACTTAATGGGGTCTGACACGCCACATTCTGCCTGTTACATACATTCCAACGACTACAGTATACCCTTGTAGTCTACGAGTAACGGGTATAAAAATGGTCACTAGAACGTATGCAGGGACTTTTACGGTCGGACCGCTCTACATTAGTCGTTGTCACTAGTTTTCTCTCTGTTTGTTATTGTTTCTTTTTCGTGTTTCTGTCTGTTTTGTGCCCGCATAAAAGAAAATTAGTGAGTTTTGTTACAAAAATATAAAACATTCGCCTTCAAGGGTTTTTTTTTCGACTGTGTAGGTACACATAATGACAAAGCATTCCGCTTCCAAATGGCAGTGCAGCAAAAATAAAAAAAGAAGCACAAATATCTTGATATTAATATGAGTGTATGAGATTTTTTTTTTTTAATTTTTCATGAAATGATTTTATTTGACAGTTGCTTGCAATGTGTTGGAAAAGTATAAAATAAATTACAATCTCGATTCAAAAAAATCAAATCTCATATACATACTGTTTCAATCAGGAGTGTTAGTTATCACACACATATATGTATATACAAACCCTCAGATAGAAAGCAATTTACGTGCTCTCTACATTTGTGTGTTTTTAAAGTCAACATTGAAAGTTGGTTTGGCATATTGAACTTTTAGCACCTACCCTTTGCATTCATCTAACGAACCACAAAACGTTGAATCCCCTTCGATTTGTAATCCCCCACACCACTTTCAATCCGCCTGTTATCGTGTCGACCTGTCATTCTTCCTGAAATCACAGTGTGCTGTACGTGCAGGCAGAGTCCCTGCTGTCCAGGCGACTGGTCGCGTACTCACTGCTAATGCAACTGCACTTATTAACAATCCTCGGATAGAATTGCTTCATCCTCTTCCAGTCTAAATCGCTCCGTTCCTTTTTATCGCCCTATATCCGTTTGTCGCCCCATTCACATTAATGAAGTGCTTCTATGTGAGCAAACTATACTGAGTGAGCAAGTAAAATGTAGGGCTTCAAATCCCAGCGCTGATTACATAAGAAATTCATGTTCAAATTCAAATTTAGAACAAAAAAGAAATTATGTGCAAAACTTTGCTAACAGGTAATAGTGTACTCCAATTCCAGCAATATTTTGTCTGACCATGCCGTTGTTATGCTGCCCATTGCAGTATAACATTTTTCAATGCATTCAAATATTATCAATTTGGTAACTCCTCGAAAATAACTGATTGAATTGTTACAACGCTTTACGTGTGCCGCATTGGAAATGCGCTTTTCTTTTTTATCGCTGCTCGTTTTGGTCTGATTGCCAACCAGTCAGCCAGTCATCCAGCCAGACTTCCCTCTATCCACATCAATGGCAGGGCGGCAACAACGAAATCAATTTCACTGAAATAAATTGTCGAATTTCTGGTATAAATTGCAGAACGCTTTAGCAATACTTTCCCGCATTCAACAACCGGCACTCATTTGATGTTGTTGCCGTTTTTAGTTGTCAGCTTGAAATGATTATCAAAATGTTCCAATAGAACTGGCTAGTGAAATATAAATTTACATATTTCGACGAGAGCCATAAATACAAATTACATAAGCGTTTCTTCCCTCATGAAGGCAATAAATCACCGTGATGCTATGACCTGGGCTATTTGGCCACACCCACGATATTAGTTACTCATTAATCTATTCAATTATTAAGTCAAAGGCTTGGGTGATATCGATCACAAGGAAATCATTTGATGCTCATTGGACTGTGCCATGATTAATTAATTAATAAATATATTACGTAATTGACGCATTTATTAACAAAAATAAGGTGAGAAAACTCGCAGCTCAAGTAAAACATATTTTGTTAGAGTTGAAAGGTTGAGAAGTAGGGTGAAGTAGGGTAGGCTATTAAACTCCCGAATGAATTATGTCTGTGCATGTCTTTTATGAGATCTTCATTATACTTGAGTGACAATATAAAAATATATTATACATTATAGTGATGGTTCATTCGACGTGTATGCCCTGCTGTGGTAAACTGCCGCTAATTGTTTCCAAATGACGAAGCGAATTTCAGCAAGACACTATTGCTACGTGTTTGCCACTACAAAATTCTGTGCAAAATAGCCGAAAAATGGTTGTTAAATAAGCGGATAAAAGCAGTGAAAGTTTTGCCACGTGTCCAATCCCAGCATTCAACTGACTGTCTGCCTGTGATAACCACATAAAGCACCATTTCCTGTTTTATTTTGCCAACTCATCTTTGAAAGACTCAGTTAAAAAAACACTCACCCACACTGTGTATTGAATTTTAAGCTTGTTTTTGGGAGGCTCTAAATCAGCACTCATCGGCTGTTTATTCCGCTTTTCAGTTTGGGTTCAGTGTTTACTGCATTAAACGTGATTGTCCTCATTAAATGTGAGCCGCTGTTTCTTTTCAATCCTCTATGTTCTACACCAATAGATTCATTACTTTGCAACGACTCTGATTGAGAGGATTGCTTCACGTATGCCACATTAATATTTTTATTCATTTGGTTTCATCTGGTTTCATTTCCATTTCCGCTATGACACACATGAGTCCATTAAAGTTGACAGCGTTTCCAAAACAAATTTATACAAGAAATAACAGCACAAATGATCTGTCTGCCCCTAAATCCCGTTCTCTCTGTGTCTTTTTCTCTTTGGATAACAAATCCGAAAAAAACTAATTTTTTTGTTTAACAACCACTTATTTAGATTATATTTGCTGATTTCCACTTATGTTGCACTTAATGCGAGCATGCCAGAATTCGTCTCCTGTATCTCGTATCTTCCATGCGTTCAATTTATCTGGCAGTGGTTGTATTTACGCTGTGTATCAGTTCCCCGATGTTTGCCGAGTTGCCGCCACTCGAACATGATTGATAATTCTGATGATTCATGCGTGTAATTTGGATTATGGTTTGGGATTGTGTCCCTACTGCCCTTTCTTTTCAATTTCGGTCCCTCTGAAGTCATGGGACATACATATGTTCTGACATTTATGATAAATTCATGTGGCAAATTGTTTGTGTCACGCAAACTCAATACAAGTCCACGATTTGAATTCTAGCTGAGTTATTCAACCTTATGGGAATTTCTATCGTATATATTTACACTGAATGCACAAACTTTCTATTTGTTTGGCTCCAAAATGGAAAACTTGTAATCAGTTAACCTTAAGAAAATTTCGACTAGGGATACTGTCTCAGCAAACCACCACAACCCATTAAAGTAAAGCTAATTAAAATACAGCACGTTCCCAATGTAGCCACTGAATTACGCATCCATTCTCAACCATTTGAACCTCGTCATAAAGTGAGCCATAAAACAGTCAGCAGGCAACAGTGAAATGTCGACAGTTGAAGTCCTTACCGCTGCCATCAAAAATATTGTAACACATTTTGCCTATTAATTGCCACCTTCTGCAAAGGCTTCAACACTTTCAACAATTCTATCCCCAGTCACTCATCAAAACAGTTGCAGAACTCGCAATTATTACCTGCAAGCCGAAACTTTATAATCAACCATCAGTTGGGACCCCACAGCGCATAAACATATTAAAGTTTTGAAATATTAGAAACACAGGTGAGATATCGATTTAAGGCTGCAAAGGTTGAGGCGCTGGTAATTCGAAGAATAACTATAAATTCATTTGCGTACTCTTAATCTACATGTACCAATACAGTACGCATGTCAATACTAGTCATTAAAGTCATGCTTCAAATAATCTGCATAGATGAAAAATTTTCTGGAGCTCCAATGTTTAACCAAGTTATTGTGAATTTTACAGACTTCAGCCAAAAACTTTTAATTCAATTGGCTCTCGAAAATACTGGTGTAATTACTGCAATTTTGGCAGTGATTTTACCCACCATTGCCATGATAAGCAAATGCAACTTCCTAGGCCCACTGTCAACGCATATGTTGCCATGGGAAAGCAAATAAATGAGGAATATTGCGACAAAACCGACAATGTTGTATGCCAAGTACACAAAATACACGCTAGCAAGTTCATTGCGTCAACTTTAGCAGAGCTGCGCTGAAAGACACAAAAGTTTTCCTCCCAAAGGATTCTCAGGTAAAGAGGAAACGAAGGAACGAGGGAAACTGGGAACCATCGAAACATGACAGAAGCTTCTCTGCCGGCAGCAAACTGACGAATACGCGACCTCCATTTTGGTGAATGGCTGACTAAATGACTGAGTGTGTGTGTGTGTGTGTGTGAGTGGGTGTGTGTGTGTGAGAGAGTGTTAGATTCAATGTTTGAGTCGTGCAAAAGTTCAGCCATATTTATGGTAATTAAAATTGATTCGAAAAGTTTAGATTGTCTCTGAGGTTTGATACCGGTGTGGGCTCTAAAATTCGCTGCACAGATTTCATCATGTTACAGAGTGCACAATGTTTGTGTATACAATATACCTCTGACATCGGCGTTGGCATCGGCACCCAGTATGTGACAAAACTTTCTAATTAAAGTTTTGTGCGGCATTGCGAGTAAACCAACTCAAGCCCAAACTCGAACCCAATCCCATCTCTAGAACCTCCACAACTGCAGAGATAGCGACAAAAGTATTAAGCTTTCATGTGAGTTTGTGTGTTTGGTTTTTTGTGGTAAAGGAGTTGAAAGATTTTAGCTGTCTGTTTTTAGGTGCAGCGTTTAATGTGCTACTGAGATTATGCTGGCACTTCAAAATAATTTACAGTTTTATTTGAGGTTGCGTTTTAATTAACTTTCTGGCCAATTAGACAGCCCATTTGGCCAGTCAATAGACAGCAAAAAAGCCCAATTTGAATACACTTAGCATTTAAATTCCTTCTCTCCATTTCAAAATCCGTCTCGTTTATGTGTTCATTATGCCGAACAGTGTTTCTGAAAAAAAAAATTTTTTACTCCTGCCGATAAATTTTATTCAATTAGTTCGTTTGCAATTCGTCAACGTGACAAGCCCTTACAATTTACCTGTACCGACATGGTCGTGGCTGTATTGATTTCCCATAGAATATTTACTGTTTTTATACTCTCTGCAAAAGTATATTGGGTTTGTGCAAATGTATGTAACAGGCAGAAGGAGGCGCGGAAGGCCCAATAAAGTATATATATTCTTGATCAGCATCACAAGCCGAGTCGATATACCGTCTGTCCGTATGAACAAACAGATTTCAGAGATGGTAAGAGCTACAAGTTCGAACTTGGTCTCAATCGATCACATATTTAGTCAGTCAATACAAGAATCTTTTTTTTTTTCGATGCGACGCCCCATTCGCCCACAATGAGCAAAAAACTAGACACACCTCGGAAAAAATCGGTGTTTTCGCCAAATATCTCAGTAACTATGGTACTTATGATCACCAATTTTGGTGTAAAGGTTTCTAGTGAAAGCGTAAATGCATTGACATTTAAAATTTTTGACTGCCACTCCCCTTTTTCCCACAATTAATAAAAATAATTCTCAAGTCTCGTTCCGTTTTGAGGCGTTTGTTAATATAGTACAGTATTGTAATTTATAATTCCTGTGGAGGCAAACTATATCAAACTAACCTGAAAGGTGCATTGAAATCGCACTATAAACAAGAAAACTAGAAGCGTTACAATATTGATAACTGAATGCAGTATCTTGTATGAGTGAAAGCGAAACAGAAACATACAAGCACATTTTCGAATGTTTTCATTGCCTGTTTGGCGGCAGCGCTGTCCGCAGTCGCTGGCCGCGCTGAATACACACATACATACATATATGTATATGCATCATATATTGGCTTTCGTATGTGTATTCCCATACAGACAAACAGATGAATGTGTAATTATGCTTAGATTGTTTTTGTTTCAACGTGTTTCTGCTACCTCATTGGTAGCAATTATACACCAGT
The DNA here is from genome assembly GCA_035046005.1 of Drosophila acutilabella. Classification (NCBI taxonomy): domain Eukaryota; kingdom Metazoa; phylum Arthropoda; class Insecta; order Diptera; family Drosophilidae; genus Drosophila; species Drosophila acutilabella. The sequence goes on along the minus strand of JAWNOK010000026.1, from coordinate 1,026,148 downwards.
ACGGGAATTTGAAAGTAAACAAGAAAAAAAAGGTTATCTTCGGCTAGCCGAAGATTATATACCCTTGCAGTCATGCACATTGCGTTAATTTTTTTTCAATGACCGTTTGTTCCTATGGCAGCTATACGATATAGTTGACGTCTCCTTCAATGCGTTACAAACTTCGTGACAAAAACAATATACCCTCTGCAAGGGTATAATAAAAGGTAAATTTAAAGTTTGTCGATTATCATGGTACACTTTAAATTGACAATCACATAGTATTCTGTAATAAAATTTAATTAAGTTTTATCGTTCAAATTATTGCCGCCAAGTTAAATTATACCAAATTATAAAAATTATAAAATTAAAGGATTCTCAATTTTTTATACACGCTGTAATTGAAGAATTCAATTTATATCCGGTATGTGGTGTTATGAAAATAAAATTAAATTTGAGTTGTGTTTTTAGGTTCAACGTTTACACATTGACAACTCAATTATATTACTTATTGTGCTTGTTATGATTTGAGTACAAATTAAATTAAACTATTTGTAAAAGTTTTGAAGTTTTATTAAACAGTAAAAAACTAAGATGAAAATATGTCTTGTATAGTTATTGCTTCGGATTTGTCCCCGTTCTTAATTCCCTTTTCCCTTTCTATAGGGCAGTTCTCTGTTTTAAGTTGTTCTCTGGATGGAAGTGCAACACAGAAACTGCGAAAAACTTTCATAATTCATTTCTGCCTGAGTGTAACAATTTTTGCACTTTATGACTTTCGAGTGCGCTCAGCGAGTGGCTCGAGTCGGGCCCGCAAATCATGTAACATTTCAAAGTCACCCTTTCACCCCTTGACTCCCTTTCACCCATTTGGGCAACATGTTGTCTCGCATCTTTGCCTTAAAGCTTTAGTTGCCAACATTTGAGTAGCGCTTTTGTGCTAATTATGAAGAAACTGCAAGAGTTCGTCAGAAGGTTGTTGGATGGTTGGATTGTCGGATGGTCTGTTGGTATGTTGGCCTTAGCTGATAGACGGCACTCTCCACTTGGCAACTACCGAGAACGAAAACAAACTTGAAGCCGAGAACAACAAGCAAGGCAAGGCAGTAAATGGTCATAAGCCACAAGAAGGACGCAAGTCAACTACGTACAGAAGACTGCCAAAAGGCAAAGGCAAGAGAGCGCAAGGCAATTCCAAAACCGTGACCAGGAAGTTGTAAACGGCACAGCCAAAACAAAAGTACCGACAACATAACCCATTCTCTCTGTCTCTCTCTCTCTCTTTCTCTTGCTCTCTCTCTCTCTCTCTCTCTCTCTCTCTGTCCCTTACCCTTTCATTCCCTGTGCTCTCTTCTTCACTTCTGTTTGAACATTGTACCATGTTCTAGCTAGTTCGTGAGCAAACAGATTGGCAGGCAAAACGACCTCGCCTGGTCAAAATACGTGTAGGAAATGCTGTTGAGGCTTGTTTACCTGCAAGTGTTGCCCAGAAAAACAACTGGCAGTTCTTGTTGAAAAATAAAATGTTCCACAAGGGCAAAGATGTTGCTTGCCTCAACAGGAAGCGAACTGAGTTCACAGCGCTTCAGTTATAGCCATCTTTCCCGTCTTTCTGATATTCGAGCTAAGGGACAAAACAGAAACTGTTGAATCACACATCAAACTGACGAAAAAAGTGTATATACGTCATACCTCTCGTCAGTTATTTCCACTTTCAAGTGAGGTCCATCTCAAAACTGGGATTGCCTTTTCATGAAACAATTCAATCGACCAACTTTTGACAACTATTAAACGATGTTTTTGTCACACATCGTAACGCACCTTTGCCCACAGTGCCCTTCAGTTGATACCACTTAAAATTTTTCGATTTATATGCCTCCCCAAGGTAAAAAAAAACAATTGAGGGCAGAGAACGCGTAAGAGATACAGGGATAAAGGAACCTGGCCAAAAATCCGGAGACTTCAGCTCGAAAATGAACTCCCAAACACATATGTAGTCGCTACAACCACGTTAAATAAATAAATACATGTTATTAAATAAAAATGATAGCAGTTAAAGCTGTACTACATCAAGTAATATCGAAAACAATAACAAGTCTAAACCAACAATAACAACTGTAAACGATTTTTTGTTAATTTTAATACTTAAACCAATGGTTGCCACGAGGATTGTGACATAAATAATGCGCTTCTGATGAAATCGTGCACATAAATTTTGAATCAAATGTAAATAAATTATCCGATTTTGATAGTGTTCAATTAAAGATAAATAATAAACTAACGAGCACCTTTGTCTTTATTTTTAATACCTTTATGGTACCTATGGTAAATTTTAAACTTTTTATACTCTCTGTCTCAATCGATCACATATTTAGTCAGTCAATACAAGAATCTTTTTTTTTCGATGCCACGCCCCATTCGCCCACAATGAGCAAAAAACTGGACACACCTCGGAAAAAATCTGTGTTTTGGGCGAATATCTCAATAACTATTGCACCTAGGATCACCAATTTTGGTATGGAGGTTCCTAGCGACATCCTAAATGGATTGACATTTAAAATTTTGGACTGCCACGCCCCTTTTCCCCACAATTAATAAAAATAATCCTCCACTTTCGTTCCGTTTTGAGGCGTTTGTTAATATAGTACAGTATTGTAATTTATAATTCCTGTGGAGGCAAACTATATCAAACTATCCTGAAAGGCGCATTGAAATCGCACTATAAACAAGAAAACTAGAAGCGTTACAATATTGATAACTGACTGCAATATCTTGTATGAGTGCAAGCGAGACAGAAACATACAAGCACATGTTCGAATGTTTTCGCTGCCTGTGTGGCGGCAGCGCTACCCGCAGTCGCTGGCCGCGCTGAATACACACATACATACATACATGTATATGCACCATATATTGTCTTTCGTATGTGTATTCGCATACAAACAGATGTGTGTTTGATTATGCTTGGATTGTTTTTGTTTCAACATGTTTTAATGCAAGTACTACACATTGTAATAACTCTTGACCGTTTTTATAATTTAATCGGGGAAAAAATGCAGAGAGTATTTTACGGTCGGGCGTGCTCGACTGTACTTTCCTTACTTGTTTCCTTTGTCCCTTCAAACCTGTGTCACTAATTATGCTTAACATAATCCATTTCGTATCTTATAGACTAACTATCTTTCTCGTGTGGTTTGTTTTCACTTAGAACGTCACTTCTTTCTTATCTATCTAACTATTCTAGATTGAACGTTGAAGGTATAGCACAGTACTATGTACTAAGTATTCTTCTTTTTATGCGCCTTAATTTCGCGTATCGTCCACGCGCAATCCGTTTTCCGCGGACCTAATCGTTAATCAACGCGTTACTAACATTTTATTCTCTTCTGGTCTGGTTAGTGTTTTGCTGGGGTTTTCCTAACACTTGCAACGAATGTTGGACCAACATTTTTATTGATTTTTAATTTTTCAATACTCCCCAGTTAACGTTAATGTACATTTTAAATTTTAATAATTGTAATATTTACTATTTTTAAATTAAGTTTTAAACTTAATTTTTAAAAATTTAATATTAAAAATAATCTATATTTGCATTTATGTCGACTGGTCTTAGTCTGACAATAAATAAATAAGATTGTTTTAGGAAAACGGTAAGTCATTGTCCATGGATTGCATGACAAACACAATTTTTTATTTAATTTTTTTATTTATTTATTTATGAACGCAGACTAAGTGCAGTCGCGAGTATTAACCAAAATATAAAGTTATATTTATAATTAAAATTACTATTAAAAACTATAAAAAGTAAAATATAAAAATTTATTTTAATTGAAAATATTAAAAAAAAACAAGAAAAAAAGGTTATCTTCGGCTAGCCGAAGATTGTATACCCTTGCAGTCATGCACATTGCGTTAATTTTTTTCAATGACCGTTTGTTCCTATGGCAGCTATAAGATATAGTAGTCCGATCGAGTTGAAATTCGGTGTACACATAGGATTTTATGCCAAATGCATATGGAGCGAATTTGGTTCAAATCGTACAAGAGACACAGAAAATTTTCATACTAAGCATTTTCAACCGATTGTTCCTATGGCAGCTATATGATATAGTAGTCCGATCTGGATGAAATTTGGTGTACGCATAGGATTTTATGCCAAATGCATATGGAGCGAATTTGGTTTAAATCGTACAAGAGACACAGAATATTTTCATACCAAGCATTTTCACCAGTTTTAACCGATTGTTTCTATGGCAGCTATATGATATAGTGGTCCGATCTGGATGAAATTTGGTTTGCACACGGGATTTTATGCCAAATGCATATGGAGCAAATTTGGTTAAAATAGCTCAAAAAAAAATTTTTTTTCATCCGATTGTTCCTATGGGAGCTATATGATATAGTGATCCGATCTGGCCGATTTTAACAAATGTTCTGCGTGCAAAGGGAATACACATCTGTGCCAAGTTTCATCAAGATAGCTTTAAAACTGAGAGACTAGTTCGCATAGAAACAGACGGACAGACAGACGGACAGACGGACATGGCTATATCGACTCGGCTGTTGATGCTGATCAAGAATATATATACTTTATGGGGTCGGAAACGTCTCCTTCAATGCGTTACAAACTTCGTGACAAAAACAATATACCCTCTGCAAGGGTATAATTAGTTAATTAAATTATAAATTATTTAATAGTTAATCTGGGAATAAAAAGTCAAGAAATTGAACGAACATTTGTTGCCAGGATTGGTGAATACCCAGAAAAACCCAACCATATCAATGCAAATGTATGCCAAAACTATCAAGAAAGATCTCTGATTTAAAGGAATGCATGAATGGCAAAGATGTCAAACATACTACCCCTGGATATCAGAGATTCAACGGAGTTGGCTGTAAAGTGAAGCTTTAAGATGGGAAAGAGAAATAGGTGTATCAATTATTCTGTAGTATTCATTATAATGAGCGCGGAATACCTGAAAGCGATCGTGCAAAGCGTAGTAATTAGTGCATGTAGGAAGAAATAAAGGGATGTATTACCTGGTTACCCTGGTTGGAGTATTGAAATTAAGGCGTTCTACAGGGATGGGGAGCAGATATCACCAATTATAAGTTTATGAAGGAAAATAACTCCAAGAACTCTCCTACGATTAAAAAGGGACGGAAGATTTAGGAGCAAGAGCCTATTGGTGTAGGATGGAAGGCGAAGATTAGGGTCCCTATAAAAACCTCGAAGTGCGAAGAGTAAAAACTACTGCTGCACCGACTCAACTAATCTTGAGTATGAGCATGTTGAGAAGACCAGACACATGAACAATATTCAAGAATGGGTCGGACAAGGGATGTGTAAGGAAGTTTAGTGACGAAGGCATCATTAAACTCTTCAGACCAGCGCTTAATTAAACCAAGAGGGGCCTTGGCTTTATTAACAATTGTGAAGATATGATATGTGAAACTTAATTTATTATCAACAAGAAAGAAAAGTACAGTCGAGCACGCCCGACGGTATAATACTCCCTTTTTTTTCCGTTTAAATTATTAAAATTGGTCTGGAGATATTACAATGTGTAGTATTTGCATTAAAACACGTTGAAACAAAAACAATCTAAGCATAATCAAACATACATCTGTTTGTCTGCGAAAACATTCGAACATGTGCTGTCCCGCTTGCACTCATACATTGATATTGCATTCAATTATTAATATTGTAACGCTTCTAGTTTTTATACTCTCTGCAAGAGTACATTGGATTTGTGCAAATGTATGTAACAGGCAGAAGGAGGCGTGGCAGACCCCATAAAGTATATATATTCTTGATCTGTCGCTAGGAACCTCCATTCTAAGATTGGTGATCCTAGGTTCCTTAGTTACTGAGATATTCGCATCGAAAAAAACAAAGATTCTTGTATTGACTGACTAATTATGTGATCGATTGAGACCAAGCTCGAACTTGTAGCTCTTACAGTCTCACTTTACATGTTTGTTCATACGGACAGACAGACAGACGGACATGGCTATATCGACTCGACTGTTAATGCTATATAAATTCTATAATGTATATTAAGTATATACATTATGGAATCGGAAAGCCTGCTTACACCGGCTACGCACATTTAGCCTATATTAAACCTAATAGACCACTGCACCTGAGTTCTAAAAGTGGCATAAAAATCCGAATCTAAACAAATGAGCTAGACACTTAACAACATTGCTAAATAAACGCAATGTCAATGCATGTCTGCAAGCGAGACAGAAACATGCAGAAATATGTTGGAACGTTTACGCTGCATGTTCGTGAACATCTGGACTATAAGAGCTGGAGGCTCTAAATATGGTGTACGCAGGTCAAATTGATTGTAAATTGTTGTTTTTAATCATCCTCACCAATTTTTAACCGGATCGGCCTATAGCTATATAGGACATTTCTTTCAAGGCATGTAGTGTTAGTTATGCTATCGCAACCAAATTTAAGTTTGATCTGGATCAGACAAATATAGCCTATAGCTCCCACAGATCAAATCGGTCAAAACTAAAAATTTTGTAATGTAATGTTAGTTGAGTGATCGCACCAAAACTTCGACTGTTACTTTCGTACTTGTTTTCTCTAAGTAATCTGTATAAATATTTTATTACAGGTTTAATTTTGTTGAGCATTCCAACCTGATGGTAAATCTACTTAAATCATTTTAAATGTGTGTTGTAAAAAGAATATTATTTTGCAAGCCAAATCTTATCAGAGTGACGCTGAGTAATTAATTTCGTGAAACAAATTTCGTGCAAAATCCGGTTCAACAAGACAAACCAATAACACTCAACGGTGCAAGCAAATTTATTTGTTTTTTTAATTTATGAGCCTTCGCACAATGTTTGCCGTGTTAAAAATCATCGCTAAATTTTTTGCATAATTTGCACATGTATCAGCAGAGATTAGAGTTAATAGACGAAACTTAGAAGAGTAGAAGTACATTTATTTTTATTTTAAAAGCATTTGGAGGCCTGCTATTTCACCTGCATCTCCCTGCAGAAGCAATGTATATGCAAATGAGGGCGTTCACTTTAGACGAAAGAAATTCCAATATTTATAGGCAAAAAAGTAAAAGAGAAATGAAATGAAACAAGAAACTTTAAAACTAAAACCTGTTTGGGACTGCGTTAACAAAAATCAATTAGTGAGTTAATACCTCTGTATTTTGTTGAATCAGACAATATAGAATGAGTAACAGGTAGCAAATGGGAAGTGGGGTGCTCGAATTTAAAATAAGCAAAATATTTCAACAGTTCCATTTATCAAACTCGCTCAAAAATATGCGAGATAAATAACATTTGGGTGAATAGCAACACCATGTAACTGTGTGGCATCTTATCAAAAACTTGCATGTGTATTCAGATATGGCAATGAACCGTATGAGTTCACCAATCCAATAAGTGTATCTGCTACGGTGTTGACGTTGTCTGACCCTCTGACCGTCGGCTGCCTGACGTCTGTTAACTTAAAAACAAAAGTTGCCCCTGTCCCTCTATTTGGCCAGCCATTCAATCAGCTCATGCTTGAAGCTATATCAGCAACTTCGGAAACCCGTTGCCAACCGTAGCCTAATCCGGTTATTAAACTTTACACTCCACTGTGCGTAAATTCTCGCTCTTTAAATGTGCTTCACTTTTTAGTTTAGTTTCAAACCGGCGCCTATAAAAACGTGGCGCATGCGCAGCGCATCTTTTAGTTGACTTGTATTCTTCATCACGACATCTCAAAAAATTGAAAAAAGTCGAGAAAACTTATAAAAATGACACTTCGTACTGTGAGTGCCGAAACTTAACATTAATTTTTAGTGAATTGCATCTTTGTTAATCAAACGAATTGATTATTTCGGATACCTATCAAATCTGTTTTATAAGTGTTTGTTGAAAGCTATAAACCGGAAAATTTTCTATATCATTAATATTTTTTTAGCGAAGACGGCATTCAGGAAGACAAAACAAGAAAACAAGTTGCAAAGTTTTTTAGCCAAAAACGGTCATAGACCCGCACGTTTTTGCATGTGTCAAATCAGATTTTAAGCATCAGTTTATTTTATTTATGGTTTTAAACTATACAATAATACAAATTCATATTAGGAATTTTAATTAATTCTAAATAAATTTTGAAATCATTTTACACTAATCAGTTAAAAATTAGTTACGCTCCGAATGTTTGCAACTCATTTATGTTATAATTTATAAAGACTCCTTAGACCATATTATGTGTGTAAATCCGTTCAGAATGCTTTTAATCTTCAAAAAGCTCCCATGATTTTAACATATTTATATTCTAGAGGAAATGTTGAGTAAACCAGTCAATTAGCATACAATGCTAGGTTAAACTAATTCCCCTTCACACAATGATCTTGAAAACATGGCCCACTACACAATCTTGGCCAGGCCAGTATAACCAAACGAGCTGCCATAAAATCCATTTAAAAGTAAAAAACACACAAAAATGCATAAATTAAATTACTTTATGTTAAAAGAAAACCATCGTTCATTTTTAGAGAGACAAGTTAACATCATTTCCCAACTATTTTACAGTTATTAATCGTATCTGCTGCATTGATTTGCTTCTGTTCCGCCGATGTGGGCCACATAAATTATAAGTTGCCTCTGGACGTATTGGTGCCGTTCAATGATTTATTGCCTCCGCCACTCGAAGATACTTCCCCTTCAGCAGAGCCCAAAGAGGCATCGCAGGCAACAAAGGTAACGGCTTCAACGTTGGCAACGGAGGCAACGGAGGCAACGGAGGCAACGGTATTATCGGAGGCACCGATAGCTACCAAGCCGACGAAAAAGTCATACTATCAAGAGCAGACCAAGACCAAGGACACGCACCAAGTCAACGAAAAGCTGGAGCTGCGGCTAGCATTGGATCTACTTCCACCCTTCGCAGAATCAGCCTCCTTAAATGAATCAGAGCAGGCGAAAACTGAAGAAGTTCGCTCCACAACACATAAGCCACTTATTATTAGTCGACCAATTGCCCACGTAACCACTGGAAAAAGCGAACCTCACATTGTGAAGCCAAATCAACAATTTCAAATACTCGAGAGACGATCAAATAGCATTGCTAGTGATATTTCAGCATCGTCGACAAATCTGGGCATGTCAGGCTACTCGGATGATCTAATCTCACAGTATCTGACAAACTTCCAGTTCACTACGCGGCGACCTTCTCGTGGACCATTGCCGACACTGACGCCCTTTCCCCGGTACATTAAGAAATAGAAAAGTATAATAAATTATTTTTAGACAAAACAACAAACAAATTAAATTAAATCATTAAAACAATACGCAAACTAAAATCTAGTTAACAAATCAGACAGATTACGGTCAAGCAAGCCGACTTTAAAACACCCAGTACACATTCTTGTGCGAATTGTTCCATAAAAATAAGCAATTTTAAGCTATACGACATACAGATTAATGAATAAACTTGATCCGCTCTCGAATGTGGCTCAAGTTCTTAAAATTCCTGGTGTTCATACTGACTGATTGACAGTCGGACATCATTATAGTGTCTTGTCTGTTTATGCTTATCGAAAATACATATACTTTTTATACTCTCGCATGGATATATTGGGTTTGTGCAAAAGTTTGTAACAGGCAGAAGCAGGCTTGGCAGACCCCATAAAGTATATATATTTTTGATCAGCACACAAGTCAAGTCGATATAGCCATGTCCGTCTGTCTGTCTGTCAGTATGAACAAACAGATTTCTGAGACGGTAAGAGCTACAAGTTCGAACTTGGTCACAATCGACTGCATATTTAGTCAGTCAATAAAAGAATCTTTGTTTTTTTTCGATGCCACGCCCCATTCGCCCACAATGAGTAAAAAACAAACACACCTCAAAAAAAAAAAAATCAATGTTTTCGGCGAATATCTCAGTAACTATGGCACTTAGGAACACCAATTTCGGTACGGACGTTCCAAGCGACAGCATAAATGCAATGTCATTAAAATTCTTGAGCTGCCACGCCGCCTTTCGCAACAAGTAATAAAATAATTTTCAAATTTCAATACGTTTTTAAGGCATTTGTTCATATAGTATAGTATTGTAATTTATTATTCGTGCGGAGGCTAATTATATCAAACTATCCTGAAAGGTGCATTGAAATCGCACTATAAACAAGAAAACTAGAAGCGGTGGAATTGAATGCAATATTATGCATGAGTGTAAGCGAGATAGAAACATACAAACACATGTTCTAATGTTTTCGCTGCCTGTGGTGGCAGCGCTGCCCGCGGACGCCGGCCGCGCCGAATACACGCATATAACATATATGCATCATATATGTATTGTCATTCGAATGTTTATCGCATACAGACAAACATCTGTATGTTTGATAATGCTTAGATTGTTTTTGTTTCAACGTGTTTAAATGCAAGTAATATCTCTAGACCGATTTTAATAATTCAATCGGGAAAAAAGGCAGAGAGTATTTTACGGTCGGGCGTGCTCGACTGTACTTTTCTTTTTTGTTTAGAGTACACAGAGAAAAAAAATCAAGTATTTCGTACTCAAAACGGCACATTTCACACTTGATATCTGCCCAAGAATGAAAATACTAAAGTAGAGAATTTCATTCTCAATTCAAGTTCGTGTTTTTAAGTTCGGAATTCTTAATTTAAGAACACTTCATACTTAAATCAAGTTCTATAAAGTTCTTAGTTCAAGTTCCGCAAATCACGATTTGAGATCATATGTACTTAAAATATAAGAACATTTCACTCTTAAAACAAGTACGCAAGATTTTGAATCAAGACTTCGTGAACTCAATTCAAGAATGCATGAACTTAAAAAGTAAGTACAAAAAATTCTTAAATCAAGTATAACCATCTTGGTTTAAGTTTACTTGAAACTTGATTCAAGATCTCACTAACTTGAAAAGTAAGTGTTACCCATCTTGATTTAAGAACAGTAGAAACTTGGTTCAAGTATTCCAATACTTGAAGAATATCTCCCAATAAGAATACAAATCATTTTTATATTTCCAATACAACATTTTTTTATTACAATTTTTTTTTGTTTAATATATTATATTCACACATATGTTTTGTTGTTTTAAAACAAATATCTAAACATTTGATTGATGAACCGAATATTAGTAAATTTGTATCAATATAAATATAATATTGTTGGATGGTCATACCAGTTGAGGAGAACTTATCTACTATTGCGTTGATTTTCGTCTATAGTCATTGCTGCTTATAATGCGTTTTACTTAGCACTCCTGTGAATCCGTTATTATAGCCTTTCATCTGTTATGTAGGTAGAGTGGCTGCCGGTGATTAAATATGCACCGGCACACATGAGCCGCATTCGGCTCGTTGTGATACATCTGTTATGTAAGAAAGCAAAAAATATTAATATATATTAATCAAATGAAATGTGAAATATATACCTGTATTTGTTGCTGACTTTGCTTTTAGGTACAGTTGTTTCCAGCAATCGTTTTGTTAAATGTTCATTTAAATTTCTCCCACGTTGAAAGAAGCATCAAATCCTTTGATGGATACACCAAAACAATAATCTGAAATATGAGAAAAATATATAAACAATTGTTTAAATCTATATATACATATATATATGTATACATATGTTTGTATAAAAACATGTTCATATGTGTGTATACATACATATGTATGTACGCGTTCAACAGTGTCTCACAGCTATTTTTTTTGTTTTCAATTAACATTTTTAGTTGCGATAACTTAAAAACTATAACTTTAAACATTAATAGTTTTTAAGTAACAGCAAAAAAATGAAGTTAAGTGTATTAGAGTGAAGAAAATACATCTGTATGTAAACATTGAAATATTAATTTATATGTGTGCACATACATATGTACATATGTATGTACACATGTATTGTTGCATTCAACGGCAAATATTGACGCGTGCCTTTAAATATTCGGCACATATGTAATACGCTCAAATTCAATTTATTATAATATTTATATAGATATACATATATTACTCGAACACAAAAAAGTGAACAATTGCAATTGCTGTTTCTTAAGAGTAATTAAAACTTAATGCTGGTAAAAAATTTGTCCAGACACGACTGTATGTTTCAAAAGAAACAGCAATTGCAATTGTTCACTTTTCAAATAATACATGTATTTCTATATGCATTTTATAATAAATTTAATTTGAGCGTATTACATATGCGCCGAATATTTAAAGGCACGCGTCTATGTTTGCCCTTGAATGCCACAATTCATGTACATACATAAGTACATGTACAAGTACATATGTATGTATAACTACATAAAGTAATATTTTAATGTTTATATACATATGTAAATATGTGTTTTTTCTTCTTCACTTCACTTCTTCACTGCTAATTCACTTCACTTAATTGATTATATATATATAATACATATATATTTAAACACACAAAATTAAACGCGTACATTTGTACATTTATTAAATTATTACACAGTTCACTTACCTTGCAAATAGCGAAGCACTTAATTCTTTTAATAAATTTTAAATTTTTCACCGTCACTCACAAAATTGTCTACTCTCCGAGATGTTACTTTCTGCAATGCTTACTCAACAATGCAAGCAAACCGAATTCATACACATCGATGTGATCGAGCGAATTAGGAAATTAACCAGAAGAGGAAAAAAAACTTCTTTCTCTTTCCCACTTCATAGTTTCTTAAGCATGCTAAAGAACAGCGACCGATATTTACCGTTACTTTGGTTCTTCAATTTTTGTGCCTACCAACAACATGTACAATTTTTGTCGCGACAATCGGCGCGCCGAAAACGAACAAAAATATGTATGTGTGTATAGGTATACATGTAGTGGTCGGTACAGTTTATGCTTGTAGGCTTTAGCTCTGCCGCAGCGCTGCCTTCACATGTAGAGTGCGAAGCAGAGTAAAGCAATGAAATACATATACATAACGCACTTTCGCGTGTGTATTAATACACACAAGTGCTACCTGCAATTGTATGCGTGCCGACCACTGATTTACATACAAATAATTTTTTTTGTTATAATTTGTATGTATTTATTTCTGTTTTTTTTTTGTTATTGAAAATTAACATTATCAGTTTAAGTAAAACTTAAAATGATAAAGTTACTTTCAATAACAAAAAAAATAATTTTTATAATTATAATTTGTAAGTCTTCTAAAAAATGCTGTTTAAATATGTTTATACAGCCTGTAACATGAAGTAAATTATATTAAGTATCTTAAAAAAATTAAAAAAAGCAAAAATAGGAAAAAAGTAAAAAAAAAAATTTTTTCTTGTCCGACACGGGATTTTAACCGGTGCTTCGGACTTGAATTGAGAACATTCGTGCTCATATCAAGTAATTTCATCATAATACTTGAGTCAAGATCATTTACTCTTACATTGCGCTTGTTTCAAGAATTTTCATGCTCATTTTAAGTAATTCGTACTTAAACTGAGAATGTTTTTTAAGAATACAAAATTCTGAAATCAAGGTTATTCAAACTTAATTTTAGAACGTCGTTTTTCTCTCTGTGTACGGCGTCTAAAAATTGATCATTTTCGATCATTTCAAAAATGCCAATAAAGCAAAATTAAATAAATATAATTTACACAAAACCTATCATATATAGCTATTATACCTATTTTATATAGCTAAACCAAATTTGGTCCGGATCGGACATCTATAGCACAGACCAAATATGTCAAAAACTGATTAGTGGCATAAATCAAATTACTGTACAATGAGAACAGAGTCAGAGTTTAAGTGGCTAGTTTTATATTTAACAGAAGATTAAAGTCCGTTATATTTTGCTGAACATAAATAATTTTTTCAACTTTGGTAAACTTTCCTACAAAATGCCAAGGTCATTGAAATGGCTTTGCTTATCGGAATTTAGTAAAAATTTCAAATAGTAGCTGTAGGCAAATATCTGGAAACCCCAGTGCAAAAATTGAAAACCTTCAAATTCTTTTAAATGTTCATTGCTACAAGAGTAAGCATGTTTAAAGATGTTTATAGATTCAGATAGAGATACAAAACTCTTGCAGTTTCACAATTACCACTGTCCCGGTCCCGACATCATGTCAATTGCTAATTATTGACTTTGTCCAACGTGTTTAGCGATAACATTATTGTTGCTCTTGTAGTTGCTTTGAATAAGGTGTTAATGATGATGATGTTGCTGACACTTTAGCTGCTGCAAATATTACATACATTGCATAGCAGTGCAAATCTCGCCGATACTACTGTTGTTGCTCTAATCAAATCATTGGCAAACAAATTAGCCATATTCATGGGCGTTGTTTGTCACTCCGATTGATAATTGTTGTTGTTCTGTCAACTGCGTTAATTACACAGCTGATTGGCATTATTGCAATGTTGCAGTAAATACAACATCTGAATTTAAATAATTCCTGACCTCAGACTGACGATTTTACTTTTGTTCTAACCGGTTGCTATTTTTTGCCGGTTGATTAATATCATTCATATTTGTTAATCTGTTGTAATTTGCATTTATTTAAACATTAATGAACTTCAGTTTCAATTCGTATGAATTTTTAATTTTTTCAGATATAATTTAAAAGCTCTCATACTATAAGAGCTATAAGACCTCAGAAGCAATAAATGATAAAACAGACAAGCATTACCAATTTTTATACTCTCTGCAAGAGTATATTGGGTTTGTGCAAATGTATGTAACAGGCAGAAGGAGGCGTGGCCGACCCCATAAAGTATATATATTCTTGATCAGCATCACAAGCCGAGTCGATATAGCCATGTCCGTCTGTCCGTCTGTCTGTCCGTCTGTCCGTATGAACAAACAGATTTCAGAGATGGTAAGAGCTACAAGGTCGAGCTTGGTCTCAATCGATCAGATATTTAGTCAGTCAATACAAGAATCTTTTTTTTTTCGATGCCACGCCCCATTCGCCCACAATGAGCAAAAAACTAGACACACCTCGGAAAAAATCGGTGTTTTCGGCGAATATCTCAGTAACTATGGTACTTATGATCACCAATTTTGGTATGAAGGTTTCTAGTGACAGCGTAAATGCATTGACATTTAAAATTTTGGACTGCCACGCCCCTTTCCCCCACAATTAATAAAAACTTTCGTTCCGTTTTGTACAGTATTGTAATTTATAATTCGTGTGGAGGCTAACTATATCAAACTATCCTGAAAGGCGCATTGAAATCGCACGATAAACAAGAAAACTAGAAGCGTTACAATATTGATAACTGAATGCAATATATTGTATGAGTGCAAGCGAAACAGAAACATACAAACATATGTTCGAATGTTCGAATACACACATACATACATACATACATGTATATGCATAATATATTCTCTTTCGTATGTGTATTCGCATACAGACAAACAGATGTATGTTTGATTATGCTTAGATTGTTTTTGTTTTAACGTGTTTTAATGCAAGTACTACACATTGTAATAACTCTTGACCGTTTTTATAATTTAATCGGGGAAAAAATGCAGAGAGTATTTTACGGTCGGGCTTGCTCGACTGTACTTTCCTTACTTGTTTTTTTTTAGGGTCTATTAAGTTTGTCAGAAGTGAAGTGTGCGTAACAGGTGGAACGAAGCTTTCAGATCCAAAAGTGTATACAATATTATTGATCATCAGCAGCCGAGTCGATGTCCTTCTGTCCGTCCGCCCGTATGAACACCTGAATTTTCTTGCGGTATGTTCTTAAACCTTCGTCTGAGGCGCATACTAATGCGTGTGCTAGCAGGTTCGAGTCCATTTAAAAATTTTAATTTTAATTTCGAATTATAATACAAGGATTATTTCTACGCAATACTTGTTTTTAACACAAGGCATGTAAATAAATTTAAAAATGTAGATAAGTATGCAAATGTATGTATGTACGGAGTCTTTTGAAAGTCGCCTCGCTCGTCTCTCGCTCGTCTCTCTCAAATGTTATGTCAAAATATGAACTAGTATGACAAACTTCTGTGTTCACCAAACTATCATAACAAGAAGAAAGAAAAGTACAGTCGAGCACGGCCGACCGTATAATACTCTCTGCATTTTCCGCAGATTAAATTTTTAAAATCGCTATCGATATATTACAATGTGTAGTACTTGTATTACAGCTATCAGGACCAAATTCACACAGTATTAATTATTAATTTTTGTTTAATGAAGGAGCATTGCATTAAGTTATATGACACAAATTTGGTTTTTAGGCGAATGTAAACACAATCTTAACAAGAAACAAGTAAGAAAGGCTACGGTCGATCGAGCCGACTGTAAAAGACCCCGTACTCCCATAGTAGTGCCTATCTTATTTAAATTAAAATTTTAAAATGCAATTAAACAAATTAAAATTAAATATTTACATTTTGAATTAAAATTAAAAAATAAATAAATTAACAATTGTCATCGTCAGCATTCGAACCCGCGATCCATACGAAGGTTCCATATTGCGCCGCAACTCTACCAGTTGCACCACGACCCTCTTCTATCATTCTTCTGATTATTTGCACATGTATGTGTGCATATATATATGTGTGTATGTATAGCATTGGTAGAGAAAACGTTCGAACATATGTTTGTATGTTACTGTGTTTGATTTTGCAGTAAAATAACATAAAATTTGAACCGTGATAAATTTCTTGTTTGACATAGGATTTTGATGCCACTTTCAGGAAAGTTAGATATAGTAAGTCTCTAAGCGAATGTTAAATTACAACACTGTAATATTTGATTTAATGCCTTAAAAACGGCATTGAAATTGGAAAGTTTTTTAGTTCTTTTGAGAAAAGGGGGCGTGGCAGCTAAAAATTTTGAATGTTATTATATTAAGGCTGTCTCTAAGAACCTGTATACCAAAGTCCTAAGTGCTATAGTTACTGAGATATTCGCCTAAAACACAAATTTTTTCAAGGTGTGTCTGGTTTTTTGCTCATTGCGGGGGCGGTAAGGGGCGTGGCAACAATTTGAAATAAACTTGATCTGCTCGCGAAAATAACGGACTTTCATTCCAAATTTGGTGGCTCTAGCTCTTGTAGATTAAAAGATCCAGGTGTTCATACAGACGGATGGACAGACGGACATTGCTATATCGACTCGACTGTTGATGCTGATCAAGATAATATATACTTTATGGGTCGGCCACGCCTCCTTCTGCCTGTTACGCACATCTCGCTTCTGACAAACTTAACAAACCCCTATACTCTTTTTTAAAGAGTACGGGGTCTAATAAATGATAAAATAAATAAAAAATAAAATAATAACTCATAAATGCTTTATTTGTAAGAACAAAGTTTTAAATATTTTGTGTTCAATTTGGCTCTAAAATGATTGTCATTTATCATGTGACCAAAGCCAAATATACAAATGAAAACATTAAATAGGCAAGTAAAATAAATGCCGAGCATCAGTCAATCATAATCCTTTATTACAAATTTTTGGGCGTCAAATAAATTCTACAAATGACAAAATAGATTGTCATTCAAAAACGGAAGTGACCGAAACTCAACCCTTCAAATTGAGCACCGTTTATAAAATAAAGCATGGCCTTGTGAATAAAAACCTGTATACATATATACGTTTTTACATACAAAAATATTATACAGCCTTATATTGAGCTTTTTGCCATTCTGTGGCTACTAGACCCAATGTCTTACATTAAAATAAATAATTTATTTATTCAACGGCAAAATTCGTGTAAATTACCAAAGTCCATTCGGGGTTAGGCCATTGACTCGGCTGTCAAATGGCAGAGCGAATAAAGCATAGCAGTGGACCTGGTGAAATTTAGAAATTATTAATAATTTATTTTAGCACATTTCAAGGATTTTGCTCACCGGCCTCACGTTTCAGCAATTTCCGGACAACAGAACCGGAAAAATACTTGAAAACGTAATAAATTTCCAAGGCGTTGAATATGAGTAACTTACTCGAGTCTCCATGGACCCCAAACTCAAACTTAATTCCGAAATCTGTGTCCTGAGTAGGAACTCACTTGGGAGGGGTCAAGTGCACGGCACGGTTGCCGAATCAGTGCCAAAAACAAGATTGAACGCAACTTTAAGATACCTGTTACTCAGTTTTGATATTTTATGAAGAGAGCAATGATTTTTGTGATGGAAATAGTGAGTTGGATTAATACTGGATGATAAAGACAGACAATTTTTAAGCTAATTCAAATTAAGACACATTTTCGACCGATTCTACCTAAAAGAGCTATAAATATACATAGTCCGTTTTGTTTCAGACTTGGTCAGTACATGCACTTCCTTTCCATGTAAATATGGTTCAGATATAAAATGACTATAAAACATCGTGTTTTTATCTTTTCATGAATACAGCACACCCTAAAGACGCCGTGTCAAAAAAAAAAACTTGCATGGGTAATTTGTCTTTTATTTCCGTTCATTTCATTTGTTCTTGTAATATAACAAAAAATAATTACAAATAAATTCAGATAACCGGACTCTCCGCAAATGCGGAGCATGGTGAAACTGGTAGGGTTGCCGCATGTTCTAGAGTCTACGTCTGAGTCGCGGGTTTAATTACAAATAATGAATTTTGTTTATTTGTGCGTTAAAGGCAGAAGGAGGCGTGGCAGACCCCATAAAATATATATATATATTTATAAAATGCCAAAGCCATTTTATTTGCCATCAATTAAAGTTTTTCCAGCTCTTTTGCCAGAAAGCTGTCTGAAGTCTTGTTCATTTATATATGTTGCCCATACATATATACATATGTATATTAAGCGAGTCCAATTGCGTCAATGTGGTAGAAAGGCTGAGGATTGCGTCTTTTGCTCTGGCGGTTAACCAGTCAAAGTTGGCGGTGCTGAAAAGCATGACGACCCTGTTTTGAGATGCCAATTTAGTAATTTAGGAAGCACCACTTTTTCCCTCATGACAATGTCGAGCTTTCCCTTTTTTTAATGCTTTGCACGGCGGATGGATCTATTATGTTTGTATTTGCATAACAATCAAATGAAGGCGTTCCCGAACCCATAATGAATATCTTTTCTTGATCAGCATTAACAGTCAAGACTGTATAGAAATGCCCGTATGAATTTATATCAATTGTTAATTTACTTAATAACTTAGTAACTTTAAGCTATAGTGACCAAATTCACACATATGTACGCGTTCAGTACCATTAAAACTATTCGTACAAAAATTGGATTTAACAACAATAAAATTTGGTAAGGATATATAGATCCTTTTGTTCATACAGACGGACGGACGGACGAACATTGCTATATCGACTCGGCTATTGATGCTAATCAAGAATATATATACTTTATGCGGTCTGCCACGCTTCCTTCTGCCTGTTACATACATTCCAACGACTGTATATTATTGTACTCTACGAGTAACGGGTATAAAAATCGAACGGAAATTGGAGATTTGTATGGAAAACGCGCACTAGAATGATGTCGTTTTCTCATTCTTATTTGAAATAAAAAGTTAAATAACTACACATTAGTTATCTCTTAATGAACTTTATGTTAAAGGGTTGAGTTGTATAAGAGCCACTTTTGTGGGAATAAAAAAAAAAATTAATTTTTAATATATTTAATATAGTCAGAAGAGCAATGAATTGGGGTTTAAGTTTATACTCTATTTTTTTTTTCGTTACTCCTGTCGACAGGGACAGATGTCTCGTGTCCAGTTCTCAGTGCTCATTAAACTTTGCAGTGAAGTAAAGGCAAATGAAATCAGCGAATGCTTTGTGTAAAATTAAAAAGCTCATAGGGCTGGGAAAAATCAAAAAAGCCTCCCACGCCCCCCGCACTTCATTACTCTCTCTATTCAATGCTGCACGTTTTCACGGGCGGGTCTTGGAGGTCAAAAAATGAGAAAATTTCAATAGCTTGGCTTTCGGAATATGAAAAGAAAAGCGGTGCGAGGGACAGACATACGCGTGCGATTGACAAGCTTAGCTGGAAAAGACCATTAACAAAGTAAACAGCTGCAAGAGCTTCGACTAACTGAAAATAGGGGCGCAGGATCTGAGTCGAGTCAGCAGAAAATCGAAAGAAGTATTTTCTTTGTTTTGACACCTTATTGCGCAGTGGCCTGTGTGGCAAACATTAAAGCTTAGTTTTAAAGTTACGTCTGCAGTAGTATACAGCAAGTAGAACGACAAATTTTTTTACTTTGAGATTTAATATGCTAATGTTTGTATTGAAATCATCCCTAAATTAATTATTTCAAAACAAACAAGCCGCAAGATAACTTTAAAGTGTTTTTAATGTTGCTCCCTCCCCGTAAATTCTAAAAAAATTGTTTCATAACAGTATGACTTGAAACCTATTAAAGCTATGTATATTATTGAAGACGTTAATGTACTTTCGGGACAGTACATTAACATATTAAAGCCAAGCAACACCAAGCAACGTGCTTACAAACGCGCGTACTCCGGCAAACAATGCAGCCACCTCTCGCCAACCGGTGAGCGGGGACACCACATAGCGTACGGCAAACGAAAAACGCGTATCGAATTTTGCATTACTATTAAAACTATATAAATTACAATCTAGACAGAGATGAAAAGATCTAAGAAAAAGGATAGAAGTAGAACTACTTTCAACTCGAGAAAGACGGGTATAGTTACTACACAAGATTCGTAAAGAGTTATGGGTAACAAAGTTAGTTGTACAGGGTAGAAGAAAGAGGAGAAGAATGTTTCTAGTATTTCTGTCCTACAATCATACAAGGATGGAAGATTTTTTAACAACTGTCTACTACGATGAGATGGCAAGCATATAACATATTAGTGTTCCAGTTGAGGACCGTTAGGTCATAAAGAAGTAATGATTCTATTCAATCTTGATGAATCCTGTATTGGGAAGACCAAATACAAGATCTATAGTTAAGAATTGTCAAACTTGTGCTATGGATTCATAAACGAAACGAATAACGGGAATTTTACAATCGGTTTGCTCATCTGTCTGTTTAGTTAATAATCGAATATGTCTAAAAGATCCGAATACATTTATAAGAAAGAGAAGTTGCATTCCTCACAATTGGCTTTTAACAAACCTAATAGATAGCTGTACTCTTTTTGAGTGAAAACTAAACATATTTTCAAGCATTGAAATCTATTTAACCCATTAAAAAGAACTTTACATTTATGCACAAAAAGAAAATTAATCTCAATGACCAATATTGTGGTATAAGAAGATGTGAGGCCAATTGTAAATCTTAATCGGACGAAGTCGGTTCTAATCAAACAAAGATAGTCTGAAAACTGAATGACTAGTTCGAGTTAATAGTTATACTAAATCGGCTTTTGATACTCATCAAGAACATATAGGGTCTGCCACGCCTTCCCATATGTGTTAAAAACTTCGTGGCCAAAACATAATATCCCTTGAAAGGGTTTAAAAAATATCTATATTTAAGACTTAAACTATCGTTTAACCGGTTCTTAATTTTGAAGTTATTTAATCTAACATGCTATCCGGAAAAAATAAATCAAACCTTTAATTTATGACTACTTTAGGCGATTTTCTGTAACGCTTTGTGTTTTTGAGCTACGCGTACGACGTATTTTAATTACCCCCCAGCATACGAAAGCATACCTTTATAAATAATCGTGGAGTCTTAATCGACTACTTGATGCCGCCGCAGGAAGTTGTCTGACCGACAGATGGCATACCCGAAACGGCACATATTGGTTATTGAAATTGTCTCGCAGGTGTCATTAACGTCAGTCGCAATTTGCTTGCCAAGCAAACAATAGCAGCAACACAGAGACAACAGCAGGTGCGTCCTTTTGCGGTGGGTCATAAATGGAAACTGAAGACCGCGGGACAGCTTATTGGTCTTGCCTGCAATGGTGGGAGAAGGTCCTTTAGGTTGGCTCGGTGAGAGAGTAAAAGAGACAGCGACAGTGACAGCGTTTGGCATTGTCATTAATTTCGATTAATGGTCATTAAGCTACAGAGCTTGCCTTTGTTTAATATAAAAATATTTAATGAGTGTTTTAATTTATGGGCAACTTGCTCGAGTCTGCAAATATATAAGAGGGGCAAGAAATCATTTTTTAGTTTTTGCTTTTCTATCAATTCATTTTCTACTTTTAATTAATGTATTGCTCATGGGCAAGTCCTAGCACGTTTTTCGACATGCCTTAAATTTTATACTTAAAGTGCGAAATATTTTTTGTTTGCTTTTAACAAGCGGCATATAAAAACAAGAAACAAAAGTTCAGTCGAGCAAGCACGACCGTTTAATACTCTCTGCATTTTATTCCCGACTATATTATATTATTAAAATATATATTTGTTATATACACATATCTATACATGTATATACATATATGTGCCAGTCGTCTACATGCCGATCGTCTAGTTCAGCGCTGCAACCACACATGTTTCTGACATGTTTAGCGTTCAAATATATACTTTGTTAATCGATAACTTTTTTGATTATAGTCGGATTTCAATAATACTATCAGGATAATTTGATACAATTTCCCTCCACACGAGTTTGGTACATAAATAATAATACTCACACGGACAGACAGACAGACGGTTATATCGACTCGGCTAGTGATGGCGTCTGCAATGCCTCCATATACCTGTTACATACTTTTAACAAACCCATTATGCTCTTGCAGAGAGCATAAATGAAATAAATGAAAAATTTTGGAAAGAGTCGCAGCATATTTTATTGCATACTTTTCTTGCTTATTTTTTTTTCTTGCACAAATAACAAACCATAAATAATGTCATACGCTCACAAATGGCAGTCAATGGTTGCCCTTGCGCGACACGCCCCCAGCGTCCATTTGTTCATTCCGCTTTATATTTTTTTTATGTTTTTTTCTCATCTTGGCTTCGCTTTGCTTTTAGGCCAAAGTTTTGAACTACTTGCACGTCGTTCTTTTTGTGCTCGACTGCGACGTATTTGGGGATTTTCGCAGCCCTGCTGTTTTGTGTCTTCACCCGACACTTGGCCAGCTCCAGAAACAGCTTCAGGTCCGTCTCCATCTGCTTGTGGCTGCCACGCCCCTTAACCTCAGCCGCCGCTGGTGTCCCAGCTTTATGTTGCCGACGTTGTCGCGGGACTGAAACTTCAATAGGGCGAAAATGATAAATGGGCACGCTGCGTTTTCTCTCTGGATTTTCCAAAGCGTGAGTATTTGTGTTGGTGTGAGTATGTATGCTAGTTTATGTGTGTGTAAGAGTAAGAAACGCCGCATAATGTGTGAAAATAAAAATGGCCAAATATTTGTAAATCAAGTCATTTCTTGCCTGCAGTACATTAGCAACATAACTTTTACTGGAAAACAAAAACCAAATAAGTTGGACAAAATATTATACAATATTTTAAAATACTCTGAAGAGTGTTAAGTACTGTTGTGTCACACAATCGTACGCAATACATTAACTAATTAACAATAATAATAAAACAAAATGTTTTCCTAAACTGACTTGAATCAATTTATTTTAAGCTAGACCTGGTGTAAAAGCGTTTCCTGTAATCATTGAAGTGCATGTATGTAATATGGAGTAATATATATATACTTAATCAGCGTTAACAACCTATTTAATGTAGCCATGTTCGTCTGTAAGAAAGGTTCGCAAAGGTAAAATGGGCACCAGTTGGTTTATGTTTTGTGACGCGCCCACCTAAGGGCGTTTTTTTTTATGCAAATGTAAAATATCGTGTATTAGGACAGAAAACTTTGGTTTTAAGCATTTTGTTTTCTACAAATCGAACAACTATATACAAGCCATTTTTTTCCAGAATCGGGTAAAACGACGCCTAAATATGAACTAGCAAAAACATTTCCTGTATTTATTTAAGGAAACTCACTTACAATATATTCGTCAATATAATAAACACACTGACAAAGTTTTATACAGATTAGACTACTTATCGTATAGCTTCCATTAAAGTCGATGGAGTTTATGTGAGACTTTTCTGTGCGTCATTTAAACGATTGCGCTTTTAATTTTTATCTTACCCCATTGTTAATATATATAATTAAATAATTTATGTGTTTAATGAATCCAATAAATACCGCGACACATTCTAACGGCAACGTTGATTTTATTTAAAGACAATGCGGGAATTTAGGTTCACGACTTACTTTATTGAAGCACAACTTAAGACTAACAGATATCTGCTCAATCGATAATAATGAAAGTTCTGTTTACAGGGATTTAAATGTTTACAATTTGGGGGTGACCGCTAAACGCTGGGAACCAAGAATTGTGCGATTTCTCAGCTTTTGAGTGTGAGCCAAAATAAGCTGATCGAGCGGTTTTCGATCGTTGCTGATCGATTGGGTGAGATGCGCCGGCTAGGCTGCTCTTTGTTTATGATCGCCGAAATTGTTTACAAGTGCAGCTTTGGAATGTTTATAGCAGTGCAGCTTGGGAATGTTTTTAGTTGGGGAATAGTTTTTGATGTGGAATTCGACGTCTAGGCTGCTATGTCCTTTTGTTATGTAGACATACTCAGTATGAATATGTCACTATATTAGTATCGGGTATCCTTAAATCGTTAGTAGTCAATTAAGTAAAAGTCTACAAAACTTGTTAAGTTCACCGACTTCGATGCTTTTACAGGTATACACATACTTGAAAAATCCATGGCGTGGGGAAATTTAATGGATGCATTTTCCTTCCATTTTAACATAAACCGCGAAATCCTTTTGTTTGATAAATATGTTCTATGTATGCATGCGAGAGTGCGAATTTGCAAAATTGCAGTGTTCAACACGCCAATGAACGTATATATCTATGTGTGTCTGTCTGTATGTGTATTTGAGCGTACCAATCTTAGCGATAATGATGTTTACTTAATGCATTCCAGGTGCAAGAAGTTGTTTGCTATTTGACGTTGCGTAATTAGAATTTCGAGCCACATCTCCATTCTGACTGCCTGCCACATACTAATGGTCCTTGCTGAATTGTTGATACAAGTAACGCTCATTAAGCCAAACATTGTGCTTCTTTACTTCCCATACGCTCCAGCAGCATGCGACGTGCATGCGATAAGCAACGGCGGGACCGTCGCATCCAGTCGAAATACGCAGCGTATACGTATTGTCCAATGTGCTTAGAATGCAGCACACGTTTTTGCGGCACTGCACTTATCGCGTTGATGCGACACGTCCTTCCCAATACGTATATTGTAAATAATGCACATAATCACATTTAAATAAGTAATTTAATTTGTGATTTACGCAAACATACATACATCTAAATCGTTCGTTATATTGTTAAGCTTCGCATAGAAAAACAAGTAAGAAAAGTACCGTCGAGATCACCCGACTGTATAATACTCTCTGCTTTTATTCCCGATTAAATTATTAAAATCGTTATCTGAGCGTCAATGGATAGTACTTGCCAAAACAAAACAATTGGAAATTTTTTTGGTTGTCTATATGCACATACATACACATCAGAGAATACTTTTTTACCCGAAGCGAAATGACTCGGATATTCTTTTTACCCGTACCCGAAGTGACGGGTAACGTCAATACTCTTTTTGAAAAGGGTGTCGCGAGTACGAATCATTTTTTGATGCGTTAGAAAATGATTGTGTAGGCAACACACAGAGTAAAAACAAGTAAGGAAAGTACAGTCGAGCACGCCCGACCGTAAAATACTCTCTGCATTAGTACTTGCATTAAAACACGTTGCAACAAAAACAATCTAAGCATAATCAAACATACATCTGTTTGTCTGTATGCGAATGAACATACGAATGACAATATATGATGCAGGATAGTTTGATATAGTTAGTCTCCACGCGAATTACTAAATTACAATACTGTACTATATGAACAAATGCCTAAAAACGGAGCGAAAGTTGATAATTATTTAATTGTGGGAAAAAGGGGCGTGGCAGTCCAAAATTTTAAATGTCAATGCATTTAGGATGTCGCTAGGAACCTCCATACCAAAATTGGTGAACCTAGGTGCAATAGTTATTGAGATATTCGCCTAAAACACCAATTTTTTCCGAGGTGTGTCTGGTTTTTTGCTCATTGTGGGCGAATGGGGCGTGGCATCGAAAAAAAAAAAGATTCTTGTGTTGACTGACTAAATATCTGATCGATTGAGACCAAGCTCGAACTTGTAGCTCTTACCATCTCTGAAATCTGTTTGTTCATACGGACAGACAGACAGACGGACAGACAGACAGACAGACAGACGGACAGACGGACATGGCTATATCGACTCGGCTTGTGATGCTGATCAAGAATATATTTACTTTATGGGGTCTGCCACGCCTCCTTCTGCCTGTTACATACATTTGCACAAACCCAATATACTCTTGCAGAGAGTATAAAAATACTTACCCGAAATACTCGAGTACTTGAGCGACGGTTTGCCGTCGGCAAATTGAACAGCGCGCGTTAGAGGATAAAAAGGGTTTTTTGCATTACAGAGAATGCATGTAACAGGTAGCAAATTACAGTTTTCGGGTTTTGCCAAAAAAACCAAATAGTCAACAGTTTTACAATATGCGTTTTGAGTGTTGACAATTTATAGATAATCGGTTTCTTCATGCCAAATTGTGACTTAGAATACCCTTGCAACAAATATTAAAACAGGTGTCCCATAATCAACCTGTAATCTATTAGTCACCTTGATTCTCATTAATGTGAATATTTAAATATATAAATTATGTTTTTTATCTTTTATGTAAAATTTCAATGGAAACAATGCCTTGCTTCTTACTTAAACTATCGTTTATTAATTGATAAAACTATCATTTATTAATTGATAAAACTATCATTTATTAATTGATAACATTTAACTAGTCCATAACAAAAGAGCGTCGCAAGACTATACCCGCGCACACGATCGGGTAAAAAAAGAGCGGATAGAAAAAAACCCGAGTAAAAATTTACTTATACTTCACAAGGGTGGTTTTTTTCGAGTATACATTTGATGCGGTGTTTACGCCACCAAGTAAAAAATGAGTTGGTACAAGAATGATCGGATAAAAAAATATCTTTCATGGAAATACCCAAACGAAAAGGAGTAAAAAAATATCCGATACTTCTCTGGTAGAGTAAAAAATGATTCGAGTCGAAAAATACTCTGTGTGTGATTTGGGTATTTTTACATGCGGTGTATCGCTGCAGTTCTCTGATACACATACGTATGGCAGAATATATATAAACATATATATTAGCGTAAACGTTCAAATGTTTGAATATTTCTGTCTCGCTTGCACTCATGCATTGATATTGTTCAATTATTAATTTTGTTACGTTCCTAGTTTTCTTGTTTATAGTCCGATAGGATAGTTTGATACAATTAGTCATCACAGGAAGTATAAATTACAATACTGTTCGATAAGAACTAATGGCTTTAAAACGGCATGCCAGGTTGAAAAGTTTTTTATTTGTCATGGGAAAGGAGGCGTGGCAGTCCAAAATTTTTGATGGAATTGCATTTATGTTGTCTCTAGAAACCTGTGGAAAAAAAGGTGTTTTCGGCAAATATATCAGTAAGTACAGCACTCAGGAAGACCAATTTTAGTACGCAGGTTCCTAGTTACCGCATAACTGCAATCTTATCGTACAGTATTGTAATTATTATTTCGAATGACTTAGACTTATTATATCAAAGTATCCCAAAAGTTGCATAAAAATGTGTATGTATGTGCATATAGACAACCAGAAAAATGTTCGATTGTTTTGTTTTACAAGTACTATCCATTGACGCTCAGATAACGATTTTAATAATTTAATCGGGAATAAAAGCAGAGAGTATTGTACAGTCGGGTGAGCTCGACTGTACTTTTCTTGTTTAGGCAATGTATGTAAGGAAATCTTAGGTTGTCAAAAAAGAGCGTATTGCTAAGGTTTGTTAAAAGACGTTGCCGGTTCCAATCCTGCCAGTGAGTTATTTTCGATATTTATTTTAATTAAATACAGTCATATTCAACAATTGAACAAACGTATTCATTATTAATTTGGAAAATAAGCACTACTAGGATTACGGAGTCTTTTACAGAGGGATCCTTTCAAGCCTTCTTAACTGTTTTTTTGTTTCAATTAAAATATATGAATCAGTTCTTTCGGCTTTCCAATATTCGCGAGTACTTTGTTTGCACCCATTTATCCATGATTGTGGTTCGCCTCTGTACACCCCCTTCCCTATAGCCTGTTTTCAGCGTGCATCTCGAGTATTCAGATGAATATTTTGCAGACTTTGCATTTTTATTTCACAACATCCGGTAACAACTACTTTTGTCAGATAGTATTCAACTGTGACCCCCATCTTCCTTCACTGCAACTGCGCCCCTCATCCGTTTCCGTTTCGAGAAACCATAAAGCCAAACCCACACCACACTGGAAAGGAATGAAGAGTGGATAGCCTGGTGGCTGCAATTACAAACAGTTGTTTAACTGCTTGACTAAAAATGCGACAGGAGACAGAGCCACTGACAGAGACCCCATCAACTGCAAACTGAATTTGAGTACAACAGTTGTATCTGAAGTCGACGTTTGTGGCTTACAGATTAAAGCGCGCACATCCGTGGTCATGTTTGCAATCCGGATGATAAAGTTGCTCACGATGTTGCGCATGCGTTGCCGGACATTTGGTCCTCCCCAGACCAGGCCAAAACCATGTTCTGGAACCCTCTCCAGTCAATGGCGTCCGGCGTCATTGCACATCCGTTTCACTTGGCAATTTATACAGTTTTTCGCTGTGGTTGCTTCTTGTAATAGTGGAAACTTGTCCGCACATTTACTTACGCGGCTCGCACTATTGTGCTATTCGGAATCGTTTGTGTGGCAATGTTAAATTGATTTATAATTTTCCAGAGTCGCATTAAAAATTTCCTGTTGCCAACACTCGCGTCCTGTTTGCTTTTGCATTTCAGCGAAGTTCCAGCGTCCCTACCGAATTAATTCCACCATCCCTACAGAGGAGATACTTTATGTTTTAAGTGCTATGAGTTTTTCCCGGCTTTTTATGATTGCCAGCACTTTATGCCAAATTGCAAGCTGAGCGAATTTGCAACTCGACTGCGTACTTTTTCATTACCCCCTTCGGTTCTTTTTATTTCAATTAAAAGTCATGAGTTCACCAAAATCAATTAACGCATGGTGATTTTTGTATTTTTAAACCACATTTTTTTAATCTATATTTTGCGCACACATATTTTACACAGTCTCGCAATAACTTTCAGCAGTGATTTACAATAAATAATCAGTTAAAACAACTAAGAAAGGCTACAGTCGATCGAGCCGATAGTAAAAGATCCCGTACTCCCCTAGTAGTGCGAATATGTATTTAATGTAACTTAAAATTTTAAATGGAAATTTAAACAAGTAAGGAAAGTACAGTCGAGCACGCCCGACCGTAAAATACTCTCTGCATTAGTACTTGCAAATGAACATACGAATGACAATATATGATGCATATGTGTATGTATGTGTGTATTCAGCGCGACCAGCTACTACGGGCAGCGCTGCCGCCACGCAGGCAGCGAAAACGTTCGAACATGTGCATGTATGTTTCTGTCTCACTTGCACTCATACATGATATTGCTTTCAGTTATCAATATTGTAACGCTTCTAGTTTTGTTGTTTATAGTCCGATTTTGATGCACTTTTCAGGATAGTTTGATATAGTTAGTCTCCACGCGAATTACTAAATTACAATACTGTACTATATGAACAAATGCCTAAAAATGGAGCGAAAGTTGATAATTATTTTTTTTTAATTGTGGGAAAAAGGGGCGTGGCAGTCCAAAATTTTAAATGTCAATGCATTTAGGATGTCGCTAGGAACCTCCATACCAAAATTGGTGAACCTAGGTGCAATAGTTATTGAGATATTCGCCTAAAACACCAATTTTTTCCGAGGTGTGTCTGGTTTTTTGCTCATTGTGGGCGAATGGGGCGTGGCATCGAAAAAAAAAAGATTCTTGTATTGACTGACTAAATATCTGATCGATTGAGACCAAGCTCGAACTTGTAGCTCTTACCATATTTGAAATCTGTTTGTTGATACGGACAGACAGACGGACATGGCTCTATCAACTTGGCTTGTGTTGCTGATCAAGAATATGTATACTTTATGGTATCGGTCAAGCCTCCTTCTGGCTGTTACGCACATTTCGCTTCTGACAGTCTTAATATAATCCTCTACTCGTATTTAGAGTATGGAGACTGAAAATGACAAGAATAAACAGAATTGAACACTAAAGAGCCTCAGATGAAAATGAAACTGTAAATGAAATCCGCTATCAAAATATCAACGAGTCCGAGCATAATGTGCTGAAAGCAACCATTTAGAAGTCACAAATAATCAAAATAATGCAAGCTAGACAAGCAATCGTGGGCCAGAGTTTGGTAAGCGACAGAATAGGAATGGTAAAAGAAGACATAAGGGAAGGTTGGGATGGTGGGAAGCTCAGTAAATAACCATAATGACATAATAAAAAGCACTCTTAAAATACAGACCAAACATGATGGCAACTACGAGTAACAGCATGACACACACACATACACACACAAAAGGACAATAAAATGAACGTTAATAATGATAAGATAAAAGAAACGAAGTTGGTGGAGACAGCCTCGCGAAATGGGGATGGGGAAAATGTTAAAACAATAACCAGCTAAACGTGCGACAACGAGGATGATTGTAGCCAGGACTTTGGCTGGAATTTGTCTACAGCAAAATGAGATTTTCTCGTCAAAAGCCATTCAAGTTGTCTTCGTAGCTGTAGTACTTATAATCTAGGTGTGTGAATTGAGTGTGTGGGGACATTCAATGACTGTGTCCCTAATAAATTCATGATAATGCGAATAATTGCTAAACATAACTACTGATCATCACAAAGCAGCTTAGCGAACAGTTGTTTTGTTGGCATGGTTGGAATGATTTGTTATTCAACACAATTAAGGACAAATAATTTTAATCAGCAGTTAAAACAAACTGTCTTAAATATTTAACTAGGAAAACATTTTTATATATGCATTTAAAGCGCAGGGCACATTATGCGGAGATAAAGTAATTCCTTAATACCTTCCGCACATTGGAAACTTTTATTTTTGTCAGACAAACTCAAATATCCACACACAATCACACAGACAGAATTTTGTTAGAGTTTTATGATTTCATTTCAGTGTGAAGTGTCGGTTGTTTTAAGCAATATATAAACTTTGCCCCTGTAAAAGGACTTAAAGTTTATGACGGAGCTGCTTTGCTTTGAATTAGAGTAATCTGAAACATTGAAGTGATTTCCTAATTTGTTATACCCTCTCCAAGACTATATTGGGTTGGTAAAAAGTAAAAAGAAGCCTAGTCGATATACTCATGTCCGTCCGTCTGTATGAACAAATTGATCTCAGAGACTACCAGAGCTAGAAACATGAAAGAGGTCGCAAATGAAAGATAAGACAAGTTTGATTCTTGAAAATTATACAGGTGTAAATAGCTTTTATAACCATTACTCGTAGAGTACAAGGGTATATTGTAGTCGCTGGAATGTATGTATGTAACAGGCACAACACACATAAGAAAAAATCGATGTTTTAGGCGAATATCACAGTAACTAGGCACTTTGGAAGACGAATTTTGGTATACACGATCCTAGAGATCGTGATCCATTATAACTTTTGGACTGCCACACCCCCTTTTACCACAAGCCAACAAAAACTTTTTAAACTTCAATGTCATTTTTAAGGCATTCTTATCGTACAATATAATTGTATAATTGAGACTAATTATATTAAACTATCCTGAAAGTTGCATTAAAATCGGAGTATAAGCACGAAAGCTAGAAACGTAACAAAATTGATTATTAAACACAATGTCAATGTATGAGTGCAAGCGAGACAGATATAAGTAAACACATGTTCGAAGTTCGAACGCTTTCGCTGCCTGTGTCGCGGCAGCGATACCAAATTTGGAATGAAAGACCCCGTACTCTTTAAAAAAGAGTAGACGGGTCTATTAAGTTTGTCAGAAGTGAGATGTGCGTAACAGGCAGAAGGAGGCGTGGCCAACCCCATAAAGTATATATATTCTTGATCAGCATCAACAGCCGAGTCGACATAACAATGTCCGTATGAACGCCTGGATCTTTTAAACTACAACAGCTAGAGACACCAAATTTTAGAATGAAAGTCCTAAGTCTTCTCGAGCAGATCAAGTTTATTTCAAATTGTTTCCACGCCCTTTACCGCCCCCGCAATGAGCAAAAAATAGACACACCTCGAAAAAATTTGTGTTTTAGACGAATATCTCAGTTATTATAGTACTTAGGAGCACATAAGAACTAAACAACTTCAATGCCGTTTTTAAAGCGATCATATTAAATATCTTGCTTAAATGCAAGTGGTACTCATACTGAATTTGCTTTGTATTACTCACAAATTAATCCGCCGGTGCGTGTTCGCTGGGCCCATCGAAGATGCAGACTGTGCGATTGTGGTTATTTTGCTGTAATGCTATACTTATGTTACCAAGTGTACGCTCATGTCGCTTACAATAATTCCTTTCTTTTATCTAAGAACGAATTTTAGCTCAATTAGTTATATATTAAATATTTAATTTAAATTACAAACTCATTAGATTTTACAAACGTTGGCGATCATACACGATGTTAGACTGCCATGTGGCGTGGCACTAGATTTGCCCTTTTTCCGTTTAGGGACTTTACATTTTTCGTGCCAAAATACAAGAATTATACAAACGTAGCAACCCCGTCACAATTTGGAACGCGAGTGTGCGAGAACAGCTGATTGGAGTTAGGCAGGTGTCGCTAAAGCGCTTCTGCTACTGCTTTGTCTCCAGATAGATCCCATGCGCAGATTGCCAGGTCATGCAGTGTCCACATCAAGTGTTTTGCGTGTACCAAAAATCAGCCGACCGACCGCAAATAATTTGGACAAAGAACGCACGAAAGCGCAGGGCGCAGATCGGTCGGCTACACTGCAGAAATTGCAAATTGGGCGCTCCTGCTAACACAAAAACTCATTGACTACATGCGAAAGAATTTTGTCGATTTATTACATATTTTTTCAGCTCACTGACAGTATCGTTGCAGATCTTATTGCACCAATTTAATATTTTAATATATATATAAATATTATATATATATTTATATATAAATATTATATATATATTTTTATATATAAATATTATATGTATATTTTTATATATAAATATTATATATATATTTATATATATATACACACATACATTAATACACATGCACAAATATATTTTGATGTTGCGTGCACTATACTTTTGCACTTAGCAACTGGGCTTATAAAAGTTTCACAATTCCGCAGCAACGCGTTTATCTTCATTCGGGTCAGCAAACCAAGTGAACGAGAAGATTTTCTATGATTTTTCCACGATTCTCTTGGGGAGTTGAAGTAAACTATTTCGGAGTGCTGTAGTCTGTTATATTGATGGAGAAGGGAAGTGATGATAGCATAGTACACCCAGGGAAATGGGTTTCTAGCGGTAGTTCCCATGACTCATGTCCAGACGTAGTCCAGGAGTTGTCACTTCTCTTGAGAAAGCCCGTGGAGGACATGGTTTGCGATTGGGTGAGGGAAGGACCCTCAAAACCTTATAGTACCACGTGATCAGAGGTGAATGGTTGTTGGAACACCCAGGGAAATGGGTTTCTAGCGGTAGTTCCCATGACTCATGTCCAGACGTAGTCCAGGAGGTGTCACTTCTCTTGAGAAAGCCCGTGGGGGACATGGTTTACAAAAGTACCACACGTAAGCTCGCTGCCTCTGAGGTACTTTCGATGTCGGAGCAGAAATTTCGAACGGAGTTTCTTTTGGCTGTGCGGATGTCTTTATTGTATGACGAGAGGGATCGCTTGTAGTTTTCCCGGGACATATCTGAGTTTGGGTTTTTGGCCTGGGTAAAGAGTCTCCTCGAAGTCTTGCGGAGTTCTGAGATGGTGGAGGACCACCGAAGAGGTTTCGTGCGTCCCCTACTCCTGCTAATAGGGCATGCTTTTCTAATTGCCCTATTTAGGGCAGAGATCAGAGAGGAGGCAAGTGCCTCTGAGTGATTAGCCCAGTTAGTATGAAGGGGCAAGGGAGAATCTTTTCAGATTTCGAGAGGGAGCTACTTGAGGAATGTCAAATAGTAATTTATTTTCAATATAGCGATGGTCAGAGAAGGAATGTTTGTTTAGGACTTTCCAAGAATGAATTCGAGATTCAAGCGTACTGGAGACAAGAGTAAGGTCTAGTACTTCCTGTCTGTTTTTGATAATGAAGGTTGGCTCGTTACCACTATTACAGATGACGAGCTTAGTTGTGAGTATGTATTTAAAAATTGACACACCACTGCTATTTGTGCCAGTGCTTCCCCTCTGATGACGTGGGCGTTGGCATCGCAGGCATTAGTATATCCTTTTTCGTACTATCGCAGGCCTCCACAGTGTCTCGGAGTATTTGTGGCAGAGGGTTGTCGAGCAGAGCACTACTGGTCGTCCTGTGCGTTCAAGACACACTGTACTATTGTCTTCATTGTTGAAATTGTGAAGTAAGAAGATTGGCAGGTCTTTACTTGCTAATATACAGGTACGAGCTTTACCTGATACCTCTGCAGCGTACACAGAGAGAAAAACGACGTTCTAAAATTAAGTTTGAATGACCTTGATTTCAGAATTTAGAATTCTTAAAAAACATTCTCAGTTTAAGTACGAATTACTTAAAATGAGCATTAAACAAGCGAAATGTAAGAGAAAATGATCTTGAATCAAGTGTTAATATGAAATTACTTAATATGAGCACGAATGTTCTCAATTCAAGTTCGGAGCACCGGTTCAAATCCCGTGACGGACAAGAAAAAAATTTTTTTTTTTACTTTTTTTCTATTTTTGCATTTTTTAATTTTTTTAAGATACTTAATATAATTTACTTCATCTTACAGGCTGTATAAACATATTTAAACAGCATTTATCAGAAGACTTAGAAATTATAATTAAAATAATTATTTTTTTTTTATTGAAAATTAGCATTAGCAGTTTAAGTTTTACTTAAACAGATAATGTTAATTTTCAATAACAACAAAAAAACACAAATAAATACATACAAATTATAGCAAAAAAAATTATTTGTATGTAAATCAGTGGTCGGCACGCATACAATTGCAGGTAGCACTTGTGTGTATTAATACACACGCAAAAGTGCGTTATGTATATGTGTTTCTTTGCTTTACTCTGCTTCGCACTCTACATGTGAAGGAAGCGCTGCGGCAGAGCTAAAGCCTACAAGCATAAACTGTACCGACCACTACATGCATACCTATACACACATACATATTTTTGTTCGTTTTCGGCGCGCCGATTGTCGCGACAAAAATTGTACATGTTGTTGGTAGGCACAAAAATTGAACAACTAAAGTAACGGTAAATATCGGCCGCTGTTCTTTAGCATGCATAAGAAACTATGAAGTGGGAAAGAGAAAGAAGTTTTTTTTTCCTCTTCTGGTTAATTTCCTAATTCGCTCGATCACATCGATGTGTATGAATTCGGTTTGCTTGCATTGTTGAGTAAGCATTGCAGAAAGTAACATCTCGGAGAGTAGACAATTTTGTGAGTGACGGTGAAAAATTTTAAATTTATTAAAAGAATTAAGTGCTTCGCTATTTGCAAGGTAAGTGAACTGTGTAATAATTTAATAAATGTATGTACGCGTTTAATTTTGTGTGTTCAAATATATATATGTATATTATATATATATAATCAATTAAATGAAGTGAATTAGCAGTGAAGAAGTGAAGTGAAGAAGAAAAAACACATATGTACATATATAAACATTAAAATATTAATTTATGTAGTTATACATACATATGTACTTGTACATGTACTTATGTATGTACATGTATTGTGGCATTCAAGGGCAAACATAGACGCGTGCCTTTATATATTCGGCGCATGTATAATACGCTCAAATTAAATTTATTATAAAATTTATATAGATATACATATATTATTTTAAAAGTGAACAATTGCAATTGCTGTTTCTTTTGAAACATACAGTCGTGTCTGGATAAATTTTTTAACAGCATTAAGTTTTAATTACTCTTAAGAAACAGTAATTGCAATAGTTCACTTTTTTGTGTTCGAGTAATATATGTATATCTATATAAATATTATAATAAATTGAATTAGAGCGTATTACATATGTGCCGAATAATTAAAGGCACGCGTCAATATTTGCCGTTGAATGCTACAATACATGTACATACATATGTACATATGTATGTATACACATATAAATTAATATTTCAATGTTTACATACAGATTTATTTTCTTCACTCTAATACACTTCACTTCTTTTATTTGCTGTTACTTAAAAACTATTAATGTTTAAAGATTATAGTTTTTAAGTTATCGCAACTAAAAATGTTAATAGAAAACAAAGAAAAAAAAAGCTGTGAGACACTGTTGAACGCGTACATACATATGTATACACACATATGAACATTTTTTAAAACATACATATGTATACATATATATATGTATATATAGATTTAAACAATTTTTTAAATATTTTTCTCATGTTTCAGATTATTGTTTTGGTGTATCCATCAAAGGATTTGATGCTTCTTTCAACGTGGGAGAAATTTAAACGAACATTTAACAAAACGATTGCTGGAAACAACTGTACCTAAAAGCAAAGTCAGCAACAAATACAGGTATATTTCACATTTCATTTGATTAATATACATTAATATTTTTTGCTTTCCTACATAACAGATGAAAGGCTATAATTGCGGATTCACAGGAGTGCTAAGTAAAACGCATTATAAGCAGCAATGACTATAGACGAAAATCAACGTAATAGTAGATAAGTTCTACTCAACTGGTATGACCATCCAACAATATTATATTTATATTGATACAAATTTACTAATATTCAGTTCATTAACCAAATGTTTAGATATTTGTTTCAAAACAACAAAACGTATGTGTGAATATAATATATTAAACAAAAAAAAATTTTAATAAAAAAATTTTGTATTGGAAATATAAAAATCATTTGTTTTTTTAATTGGGAGATATTCTTCAAGTATTGGAATACTTGAACCAAGTTTCTACTGTTCTTAAATCAAGATGCGTAACACTTACTTTTCAAGTAAGTGAGATCTTAAATCAAGTTTCAAGTAAACTTAAACCAAGATGGTTATACTTGATTTAAGAATTTTTTGTACTTACTTTTTAAGTTCATGCATTCTTGAATTGAGTTCACAAAGTCTTGATTCAAAATCTGACGTACTTGTTTTAAGAGTGAAATGTTCTTATATTTTAAGTACATATGATCTCAAATCGTGATTTGCGGAACTTGAACCAAGAACTTTATAGAACTTGATTTAAGTATGAAGTGTTCTTAAATTAAGAATTCCGAACTTAAAAACACGTACTTGAATTGAGAATGAAATTCTCTACTTTAGTATTTTCATTCTTGGGCAGATATCAAGTGTGAAATGTGCCGTTTTGAGTACGAAATACTTGATTTTTTTTCTCTGTGTACAGCTTGAAATTTGGAGTCCTCAACCCAGAAATACGGCCTTTGCATAGCCACGGTTCCACGGATCAGATGCTGCCTTACAGTGGTGGAGGTTTATTTGCAGGAGCGAGATCGACATCCTGTGCATTTACCTCCACCACCGTGGTGTCCACAGCTGAGTCCTCCTCCTCCTCGAGGTCCTCCAGCTCAGCCATGTCCACTTTGCTGAGACCTCTGGCTAGGTCGCTCTCCTCGGAGACGTAACCTTCGAGAATGTCGTCATTGATTACCTCCGACGCCTCGAAAAGTTTGGCCATGTCCAGGTCCACCCCTTGTTTTGGACCGCTCTTGTTTTTGGTGTCCGTTTTGTAAATACGGATCCTGGCGTTTTTGGAACCGTATTTGATTGAGCCGTCTGTCTTGGATAACATATCCGCAGAGGCTTCATCGAAGATGAGAACGATCTGCCTGGATGGGCCTATCGCCTCCTCAACTTTGGCGACCTTCCAATTGTCTGTCGGAAGTCCCAGGTTGCAGACTTGTAGAAGGATTCGCTCAGGTTCTGCTGGCTTTGCAGACACCCAAGCTCGGGGTGTTGTCCCAGATTGGCTCCTGGGCCTTTTTGTAAAGGCGGTGGTATCTGCCCTGATACCACCCCGCGTCTTCACAGCTGGGCAGCGCACCTCCGCACTCCTCGAGGATGTCCAGGAACTTGTCTTGGAGGTCGTTTTCGACGAGCCTCCATTTGTCCTTTGGGACAATACCATCAGGGGCACCCTGGTCTAGGAGACCGATGATGATCCTGTTCCGAGCGACACTCGCGAACGAGCGGGCGGGAACAGAAACTTTGGACCTCTTTGGCTGGGAGGTCTAGTCTGTCCTAGACTGATCCTCGGCGGAACGTTGTCGCTTGTTAGAGCCACCTTTCTTGGTGCTGATCTTGGGCTGCTGGAAGTTGGGGAGAATGGATCTAGCCCAGCTGACTAGTTCCATATTCTCCTGGGTGCCGTCTTCGCTGTTTTTAGAAAGAATGAAAGCAGCTCTTCTCTTGTCCTTATTCTCTTTTTTGGTGGAGCTTGGACATATCTCCCTTTTTGGTTGCTGGTTGTCTTGCCGTAACCACCCTACCAACAACTCCTTTTTGGCTCGGGACTGGCTTGTCCTTTGCCGAAATTTTAGAGGGATTGCCTTGTCCCACCCGACTACCATTCGTCAGCATCCATGGCAGAGACATGACCCCACCATGGATCTACTTCCAGCCGCCCTCACAAGGAGAGTATAGTCGCACTTCCATTGGTCCATCTGCATACATAAGTATGCGACAATGGGATAGCGAAGAGGGAAGGTCGTTTATAAAAAGATTAAACTAGTAAGAAAGGCTACAGTCGATCGAGCCGACTGTAAAAGACCCCGTACTCCCATAGTAGTGCCCAATTTATTAAAATAAAAATTTTAAAATGAAATTAAAAAAATTAAAATTAAATATTTACATTTTGAATTAAAATTAAAAAGTAAATAAATAAATAAAGTAAATGTGTGTATGTATAGCATTGGTCGGCGCGGCCAGCGGCTCGGGGCAGCGCTGCCGCCAAAGCAGGTAGAGAAAACGTTCGACCATATGTTTGTATGTTTCTGTGTTTGTTTGTATGTGTTGCGCGCATGCAGTGAAATAACATAAAATTTGAACCGTGATAAATTTCTTGTTTGACAAAGGATTTTTATGCCACTTTCAGGAAAGTTAGATAAAGTAAGTCTCTAAGCGAATGTTAAATTACAACACTGTACTATTTGATTTAATGCGGCATTAAAAACGGCATTGAAGTTGAAAAGTTTTTTAGTTTTTATGAGAAGGGGCGTTTTAGCTCAAAATTTTGAATGACATTATACTAAGGCTGTCTCTAGGAACCTGTATACCAAAATTTGTGCTCCTAAGTGCTATAGTTACTGAGATATTCGCCTAAAACACAAATTTTTTCGAAGTGTGTCTGGTTTTTTGCTTATTGCGGGGGCGGTAAGAAGTGTGGCAACAATTTGAAATAAACTTGATCTGCTCGCGAAGATAACGGACTTTCATTCCAAATTTGGTGTCTCTAGGTGTTGTAGTTTTAAAGATCCAGGTGTTCATATGGACGGACGGACAGACGGACATTGCTATATCGACTCAGCTGTTGATGCTGATCAAGAATATATATACTTTATGGGGTCGGCCACGCCTCCTTCTGCCTGTTACGCACATCTGGCTTCTGACAAACTTAATAGACCCCTATACTCTTTTTTAAAGAGTAAGGGGTCTAAAACGGACATCTGTAACAATAACATGATATTTTTATGCTTCTTTGATGCCACGCCCCATTCGCACACAATGAGCAAAAAACCAGACACACCTCCGAAAAAATCGGTGTTTTTGGCGAATATCTCAGTAACTATGGCACCTAGAATCAATTTTGGTATGATAATTCCTTGCGACAGCGTAAATGCATTGACATTTAAAATTCTGGACTGTCACGCCCCTTTTTTCCACAATTAATAAAAATAATTATCAAATTTCGTTCCGTTTTCAGGCTTTTGTTAATATAGTACAGTATTGTAATTTATAATTCGCGTGAAGACTAACTATATCAAACTGTCCTAAAAGGCGCATTGAAATTGCACTATAAACAAGAAAACTAGAAGAGTTACAATATTGAATGCAATATCATGTATGAGTGCAAGCGAGACAGAAACATACAAACACATATTCGAATGTATTCGCTGCCTGGGTAGCGGCAGTCGCTGGCCGCGCCGCATATGCATCATATACCCGGTAGACACTTTAACCGAAAGGAAATCAACGGAGACCAAGGAGAAGGGGACATAAAATTTTCGTCGAAATGACCGGACGGATGCTTTAAGCGGAGTCGCTATAACCGGATTCTACTGTATTGTCTTTCTTGTGTGTATTCGCATACAGACAAACGGATGTTTGTTTGATTATGCTAAGATTGTTTTTGATTCAAAGTGTTGTAATGCAAGTACTACACATTGTAATATCTCTAGACCGAATTTAATAATTTCATCGGGAAACAAATGCAGAAAGTATTATACGGTCGGGCGTGCTCGACTGTACTTTTCTTTCTTGTTTTCTATTGCGCCAGACGGTACAAAAAAAAATT
Source organism: Drosophila acutilabella (assembly GCA_035046005.1). Lineage (NCBI taxonomy): Eukaryota > Metazoa > Arthropoda > Insecta > Diptera > Drosophilidae > Drosophila > Drosophila acutilabella. The sequence goes on along the minus strand of JAWNOK010000026.1, from coordinate 985,515 downwards.
GGATTAGCTGCAAATACCAAAGCGATAAGTTCGTCCACACGTTTCATTTAAAACTCTTGCGAATACACTTAAAACACATTAAATTGTTCAATTGAATTGAGATAACAGATTTAATAAACAAATATTGAGACTATACTGAATGGAGCCTGAATTAAAGCTATTCTTGTTCGGTTTTATTTATTGGATATATTGCTTTTTACAGATCATTTGCTCATCCCTTTATTGATGTTAACCCATTTGTAGACCTTTTCGCTTATTTTATTCCATTTAATTATTAATATATGTTGAATTTTTAAGAAAAGCGCTTTAAATATAATTTATGTGCTGTCGCAGTTTGCATGTCGTATTTGCGTGGATATATTTATGACTTTGATTTTTCGCAAAAACAATTATTTACATATAAAAAATCAATAAATTATAAGATGAGAAATTCGCAGAATGTTTCAAGCGCCAAGTAGGGGGAGAAATTCGTTTATACTGAAATATTAAAAAAACTTAATTGTTAACCACTAATTGTGCAAAATTAAATAAAAATACTTCAATATTGAAGTCACAGAATATGCGTTTTAAAAAAATTGTTGACATCAAAACGAGCTAAGAATAATTTTTAAATAAACACAAATTATAATGAATAAAATATTTAATTGATTAAAACTTTTTTTGGAAACAAAAATATTAAAATTTTATTATCTCACTAATTAAATATAATTAATTATTATTATTATGATTATTACTATTAATATTATTATTGTTATTATTATAATTATTTTTATACCCGGTACTCGATTATGTAAATGTAAAACAAGGTAACAATTTCATGTTATAGTAAAGATTACTTTTATCTTACACGGGTAGTACATGTTCAAAAATTACATATACTGTCCAAGTTTGATCCATATTGGACAGCTATATATTTGAATTTTTCTCCAGAATCAGTCAACAATTAAGACTACGTATGAACTAGTATAATAATTTCTGTATTTACGAAGCTATCTAACCAAACTCGGTAGTGTCAATCACTAAACAATTACACTAAAATTATTTTTAGACAGCGATATTAGTAACATATAAAAACTGAGTGACGGGTATCCTATAGTCCCAAGGCGAACACAGCATTTTTAGACCCCGTACTCTAAAAGGGAGTAAACTGGTCCGACTCCGAACACATTCTAGACTACAAGAGCTACAGCAACCAAATTTGGAATTATTATGTCAGACAGATAAAGTTTATTTAAAATTTTTGGCACGCCCCCTACCGCCCCCGCAAATGATACAAAACACCATAACTTGCAAAGCCACCATTCCCACAGTATGTGTATGGTACCATCATAACTGTCCTCATCAAGTTTAATCCAGATCGAACAATTATAGCTCCCATTTGACAAATCGGTCGAAAAGTAAGGAAAATACGCGCTAGAGGGAGTACGGGGTCTTTTACAGTCGTCTCGCTTTACTGTAGCCTTTCTTACTTGTTTTGCTTTGTCGGTCTGCCTGGTCTTTCATAGGAGCGACTCCATCATCACCTGTTGGTTCTGCTTGTGATACAGCCTCTTCCAGACTGTCTTCAGCATTTTCATTATCGATTTTTTAACATTCATCTGCGTCACTCTTGTTAAGAGTATGGCAAGTCCATTTCTTTAGTATTGTTCTGAACCAAATTTGATATTTCCGTATTTTGGGTTCCCATTTTTCATCGAACTTAACGTCTCGTTTAAAAACGATCTTTTGTTTCTCTTGATCGTATAGTCTGTAACCTTAACTTCTTGTTCTATATCCGACAAAAATGTATTCTGTGCCTTTAGCGACAAACTTTCGTTTTTGAACACCTTTCACTATAGGTTTCCTGTTAAGCCATGATTCAAACGGAGTTGCGTCTTCAAGAGCTTTTGTAGTAGTTCGATTTCTAATGTTATTTGCGCACGCACACGCTTGCGCCCAAAACCCTAAATGTACGAACAGACACCGTGCCATCTCCACTTCACCATTTGGGGTGTATGTGGCACTGACAGCTGTCGTTTTGAATTCCTTGCTTACATATTTGTCACCGTTGTCACTTCTAAGTGTCTTTATCTTGTGTCTGGTCTGCTTTTCAACATATGATTTGTAGCTTTTGAAATATTGAACAAATTTTACTTTTCGTACATGACAAACATTTAAGATTTGAAGTCGGCTGTAATTTTTCGATTCCTTGCACGATTTGGTCAGATGCCATCTACTTTATTTTCAGATTATACAAACTCATAAATGCCTAGAAATATTCCATGCTGTAAACTTAAAATATAACAATTACTTTTAGTTGAAGAGTATGGCATAATAATTTTGAAATAGTTAATAATAGTGAGAAAACAAGTTTTAAACATAACAAAAGTTATACAATCGAGTACTTTTTATACTCTCTGCAAGAGTATATTGGGTTTGTGAAAATGTATGTAACAGGCAGAAGGAGGCGTGGCAGACCCCATAAAGTATATATATTCTTGATCAGCATCACAAGCCGAGTCGATATAGCTATGTCCGTCTGTCTGTCCGTATGAACAAACAGATTTCGGAAATGGTAAGTGAATAAATGGACATCAAGACTTGTATGGTTGAGCACAAAAATTGAACTAACTTTATTTCTTAAAATCCCAGGCCTTATATAGCTAAAAAATTACATCGGGGCACAGCTCTTCTCTAAGATATTGTACCCCACGCGCAGGATTGAGCGTGGTTTTATATTTAGATGTATTTTTATCGTAGGCTTCGTTGCCCAGCATGGAAACGGGTCGCAAGCATACATTGTTTCTTATAATAATCGCAACGGTGTTCTAGTTTCTGTTAATATAATATGTTCGTGCTTGAACAGCTAGAGACACCAAATTTGGAATGTAAGTCCGTTATTTTCGCGAGCAGATCAACTTTATTTCAAATTGTTGCCACGCCCCTTACCGCCCCCGCAATGAGCAAAAAACCAGACACACCTCGAAAAAATGTGTGTTTTAGGCGAATATCTCAGTAACTATAGCACTTAGGAGCACAAATTTTGGTATACAGGTTCCTAGAGACAGCCTTAGTATAATGTCATTCAAAATTTTGAGCTGAAACGCCCCCTTTTCTCATAAAAACTAAAAAACTTTTCAACTTCAATGCCGTTTTTAATGCTGCATTAAATCAAATAGTACAGTGTTGTAATTTAACATTCGCTTAGAGACTTACTTTATCTAACTTTCCTGAAAGTGGCATCAAAATCCTATGTCAAACAAGAAAGCTAAAGCGGTTCAAAGTCGATGTTATTTTACTGCAAAATCACTGCATTTTTGCAGTAAAATAACATCGACTTTGAACCGCTTTAGCTTTTATGCGCGCAACACATACAAACAAACACAGAATCATACAAACATATGTTCGAACGCTGGCCGCGCCGACCAATGCTATACATACACACATTAATATGTGTGCACATACATATATGCAAATAATCGGAAGAATGATAGAAGAGGAGTGTGGTGCAACTGGTAGAGTTGCGGCGCAATATGAAACCTTCGTATGGATCGCGGGTTCGAATGCTGGCAATGACAATTGTTAATTTATTTATTTTTTAATTTTAATTCAAAATGTAAATATTTAATTTTAATTTTTTAAATTTCATTTTAAAATTTTAATTTAAATAAAGTGCAAATGGGCACTACTATGGGAGTACGAGGTCTTTTACAGTCGTCTCGATCGACTGTAGCCTTTTTTACTTGTTTAAATTATTTTAGGGCGTTAAGAAAAGTGGTGCTATTTTTGTTTTCGGTCATTTTCTTGCCTTTTTTACATTTTTTGCATACATTAAGAATTATAAGAGTTTTCAACGAAATTCTTTTTTGTTTGTGTAGTTAAATGTTTTCTGAAGTTGAAAACATTATTATGAAGTCTATTGACCAATAGATATATATAGTTATTTATTGTTAATTTATTTATTTTTTAATTTTAATTCAAAATGTAAATATTTAATTTTTTAGTTTCATTTTAAAATTTAAATTTAAATAAAATGGGCACTACTAAGGAAGTACGGGCATCTCAACTTCGCTTAAGAATGTTTGAGCAATGTAAAAAAATATATTTTGGAGAAATTTGTGAACTTTTGGTTCATAAAAATAGGGTATCGAGGTGGTGCTATTTTTTTTTTCGCAGCTGGTTGCGAAAGTATGTTAGCTATTCGCAAAAAAAAATTTTCCTTGGTAGGGTTTCCATCATTTTTTTTTATTTGCCCTTTTGCTAAATGACCTAAAAAAGCCGAAAAAAATAATAGCACCACTGATCCTTTTTGAGCTGATACCGTTATGTTTCGCAGAGTTGTATTTCTGCAAAAGCACATGGTCAACAGATTTGTACATTTAATATTGCAAATTCAATATTGTTTGTAAAAATGATAATCGCCGCTCGAATTAGCTTCCGATAATTATAATATCGGGACCCAGGGAACACCGCGAGGAGGCCACTACACTTGTAATGGGGTCAAAAAATAAAAATTAAATGACCTACGAGTCGACTTGAGCTGCTAAAAGCAACAACTAAGTTCCCCAAAAATTTGATTTTCTGCTATCTGCGCAGAATATATATATATATATATCTATATATATAAAATTATATTAGTAATAATAATATATAATAATAATTATAATAATAATAATAATAATAATAGTATTAATAATAATAATAATAATAAAATTTATAATAAACATGCAATTAAAATAATAATAATTTGTAAAAATCATCCAAAATTGTTATCCCTCAACCTCGCTACTATCAATGCTAACCAAAATACCACTGTGGTGACTATATATACATTCAAAACTGCGCGCGGTGGCCCTGTTTCCTAATATATTTGTCATCGCCCAATCAATGTGTGTGCCACAATTGGTTGTAGACGAATCCAAATCTAGCAAACTCTCATAGCTAAGCCTACCTAAGAAGTTATAGACCCTTTCACTACATCCTCTGAGAGATCGCAAGCACAAATTAAAATCTCCTAAGACAATCGAACTGCTATCTAAAAATGAATATGTCTGAAATAAGCTCTCAAATTCTGTTTCAAATTTTATTAACGGATAATTGGGAGATTTATATAAAACTAAAAACCCTAAAGACATGTATTTAAATACGACAAACTCAAAAACTGCAGAAGAAAAATTCGACCGCTGGAACAATGACTAACATTGTTCGAAGTATTATTTTTAAAAAAAACTAGCAATCCTCTTTTTGGACGAGTTCTGTTTGGAACAGACTCGCAATCTAAGCGCACAACACTAAATCGTTTGAGAAAGTGGAAGTCTCAATGAAACATAAAATAGATGACTGAAGCATTAGCCGATCAGAACAAATATCGCTTATGTGGCAATGCAAGCTTTCCGTGTTATGGAATAAAATATTGAACTTGTTGTCATCGAAAAGAGAGCTATAGTGGGTTTCTAACAATTTTGTTGTGCGGAGGCTTTGAAGCTCTAGCTCTACTGGAGATTGAAGATTAGATTTTGGGGGAACAAAGTCCCCAATAATGAATAGGCCGGCAGCACTAGTGGCCCTACTGCAAGCAACATATAGCGCCTCACGAATCATTCTAGAAGTAGTGTGGATCACTACTTTGCTATATGTAGCGCCCTGACTTTTGTGAATAGTAATACCTTCCGCAGGTATTACTGGAAACTGTTTACGGTCTATTGAACTTGCTGATTCGAATGAAATTTAAAACTTTTAATAGTTTTCTGGATTGGAGTCCAAGAAGACTCTAGGGAATGCGGACACTTGGCCCGAGCATTAATGCCTACACTATCATCAATAAATTTCATCCATAGAACATGAGGAGAATTGGATGCATTGAAACTAATGTCCATCAAAATACCGGAGGCTCCATTGACTAAACCATCTGCCGTATCTATATTGACCGTCATCATATATTTGGCAGTGGTTTTTAAAATAAGAGACGTACATAACCCTTGAGTTTTGGACGTCGGAAAACTTTTGACTTCCTCAAGATGACGGTTTTTCACTTCTGTGCTCAGATGTGAGGCCTTTATAAAATCTAGAGCACTTGAAATGTGCTCTGCAGTTAGAATAGAGTTAAGTTTGGTCGTATTAAATCCAGACGCATCGTCATTCCTATAAAACAAATGGATAGCGTCGTTTGGCAACTGACTTTCAACGGAAATTCTGGATCAAATCAAACTAATATCACTTGACGTCATGTGACCGGATGCCATGTTATTTAATGCAATTGCAAAAGCTTGGTCATCTCGCTGTCGCATAATCTCTGCGAGTTCAAAGAACCTAAAAGAGTCCCACAGAGACGACCCATATATGGCGCTGTATGGGTCATGCGAAGGTGAATTGGATTTCAAAAGCCATCGATCTTCAACAGGGCTTAGCTGTCTAAGATCGCCGAAAACGATAACAGAAATCCCTCCAAATGCTAAATCTTTGGCTGGCGAAAATCCTCTAGCTGAACCCTCCCCGAGGGTGCCGGCTGGGCAATGGACACTGCATCGCCCCGGGCGACCTGTTGATGCACTGTCACTTGCCCTCCGAGGCGATGCAGTATCTAGCTAAGGCGTGGTCCCGCACCCTGGCATGTCGAGGCATGTCAGGAGTGCCGAACACACGCCATGGCTAGGGGTAGCCTTGGCGGCAGGCTATAAAAAACGCTAGGGGTGGCAACCTGAACAAATGAGCCGTAAGGAGGTTTGCAAAAAGCTATGGAAGGTCCATTTAAGCAATCAACTCGGGCTGGGATGTCAGCCCAAACGTCGGTGGAAGGAGTGACCGCTACCACCGGCGGGCACGGGGGGGAGAAATCCCCTCTGCGTGTCGCCAGTGGTCACACCTCTGATTTGGCGGGAGCAGGCCAGGTCAGTTGTAGTACGACTGCCAATAAACAAAAACGGAAACTGAACCGCTCAGGTACCACAGTCCATGAAGACTCGGACCTTGAGAGCGTGGTGTCAATCACCAAGACGGAGGAAGAAAGCCTTTTGCGCTCTCCAGTGCTAGGTACCAGCTCCCCGCGCAGGGACGGGCCTAAACGCACTAGGCAGGGGCAAAAGGCTAAAGCCCAATACAAGGCGGCACTAAAAATTCAAAGTCGGCTCAGTGACATAGCTAGTCTGTCTGAAGAGGACAAGGCTAAGCTAGCCTGGGCCGAGGAGAGAATTGCGGAGAGCCGCCGCCACTTTGCTCAACTGCCGCAGATGCAGGCGACATCGAGCGACTACGCCAACAAAATTGAGGAGATGATGGAGGAGATGCTGGCGGAGAAGAGGCAGCGCTCAACCGACAGCAACAAGAGCCGCGAGGCTCCGACCAGCAAGCGGCAGCGCGGCCCAAAAGGCCCGATCCCCCGAAGGCATAACAGACGAGCCGCGATGACGGATGTCGCCAAACGACACCTCATCGTGGCTCTGATAGACAGAAGCGATGAGAACGGCAAGATCTCGGAGGACCGATGGGTAATCGTCCACGAGAAGCTTGTCGAGAAGCTCATGAAGAAGATGGATGATGATCCGGAGGCCCCCATGCCAACCTTCGATGGTGCGGGGTGGCTCAACGGATGCAAGATCCTCAAATGCCAGGACGACCCAACTCTAGCATGGCTAAGGGTAGTGGTCCCGGCACTGGGCGCAGTCTGGGAAGGAGCACAGCTGGAGGTGGTAGACAGGGAGAATATCCCGTCCAAACCGAAGGCAAAAGTGCTCTTCCCGATTGCCGTCCAAGGTGACCAAGCTCTTAGGCTGCTACAGCGCCAAAACAAGGATGTTCCGTCCAGCGACTGGAAGGTGTTGCACGCTGGTACCTTTTCCCCATCGGAGAAGGGCCAGAGTGTAATCCTCCAGATCAATAAAGAAGCGGAGAACATCCTATATGCACGGTTCGGGAAGATGGCTTGGGGTGTGGGTAGTGATGGCAAAATTAATCATATGATACACAATAATCGATTATTTTGTTTCAATTTACGATTAAATATAATCGATTAAGGGCATGCGATTTATTGAATCAATAATCGATTATTCGATCAAATAATCGCTTGGGTGAGTGAATTTAAGCGCGAGCTTTACCACAGAAAATTTTGATTGCATTTGGGAAGTTCAAAACAATGCCACCGACGCAGAGCAAAGTTTGGAAGCATTTCCAGAAAATAAATAAAAATATAGTGAAATGCAATTTGTGTGAGAAGCAATTAAAATATTGCCAAAACACAACAAATATGTTGCAGCATTTAAAGCTGAAACACGCAAACGAGTTTGCGTCCCTCAAGGTTAGTATTTCACCCTTTATTTATAATAAAGAGAAATATTTTAATTTGATTATTTTTTGAAACCGATCACACGTATTGAAGATACGGATGATGAAGAGGAGACAGTTGCAGCAACGGCAACAGCGCCTGTGCAACAGCAACCTAAAATACAAGCAACGTTTGCAAACGTAAACAGTTTCTCCTTCTAAACACGGAGAAATTACAAAAATGATTATGGAATTTATTGTCACGGATAATCATCCATTTTCTATTGTTGAAGGTAATAATGAACTGAATATCATGACAAATATTGTAATTTCAGTAATATTTATATAAATTTATTTTAGGATCAGGATTTTTAAAAATGATGAAGAAGATTTTTCCACTCTACAAAGTTCCTGCACGCAATACAATTAAAGCAGAAATGCTTAAAATGTATGACGTAGAGGTTGCCAAATTTAAAACAATGGTGGGTCAAATGTCAGGATTGTCATTAACCACAGATATATGGACTGACAAAAATTTGACCAGTGTGATTGGAATTACACTACATGGCTTATTTGAAAACAAGCAAGTCAGTGCCACAGTTGGAGTTTTCAAATTACCAGAAGCCCACACCGCAGATCACATCTCTGATGTGTTCATGGCTTCGTTGGAAAGCTTTTCCATTGCAAAAGATCAAGTAATCGCAGTGGTGACGGATAATGGTGCGAATATAGTAAAATCCATACATGACAGCTTTGGAAGATCGCGCCACATCCCTTGCTTCGCGCACACTTTGAACTTAGTGTGTGTGAACGCACTGGAGTTTCAACAAGCAGCGGAAGTGATTGCCAAGTGCCGGAATATAGTACTTTGGTTCAAACGCAGTACAAAATCTAAAGAGAATTTGCTAAAGCTGCAACAATCTGCTGGCGTACCAGAGGGAAAAGCACTAAAGGTTATTTTAGATGTCAAAACCAGATGGAATTCCACATTTTATATGCTGGAGCGCTTCGTAAAGTTAATACACTACATTGGACAAGTCGTATTAAATTTTTCGGAATCTCCAGAAATGATCTCAACTAAGGAAAAAAACGAAATAGTTGAAATAATATCGTTGCTTAAACCAGTAGAGGCTATGACCACTCAAATAAGTGGTGAGAAATATGCTACATTGAGCCTGGTCATACCGATTGTTCATTGTGGACGCCAACAAATAATGAGTGTGATCTGTAACACAACCAGTGGAAATAAGTTGAAAAAAACTTTACTGGGTCAATTTGATCGTCGGTTTGGAGCAATGGAACAGTCGTTTTTGTTGGCTGCATCAACTTTGCTGGATCCCCGCTTCAAGAGAATCCATTTTCAAGATCCTCTTGCGTTGGCTTCAGTGGTGAAAAATATTCGGAAAGAAATGGCGACTATAGCCCATGCAAATGAAAGCCAGGACAGTGTTAGTGATGGCTCAATTGGTGGTGAATTGGAATTTGACTTATGTGCCCACCACAAGTCGTTGGCACATAAACGCCTCAAAAAAGAAGTGGAGTATCCCGATGTCCAAGACGAGTTGAGCTTTTTTTTAAACGCTCCTGTATTGGAGCTGAAATGCAACGTCATTGACGCCTGGGAGGAAATGCGCTCAGTTTACCCAATATTGCATACAGTAGCACAACGCTATTGTTTTCTGCTAGGCACGTCTGTTCCAGCTGAGCGCATGTTCTCAAAAGCGGGAAATACGGCCACCGAGAAAAGAAATAGATAAATAAATGAAAATATTTATAAATGCAAAATTTTTCTATTTACTATATATATTTACTTTATATTTTTCTATAAAATATATAAGGAATTGAAAAAACCATAAAAAAACACTACTATAAAAATAATCGTTAAATTAACCGATTATTTTTATTTTATGCGATTAATCGCGATTAATAATCGCAAGGGAAAAAATAATCATATGATACAATAATCGATTAAATAATTTGTTTTGCCATCACTGGGTGTGGGTAGTGTGTACCTCCGCCTGAAGAAACGCCATCCCGAAGATAAGGACGCACACACGCTGGCAGCTGGGGAGGTGGAGAGGGACCTCGGACTCGAATCGGTCCTCGAAGCCACCCAGTCATTGGACATCGCTTCAGAGGAGGAAGCGGACGAAGAGGACGGAGACCTGACCGTGATAGTCAACCCGTCGACGGCGAGTGCAGATACCTCAGCAAATGAGGGCACTGCAGATAAACCTGCACAAAAGTAAGTTGGCATCGACGGTGCTCCTGCTGGCCTTGGAGCAAGGGCTCGTCGATGTGGCCTTAGTTCAAGACCCGTGGATTGCCTCTGGCAACATGGTGGCGGGACTAAGGTCTAACAACTACAACACGTTTCATATCTCAACGGTAAGCAGACTAAGAACCGCCGTACTTGTACGGAAAGGCCTACATGCTTATCTTATACCTAATTACAGCACTGAAGATTTAACAGCAGTCAGGCTGGAGAAGGATGGGGTGCATCTCACCATAGCATCCTGCTATATGGCACATGAAGCGCCGGCCCCACCCGCAGAGCTGGTCAAACTGACAGATGGAACGGGCCAACTCATAGTCGGAACAGACGCCAACGCACATCACTGCGTATGGGGATCAACCGACACAAACGCAAGGGGTGAGTCGCTCTTAGATTTTATCCTAACCACAAACCTAAGTATTATTAGACATAGTTAACTGGCGAGTCTCAGACAGACCGTCATTTTCAGACCACAAGTACATTCAATTCGAATGTAACTTTGGAAGTACCCCCACTAGAGATAGACCTAGAAACCCAAGGAACGCAGATTGGGCCCTTTTCGAGACACTTGTGTCCAGGGTACTAGGCAGTGTTTAAATTGCTTCAGTCGCAGCAGCAAAAGTCGAAAATTTTCAGCTTTTTAGAACTTCTGCTTTTTCAACATTTTAAAAAGAGCAAATGCTTTTTACTTTTACATTATTTTTGTTCCCTAGAGCATTATGCTTTACTCAATTTTTGGTCAGTCTTATTCAAGCGTCGGTGACGATAATTGCTTAGACATGGCACAAAGTGAAGTGTGGAAGTTTTTTGAAAACAATCTTGAAGAGGGCTTAGCCACTTGCAAAACATGCAAAAATAAATTAAAAAACAATAGAATCTCCAATTTGAAAACACACCTTATAAAATTGCACAACATAAACTTAAATACAGTGAGTGTGGAGCAGTTTGATACGTCATCTTCGAATGCTTCGATAAAAACAAAACTAATGAGAAAAAAGAAAATAAAAATTGAAGTTAACAAAAAAGAATTGTTAAGAGCGTATGTTGGATTAGTGACGGAAGACAGTATTCTATTCAACATACTGAACTCTCAAAACATGAGAAACCTGATCGACCCAATTTGTGAGGGGCTCAAATTGGCTGGTGGAAAAAAAATGACACTAAATGCATAAAATTGCAAAAAAAACTTTGCAAACAGTCGCCAATAATATTGTAGCTGATATGACAATAGAACTAAAAAACAAGTTGTTATCGCTTAAAATAGACAGTGCTTCGCGACTAAATAGAAATATTTTTGGCATAAGTGCACAATACATAAGTTCGGCTCAAATTAAATCTGTTATACTGGGAATGACAGAATTGAAAGGTGTTGGATCAAGCACATCAAAAAACCTTGCCGCAGAAATCATAATAGTGCTTAATAAATATAAAATTAATTTATGCCAAATAGTGTCAATAACGTCAGACAACGGTGCAAACATGCTGAAGGCAAAAAACATTTTGTCATTTGTTTCCGAGGAATACCTTGACGAGGAAGACGATTTGTGCACCAACGATGAATACCTGCAAAAAATAGAGCAGCTAGAAAAATTGCCAAACGTACTTGTAGGCAATATACAAGTTTGTCGTTGTGCAGCACATACAATACAACTAATTGCTCTTGATGTTATTAAATCGTCCGACATGCTGAAATTGCTGATGAGTTGCCGAAACTTGACAAAGTACATAAGGAAAACATCAAATGGATATCGCGAAATTTTTGAGCTCAAACAATTAAAAATGCCACAACTAGATTGTCCAACAAGATGGGGATCTACATACTCTATGCTGAAGGATTTGTTAGTGGCTAAAGATGTGTTGACAAAAATAGAGTCAATTAGAAACAAATCCGAAGAAGAAAACTTCGAGGTAGATGTGGCATTTTGGGAGTTCATTGAACATTTTTGCTTCGCATTTGGTCCTTTGCAAAAAACCATTACAAAGTGTCAAGAAGAACAATTGCAATACAGCAGTTTTTACACACAATGGCTAAAATAAAAAATTTGTACCGAAAAAATTTTTAACGATTCAAATCAAGAATTAATAAAAACGATTGCTCGGAAAATTTTGTTGTCCATGGAAACACGATCAAAAACATTGTTTAGCAACAAATTTTTAGTTTCGTGTTTGTTTTTGGATCCCCGTTTTCAACATACTCTGACAGCAACACAAAGAAGTGATGCAATAATTCATTTAAAAACTATTTGGGACAGAATATGTGAGCTAAATCCTACTGGAAATTTATGGTCAACACCAAGTTCTGGCTCAAATCAATCAAATAGCCGCTTTTTTGATGAGGAGGATGAATTACTGAACGCTTATTTATTGCAAGGAGTTGATGTGGATTTAACGTGTGCATCTGACGTTTATTCCAAAATTGAAAATCTTCAACATCCTTATCAAAGAATTGATACAGATGTCTTATTATTCTGGAAAGCAAAGCAGTGCACCGACCAAGAGCTGTACGCAATAAGTAATGTTTGTTTTGCAGTACCACCAACTCAGGTAACTAGGAGTGAGTTAAATTTAAATTGATAGATTTATAACTCTAATTTTACACAGGTGACAATTGAACGAGCATTCTCGACGCTAAGGCTTGTGCTTACGGATTACCGAAACCGACTAAGCCAGGATGTCCTTGAGAACATATTGCTGGTCAAGTTAAACCCAAGTTTTCTTGACTCAGCTATTGACTCATGCTCACTTTTTCAAGACGAAGATTCGGAATAAAAAAAATGAAAATTTTCCATATATAATAATTTGTTTTTATTTTTCTACTACCTGCGCCACCAACTTGCAACTTTGTCCACTTGCTACTGCTTCCAATTTCGTAAATTACCGAAATCAGCAGCAAAGCAAACAGTAAATTTTGTATACGACGACTGCTGCCGCTGCTGTGCTCTTGCCAGTGATCGCGTTTTGCTGTTGCTTTGACTGCGACTTTTGTTTATTTCAGAAGCAGCAGCAGAAGCAAAAGCAGAAAAATCAAAAATCGACTGCTGCTGCTGCTTTGCTTTTGGTGACTTTTCATTTTCGACTGTTGCTTCGACTGCGACTTTTGATTTTTTCAGAAGCAGCAGCAGAAGCAAAAGCAAATGAAATGAAACTTTATTCAGTTTTTCAAACGCTGGTACTAGGTAGACCTATTGCTATTGAGTCGGTGGGCGACATTGAGAAGTCCCTCCATCTACTAAATACCACCCTCATAAACGCCTATAACAAGTCATGCCAACCATCTAGGCGGAAGGCGAGGTCCAAACCACTCTGGTGGAATGCCGAACTTTCGGTGCTTAGAAATGAGGCCAAGGCTCTGTTCAAGCTAGCCAGACTGACTGACACTTAATTAATCCAAGACGAATACAAGATTGCTCTCAGAGCATACAAGATAGCCATTAGGAGGGCCAGCAGGAGCTCCTGGAGGAACTTCTGTTCCAAACTGGAGTCAGTGCTAGAAACCGCCAGACTGAGGAGGCTGCTGTCCAAGCAACCGCCAATTCAAAGCCAATTAAAACTGGAAGACGGATCATGGACGGAGAGTAGGAAAGATACCCTAGAAGCTCTTATGTCCACCCATTTTCCGGGCTGCTCTGCACCGCCCACAGAGGATGTGCGACAGCGCTCCGTGCGCCACGACCTCTCACTCCCAAGAGAACTATTCTCTTCACATAATGTACTCTGGGCCATTAATTCCTTCTCCTTCTAAAATCATACCGGCCATGCTGCAAACCACCAAAGAGGTGGTTGTCCCATGGCTAGTTAAAATCTTCGAGGCGTGCCTCAAAACTGGGCACTTTCCAACCCAATGGAGAACTGCGCGGGTGGTATTCCTACGAAAAGCTGGTAAATGTGGCCAAAGCAGCCCAAAGGACTATAGACCAATCAGTCTCACATCCTTTATGCTGAAAACAATGGAAAAGCTGCTGGACCTCAGCATCAGAAATGCAGCTGAGGCCAGGCTGTCAGCGAATCAGCACGCCTACACGAAGGGTAAATCGGTCGAAACGGCACTACACTCGCTCGTCGCCTCCGTTGAGAAGGCGCTGCATAGTAAAGAATATGCACTGGGAGTCTTCGTAGACATCTCAGGTGCATTTAACAACGTCAGTACCAACGCCATCATCGATCGACTTAAGGCGATCGATACGCACCCAACCATTACGCACTGGATCAGCAATCTCCTAAGCTGCAGGAGGGTCCAGTCGGAATGGGGTACAGCAATGATAACAAGAAGCGCGAACAGAGGCACCCCCCAGGGAGGAGTCCTGTCTCCACTTCTGTGGAATCTTGTAGTTGACGACCTCATTAAGAGATTTGACGGAGGAGCCCCTAAAATAACTGCGTATGCGGATTACATATGCATAATTATTACCGGAGTATGCCCCTCTACTCTCAGCTCCATAATGGAACGGACCCTTCGGGAATTATGTAAGTAGGCGTAAGGCGCCGGACTACATATTAATGCAGAAAAGACGGACCTCATCCTCTTCACCAAGAGGTACAAGGTACCGCACTGGCTCCCACCGATGCTAAACGGTAAGCGCCTCAAACAGAACACCCACGTGAAGTACCTGGGCATGGTACTGGACAGCAAACTGACGTGGAGGTCCAACGTTGAGGAAAGGGTGAAAAAGGCAACCATGGCGCTGTACGCATCCAAGAAGATGCTCAGCTGCTCCTGGGGTCTATCACCCAGACTCATGCATTGGATCTACATCGCAGTTGTCCGTCCCACACTGCTCTATGGAGTTCTCGTGTGGTGGCAGGCCACCGAAAAGAAGACATACCTTGCCTTAATGGAAAAGGCACAACGCCAAGCACTCCTGTGTATCACAGGTGCACTACGCACTACCCCCACAAAAGCTCTGGAGACCCTTCTGGGTATATCCCCCCTAGACCTACAAGCGAAACTAGTGGCAGCCAAATCAGCTCAGCGTCTCGTGGCGCTAGGGAGCATGTCACTACAAGGCTTTTGGCACAGCTCTATTGGAAGAGATTTGGCCACATGCTCCGATTACCTGAAACCCAGCAACAGCCTAAGGGTCAGAACTCGAGTGCACCTTGGGCCTATGGACTGGAAAACCTGCGCTAGCCGACAAGAAGGTCATCTGAACCTTTATGCGGATGGCTCCAAGATGGCAGGTGGAGTAGGAGCTGCCGTATACTGCGAACAACCTAAAACTGGGCTCTCATACAAGCTACCCGATCACTGCAGTATATTCCAGGCAGAAGTTTTTGCCATAGGAAAGGCTGCGGAGGTCGCGACTCTCCTCGGTACGGCCAGCCACACAATCAACCTTATGGTTGACAGTCAAGCAGCCATTAAGTCTATGATGTCGTCTTCACTCAGTTCCAAAACGGTCAAGGTGAGCAGGGAGGCATTAGATGATCTATGTACGACTAAGTCAGTACACATCTACTGGGTTCCAAGCCACCAGGGCATTCCAGGAAATGAAGAGGCGGACACTCTAGCAAAGGCAAGAGTTGAACTACCCGTAAACAGAACAGAGCAGGTGCCCACTTCTCTAAGATCGCTGTACAGCAGTCTTGAAGAGAGCACCAGCAAGCGTATTAAGCAAAGATGGCGGAACACCTCCTCTTGCAGAATAGCAAAATTAATGTGCAACGAGCCCAATGCACTACTCAGCCGGTACTTACTGCACCTCTCTCGGATAGACTGTAGGATGCTAGTCGGAGTACTCACAGGTCATTGCATGGCGGCCGAACATACGGCTAAGCTTGGCATTACCACTAACACAAATTGCAGAAAATGCAATAACCCCAACACCACCGAATCGCTCGAACATCTACTCTGTCACTGCCACGCTCTAGAGCGAGCAAGGCTAAGATGTCTTGGCGCACCGCAAGTTCCATCAATGGCAGAGGTATCCAAGTGTCCTCCAAAAGATCTACTAACGTTCGTGAAACGCTCCCAAATTCTCCAGGACTTCAAGCCTTGACAACCTCTAAGGGCCATTCCTGGCCTATGTTCAGTACCCGTGAGGACGTCCGGCTCAACCTAACCTAACCTATCTAATATTTGTGTGAGGCTAGAGTCCAAATAGGAAAACATTTTGGCACCGACCATCGAAATTTCGTCAATAATAAGAACTTTAAGATCGATAAATCTTGAACGGAGGGTATTAAGCAAATCATCTCCTAGATTTTTAAAGGATGTCCCAGATTGATTAACTGGCAATGAAAACATGGAATAAAGAGTGGATCCTCCAATTCCGAAAGCGGCTTTTCCCGTAGGAGCACAAAGAAGAATTTTGACAGTGTTTGGGTCACATCCTGGTCTACGTTTATATAAGTGGGAAAGGGACTGAAAAATTGCTGAAATCAGCCTACTTTTGCCGACACCTGCTCCACCACCCACAAACTCATGGAATACTTTGTTGTGGTGGGCGTTGTGTAGGACATGAGAGAAGTAAGTTCTTTGCCTAACATTTAAGGAGCCAACTAAGTCAGATAAATTCTGACCGGAAATCAAAGGGGGAAGCTTTATTATTCGGATAGTGTCCGAATTCTCATTGGGGTCATTTTGGTCATCAACGTTAATATTTACAACATTGATTTGAGAGCTTAATTCAGGAAACGCTAATATCCTAAACTCATCATCTACATGTCCTTCTAATTGGTAATTCACATAGTATTTTTTAAATTTTGCCCTAATGGCCTCCTCATTTTGATTGAATATCTCCTCACAGTTTTGTTCAACTAATTCTTCCCCTTCATTTCTCCAGGGGAAGAATAGCATAACTAATTCCCTAAAGTAATTTTGTCTACCGGAATTTAAACTTTACTCCTAAACCTAATTATTCGAGCTTAACTATTATTCACGAATATACCCACTTCCATCGAGAAGAGGAAGAGGTATATTTTACCTAGCTCCTCATTGTCGTCAACATGCTCATCTTCACCATTTTGGCGAGTTGGTCTTACTGACTTAGAGTAACTATAGTCAGCAGCGAAATCGGCTAAACACAGGGCCTCGAGACTATGTGGTCGCTGTTCGTAATGATCCAGCAATCCCACTACAAATATGTCACTGGAATCAGGAGACATATTTTGTAATTGTTGTCTAGGTCTAAGCATTCTTACTCTTTGCTCTTGCAATAGAGTATTAATATAAATATCTGCGTTACTAGTTTCGGATAAACGCATTCCCAAACAACAATATGCTGCTTCTTGAGCATAAATTTCTGTGCCAGTAATGAACTTGTGTCCAATATACTGCAGCCTCTGTTTTATAGTAAGATTGCCTCTGTTAATCTCATCGATAGCATCACGCATCAGTTTTGATATGCCTCATTGAGATTTATTTATATAATTAATAATATAGCTGCAGCATGCGTAAGGGTCCAATATGAATTGAATATCCATATTGGCTCTTTGCATGGAAAGGATGTGTTTATTATACGCATTTACGTTATCGACATTGTTAAAATCAATTTGAGGGGCATCTTTCAGCCAAAACATCCCATGTATATGGGGTGAGCCTCTCTGCTGTAATTCTACTCGCCAGTAGTACATGACAACCCTATGTTGACCAAAAATACCCCCTTGCTTTTTAATTAATTTAAACAACTGCCTAAACCGATAGTCAAAATACCTAGAACATGTTACAGGGTCAGTGCGAATCAATCGCACTTTCTCATTTGAAGGCAACATTGATGCATCTTCCTCTGTAACTTCTTGCTTGTCCACATTCTTTTTCAAAAGGACAAGCAACTCTAACCACCTACTTACTGCAGCCGACAAAGTAATAAAAAAAGTTGGTAGCCCAAACTGACGAATCATGGCCATCACCTTTCTTTTTTCTGCTTCGCAATGAGCGGGAGACGTGCGAATACCTTTCAGGACCCTATAGCCTTCATCGTGGCGAATTAGATGGTCCATATGTTATTCATTGAGAGCGTTAGAAAAAGTTATTGGATGTGAGGCAGTGTGCTTTCTCAAGCAAATTGATGTATTGTTTCTAATAGCAATAAGCTCTAACTTCTTATAGTTGAAGAACAACTTATCAATTCTACAATCTCTCCTATCAAAATTTCGAAGCTCCGATCTAACAATGGTTGTAAAACTTTCTGAAGACTTTCTTTTGTTGCCAGCATATAAGGAAGGGAATGCTAATTCCTCACAATCAGCATCCATTATCATGTCTAGGGGTCTTTGGCCTTCGCCAGGAGCAATTACTATTCTTTGCATGGCAACACTATCTAACTGATTATTTTCAAGCAGAGTTTCTTGACCCCCAGGATTAAGATCCTCTTCTTGAACATCCCCTTCAGGTTGAAAAGGTTGTTGAAACTCTCGATTGAGCTGTTCAACTAGCTCAGAATCTGCTTGAGAAGCTATGAATGGAACAGTATCGGAAGTAAAATTTGAAATCCACTGTTCATTTAAAACTACACTGTGCTTTATATAAAGCTCTGTTGTTATCGAAAACCTAATTACTTCTGCAATCTTTAAGGGCCTAATGGTTTCAGCCATGAAATCATGGTTATATTCCATCCTACGTCTAAGGTGGAGCTATATTACTTCTGCTTCATGAAAGGCTCGTGGAAGGGAAGTCACGATACTGCTAACGGGAATTGGTACATTTACTACAGCTCCTTTGATTGCACTTTGGCGACCGACACCTAAGGCCTTAATGACCATGAATGGTAGTCGAGGAGAAATAAGTCGCTCTTCTAAAGGAGTTAAACCTTTAAGGCAATCGGGAAGTTCTGGAAAATCCAAGCCATTTGTAATGGAAAATTTTGGTTTCCTTCCAGCTTTTATATTACTGCAACAAGTATTGCAGAATTTATAAATGTCTTCCTCAGATGAAAATTCATTAGAAAGACTTAAAATTTCAGCGCTAAATTTGTTGTGGCTTTCAATAAAACCACGCGAAATTCTGCTGAGTTGATGAGGAAACCACAGGCATTTGCAACAAAGGCAAACCTGATTTGGACCCAGCTTTACTAAACTATTAAAACTCCTAATTTGAGCTTCTAATGGGGATAAGCTGGGTTCAATTTCGTCCTGAAAACTATTCGCACGATTCACTCTCATTCGGTCAGCATTTCTACTATTTTCTAATGCCCTACTTTCAAAACTATTTCTATTTTGGCTAACTCTCTGATTAAGACGTCGTAACGCGTCCAGAGTTGCTTGCCGCTCTAACAGTCGAGCACTTTGTCTTCGAACAGTGTTAGCATATCTTTCAATAATCTTCCGAACAGGATTATTCATAGCTTGCGATCTCTGCATCCTATCTCTTTCTCTTTCTAAAACTCGACGCCTAACATCTGACCGGAGCACGAAGTTGCGTGTTACGCTGTTGTTCGTTTTCCCTAAGAGTAGGGTTTTGTCGTCGTGAAGCTCTGTATGCTCTATCGGACACTCTTTCCTGCTCTCGAACCCCACTTCTTGTTCGAGCCTGCCTCCTTCCTCGAGTATTTTCGACCCTTTCTCTCTCTTGAACATTTGGCTGCCGTCTACTTCGTAATCTATTTGCTCTATCGGACACTCTTTCCTGCTCTCGAACCCCACTTCTTGTTCGAGTCTGCCTCCTAAGCCGAGCATTTATCAGTCTTTCGTTTTCTTGAACTATTGGTTCCTCTCTTCTATCTTGTCTTTGTAGCGTATTTTCACTTTGCTCCTGAGATCTTACAGTTCGATTTCGTCTTCTTAAGGAACGCCGAGCCCTATCATTAACTTGTTCTTCACCCCTAAAAGCTGAATTGTTCCTACAATCTCTCAGAGAGTTTGAATTCCTCTCATTCTCTAATTGCGAGTACACAATATCGCTTCGGTTTAAACTATTCCTGACGCGACGAGTTCTAGCGCGCGCAGATGCAGTTTGTCTTGACAAACGCGGCATTTTAAAAACTTGATAAATTAACAAACAATTAAAATAATAGTAAATAAAAAATAAATAAAAATTTAATATACTGAAATATAAAAAAATATAAAATTAATAATTTATTCAAAACAATAAAATTATTTATATACAGATAATTATTTGCAACAAAAATAATTAAAAGTGTATATTAAATAATTAAATTATTGAAAAACAAAAAATTATTAATGTTTATATTATATTAAAATAATAATTTTAAGAGTTTTATTTAAAAAAAATAAAATTTATATATAAAATATAATAAAATATAAAATAAAATTTTTTTTAATTTTTAAAATTTTATTAGTATTATAATAAGGCACTCAAGGAAACGTTAATTAGTTTGGAAGGTTCTAAATACTAAAGTAGATACTATTAAGTTTTATTTTGGTTAATAAGAAAGTAATTTATATGTTATTATTAATAATTAATATTGTTTTCAAAATACTAACTTAGCAATCATGCAACTTGCTTGTATCCGTCGAGAAAAACTTACGCGAAAACCGCAACCCGACACACACTCACATACACATACAGAATCAAGCGTACGCCTCAGACTTGTAAGGCTAAAAACACTATCACTAATTAATCTTTTTACACAAGCTTACTTACAATAGTACAATAATTTTACTTTGGGCACTTTAACTATATTATTAAACAAACAATTATGTTAAAGATTTAACATACAATTTGCTGCACATTTGTATGTATATACATAAATACATACAAAAGCGCGGCAAGTTGTATGACAGACAATCTAAAATTAATGTGCACTACATTCAGTATCACTTAATTTATCATATTTATATATCACTATCACTATAACTAAGTCTCTATAAATTTAATTTGTTTAATTTGTCGGTTTTTAATGAACAAATGCATGCAATTGAATTTTTTTAGCGAACGTACGTGCTTTGAAAATAATTTGCAGAAAAGTAACGGTGAAAACAAAATCAAAACAGAGCGAAAAATTGTGTTCGGAACTAAAGAGAGCGAGAGTGCGTTTAACATATGTATGTTAACATGCACGACAACATATATATTTTTTAATATTTATATCAAAATTGTAATTTGTGTTCATTCTAAATAGTAAAAAAAATCTACGCCCATTGGCAATGTAAAAATCTGTAAAGGAACAAAATTAATCTGTAAAGGAACAAAATTAATTTTAAGCGCATGCCAAAATCAGTTCGGAACAAGTACCAATGAACGAATAAATATCGATCAACTGAACCAATTTACTTCAATTGAACTACGATAAACAATTCAAATACACAAAGCGCAAAATTTAAGCAAAAAAATATGCATACATATATATATGTATGCAATTATGTATGTATATCAACATATCAATAAATTGTTGTTCATGCAAGGTAGTTCACTGAAATATTTTAAATTTCGGATTCCCTTTTCCTTTTTATCCAATGTTGTGGAAATATTTGTACATCTTTCCTTACAAGACAGAAAAGTACAGTCGAAAACGCCTGTCCGGTTAATACTCTCTGCTTTTAGTCCCGATTTAATTATTAAAATCGGTATCCAGGTACTACAAAAGAACTTGCATTAGAACACATTGACAAAAAAAAACAAGAAAGAATGCTACAGTCGCCCCGCGACTTTAGGATACCCGTTACTAAATGTTCGACCGATTGTTTCAATGGGAGCTATACGATACAGTCATACGATTTGTATGAAACTTGTTCAGTATATTTATGTTATTGATAAATTTATTCTGTATCAGTTTCATTAAGAAAGCTTGGTGAACACAGAAAATTTTCATACAAATTCATACTAAATGCAAATTTTTGTCCCTATGGGAGCTATACGATATAGTAGTCCGATTTCTATGAAACTTGGTCAGTATATTTATATTATTGATTTATTTATTTTGTGTCAGTTTCATTAAGATAGCTTAGTTAATGCAACATTTTTTCATACTAATTTATATTTGGAGCGTGTTTTTGACCGATCGGCCATATGGGAGCTATACGATATAGTTGTCCGATTTCGATCAAACTTGGTCAGTACATGTACTTAATAGACATGTAGTCTCCGTGTAAATTTGGATCAGATAGCATTGCTAAAAAAAAGTTTTCTATACTTAAACATTCAAGTTTTATCTGTACATTTTCCTTTAAATGAAGATAGAACGCCCTAAAGTGGGCGTGTCAAAAAACAAAAACAAACTCGTACTGCTTGGGTATTGTACCTTTCATTTGCGACCCCTTTCACCTTTCTAGCTTTTATAGTCTCTGAGATCCTTTTGTTCATACAGACGGACGGACGGACAGACGGACATGGCTATATCGACTCGGCTATTGATGCTGATCAAGAATATATATACTTTATGGGGTCTGCCACGCCTCCATCTGCCTGTTACATACATTCCAACGATTACAATATACCCTTGTACTCTACGATTAACGCACATATACATATATGAATGTATTGGTCGGTGCGGCTAGCGTCTGCGGGCACACACACATGCAGCGTACACGTTTGAACATATGTTTGTATGCATATGTTATATTGCGCTTGAACATATCATATCATATCTCTCTTGTTAAACGTAGGATTTTAATGCCGCTATCAGGGAAGTTAGATATAATAAGTCTAAAAACGAATGTTAAATTAGAACACTGTACTATTTGAATAAATGCCTTAAAAACGGCATTGAAGTTTGAAAGTTTTTAAGTTTTTATGACATTGCATTTATGCTGTCTCTGGGAACCTGCGTACCAAAATTGGTGCTCCTAAGTCCCATATTTATTGAGTTATTCGCTTAAAACACAAATTTTTTTGAGATTCGTCTGGTTTTTTGCTTATTGCGGGGGCGGTAAGGGGCGTGGCAACAATTTGAAATAAACTTGATCTGCTCGAAAAGACTACGGACTTTCATTCCAAAATTTGGTGTCTCTAGCTGTTGTAGTTTAAAAGATCCAGGTGTTCATACGGACATTGCTATATCGACTCGAATGTTAATGCTGATCAAGAATATATATACTTTATGGGGTCGGCCACGCTTCCTTCTGCCTGTTACGCACATCTCGCTTCTGAGAAACTTAATAGACCCCTCTACTCTTTTTTAAAGAGTACGGGGTCTAAAAATACTCGGTATCAGCAGACTGAATATTGGGTATGTTATTGATTTTTTGTTAACTATGCACAACAAGAAAGAAAAGTACAGTCGAACACACCCGACCGTAAAATACTCTCTGCATTTTTTTTTCCCGATTAAATTATTAAAATCCGTTTAGAGATATTATAATATGTAGTACTTGCATTAAAACACGTTGAAACAAAAACAATCAAAGCATTGTCAAACATACATCTGTTTGTCTGTGTGCGAATACACATACGAAAGACAATATATGATGCATATACATGTACATATGTATGTTTGTGAACATATGTATGTATGAATTCAGTTATCAATATTGTAAAGCTTCTAGTCCGGTCATCGCGACGAAAATTTGCTGACTTGTTTGGTCCCCATACAAGCTTGTATGAAAGGTCCTCCGCTTAGTGCGTCTCCGCTTATAACGACAAACCGCTTATATCAACGAATTTTTCATAATTCAACCGGCTATTGCGGCGCGCCAAAAAAAAATACAGCGAAATAGTGCTAAAAAATATAAGCATCAAACGACGCTGTAAGAAAAATATGTATGCATGTATGTATTTATTAGTGATCGGCACTCATAGGAGCGTCAACAAGGTTCTTACTCTCTCACTCCCATTATTCTCCCATATTTTACTCTGGGAGAGAGAGAGAGAGTTGAAGCACAATGCCGACGCATACAAATGTTTTCAGCGCGAGTGTGCGGGTATATTCCATAGGATGTCCCGTACAAAAGAAAAAAAAAATGTTTTTCTTTGCTCGTTTCGATTAAAGCGTCTACCGGGTATAGCGACGTAAAATCGTCGGTCCCTAGAGTGTCGTTATGATATAATTATTTACACGAATTATAAATAACAATACTCTACGATAAGAAAAAATGCCTTAAAAACGTATTGAAATTTGAATAGTTTTTTAGTTCCTTTAAGTCCAAAATTTTTGATGGTATGTCTGGTTTTTTGCTTATTGTGGGCGAATGGGGCGTGGCATCGAAAAAAATTCTTATATTGACTGACTAAATATGTGATCGATTGAGACCAAGCTCGAACTTGTAGCTCTTACCATCTCTGAAATCTGTTTGTTCATACGGACAGACGGACAGACAGACAGACTCGGCTTGTGATGCTAATCAAGAATATATATACTTTATGGGGTCTGCCACGCCTCCTTCTGCCTGTTACATACATTTGCACAAACCCAATATACTCTTGCAGAGAGTATAAAAATGCTCTACATGAAAATATATGCAGATATGCAGGCTCTTAATACGCAAATTATCATAAATAACCATTTCTGTTTGTCATTCTAAACTTTTTAAGATCGGTAAGAAGCACTTAAATATTCAATGAGATTTGCCCTGATTTCGTAATATGCTGGCAAACTTTGCAAAAATGTTGAACCAATAGTATTAACATTTTAACTAAGTTCTCTCATTGTTTTTCTTGTTATTGTTAAACAGTACAAGGAGAATGAAATTGCCAATGAAATTAATTCGTAAAAATGCTTTTATTGATAGTTTTCGCAGTCTTTCAGAGTTTCTGCTCAGACTGATACTTCTTAAATTCTGAATAGTTTTGTTGCTGCTTTTCCCTAAGAATCCACAAGCAACTGAATGCTTTTGACAGATGCACAAAAATGGCATGAAAACAATGGCCAAAAAGAACTGCAATTTGCCAAGCAACTTGGTAGCAAACAAAAAATAAATGCAGAAAAGGAGGACAATGTCTTTAAATTTCATTGAGTTTTGTTTGCCTTAGACATTTGGACAATATGGAGTTGGCTACAATCTTAACCTCTGCATTGCCATGTTTATAATCGATTCCATTATTTTTGCAAGTGCTGGCAAAAAACTTTTTAATTACACACTGTGGATAAACTTTCTATAAAAGGTGGAAATTTTTGGAAAAGGCAAATGCAGCTTGTAAGTTTGCAGTTTATTCCGACCCGTTTCCAAAGTCTATAATAACAAAAGGGATTTTACGCAATGTTCCTGTCATCATCATCATCATCACCATCGGCACCATTTTAATCATTATCAGTGCCATCATTATCATTGTTGTTGTTCACCCAAGCACATGGCGCAAGTTTGTGCAACACTTAAACTTTAATTGTTCACAGTTTTGACCATGTCCTATGCGTTCTTTGGACGTATGTTAGTGTGTGTGTGTGTGTGCGAGGACTGATAGATGACGTTCTAAATTCTATGAAAGAGGTCAGTCAGTGTCTGGGGCACAAAATGCATAACGGATTAGGGCAAGAGAGCTAAGTTGCACTCCCTACCCTATTTTTCGTCAGCAGATTAAACTTACTGCAAACCTGTCCCATAAGGCCCTCGAAAAATGTGTGTGTGCGTGTGTAACTCGGTGTGTATGTGCCTCAGTTCACGAGTTTGTACCACTTACAGTTTGAGTGCATGTGGGTTTGTGTCTATGAGTGAAAAAGTGTGTTTTTCAAATGACTTAGCACACTCAGAGAATACAAACCACAAATTTAATTTTTCTTATAAGATATAAATCATGTTATAAATTCTCATAAACAAAATAGAGATGCCCTCACATTCATATTTGACAACCTTTAAAAACTGTGTTCTAATTTGTACAATATCCAGAAGTTAGTATTAGCTTGATATCATTATATGTTTAGATAGAATATATATGTTATAAAACATATGAATTGAAGCTTTTAAATAAATCTTTCGTTAATATTTGTTAGTCTCTATTTACTCTAGGAGTTTAGTATTATATTTTAAATTTGTAGGGCATATCCACTGAACTTTACAGCTACACATTTAGCTTAAGTGAATAATGAGGCGAAAATATTTTAATGGCACAACCAATCAGGGGCACACTCTTACACT
Organism: Drosophila acutilabella; assembly: GCA_035046005.1. Taxonomy (NCBI): domain Eukaryota; kingdom Metazoa; phylum Arthropoda; class Insecta; order Diptera; family Drosophilidae; genus Drosophila; species Drosophila acutilabella. The sequence goes on along the minus strand of JAWNOK010000026.1, from coordinate 959,102 downwards.
CACACACGCACACTTGCAAGCATAACTTCATTTATTTACACAGCTTTTCTCCTTTCCTCTGGAAGCCTGTTGAGCTGTCGTCGTGAACGTGCACGAGTGTGCGTGCTTGTGGGAGCTGGTCCCCCAGAGAGAAATATTGTTTTAGTTTATCATGACAGCACTTTTACAAGTTTTAACTGCTCATACATTAATTAAAAACTTAATAAAACTAAAACGAAAAATGGACATTTGCAGCTGTGAGTACTGTTGCTCTGACTCCTTGTGCTTTACACATATACGAGTTGGTCCATGAGGCGTATTCTTAATTTACATACGTGCAAGAAAAAAGGCAAATTGGTATTAATCTTGTTTTGGAGCATAGAAGATTTTCATTTGATAACGCAAAAAAAGTGCAGCTCCGCTTAAGACCGCAATGCTAATTGCGGGTCGCAGTTGTTGACACAATTTAGAGTAAATTTTCAACGAAGCAAAGAACAACAACAAGAGGGCCAAAAGGAAAGACAAACAAAATCGTCAGCAAGAACTTAACACGAAGTGCTGACCTGGCTACAACGGAAACCAACATTTTTCACTCCCAAAAACGATGCCAACCAACATGTTGTTTGCTCACAAAAACGAACAGAAAATACTTCAAAGGAAGCGAATACCACACAGACTGCACTTCAAGAAAACAAATAGTTGAGTAACCCAAAGCATAACATCAAGAATAGAGGTTAGCATGGAATATAATTGCAGAAAATTTAAATTTCAAGTCACTTTTAGAGCGCGAGTACTGCAATTCAACAATAATTATATTTCAAAACCCTTAGCAGCTCCTTGTACGTTAAATTTTCTAAATATAATGTTTGGAAAAAATGGAATGTCTGCGTTAAATTCAGCTTTAAGTGAAAATAGTATTGTTCTGTTTAAAAATATTTTTCTAAAAATTTAATAAAGCATTAACATAAAACGCAAAGAAGAAACATTTTAGTTATTCAAGCACATATAAAATCAATAAGTATATTAACTTTAATATTCAGATTCTATTAATTTTCAAGCTGTATTTGTGGGGAACTCTCAATCCTCACAATACCTTCATTCTTGATAAATTATGTGCCAGCACTTTTAAAAAATAATTTGTTTGAGCCATTTGCTGAAAGGCTTTTATAAAATGTCTGCTGTTTACGCACAAGGAACATTGTCTTGACATATTAAAATATAAACATAAGGACACGTACATATAAATATATATGTGTATATTTTACAATGTCTTATGCTAAGTTATGAATACGTTTGGGATATGTTATTGTTTTAAATATACGACAGAAGCTGACAACTTTGAGTTGTGAGTTATAAGTTGATAAGGATACCCCCTCCATGTTGGGGTCAATGAACATACATTGCAAAACAAATGCGAAAAATCGGAGTACAATGACCGTAAGATCAAGATACTTCCAGTTGAGTCGTAAGTTGTACGACAAATGACAAGCTTTCTAATTTGTCTGTCAGCAGCGCAGCATTGGAATAAAGGGAATCAAAATTGTGCAAGCAATTCAATGTAGGTTACAGTTAAGGCAGGCACATTCTCTCCCTCAAGATGCCTCCATGGTCTTTGCAGACATGCTCGCTGTTGTTGTTGATGTGCGTGCCTGTGCATGTCATGCGGTTTACATCCGTCCATGGTCATACACGGACAGACTGTGCTTATGTGTGCTCGACTTAAGCTGCATTTAACATTTGCTAGACCTACACGCCAACACATAACCACACTCACGCCTTCACCCACATTTGGGTACATTTTTATTTCAAATTAGCCATTTCCGATCATTTTTGCAACTTTCATTTGTCGCTCGACTGCTTCCGCTTTGGATTTTTTTTTGACCTGGACATGTTCTCTATCATGCAAGGAACTTGAAGACTTGTCTCCGTTTGACATTTCTGTATATATATTTTTTATTTATGTATTTAATTTATGTATAATACTCAGACACTGAATTCAACGAGCCAAATTCTTGTCACTTGTCTGTTGAACAGAAAAACCACTTCTATATAATTTCGGGACATATGCAAGCTTTTACGGTGCTGCCATCCATACATTCGTGCTGTTTAATTTGCATTTTTATCGATTGCGAAAAATAAAAATACAACTTAGCTTTGTTTTTGCGACACTCTTACTGGCACTCACATTCGTGTTACCCATAAAATTCCCATAAAAATGTCAACGGATGAGTATCCATAGATACTTTCCCCAAGCTGTACTTAAAAACGGTTCAGAAATTTTTAACGAGCCAGCACCAAAAAAAGGAATTTGTTTCTCGGGTTATTATCAGAATCAAACCAAACAAGTAAGAAAGGCTACAGTTGAGCGAGCCGACTATAGAAGACCCCGTACTCTCATTGTAGTCTTTAATTTAAATTAAAATTTTAAAACTATATTTTAAAAATTAAAACTTAATATTTACATTTTGAATTAAATCTAAAAAAAACCCGCGAACTCTACCAGTTTCACCACGCCCCACTCTTTAAATTATTTCGTGATGCCTTAAAAACGGCATTGAAGTTGGAAAGTTTTTTAGTTCATGAGAGAAAAGGGGGCGTGGCAGCTCAAAACTTTTAATGTCTTTGCATTAAGGCTGCCTCTAGAACCTGTATACCTGTATAATTGGTGCTCCCAAGTGCTATAGTTAATAAGATATTTGCCTAAAACACAAATTTTTTCGAGATGTGTCTGGTTTTTTGCTCATTGCGGGGGCGGTAGGGGGCGTGGCAACAATTTGAAATAAACTTGATCTGCGTACATGATAAATGGACTTTCATTCCAAATTTGGTGTCTCTAGCTCTTGTAGTTTAAACAACTAAGAAAGGCTACAGTCGATCGAGCCGACTGTAAAAGACCCCGTACTCCCATAGTATTGCATTTTATTTAAATTAAAATTTTCAAATGAAATTTAAAAAATTAAAATTAAATATTTACAATTTGAATTAAAATTAAAAAATAAATAAATTAACAACTGTCATCGTCAGCACTCGAACCCGCGATCCATGCGAAGGTTCCACATTGCGCCGCAACTCTATCAGTTGCACCACACCACTCTTCTATCATTCTTCCGATTATTTGCACATGTATGTGTGCATATATATATGTGTGTATGTATAGCATTGGTCGGCGCGGCCAGCGGCTCCGGGCAGCGCTGCCGTCAGCAGGTAGAGAAAACGTTCGAACATATGTTTGTATGTTTCTGTGTTTGTTTGTATGTGTTGCGCGCATGCAGTGATTTTGCTTTAAAATAACTTCGACTTTGAACCGTAATTTCTCTGTTGTTTGACATAGGATTTTGATGCCACTTTCAGGAAAGTTAGAAATAGTAATTCTCTAAGCGTATGTTAAATTACAACACTGTACTATTTGATTTAATGCCTGAAAAAAGGCATTGAAGCTGGAGAGTCTTTTATTTCTGATGAGCAAAGGGGGCGTGGCAGCTCAAAATTTTGAATGGCGTTATATTAAGGCTGTCTCTAGGAACCTGTATACCAAAATTGGTGCTCCTAAGTGCTATAGTTACTGAGATATTTGCCTAAAACAAAAATTTTCTCGAGGTTTGTCTGTTTTTTTGCTCATTGCGGGGGCGGTAGGGGGCGTGGCAACAATTTGAAATAAACTTGATCTGCCTGACGGACTTTCATTGTGAATTTCATGGTTCTAGCTTTTGTAGTTTAAAAGATCCAGGTGTTCATACGGACAGACGGACATGGCTATATCGACTCGGCTGTTGATGCTGATCAAGAATATATATACTTTATGGGGTCGGCCACGCCTTCTTCTGCCTGTTACGCACATCTCGCTTCTGACAGACTTAATAGACCCCCTTTACTCTTTTTTAAAGAGTACGGGGTCTAAATATCCAGGTGCTCATACAGACGGACGGACAGACAGACGGACATTGCTAAATCGACTCGGCTGTTGATGCTGATCAAGAATATATATACTTTATTGGCTCGGCCACGCCTCCTTCTGCCTTTTACGCACATATCGCTTCTGACAAACTTAATAGACCCCTCTAATCTTTTTTAAAGAGTACGGGGTCTAAAAAGAACTTTTAGAATATATTGAGTCAGTAGTTATAAAATAGGCAACCGGGAATGTCGCGCCCCCCTAGCGGATTGTTAGCGCTCCTAGCGGTAAACTGCGGGAACGAGGGAATAAGTTAGATATAGTTTGTGTCCAAAATAAGAACACCTGATCAAAATGATCTGTGTTCTATAATAAAATTAATTCGGTTTCCTGATGCCTGAGCTAAATTGTGAGGATCTATGAAAAGAAAACTGATTTGATTTCCTGGTTTCATACCTAAATTGTGAGGATCCACTGGGGTTTGAAAATAAAACTGAGTTGGTTTCCTGATGTCCTAACTAAATTGTAAGGACTCAGTTGTTTTAACCGAAGAACGTCAGGCGCAACAAAGAGGTTTTTCGTTGGCGCCCCTAGCGGTGACTACGCGAACTAGGGACAATAGTTATATATGGTTTGTGTCCAAAATAGGATCATTTTCTGCGCGTCCAACTGGACAAGGAGGCAAGGGGCGAGGAAAATACGCAAAGACAGAGGGTCGCCGTGATTTTAAATGCTATAAGTGTGGTCAGCCTGGGCATTTCGCGGCAAAATGTACACCCAAAGAGGACAACGAAAAAATTCGTGGAAAAAATGTAGCAAAAAACGAAGAAACAAAGAATAAAGAATCGATGTATCGTTCGTTTGCTGGTTTTTGTGGAAATAATCGAATGAATACGAATGTTTGGGTTATCGATAGTAGAGCAACATCACATATGTGTACACATCGTGAATTATTCGATAAGTTTAGAAACATGATGAAAACATTGAATTAGCTGGAAACAATTACACCATGGCGTGTGGACGAGGCACAGTGGTTGTCAACAGTCTGTGTGGCGTTACAATAACACTGAAAGACGTGCTATTTGTTCCTGATTTGCAGTGCAACTTTTTGTCGGTAGGAAAAGCAGTTGCGAGTGGATGTCATGTTGAGTTCTATCGTGAATATGCTAAGATTTACGATAAAGATGCTACGATAATGAAAGCCAAAAAGGTCGGCGGATTGTTTCTGTGTGAAACAAAGAATTCTGAGAAATTGTGTGTGTCGAAAGCTTCGGATGATATAATGAAATGGCATGAGAGATATGGGCATCTAAATGTGCAAAGTTTGCAAGAACTAAGGAGCAAAGATATGGTGCGTGGATTGACATTAAATTCAACAAAAATGAATTTGGACTGCATAAGTTGCATGAAAAACAAATGTCACGTGAGCCCATTTGAGAAGTCGCAAACAAGAGCAGATGAGCTGCTTGAGCTGATACATACTGACGTTTGCGGACCTATCAGTAAAATATCTAATGGAGGAGCCCGATATTTTGTGACGATGATCGACGATAAAAGCCGATATATTCACGTTTACTTCATGAAACACAAATTCGAAGTGACGAAGATTTTAAGGAACACATCACCATGATAGAGCGTCAAAAAGGCCTGAAGGTGAAAGTAGTAAGAAGTGACAATGGAACTGAATATGTCAACAAGGAATTTGACGAATATCTGAAGTCCACAGGAATCAAACGGCAGCTTACTGTACCATACACTCCGCAACAGAATGGAGTTGCGGAGCGCTGCAATCGGACTTTGGTGGAAATGGCACGAGTTATGATTAACAGTGCTGGCTTGAACGAGAGTTATTGGGCGGAGGCAGTCGCATGTGCTGCATACCTAAGAAACAGATCGCCGACGAAAGCATTAGATGGCACAACGCCATTTGAGATGTTTACCGGACATAAGCCAGTAGTAAAGCACTTGAGGGTGTTTGGAAGCATTGCCATTGCACTTGAAAAGGGTCCGAAGAAAAAATTCCAGGAGAAAGCAAAAGAGTATACGATGGTCGGATACTCGGAGTCGTCAAAAGCGTATCGATTGATCGACAAGACAACCGGAAACGTAAAGATCAGTAGAGATGTTGTCTTCATTGAGAATAGAACATTCCAGAAAGGTGAACCAACAGCGGCTACAATTATGGTGGACGACGAATCTGATGAACAATCTGATAACATGGCAGAAAGTGATGGTGTTGACGATAATCAGCAAGACATTCCGGACGACCAAGACGATATTCAGGAATTGGCCGTAAATACTGTCCAGGAAAATGCAACACCGAAAAGGGGTCGTGGCAGACCAAAAATTATAAGAACTGGCTTGCGTGGAAGGCCAAGTCTTCAATACAATGTGCTGAATATGATGTTAGCCAATGACATCGAAGTTCCATTAACCGTACAGCAAGCACGACAGAGTCCTCAAGCCGATAAATGGAAGTCGGCAATGCAGGAAGAGTATGATGCTCTAATTGGAAACGATACATGGGACTTAGTGGAACTACCACCAGGAAAGAAGCCCATAGGCTGCAAATGGGTGTATACATTGAAAACGAATGCAGCTGGAGAAGTCGAGCGCTACAAGGCGCGTTTGGTCGCAAAGGGTTGCAGTCAAAGATATGGCATAGACTACGAAGAGACGTATTCTCCAGTGGTACGTTTTGCGACAATTCGAATGATTTTGGCAATGGCAGCTGAGTACGAGCTATATGTACACCAGCTAGATGTGTCGACGGCATACCTAAACGGGAGTCTTCAAGAAGAGATATACATGAGCCAACCAGAATTTTACGACGACGAGTCTGGACATGTTCTGAAGCTGAAGAAGTCACTATAGGGCCTTAAGCAAGCGGGCCGAGTTTGGAACACGAAGTTAGATAGCGTTCTAAAAAAGATGGGCTATACAGCATGCGTGAGCGAACCGTGCTTGTACACAAAATGTACAGAGAAAAGGACGATCAACATAATCGCTGTATATGTTGACGACTTGATGTTGGCGTGTTCAAACGAGGGTGAGATGCTGGCTACTAAACATGCGATTTCTTCTGAATTCCAGGTTGTCGACAAAGGTCCAATAACAAACTTTTTGGGCTTGGAAATCCAGAGGGAAGGCGAAACCGGTGCGATACGTGTGAGCCAAAAGAAGCATATAATGGGATTGCTTCATGAGATGGGCATGGTCAATTGTCGCACAGCTTCAACACCGTTAGAAGCTAATTTTCAAGTCAACTGTGAAAATGAGTCGTGTAAGCGCGTTGATGTGACCGAGTATCAATCTGTCATAGGATCGTTGATGTACATTGCGCTATGTTCACGACCAGATGTTTTGCACTCAGTGTGCAAGCTTTCGCAGAGGAATTCAAATCCTCACGGCGAACATCTTGCTGCGGCAAAGCAAGTTCTAAGATATCTGCACACAACGGCAGATTTGGCGCTGACGTACAAAAAATCCGGAGTGGATATAACTGGCTACGCAGACGCGGATTGGGCAGGTGACTCTACCGATAGGAAGTCATTCACTGGATATACTTTCATGTGGGGAGGAGCAGTTTTTTCATGGACGTCAAGAAAACAAAAATCGGTTGCACTAAGCAGCACGGAGGCAGAGTATATGGCACTCTCAGATGCTGCAAAAGAAGCGATTTATTTGAGAAAATTAATTAACGAAATGAATTTGTATTTTAAACTTGATTGTGTAACCATGCATGGCGATAATGTAGGCGCTTTAAATCTTGTAAAAAATCCAGTTTATCACGCCAGAAGCAAACACATTGATGTAAAATATCACCATGTGAGAAATTGTTTTGAGCTAAATTTAATCAATCTAACATACTGTCCAACCAATGAAATGATTGCCGATATACTGACCAAGAATTTGTCAAAAGTAAATCATATGAAATGTACTGCGTTGCTCGGATTAAACTAAGCAATAACAATCGAATTGAGGAAGAGTGTTGATATGGCAATTCTATGTTATATGTTAGGTGGCAACGCTATTAGCTATTAAGTACTATGATGAAATAAACTCAGTCTCTTGTAAGCAACCAAACGTTGTAGTTCTTCTCACTCACCAGCCAACACTTACAAACAAGAATTCCTGGGTGCCTATGTTCTAACTACTTGAATTGATTGATTTCAAACGTCTCTTAAAGCCAAACTTGTGACAGCGTTTTAGTGTATCAGTGAATGTCCTTACTGCAAGTGATTCAACTTTAAATATTTAATTTGTATTTGAGCTATTTTTAACCTAACCCACCAAATGCAAAAAGCAAATAATTGCACAGTCTGTATCTTATTTATGCATGAATTTGCAATGCTCATAAAAACATAAATACAAAAGAGTCAGATGCCAATCTAAAACAAACAAGTAACAAACAATGGATTCATCTATTACAACTATGTATATTTAATTGCATTTTGTAAATGCAAACAAAACGTAAACTTTAGAAATTTAATTTCAATTGTAAGAATAGTTTCATCATTTTCACAGAAATAGAAAATTGCTTATCTATGCCTCTGTTTGATTTCGTTTAATATTGGCATATTGATAAATGTTTTATGTTCAAAACATAACGCATTCCCAGTTGAAGTGAGTTTAAAAGCTAATCCATTATGTAAGTCTAAAACAATTACAAACAAACAATCTAAATCAAATAAAACAAAAACTCAGATAATCCAAGGCAATTCTCAGTGTAAAACATGTGTGTGCATTAGAAATATTATTTTCAGTTACATTGTGCATTGTATTTGCAATTGTCCGAAGATACAAGCGACTGGTGCATTCACAACTTGGCTGAATTTAAGGCAATTATCATTCAGTGGCATAATTCATGGCAACGACAGTGAAGTCTCAACAACACCATCAACATTTCAAAGACCAAAGCTTATAAAAACACCAACTAAGATTTGAAACCAACTGGCTTACCAACTGGCTTACCAACTTGTTTTAAATAGATAAAAACTCAAACAAGAATGATTTTATAGTCAAACAAAAGAATGTGCATATTGTTAGTGTTATTGTTTTTAAATTACTTAATTATTTGTTCATTTTCAGACTTATTTATATTATGTTGATTTTGGTATCTCTAACTATTATAACTTTAATAATGTTTAAACGAGCACACAATAGGCGCATCTATATAGAGTCGACTAATAGTGCTAAACAGCAATATATATCATTTATATGATCAGTCATGCCTTTATCTGCGTGTGTAAAACGTATTTTCAGCCAAACACAAGAGTCCCATGATTCTTTTCGAGTTCAAGTAAGAAAGGCTACAGTTGAGCGAGCCGACCATAGAAGACCCCGTACTCTCATAGTAGTGCGCATAAAATTTTAAAAATACATTTAAAAAATTAAAATTTAATATTTACATTTTCAGTTAAAATTTAAAATATCAAATTAACGATTGTCATTGTCAGCATTCGAGCCCGCGATCTCAGACGAAGTTTAGTTTAAAAGATCCAGGTATTCATACGGACGGACAGACAGACAGACAGACGGACATTGCTATATCGACTCGAATGTTAATGCTGATCAAGAATATATATACTTTATGGGGTCGGCCACGCCTCCTTCTGCCTTTTACGCACATCTCTATTCTGACAAACTTAATAGACCCGTCTACTCTTTTTTAAAGAGTACGGGGTCTAAAAACCCAATATACTCTTGCAGAGAGTATAAAAATAGGCAAACAGCACCAATATCGCTGCTAACATTTGTCGCACAAGCTGCCGAGAATCTTGCAACTTGCAACTTGGAGCTCCCACAGCAACAACCAACAATTGAAAAAGACGAGGCAAAGTGTAGGCAATTATTATAAGCACAGGAAAACTGACAGGCAGCAGTTAATGGAACTTGTAGCACTCAGCTACAGACACAAACAAGCACACAGAGACATACTACAAAGGGGCAGTTGGCCAACGTATCCCATGGCTTGTATTTGTGTATAGCAAGTTGGCAACGCTTTTGTTTACTTTTGAACATTTCACCAGGAGTTTCACCAACATCCTCAGTTGACAATGTTCCACAAAACGAATTCTCAATTTCTAGCAAACAAACAAATATGAATTTTGGAAAAGGTGAATCGTTTGTCGAAACAGCAGATTGGAATTACTTGGTTAATTTTGGCATGTGCTTCGAAAAACAGAAAGAACTTGAATTCAGTCTGTGTTTCCACAGTCACACAGTTATATGGAAAAGTGCAGGCCGAGACAGTCAGAGAACAACTGGCAGCTACCACAATGCAAAAGAACAACTATTGTAATAACAATTACAATTACAGCTTCAACTACAGACACAGAAACAACTACAAAAAGAGCAACAGCAACCCTTGCACTTGGCTGCAATATCCTTGAAGTTGTCCGGTTTTCCTCCCTAAAGCTGCCCCTACGCTCATGTTCGACTTAGAGTGTTGCATCGTTTGCTGCCAGTTTGTTGCTATTCAAGTTTAATTAACCTAAAAGTGCTTGCATTATTTAATTTTATTTTGTGCCATGCTTGTTATGCTATTCTGTTGCTGCTGCTGTTCTTCTTGCTTTCCAGAGACGGACACTAATTTAGTTGAAAGCAAAATTTCATTAGCACTGAAAATGTCGCGTGTGAAAATATTTATTTGAAGTCCATTGTTTTCAGTGCAAACAATGTTTCTTAACTATGAAAATATATTTCTTCATGTTCACACCCGTGTATCTCAATTTAGAATATTACTTTGGTTCTTAATATTGTTGTTTCCCTACTTTTGCCGAGCTTCTATGTATCTTAAATATAATTATTTGGTCATCTTCCAGTGAGCAACCTCTGCGTCCATCTTAATGAGGTTCAATCAGGCTTCCAGTCAAAGTACATTGTCCTTTCAGTCAAAATCATTCAATTTAAATTGATACACTTCATAAAAGTTCGATTTCCCTTATGAGCAAACTATTGCACATTTTACTGCATCAGTATTTTCAAATGTTTCAGCTTCCGACGAAGGAAATAAAGCTTCTTCTGAAGAATGCAAATTATATTCTCACGCTAACGCTTAAGAAGGAAATGAAATCAGCAAGTTGCACTAAAATTGGCATCAAGTCAAAGTGCGTCTCGGGCCATATGCCATGGTGATGATACAAAATAGCAACCAGTTGTGAACAGTCCCTGTCACATACACACACTCACACACTGAAATAATACTGTCTTCAATTGTATTGTGCCAATTCCATGCACCATGACTGCTCAATCATAAAAATTTGATTTTCATGCGGCACTTGCCAGTCTGCTGGCTCTATGGCTTTAAGATGAAACCCATAGAGATAGTGGTAAAATTTTCATTCACACACGCATACACAAATACATGTGAATTTCCATGAACTGAGAGCTTTTCGTGGCAGTGGATTCTTAGATGGAAAGAAAAGTGCTCGTAAATTCCAAGGCGGCGGAGTACTTGACTGTAACTCCTTAAAGTTCTCAGATTATGACCAATAAATTTCGTGAATCCAATGTACAAATGAATCCAGAAGAAAAGTACATTTACTTAAAAAAATAAAAGATATTCGAGCATTAGTATTGCTGTATTTATTACATAATGTAAAATAAAAAAAAAAAAAATATATGAAGCTAAATTATTCATGCTGCTGTTTGTTTGTCACGAAGTCTTGAACGCATTTAAGGGGACGTAGATGCCTAGTATGATCTAGTCTCTCAGTTTTTAAGATAACATGATAAAATGTTTAACATATGTGTATTCTTTGTGCACGCACTTAATACGTTAAAATTTGTTAATTAATTAACAATCGGTAAACAATCAAACCAAAATGTTGAACTTGCTTTAAATGCATTGCCATCATTTATCATCTTATTATACTCTCTGCAAGAGTATATTGGGTTTGTGCAAATGTATGTAACAGGCAGAAGGAGGCGTGGCAGACCCCATAAAGTATATATATTCTTGATCAGCATCACAAGCCGAGTCGATAAAGCCATGTCCGTCTGTCTGTCTGTCCGTCCGTATGAACAAACAGATTTCAGAGATGGTAAGAGCTACAAGTTCGAGCTTGGTCTCAATCGATCACATAACTAGTCAGTCAATACAAGAATCTTTTTTTTTCGATGCCACGCCCCATTCGCCCACAATAAGCAATAAGCTAGACACACCTCGGAAAAACTGGGTGTTTTCGGCGAATATCTCAGTAACTATGGCACCAGGTTCACCAATTTTGGTATGGAGGTTCCTAGCCACACCGTAAATGCATTGACATTTAAAATTTTGGACTGCCACGCCCCCTTTTCCCACAATTAATAAAAATAATTCTCAACTTTCGTTCCGTTTTTAGACGTTTGTTAATATAGTACAGTATTGTATTTTATAATTCGTGTAGAGATTAACCATATCAAACTATTCTGAAAGGCCCATTGAAATCGCACTATAAAAAAGAAAACTAGAAGCGTTACAATATTGATAACTGAATACATACATACATATGTATGTACACATACATGCATGTACCAGAGAACTGCACGGGTGGTGGTTTCTTGTACTCGAGTACTACCCAAAGAAAATGCGGTGCCGGTCTTACTAGTACTCAAAATTTAGAGTAAAAAATATGATCGGCTTTTTTTTTACTCGAATACTTTTTTACCCGAAGCGAAATGACTCGAATATTCTTTTTACCCGTACCCGAAGTAACGGGTATCGTAAATACTCTTTTTGTCGCGAGTACGAATCATTTTTTGATGCGATAGAAAATGATTGTGTAGACAACACACAGAGTAAAAAAAATACTTACCCGAAATACTCGAGTACTTGAGCGACGGTTTGCCGTCGGGAAATTGAACAGTGCGCGTTAGAGGATAAAAAGGGTTTTTTGCATTACAGAGAATGCATGTAACAGGTAGCAAATTTTTGCATTACAGAGAATGCATGTAACAGGTAGCAAATTACAGTTTTCGGGTTTTGCCAAAATAAACCAAATAGGCAACATTTTTACAATATGCATTTTGAGAGTTGACAATTTTTAGATAAACGGTTTCTTCATGCCAAATTGTGACTTAGAATACCCAGGCAACAGATATTAAAACAGGTGTCCCATAATCAACCTGTAATCTATTAGTCACCTTGATTCTCATTAATGTGAATATTTAAATATATAAATTATGTTTTTTATCTTTTATGTAAAATTTCAATGGAAACAATGCCTTGCTTCTTACTTAAACTATCGTTTATTAATTGATAAAACTATCATTTATTAATTGATAACATTTAACTAGTCCATAACAAAAGAGCGTCGCAAGACTATACCCGCGCACACGATCGGGTAAAAAAAGAGCGGATAGAAAAAAACCCGAGTAAAAATTTACTTATACTTCACAAGGGTGGTTTTTTTCGAGTATACATTTGATGCGGTGTTTACGCCACCAAGTAAAAAATGAGTTGGTACAAGAATGATCGGGTAAAAAAATATCTTTCATGGAAATACCCAAACGAAAAGGAGTAAAAAAATATCCGATACTTTTCGGGTAGAGTAAAAAATGATTCGAGTCGAAAAATACTCTGCGTGTGATTTGGGTATTTTTACATGCGGTGTATCGCTGCAGTTCTCTGGGCATGTACATATATGCATCATACATTGTCTGTGGTATGTGTATTCGCATACAGACAAACAGATGTATGTTTGATTATGCTAAGATTGTTTTTGTTTCCACGTGTTTTAATGCAAGTACTACACAATGTAATATCTTTAGACCGATTTTAATAATTTAATCGGGAAAAAAAGGCAGAGAGTATTTTACGGTCGGGCGTGCTCGACTGTACTTTTCTTTATTGTTTTATCGATAGCGGAATACTAAACTTTTATATTGATTATTTGAACTGAAAACTAAGCACTAATTGTTTATTCATATTGTTAAATGAATATCAAAGTAATGTACAAAGGCTTTACTCACACGCGTTGCATAAGGTAAATAAATATTTTATACCATAATCAACATTGCAAATATTGAGCACAAAAAACTTAGAAGGGATTTTCTTAATCACAGATACGAGTATCTCTGTTGTCGGGGACGTTACATTTGCTGCAAAAAGGAGCCGCATTAGCAATAAGCTGGAATGGCCATATAGATACACACACTCAAATGCACACACAGCCACACAAACACAGTGGAATATGTGCGCTGGATGCAATCTAGAAACGATTCTAAACAAAAGAAATCCGCTTTCATAATTTCCCCATGGAATGCACATTCTTTTTATTGCCACTAAGCGACCGTCGTTGAAATAACAATGCAAACAGACTCACGCACACACCCTCCAACCCAAACATACATACAGGTTCATGTCGACTCTCTCGGCTCAATTACAATTGCAATTGCTTGCCTGAAAGCGTTTTGGTTTCACGCTACTCACCGCACGGTCGTCTCCTCGCAAATGCTCAGGCATTTTAAACAAGAAAGAAAAGTACAGTCGAACACACCCGACCGTAAAATACTCTCTGCATTTTTTTCCCGATTAAATTATTAAAATCCGTCTAGAGATATTATAATGTGTAGTACTTGCATTAAAACACGTTGAAACAAAAACAATCAAAGCATAATCAAACATACATCTATTTATCTGTATGCGAATACACATACGAAAGACAATATATTATGCATATACATGTGTGTATGTATGTGTCTAGTTTTTTGCTCATTGTGGGCGAATGGGGCGTGGCATCGAAAAAAAAGATTCTTGTATTAACTGACTAAATATGTGATCGATTGAGACCAAGCTCGAACTTGTAGCTCTTACTATCTCTGAAATCTGTTTGTTCATACGGACGGACAGATGGACTTGGCTATATCGACTCGGCTTGTGATGCTGATCAAGAATATATATACTTTATGGGGTCTGCCACGCCTCCTTCTGCCTGTTACATACATTTTCACAAACCCAATATACCCTTGCAGAGAGTATAAAAATGATGTTCCGCGGCGGCTTATTCATCATTCTACCCGATTCCATAGTCGCTTAGTCTACTTTCGCATTGCCAGTTGCAATTTTAGTCATTCTCACTCATTTCGACTTACAGCATTATGAGTATGAATACAATCACATTCTTGTGGCACATAGTCTCGTTATTTTCAACATAAATCGATGCGAGTACAAGGCTGAAGCGAACAAAACGCAACGGCATTGAATACTTCAATGATTGGCTAATACGACTGTTGACAGTTTTGAGTTTTGATTAAAAAGTGTTTTTAACACATGTTCGTTAAAACCGGTAACAAGAATATTGTAGTAAGTAATTTTAAAATATTTGAAGAAAATTATGTATTTTTTAGCATTGATACAGTGATAAAACGTTTGTGTGGTATTATAAAAACATAATTATTAATTAAATTAGTCGATAGTAATTTAAATTTATAAATTTTTGAGTTAGATAAGCAAAAAAAAAAAATTAAAAAGTTTGTACATTTGCTCCATTTCTCGATTATGCGATTGAAATAATTTGTATGTGGGGCAACCGTGCTTTGATGTCTTCTGTCCAACTTAAGACATTAACCCGTTCAGTGTTCACTGAACTATAAAGTAAACGATCGATTTATATTTTGGTTGTAAAACATTTTGGTCTTACATTTTATATGAAAGAGATTTTTTAACATCAAATATTGTAATTGCTCTCCTTTAATTATATTTCATGAAACACATCAGAGAAGATACATTTGTTGTCAATCAAATGTTAAGAATATTGACACAACTCTGCACTCTACTAAGGTTCAACAAGAAGCAAAGTATAGTCGGGCTCTTCACACCGTAGTATACCCTGTTGGAAGTACGGTCCCGAATTGGGATCGTTTTTAAATGATTTCCTTGACAAATGTAAATTAAAACTACACAAGTCTTACCACCGCTTAAAATCAAATTTATTGGCATTTATTCTATTAAAATTATTAAAAATTATTTAAAATTGTAAAAATAGCGACCACAAACAATGGAAAATGAATCGCTCAAATGAACTAATGAACTGGTACCGATAAATAAATCGGACAGGGTATTAAAATTAGAAAAATACATTTCCAATAACGATTTATATATCACATGTGCTCTGCAAAAAAAAACTCATTAAATGCAAATTGGAAAATGCGTGATTGTGTGTGTATTATTAGTGATTGTGAGGGAGATATTTAGAACCAGCAAAGTGTGTACATTATTTGTGTGCGAGTGTAAGTTTTCAGAGTGCACAATTTCTTCATTAGACTCTGCCGACAGCGGTTGAATGGCCCTTGGGAAATCTGTGCCGCAGACAAGTCAGAGATACTCACAGTTTTTAGTCAAATAAAGAACAGAAACTGCAGATATAACTACTAACTGTGTTAGCCTAATAACTCTTTGGATGCAACCCAGTTATTAAAAATCGATGGGTGGCTCCCAGTGTTTACTGCTCGCTGCTGAGTAAGCTGCTCCCCAGCTGTCTACAAAAGCTGTCGTATATGAAAAAATCTGGAAAGGGAGTTTTTAATTTTCCACTACGCTGCGCAAAGAAATAGTTTCGGTTTTTCCTTGGTTCAGTTTAGCTTTTCCATTCTTTCTTCAGTGGGTCTACTGCTGTGTTAGGTTCTCAGTTAAGTTGCTTCGATTCCATAGCTATGTATATGTTTTTTGTGGTTGTTATTTTTGTAGTCACTCAAGTGTCTCCCCCTGGAAGTCATAAGTTTTGGGCTGCGCTGCGCGTTTATGAAGCTTTTGATGTTTGCGCAGCTAAAAAGAAAAAAATGAACAAGAAAAAAATAAAAAAACAGCGAAACCTCAAGATAAAATCTGTGCATAGTTCGGCTATTACCATTTTTGTTTTTATTTTACTTATTGTTGTTTTCGTTTTTGTGCTCATCGATGCGGCAATTTAATATTAACTGGTTTGCTGATGCATTCAATTTGGTTTCGACTCTCTCCTTTAACCATTATTTTTGAGTATTAGCTGCATTAGTCCACTTAGTGGTTTTTCTGCTGAAAGGCGTGTTTCCCATTCCCTTGTGGTTTTCATAGCTTATCCACATCTCGAGGACTTTATGATTTTAAATAAATAAGAGAAACAAGAGAAAGCACATTCAGATAGTCATACGAGTTGCTCAAACAAACTCAGCAATTCGCTACAGTTGCAATTTGAAATTAGTAAATTTGACTGTTTTGTAATTGGCAAACGATGCAACTGCAGCCACAAAGATTACCAGCCGATAGTGGTTTGGTTTTGGAATGTACTCAATTTGAATTGCATTGGTTAGCTTTATAGCCGATGTCCATGTGCATTGTTCATTGAAATTTATTGAATTTACAGGCACATGACTATCATTTAGGCTAGACACACGTTCGTTCGACAGACACAAGACCCAAATTCCAATGAAATAACAAAATGGATATTGCACATTATCCCTTTATGCCCTTCTCTATAGGTCATGTGTTTGGTATGTATAAATTTGCATGGTTTGATCACCCATCAAGCAAACCGTATAATTTAACTACGGAACTTACCTCTTGACAGAAACTGCCACGAAAGAAACTTGTTAGTCATTTAGCCGTCAATCTGATCATCCGATGCTTCTCTAGGATTACCGCTGTAATAATTGTTTTGTATTATTTTACTGTTAACAGCACGCAAAATGCTTTGTTTGGCCAACTGACTTGGCAAAGCTTAAAACAGCGGGAGAGATTATTACACAGTGATTAAAAACATCAACGTGGTCACAAATAGCTTATACTGAAATACATAAGCTCTCACCATGATAGGCAAAAGAATCAACAGAAATAATATACAAAATATTTATTTTAAAACCGGAATACACACAGAAAATTTAGCTTTATCTTCATATTCAAGTATGTTTTTCGGAACTTTCATTTATTTATTTATTTTCTTTTTTTTTTTCAATTTAAACTCATTTTGTTTGCCTTCAATCCCTATCTTTACCAGCACTTTATCTTTCTGCTTACTACAAACTGTCAACGTTTCGGCACAAACAATTAAAGTACTTAGGCGCGTCAGGAGCTTTGCTTGAAGCCCTGTAAATATTCAAAGGGCAACTTGTCACTGACACAACTCAACACAACAAACGCTGCCAGTACCAGCCACCCAATATTCTGAACACCCTCTTTCCTTTTCTGTCGACAGAAGTTCTGCCATACTGTTTGTTTGCGGTGCACATGTGTTTTATGTGCGTCTGCCTGTCTTACTGTCCGGCTGTCTGCTTGTCACTTACTTTTGATTTCCTTCCAGTCCCGTCGGGCCTCTTGCTCCTGTTAGTAATACCCTGTTAATTCTCAGGCATAATTATTTTGGTACATACTGTACAAGAACGAAGTTTAGAAGCAGATAATGCTTAAGCTAACATTAAAAGCACTTTTAACTTTTACTTATATTATTTGCATAAATTTATTTCTTTATAAGCCAAAGTATTTATTATTTTTAAGGGGTATCTCCCATTTGATGTTTAATGTTAAATGTTTTCTTACTTATGCTTCGTTGCTCGTGTTTTCCCTTGCCAAAATTGTCTAGCTTTGATTTATGCCACACACATGCATTGCATACTTTTTTGGGCCGCAACTGTCTGCTGCTCTGCCTTTCTTCTTTCTCTTCTTCTTGATTATTTAGTTGTTGGACTTTTTCGTTCGTTTTTTGTGTAATTTTTTTGTATGCTAGAAATTAGATTTGCCTTGGCTTTGTGAGCTTTTTAACCGTGCATACAACAAGAGCAAATCGCATATTTGTTGACGACTGGGAATTAAAAACGTGTTACCAATTGCTCACTCTTGCAACACACACACGCGTGTCAGTAAATAAGTTTTTATATCACAGAGGAAAACGGTTGAATAAGAAGCAGAGATTATGTAAATTGCGTTTTGATGAATGAAACAGTTAAGAGATTTGGCTTAAACATTCTGGCTTACTGAAGTTGGCAAACATTGTAAAATTATAGCTATTTATTTGATGGCTCGAAATAATTGCTAAGCCATTTAAAAGCGCTTTAACATTTTGTAAGAATTAATCACAAACAAAATACATTAAGAAAGTGTTTAAATTTTAAACACATTGCGGTCCGATTTCTGATTTGTACACTGCTTACAAAAACTGCTTACTTTATATTAAAGTTTTTTCCTACAATTAGTATTTTAAATATTTACAATCTTAAATCACTTATAATTTTAATTCAATAGGGCAAGTAAATTAATCTAGTAAACTAAGTAGAAAAATGCATAATTGAATAGATTTGATTTTTATTTAATTCAATTCTATTGTTTTGAAAAATTAAGTCAAAATAAAATGCGACATGAGTAGCATTCAAAAAATAATGGAACAAAAACATACTCAGAAAACAATAAAATTACAGGAATAAAATCTAAACAAGTGTTAAGCGCAGCGAATGTGAAATAACTTTGGCAAAATAACGGGTCATTGTTAGACATGTTAGGGCTTCCAACACGAAGTACGCGTTCAATGCAATTGGCTTACAGTTTGTGGGGTGGTGCATGTAGATATATGTTTGCACACCGACCCCAATTTTTATCAAATTACATATACGCTACGATGGCAAAGACTAAAATAAAGAAATGGGGGCAAACGTTTAGACCAACTACCGTGTGCTACAATTTTGACAAAGGCTGAAGGAAACTGCAAATACCAACAGCTGTACTTACGCACACAATTTGATCAAATGACTTACCAGCAGAATGAATTATACTTTACATGCACTGAGCGGAGCTAAAACTGAATATAATGCTTTAAAGGTAATACAAAGAGTTAAAACTCTTTCAACAATGAAGTTATCAGAGATTTTGATAATGTTTTTATTTTTGATATTTTACTTGTTTGAGTTTAACATGCTTTTACTTATCCTAAACATTTTTTTATACTTATATAATTTATTCAATTTTACAGCTCCTTCGGCCTTCACCACTATGTGTTTTAATTGCTTCACAAGCCAATTGAAATGTTGGAAAAGTTAACCACACACTCAGATGTGGCATTAACTTTTTCCTTATATTAATTGCAAGTATTTGAACTTTTATTCAATTTACGAGCTGCAGGAGCAAATGCGCCTGCAACTGGCACAGTCTCAGCACAATTACAAGCAAAAAGACGAAATAGAATGTTAAAGGGTAGGACGTTCAAGCAGGATGGGGATGTGAATGAATGCGTTTGAGTTCTTTCTGGCGAACGTTTGCACTATCTTCAACTCAAGCCTCTACTCTCGAATGCCACTCGAATCTCATAGTATGCGCATATAAAACAAAAGCCCGACAACATAGCGTATTAGTAACATGCCCCAGCAAGGTCTTTGGATAGCTATAAATACGCGTCATGTCTACCAGCCCCTACACTCTCCACAATCTCTACATTACCCTGGTCTAGTGAATTTATGTGGACCCGTATAAGAGGGTTATTTTAGGCTCATGATTTAAAATTTTGCAACGCGAAAGGTTAATTGTCATTCCAGATAAAATGCTTTATAGAATAGTGAATGAGAACGGGGATGAGAGTGTGGAGGAAATTAAGATTTGGTTGGAGAACATACATATGTTTTGCGCATAACTAGCTTTATGTTCATTTTGGGAATTGCTAAGATTTTATGCGCATTTGGGGTGCCATAAAGCTTAACTAAACCGCAAAACACGAACAAAAATTACTTTAAAACTGTATCACAATATAACCTATTTATTCTATTTAGTTTTTGCCCAAAGTGGACCACTTGCCAGTTTAATATAAATAAATATTTTCCTTATTTATTAAACAATTCGAGAAAATTTTGACTTAAGACTGAAAGTTTTAAGCACCATCGCAAACTTGTAAGTACCAAAAATTCATTTCTCTAAACCAGCTGAGTCCGAGATTTAAATGTTTGCAGCTGCTGCAAAATTCAAAAGTGAATGCTAAATGAAATGCTATTTATTTTATAGTTGTTTTATAGTTCGCTATATTAATAAACAAAAATTAATTCAATTAATTTTAGCGAACACATTTATTTGGAAACATTTATTGTTTATGTTAAGATTGAAGCTGAGAGATGCCTTATAACTCTAGTTCCGTTTCTGGTCAATATATTTGACTTAGTTAACTCTATAAAACAAAACCTATCGATTTAATTATACTCTCTTTTTTTTATTGATATAAGTTGTTAAACGTTGTTCAAACAGCAATAATTGTCACCATTTCATTCACGAGCCCTGAATAGTTATTAGTTGATAGTATTGCGCACATTTTGTGGTTTTTAATTCGGATACATTAAAAACCGATTTAGTAGCAAGCTTACTTGACTGGAACAATACATTTGTAAATAATTGAATTTTGTTGTACTGATAATTAAACAAAGTGCCAAATGCTAATTAATGAACTTTTCACGAAACCTAACAACATTCCCTAATATAAAATAAATTCGACTCTCTGAATTGCCCAGTCACATGGTTAATTTAATAAATAAAGCAACAGCAATGAGATACTATTTAATTGTCTCATTAATATATGGTGTTACACTGTTCGAATAAATTTGCCATTGGAAGGTTTAAGAAAAACAAATTAAAATTGTTTGTGTTTATAGAACTTAATATTTCAGTTCATCATTCATTGTATGATATATTAGGTTGTTATATTATTTATTTATTGTATGATATAATAGGTTGTTATACTATTTTAAATAATAAATGGTCTGATTTTGTATTTGTTTGTTGTTTGTGAACCACATTATGAACTATAAATTAGTTCGGGACGATTTTCAATAATATCATGCTACAAAAAATGTAATGACTACGGAAGATTTAAACTTTGTAAATAATTAAGTAAGATGCCAAAAAATCAACAACATTCTTAATCATCATCTATAGCCGAGACGATATATCATTGTCCGTCTCCCCGTCTTAGAGACTATAAGAACAACAAAATTTGGAATGAATATCATATATAAAATATATTATATAAATAAATACATAATTTAAATTTGTTGCCACGTCCGATTCGATTTATTCAGATTGAATAAAAACATTTTCATAACAGCGTAACATAAAAATTACAAGAGCTTTCAAGAACAAATTTACATATTATGAAAATTATAACTGTCCTTATCAAGTATGAACAGGATCGAACAACTATAGCTCAAATAGGACACGTCGGTCGAACAATATACATATACCTAGTCCGCTGCATACCAAGTACGCCGAACACACTCCATGTCGGTGGGAGACGTGACAGATACAACCGGCGGACACGGGAAATCATGTCTGTGTGATGCCAATCACACCTCTGTCGGACCGGGAGCAGGCCATGCCAGTTGTACTACGACTTGCAGGAACAGAAAGCGAATGCCGACTTGCACATGACCCGAAGCGCATGGACGATCCAGGATGAGTCTTCGGAGACCTCATGCCCACCTTAGACTATGCTGGGTAGTTAAGAAGAGTCAAGATCCTGAAGTGCAGTGACGAGCCTACGTTCTGCTGGGTTAAGCTGTGGAAAAGTTTGGAAGGGAGTCCAGCTGAATGTGATTGACAGGGAAATATCCCATATAAACTGAGGGTATAGAGGGTACTGCAGATAAATCTGCATAAAAGCAAGTTGGTCTCGACAAAGCTTCTTCTGGCCTTAGAGCAAGGGCCCGTCGATGTGTTTTTAGTTTAAGAGCCATGGATTGGTTCGGGCAATATGGTGGCGAGACCAAGGTCAAACACATTTGCGCTTCAAAACCGTACTCGTACGGAAAGGCGTAAATACTTATCTTGTGTCCTGACAACATTACTGCCGTAACGCTGGAAATGGATGGATGCGCCTTCACAATAGAATCTTGCTATATGGTCACGACTTGATAGCATCACATGACGAGCTGGTAAAACTTGCGCAGAGTATACTCGCAACGACTTGCATCTCGTGATTGGATAAGACGCCAACGCACACCATTGCGTATGAGAATCAACCGACATCAACACTAGAGTTGAGTGACTCTTTATTTAACAACAAAATGACCCTTCTTCTCTGACCACAAGTGCATTTAATTTGAATGCAACTTCGATGATACGGCATTAAGAAATGACTCTTGTTTGTAAACAAGACTCTTATGAACTCCTATAATAGCTCCTTCCGACCATCCAGACGAAATGAGAGGTACGTGGACAGAGGAAAACTCTAGATGCTGTAATGCCCACTCACTCCGCAGGTTCCACAAAACCATCCGAATCGCACGAGCAATACAACACCACGCACCAAGATTTTATGGGCTGTTAAATCTTTCTCAATATTAAAGAGCCTTGGTCTTGTCGATGCTACAAACCAGCAAAGATGTAGTCACTCCATGTCCACACTGTCCACATACTTATTCACTAGAGAAACGGGCAAATGTAGGCATTAAAATTTTAAAATAAAATTGAACGTGCGACCTCACACATATACGCTAAACAACAAACCGTTGACCTACCAGCTGCTTCAATTATAGTTCTTAATTTAAATTTTCTATTGAAATTTAAAAACAAGTAAGAAAAGTACCGTCGTATAATGTTCTCTGCTTTTATTCCCGATTAAATTAATTTAATCGGTATCCAGGTATTTCTAGTATTAGAACACTTCGAAATAAATAAACCTAATAATAATCAAAGAAACATCTGTTTGTCTGTATGCACATACAAATTCGTTTGACATTAAATATGTGCACATACAGCTGCGATAAAAAAAAAGTTGTCCTTTATCCTATTTCGAAAATATTACACTTTTAAGAAATAAATCCTTTTTCTTAAGCAAAATAATAGAAGTGAATTTTTTAAATTTCAATAACACAACAATTAGGAACTTTTATCACAAGAAAACTTTTATAAATGTAAGATCCGGTAAATTTTAACCAATTTAGGTTAAGTTGGATGATCTTCGGTGGCAATTACAAGTGAACCGCCCCATGACATGGACTCTACTAAGGATTAGCTCTTTTAATAAGCAATAGCCATCCATTAGAGGTCTACTTTACTCCAACGATCTTATTTGGTTGTTGGATTTGCAGTAGACACACTAATCTATGTATCGAAACACATATTTAAAATTGGGGGCACATCAGGAGCCTGCGAAGAAACTTTTCCACAACTTGCTCTGTGTTTGGGCTCGTACATAGTCTTGTTCTTATACCCCAAAATGGGGAATCTCATCCATGGTATAAAGTACAAAAGATTTATCCATGATTCGAAAGTATTCATCTTGATCTTGGACATCTAGGACACGATATATAGACCAAGCTCCAAAGTATGAAAGGTATATCCAGGCCATAACAATCCGTTTTAAGATATAATATATACTACTATTATTTTCCTCGCTCGAAATTGGTCTTTTCGACTTAAAACTCAATTTGTAAAGTGGTAGAAGGTTAAAGACTCGTTTAAACTAATTAGACATGTAATACATAAATAAAATAATCAAAATAAATTTGAGTTATAAGCAAATAAGAGTGGTATCATGCGAAAGCACGACCAAAATGTTGACGATATCAACCACTACTATTTTTTTTGCTCAGAACTGTATATATATGGGGAAAAGCCTTTTTTGGAGCACAGTTTTGTATACATTTCCGTTCATCTTCGACGTGACAAACTGCAGCTCGCACGTTCCATGAAACGATAGGGCTTCCCACACCATTACACAACCTACACAGGTGTGATGACGACTTAAAAAACATTCCTCCTTTCGTATGTCGTGAAAATAATAGTTATAATAGTATTTTTTTTATCAGAAACCACCTTCCTTCCACTCCTTATTCCAGGTCATATGCTTCTCGGCAAACCGAAGGCGTGCTGCCTTACGCACATCATTAAGAGGTGGTTTTTTTTTTACCTTAACCCTCTAATGCTGTTTTCTAAACTATTGGAGGAAAATAAATGGAACAATTTTTTTTTAAGTAAATTTAGGCTTCTAAACTCAAAAATGAACTCAGAAAAAATATAGAAGTTTTTGTTTAGCCGTCAGGTGCAAAAAAGGTAATAAGTGTCTCAAGACACTCTTGGGCATCTAAGAGTAAAAAAAAACGTATTTAATAGAAATGTTAATTTTTATTATTCATATGATATGTTTTAAAACAATTTTTTGTTGATGTGCAGCATAGATGTAAATTACATTTTTCACAAATGCATTGCGTTTGTGATGATTTACAGAGCTTGCACCGTCTCTTATTGTCCAGATCCAACCAATTTGGGAAGTGGTTGACTTGGTCAAAACGTAATTCCGCTATTGGGTGTAAAGTTTTTTTTCCAAGTTTAAGCTCAAGCTGTGATGGTCGGGCCCGTGGGGATTGTGAAAAAGGTGACCGATCTGTTCGCAAAGATGGTGACTGCATCTGGTCTTGTAGAGATACGGTACTGACTGGACGACCTGCGTGGGCTTTATTTCTAAAAGCCACCAATCCTTCAGCGATTGACTCGCGAAAATCGGGAAGTTCCATCAATTTGTCACTGATTGCGTTTTGTTTTTGAATTCGCCTATAAAGAATATAAGCATTTGTTGCTGCCATATCAATACAATGATAAAAAATTCGAGTAGCAGCATCTTTGGTTTTAGCTTTGATGTGATAACGGCCCATAAGTCCATCCATAAGATCAACGCCGCCCATATGTGAGTTATATTCCCGAATTATTTGCGGACAGTCAATTTCAATATGTTGCTTTTTCTTCCTGTCATAACGGTCAGTCTTAAGTGTTCTTTCACTTAAACTTTCCGTAGCAAACGGTTTAACACCTACGTAAGTTGACAATAAGCGAACGGCCTTGTTATCCTTCCAAAGTACATTACTGACTTCTACCCCGTATGACGTGCCTACGAACTCAGTCGAAAAACCTCTCGGCTTTTTGTTAATGATTGTATCGTCAGGTAGCTTGCAATTGGGGATTCGATTCGCACGTACTGTGCCAAGGCTATAAATACCCTTTGCTCGCAAATATACCATTAGAGGCAAAGAGGTATAAAAATGATCAAAGTAAACGATGTGGTGCTTAAAGCTTTGTACTGTTTTGGTCAAACGTACTACTATGTTGGCCGAAGCACCAAGATCTGGGTGACCAGGTAAGACAATGTTATCGCCTGCTCCACTATAAATTTCGAATCGGTATGCATAGCCATATGAATCACACAAAACGAACAGCTTAATACCCCATTTGTGTGGCTTATTGGGCATATATTGTCGTAAGTGATGTTTCATCTTTGTGCTACACATTTGTTCGTCAACACAGAGGCGTGGTTGCTTTGGCACTGAGTCAAATCTTGTATTAAGATAATCGACAAGTCTTCTAGTGCGAAATAATGGATCGTAGCCTGGTTGTCCCTTTTTGATCCGCTGGCTTTCATCACGTAATGACAGGTGCTGTTTAATTGTCTCAAATTTTGTGCGGTTCATACTGGATGCAATGGGTAAAAAGGCATTTTTTCCCCAGTAGCTTCTCATACTCGGGTAGCGATATATTGACATATATATCAAAATTCCTATATAATGATGAACATCTTCAATGTTCATTTGGAATCTTGTTGATATGTTCTCCACTAAAGCTGCGCGCACTGTTTCTTCCACTATCATATCCATGATTTTGGCATCAAAAAAATAGCGAAATATCTCTGAAGGAGTTTTGAGATTCATTATTTCAGCCGGCAATGAAGAGAGAATGAAAAGCAACATTGTTTACATGCAATTGCATAAATTGCTGTCGCCACAAAATTTTGCTCGGCTCCTTTGCTATTGATTCAATACCTAAAAGACATTAATTAACTAATCACATAATATAAAATAATATATCGCAATGTTGTTGTCTTACCAGCACCAGTAAAGCCACCAGAAGATGGCAAAGCCACGCATGTTATACCTTTAATAGTTGGTAGTGGCGATCGTTGTCTTTTCAGGGATTTCCTAATAGGCTCAGACTGACCATTATCAGGCACATTCTCTTCATCATTACAAGCAAATGATATTGTGCTAATATCCTCCACAGCAGCTATTAGAGTTTCTGCCACATTTAAGTCATCTTCCTCGTCGTCACTTGACTCGGATAACTCTGCATCGGAAGGGACATTCTCAAACAATTCCAACAACTGTTCATCAGTTAAATCGGATAATTTGAATCGTACCCGGTTTGCCATCTTTATATGGTTAATATGTCAGTTTCTAGTAAAACAATCCATATAATGAATAAGTGTACACACAAAATTGCAAGCAGTTGTGAAATAGCTGCTGGTAAAAAAAGTTGCTTGCAGCCCCAAAAGTGTCTCAAGACACTTATCACTGTTTTTAAGCTACAACGCACATTTTTTATTTATTTTTATTTTTGTAAACTAGTTTTAATTGTAAATAAACATACCTTCCAATAAAAAATTATTTTAAATGGATTGCTTTCACAGATTTTGTAAAATAATTGTTGCACAACAGCACATGCAGCAGATCAATTTACACGCGCGAAAAAACATATGTTTTGTGTTTATGAAAATAAAAAGTACCGTTTAAAGCACTGGAGAGCTTTTAAAGCTTTTTTCTCAGTAAATTTGAATGTTTTATTAACGATCAAGCAATATTTGAAAGACAAAAAAGCTCCCATTTTTTTTTTAAATTTAAAAATAAAATAAGTGTCTCAAGACACTTATGAGCGTTAGAGGGTTAAGATGTTTGGCACCCTGGATTACTCGTTTAACAGTCGCCAAACTGGCTTTTACACCGCTATTCTCACGGATATAAGCTGCGGACAGGTGCGAATTTGAAGCAGTTCGCAGGATAAGATGCCGTTGTTGCATATTTTTTCACCTTTCATATTTTTCCAATACGTTTCTTCATTACGAAGAAAGTTGCTTACAACATTTTGACGACTACGGCCTATGTTTTTAAGCTATTTCATGGTGTTTAAGGCCAGATTCAATATAGCCTTTTATTTTTCTCTTCTCAAAATCGCTCAAAGGTGTTCCACTACCCATTTTGCATCAAAATAATAAAAAAAGGCTTAAATTTTAAAATGATAAAAAATTGAACTCATTACTTCAACGCAGTCGGTCACAATTTAAAATTAAATTTCTGAAACCTGTTCAGATGAGCCCAAAAATGCATAACA
This sequence comes from Drosophila acutilabella, assembly GCA_035046005.1. Lineage (NCBI taxonomy): Eukaryota > Metazoa > Arthropoda > Insecta > Diptera > Drosophilidae > Drosophila > Drosophila acutilabella. The sequence goes on along the minus strand of JAWNOK010000026.1, from coordinate 931,158 downwards.
ATTTCGGGGAATTCCGCTAATTACGCGAATTCTGGTTTTACCGTTGCAAAGATTCTGTAATTTTTTTATGGCATGCTCTAATTATAGAAACAAAGATTCAAAAAAGGAATGTTCTAGGAAATATTCGCTGAAACAAAAGCAATAATGTAAGCAGGTTTTTTCAAACCTATTCAGTTGAGCGGCACTGTATGTACACCATTGGTCACAGGCAGCGAACGCGGGCAGCGCTGCCGTCATACAAGCAGCGAAAACGTTAGAGCATGTGTTTGAATGTTTCTGTCTCGCTTGCACTCATGCATTGGTATTGTGTTCAATTATTAATTTTGTTACGTTTCTAGCATTCTTGTTTATATTCCGATTTTAATGCAACGTTCAAGATAGTTTGATATAATTATTCTCCACACGAATTATAAATTACAGTATTGTTCGATAAGAACTAATGCCTTTAAAACGGCATGAATGTTTCAAAACTTTTTTAGCTCTCATGGGAAAAGGGGGCCTGACAGCCCAAAGTTTTTAATGGCATTGCATTAATGTTGTCGCTGGGAACCTGTGTACCAAAATTGGTATTCCTAAGCAGTGTTGCAAACTTGTCCTTTTCCGGACAGATCTGTCCTTTTTGTCCGGAAAAATAGCTTTTTTATTGTATTTTATCCTTTTTTGATTATTTTAAATTGCTTGCAAAATTTGTTAATTTAAACTAGATGTTACCGGATTCATATTGTTTATATGATTTCAATAAATATATTTGAATGCAACTATGTTTTCTAAGCGTGTAATCGAAATCAAAGATATCAAATATCTTTATGTAGCGCTTAAAAGTTTCAACATGCCAAAAGAGATAAATAAACAGAAATTTCGAGAATCGTGGTTTAGTTAACATGGTTTAAAGAATTGGGTGGGCCGAAATCCCAAAGATCCAGATTTGCGATATTCAAACACTGACGAGCAAAATACTACTGTTGACGACGTATTATACGCATTGGATGAAAAAAAAAGATTGAAAAAACTAAATATTGTACAAGAAATATTTTTGTCCGTTTTTTATGTCCCCTTTTTTCAATATTTGTCCCTTTATGTCGTTTTTTTTAATTCATCTAGCCATTTCTTAAGTGAAAGCGATGGCAACACTGGTATGTATGCATGTTCGATTAAAGTTTTGTTTTTGTTTCAACGGGTTCTAATACAATTACTATCTGTTGTAAAACTTAGATACCGATTTAATTAAATTAATCGGGAATAAATGCAGTTAGTATTATAAAGTCGGGCTTGCTTGACTTTAGTTTACTTTCTTGTAAGTACGGACGTACTAATATCAAGTTTATTTCAAATTGTTGCTACTCCCCTTACCGATCCCGCAAATTGTAAAAACTACTGTCTCCTAACCAAAAACTATGTTCAATAATTGTAATTTATGTACACGTGGTAGAATGAGAAGAGGAAACTCTTTGTTTACGTACAGTATTTAACGATCTTGACTTGACTTGGACGAAGCGTGGCCCAAGTGGTAGAGATGCCTGCAGTTATTTTTCGTACTTGAATGTAAACCTAAGGACTGCGCTTCGAGTCTCGGCACAGACAACACCGCCGTTTCATTTATTTTTCTTACATAACAAAAATTTATAACATGTAAATGCATATAATCGGAATGTTCTTGAAAGCGGGGTGTGGTGCAACTGGTGAAGTTGCGGCACGTTATGGAACTTTTGTCTGACGTCGCGGGTTCGAGTGCCGACAGTTTATTTAATTTTTAAAATTTCAATTCAAAAAGTTAATTTAAAAATTTTCATTTTTAATTTAATTTTAAATATTAATTTACATTAAATGCAAATTCTCATTACTAGGGGAGTACGGGGTTTTTTACTTTCGGCTCGATCGACTGTAGCCTTTCCTACTTGTTTTTTTTTTGTATTTATAATATACACAAGAAAAAACTCATAATAACGTTCTTGCCAAAGTCAACCCAAGAGTCGCAAACAAGAATGAGCAGAAAGTGCGAAAAACTGAAAGTGTTTGCGAAGGTACCTAAGCAAACATTGCATACTTTAAGCCATGTGCCCAGCCCACACAGTTACCGTTATGTTAGTGTTGTGTTAGCGTTGTGCTTGCCGTTGTTGTTGACACATGCAAGGCAAATAGGTGAATGGATGGATGGGTGAAAAGATGGATGAATCAGTGGGTCGCTATCTTTGGCGTCTACGGTCATGTTAAAAGTATTTTGTTTCACAAAATGTAAATTCCCACTGACTTAAGCAATAACAACAATGTAAAGAAGTCATGCAAAAGGGCTGTGCCCAAACATTGTAGCCCTCGCAACAAGTTTTTTATTGCTTACCAAATGAGCAGCAGAACCTTAGTTTCCATTTCTACCCCTATTGTCCCTCTACCTCCAGGCTACCCTTCCTCCATTTTCTTTGTTCACATTTGAAGTTCACATAAGCTCACCGAGGCGGCAATAAAAACGCAGTCTTTATGACGATACTCTCTAAGTCACCACGCCCACATTGGGCAAAGATTTAATCTTCCCAGTGACTGCTTATCAGAGACGTTACACGCGAAATTCTATTTCTTTGCTCTACGTGATTTGCAATTGTACAATGTCAAAAGCGCAGAAAATAAAGTTGCACTGCAGCACAAGCACATCATGTCCTACTAAGTTTGTGGTTGTCCGCACACTGGCTTCATAAAAATGTTACCCGTTTTATTTTATACACTTTTATTTTCGTATTTCATACAACACTACAATGAACTCCTATGTATTATTAACCTATCTGTTAGCATAAAGATTAAAATTATATTGTATTACGTGAGACTGTTTTTAAAATCAAAGTCAAATTAATATTATAATACAAAATAAAAACAGATTAAATATAATTAAAGCATTATTTGAATTACAAAAAAATCTTAAGTTTTTCTAAACAATTTTATTTTAATGACGTGTCCATTTTCTAACATTTCCCATTTTCACTCCAGTGCTGTCACATATTTTGTTATCAGCTTTATTGGCTTGTTTGCAAAGTTGTATTGCATTTTATTTACGAGTTTCTATATTTGTCGTGGTTCTTTTTGCTGTCTTTGTTCACGTTGTTTTTGCTGATGTCGATCTTCCATTGGCCATACGCGATATGCCCTTTCTGGGCTGATACCTCAACTTTGTATTTCCGTTATTTCTTTAGCATTTCCTTAGCTGTGACTCCAATTTCTATTTTGGTCCTGAAAGCCAATAAATATTTCTATACAGCACGCGATTTCGTTTCCCGCTGAAAATGTGGCCGCACCAGACTTTTATTTTCAGCCCCTTTGTCGACACTGAACGAATCTGTGTCCGTGTCTGCTGCTTTTGTCTGCCACACCATTTAATCGAAAGTAAGACGCTTTCCTGGCTTATTTGTTGCATTGCTTGTAATGCAGCTCAGAATAAGTTTACGAACATGTAAGCTGACTTTTGAATTTTTACTAAAGCAGAGTTAAAGCTATTCAATATAATAAATAAAAAATGTATATGTATTTAAAATTTTATGTATAAAATATACATTTATTTAATAAATATCTGTAATGACTCTACATATTAAGTATATACTGGAAAAATCGGATTTACTATGAAGTGTATATAATTTAGAGGATAACTAACAAGTTATTAAATATTTGTTGAGGTATAATGTTATGATTTGCATTCACTATCAACTGCTTTCAAGATGTCGTTAGTCTCGTGATCGAATCTCTTCGAATAACTCTTAAAGCATCCATGACCTCCAATATAATTTGGGTCAGGTAAAAATCAACACCCCATGCCTGTGGATGAGCTGGACAGCCAGGTTTGGGACGTTCCGATAAGTCCAGCGGCCAGTAGAGGAGCGGTCCCATTGATTTTGTTACCGTTCAAAGGAGCATTGCATGGGGTCAGCACGTATTAGGCTAAGCAGAGATCTGTCTTCAAAGTTTTTCTTTATTGTATTCGTTAACCAGATCCTCCATTGAAATCAGGCTAGACAGAATCGATGGGTCATCATTCGAGAAAGCACTTCACAATTTAATGGCGTTAAATTGTATATGGAGCGGATTACTCGAATATAGTTCGCTGCGTTAATGGCGTTTGACCTTAATGCGCCTTAACTCTACCAGTTGCACCATGCATCACTCTTAAAATTGTTCTGCATTTACATGCTACAAATTTGTTAGAAACTACACTACGCGGCACAAATATTTTGACGAAGAAAAAATTGCGTATTTTGTAGTTTAACTTTTAAATTCTTTTATGGAAAATTTTTATTTTTTCACATGTTGCGAATGGTCAATACAAACTAAAAAATGAGAAAACAAATTTTTCTTCAAAGAAAGTTAACGAAATCATTATTCATTTTATATTTTAGAGGATGGCATAAGTATTTTGACAAGCCCTGTCATACTCAAAAAACATATTTTAGGCTTAACAACATTAATTTATAGAGCTTATATTCAGTAAATTGTATAACCCCCTTTAGCTTTAATGACTTTTTGCAGTCGTCGCGGTACAGAATCCACTAAATTTGGAAGGGTTTCTGGAGGTATCTCTTCCCATAAGGAAAATAAGAAAGAAAGGCTACAGTCGATCGAGCCGACTGTAAAAGACCCCGTACTCCCAATTTATTTAAATTAAAATTTTAAAATGAAATTAAAAAAACCAAAATTAAATATTTACATTTTGAATTAAAAAATCAATATATTAACATTTGTCATTGTCAGCATTCGAACCCGCGATCCATACGAAGGTTCCATATTACGGCGCAACTCTACCGGTTGCACCACACACCTCTTCTATCATTCATCCGATTATTTGCAAATATGTATGTGTGCTCATATATATGTGTGTATGTATAGCATTGATCGGCGCGGCCAGCGGCTCCGGGCAGCGCTGCCGCCAAAGCAGGTAGAGAAAACGTTCGAACATATGTTTGTATGTTTCTGTGTTTGTTTGTATGTGTTGTGCGCATACAGTGATTTTGCAGTAAAATAACATAAACATTGAACAGTGATAAATTTTTGTTTGACATAGGATTTTGATGCCACTTTCAGGATAGTTACATATAATAAGTCTCTAAACGTCAAATTACAACACTGTACTATTTGATTTAATGCCTTAAAAACGGCATTGAAGTTGGAAGGTTTTTTAGTTCTTATGAGAAAAGGGGGCGTGGCAGTTCAAAATTTTGAATGGCGTTATATTAAGGCTGTCTCTAGGAACCTGTATATACCAAAATTGGTGCTCCTAAGTGCTATAGCTACTGAGATATTCGCCTAAAACACAAATATTTTCGAGGTTTGCCTGGTTTTTTGCTTATTGCAGGGGCGGTAAGGGGCGTGGCAACAATTTAAAATAAACTTGATCTGCCTGACATAATAACGGACTTCATTGTAAATTTGATGGTTCTAGCATTTGTAGTTTAAAAGATCCAGGTGTTCATACGGACGGACAGACGGACATTGCTATATCGACTCGGCTGTTGATGCTGATCAAGAATATATATACTTTATGGGGTCGGCCACGCCTCCTTCTGCCTGTTACGCACATCTCGCTTCTGACAAACTTAATAGACCCTTATACTCTCTATGAGTACGGGGTCTAAAAACTCAGAAATCGTTTCTTCTCTGCGTTTCTATGACATTTAGATCTGGACTTTGGGGGGCCAGTTTAGCGTTGGAACATCTAGATGCTTCAAAAATTTATTTATCATCTGGACTTTATGGCATGGAACGTTGTCCTGCTGGAGAATAAACGAATGCTCGATGAGCCGATCACAGGTATGGTCTTGGTAGCTCAGGTATTGGCCTTGGTTCATCGAGGCAGTGATCGGAATGAAATCCCCCAGCCCATTATATGCCACTCATCCTCAGAACATCACAGAGCCTCCACCATGGCTCACTTTTTGACAAGCGGGCCTCTCTTTCGTTTTTGGTCGATGGGCAGCTTTACAAATACTTTTTTTTATACTCTCTGCAAGAGTATATTGGGTTTGTGCAAATGTATGAAACAGGCAGAAGGAGGCGTGGCAGACCCCATAAAGTATATATATTCTTGATCAGCATCACAAGCCGAGTCGATATAGCCATGTCCGTCTGTCTGTCCGTATAAACAAACAGATTTCAGAGATGGTAAGAGCTACAAGTTCGAGCTTGGTCTCAATCGATCACATATTTAGTCAGTCAATACAAGAATCTTTGGTTTTTTTTGATGCCACGCCCCATTCGCCCACAATTAGCAAAAAACCAGACACTACTAGGCAAAAATCGGTGTTTTCGGCGAATATCTCAGTAACTATGGCACCTAGGATATCCAATTTTGGTATGCAGGTTCATAGAGACTGTATAAATGCCATGCCATTTTGGACTGCCACGCCCCCTTTTCACAAAGGAACTTAAAAACTATTCAAATTTCAATACGTTTTTAAGGCATTTCTTCTTATCGTAGAGTATTGTTATTTATAATTCGTGTAAAGACTAACTATACCAAACATTAAAATCGGACTGTAAACAAGAAAACTAGAAGCGTTACAATATTGATAACTGAATGCAATATCATGTATGAGTGCAAGCGAGATAGAAACATACAAGCACATGTTCGAGTGTTTTCGCTGCCTGTGTGGCGTCCCGCAGTCGCTGGCCGCGCTGAATTCACACATACATACATATGTACATGTATATGCATCATATATTGTCTTTCGTATGTGTATTCGCATACAGATGTATGTTTGATTATGCTTAGATTGTTTTTGTTTCAACGTGCTATAATGCAAGTACTACACATTGTAATATCTCTAGACCGATTTTAATAATTTAATCGGCGGAAAATGCAGAGTATTATACGGTCGGGCGTGCTCGACTGTACTTATCTTACTTGTTTTTTAATTAATTTTACTCAAAGGAGCTCTCATCGGTCCACAATACGCTTCTCTAGAACTCCTTTGGCTTGTGTATATGCTCCTTTGCGAGCATATAACCTTTTTAGAATGTTAGCCTTTGAAATAAAAGGAACGTCATTGGCTACAAATGTGCAGAACTCTCCTTCTTCTAAGCGCCGTCTGACTGTCCTCTCGCTGATTGACGTTTTGGCGATCACAGTCGAAACGGCTAAATTAGCTCCGATTAATTCAAATTTATTTGTTAATCTTGACGCCAATATCGTGTATCCAATCGATTACTAATATATTCGATAGGCCAATAACACAAATCGCATCGATTTTCTCCCAATATTCACACAGCTGCAGCTTTGGCCAAACAGCGCTGCTAGCAGAATTTTATTAATAACTCCCTTAAAAGAAAAAATATTTAAATGAAACTTTAAACTTAAGAAATTGAACTTTATCATAACGCGTGCTCCAAATTTCCGCTTTCTATATCCACGATATTTTGTAGCTCCCATACAGATAAATAAAATAAAATTTTTACTTGTTAACATTTTAATTTCTATAAAGAATGAGAAAAGAAATTAATTACAATCTGATGAATCGGAATCATTAAATGCGTTACAATTAATGAGCAACCCAATAACGGCTTCATATAGTTGAATATCGGTTCTTAAAATTTATGATTTTTTTGACAAAGATGTTATAAGGGGATCAGATGAAACAAATAAACCGTTCATAACATCTTCCAAGTATTTCTTCTATTTCTTTTTACGTGTATGGTGTTGTCGAATATTCCGAAAATCTTTATTTCTGGCTTCAAGGGCTTCTTCAGACATCATGCCAATAGAAAAAGTTGCGTGGCTTACAATGTCTGCACCATGTATTAATATATTGTGCACATTCGCAGAAGGCAGATCATTTATGAACAATATAAATAACAAGGGACCGAGATGACTTTCTTGTGGAACACCCGAAGTAACTATGTAAGTGTGCATATAATTTTATTTCATAAAAAAAATTGTTTCATTCCAATTACCCTTATTGTAGAGAAGCACTAACGGGCAGCGCTGCCGCCAAGCAGGTAGAGAAAACGTTCGAACATATATTTGTATGTTTCTATGTGTGCGTTTGCGCGCATACAGTGATTTTGCAGTTAAATAACATAAACTTTGAACCGTGATAACTCTCTTGTTTAACGTAGGATTTTGACTTTCAGGATCGTTAGATAAGCCTAAATGCAATGACATTAAAAGTTTTGAGTTGCCACGCCCCCTTTTCTCATAAGAACTAAAAAACTTTCCAACTTCAATGCCGTTTTTAAGACATTTGTTCAAATAGTACAGTGTTGTAATTTACCATTCGTTTTTAGACTTATTATATATAACTTATCCTGAAAGTGGCATCAAAATCCTACGTTAAACAAAATAGATATCACGGTTCAAAGTTTATGTAATTTAACTGCAAAATCACTGTAAGCGCGCAAGCGAAACAGAAACATACAAACATATGATTGAACGGTTATAACAATTAATATCAATTGTTAATTTATTTTTTTAATTTAATTCAAAATGTAAATATTAGATTTTAATTTTTTAAATTTTAATTTAAATTAAAGACAAATGCGCACTACAATGAGAGTATGGGGTCCTCTATAGTCGGCTCGCTCGACTCTTTTTTCTACCTGTTTCACAAATTTCGCTTTATTTAATTATTAATTTATTAATAAATTTACAGCCAACATAAAAACATTTAGCTGTTGAGAAACTTCGATTGCATTTTTGTAAATCGACGGTCTCAAAATCATGGACAAATAAATGCAATTAAAATTTGATAGACAATACTCGGAACTATAATTAGAACGGTTAATGCTGTATTGACTGTTTATAAGGTTAAAAAAACCAAAATAACAAGACAGACCAAACAAGCAGCATGAACGGCTAAAAACGTAAAGGCCAGAAAAGCATGGCTCTTATTCTTCTAAAGTTTTCAAGCTCCCGTCTTTTAAGGTCCCTGAAAAATTAGATGTGCCCTCGACTGTCCAGCGTACAGACAAAATATTGTGCTTCCAGCAGTTAGTTTTTCTCCGCAGCTCGGACTATATTACGACACTTCCGCCCACAAAAGTATGCAACATGCGCTGGCCCAAAGACTGATAAGTGCATCCGGGTGTGTGTCCGGGTTTTTATGGGTGCATGTGTGTTAGAGTGCGTGTATTTGAGTATGTGCTATGTGTTTTGCGCTGACACTAAAAGCTATTTGTAAATTTCGTGGTTGCAATTATGTTTGCTGTGTTGTTAACTATCCGCTACGTCCCTTCCCTGCACTTCTCTTTTCACTTTTCTTTCCTTCCCATTCATTTACTAGTCACACTTGCTGCTCTTCTTCTTTCAGTCTCCCTCTCTCTCATACAAATGCACTTTTCCACTTTTTATACCCGTTACTCGAAGAGTACAAGGGTATATTGTAATCGTTGGAATGTATGTAACAGGCAGAAGGAGGCGTGGTAGATCCCATAAAGTATATGTATACATTCTTGATCAGCATCAATAGTCGAGTCGATATAGCCATGTCCGTCTTTCCGTCCGTTCGTCTGTATGAACAAAAGGATCTCAGCAACTATAAGAGCTAGAAAGACCCGAGAGGTCGCAAATAAAAGATAAAATACCCAAGCAGTGCAAGTTTGCTTTTGTTTTTTGACACGTCCACTTTGGGGCGTTCTATGTTCATATAAACGTAAAAGCTGGTGAAAATAGCATGTTTTAGTATAGAAATCTTTTTTGTTCGTTACGTTATCCGAACCGAATTCACAAAGGATGTACACATCTATGGCGTACATATACTGACCAAGTTTAATCCAAATCGGACTACTATATCGTATAGCTCCCATAGGAACAATCGATCGAACATTGAGTAACGGGTATCCTAAAGTCGCGGGGCGACTATAGCATTCTTTCTTGTTTCAAAGTGGTTTTACTGGTTATTATTAGTTTGCTGTGGTTTGCAAACTGTGGCTCGGGGACTCTCGGCTGCCACGCCCTCGGCAATGTTAGCTGCCTGCCTGTTTATAGTGTTTTCTGACCACATCACATATACATACATATGTATAAGCATGTAAATATTTACACCATCAGCATTTATGCGTTTGGCATATTAGTGTTTTGGTCAACTCAGGAATAGTTTCTGCTATTTCAGCTTTAATAATCGAACCCAACGCATGTATTTCTTCTCAGCTTACATATTTTATAAGATACTCATACAATTGAGGCACACTTGTATTATTGACAGAAATATTAAGTCAATTCTGAGCCAAAAAATGGATACACAACTTGCCATAATGCTAAGAGGCAGCTGCGCAAGCTATTAAAAAAATGAAATACAACAAAGTAAAGCTAGGAGCAGTTTACCTTCAAATAGGCCAACAAATACAAATAATGTTCACACTTCGACGATGACCATTAGCTTCGTTGGAGGCTTCTGCTTCGGTCTTCTACCACAAAATACTCAGTGGCATGAATAATTGCAGGCGCTTAGAACGTGCTCACAGCGCTAAAGTGTCATTACTGAACTTAATGAGTCTGCCTCTCAACAAGACTGGAAAACAACAAAATATGTTAAACAAACATAAACGGTGAAGAATATTGTTGTAAGCGAGCGAAAAAATGCTTAACATACAAAAAGAAACACTAAATTTATTGCCTGCGCCTTATTTATGTTCGGTCAAACAACGTCAGTAAAGGCAAGCTTCGAACACTCTGTAGTAACGTGCTTTTACTAGCTCAATATTTAGGTTATTTCAAATATTGTTAAATTGTGTATCCAATAGTTTTAAATTGTAAGACCTTATTAATTTGTTTACAGTTGCTAAATCAGCTAATAAAGGTCAAACATTCACTTCTTGTTTAATTTTGGAATGTATGTAACAGGTAGAAGGAGGCGTGGAAGATCCCATAAAGTATATGAATATATTCTTGATCAGCATCAATAGCCGAGTCGATATAGCCATGTCCGTCTGAACGCCCGTCCGTCCGTCTGCCTTCGATATAAATCGTCTGTGTCATGAAATCGTTAAAATCGAACCTCCATATTCTTAATCACAGATCTGTGGAGTGCACTAAATCTAAGGACTTGCAGCCAAATGTGCCCTCTGTACTGAGAATCATACTGCAAATTGGAAAGGATGACCAGTTTATAATAAGTAAGATAAGTACGGTCGAGCACGCCCTACCGTATAATACTCTCTGCATTTTCCACGAATTATATTATTAAAATCGGTATCGAGATATTACAATGTGTAGTACTTGCATTAAAACACGTTGAAACAAAAACAATCTAAGCATAATCAAACATACATCTGTTTGTCTGTATGCGAATACATATACGAAACACAATATATGATGCATATATGTATGTGTGTATTCGGCGCGGCCAGCGACTGTGAGCAGCGCTACCGCCACGCAGGCAGCGAAAACATTCGAACATGTGCTTGTATGTTTCTGTCTCGCTTGCCCTCATACATTGAGCGCTGCCGCTCAAGTGCTTGTATGTTACTATCTCGCTTGAACTCATACACGATATTGCATTCAGTTATCAATATTGTAACGCTTCTAGCTTCCTTGTTTATAGTCCGATTTTAATGCATCTTTCAGGATAGTTTGATATATTTAGTCTCCACACGAATTATAAATTAGAATACTCTACGATAAGAAGAAATGCCATAAAAATGTATTGAATTTTGAATAGTGCCTGAGTTCCTATGGGAAAAGGGGGCGTGGCAGCCCAAAATTTTTGATGCCATGACATTAAATCAGTCTCTAGGAACCTCTATACCAAAATTGGTGATCCTAGGTGCCATAGTTACTGAGATATTCGCCGAAAACACCGATTTTTTCCGAGGTGTCTCTGGTTTTTTGCTCATTGTGGGCGAATGGGGGCGTGGCATCGAAAAAAAAAAAGATTCTTGTATTGACTGACTAAATATGTGATCGGACTATATTACGACACTTCCGCCCACAAAAGTATGCAACATGCGCTGGCCCAAAGACTGATAAGTGCATCCGGGTGTGTGTCCGGGTTTTTATGGGTGCATGTGTGTTAGAGTGCGTGTATTTGAGTATGTGCTATGTGTTTTGCGCTGACACTAAAAGCTATTTGTAAATTTCGTGGTTGCAATTATGTTTGCTGTGTTGTTAACTATCCGCTACGTCCCTTCCCTGCACTTCTCTTTTCACTTTTCTTTCCTTCCCATTCATTTACTAGTCACACTTGCTGCTCTTCTTCTTTCAGTCTCCCTCTCTCTCATACAAATGCACTTTTCCACTTTTTATACCCGTTACTCGAAGAGTACAAGGGTATATTGTAATCGTTGGAATGTATGTAACAGGCAGAAGGAGGCGTGGTAGATCCCATAAAGTATATGTATACATTCTTGATCAGCATCAATAGTCGAGTCGATATAGCCATGTCCGTCTTTCCGTCCGTTCGTCTGTATGAACAAAAGGATCTCAGCAACTATAAGAGCTAGAAAGACCCGAGAGGTCGCAAATAAAAGATAAAATACCCAAGCAGTGCAAGTTTGCTTTTGTTTTTTGACACGTCCACTTTGGGGCGTTCTATGTTCATATAAACGTAAAAGCTGGTGAAAATAGCATGTTTTAGTATAGAAATCTTTTTTGTTCGTTACGTTATCCGAACCGAATTCACAAAGGATGTACACATCTATGGCGTACATATACTGACCAAGTTTAATCCAAATCGGACTACTATATCGTATAGCTCCCATAGGAACAATCGATCGAACATTGAGTAACGGGTATCCTAAAGTCGCGGGGCGACTATAGCATTCTTTCTTGTTTCAAAGTGGTTTTACTGGTTATTATTAGTTTGCTGTGGTTTGCAAACTGTGGCTCGGGGACTCTCGGCTGCCACGCCCTCGGCAATGTTAGCTGCCTGCCTGTTTATAGTGTTTTCTGACCACATCACATATACATACATATGTATAAGCATGTAAATATTTACACCATCAGCATTTATGCGTTTGGCATATTAGTGTTTTGGTCAACTCAGGAATAGTTTCTGCTATTTCAGCTTTAATAATCGAACCCAACGCATGTATTTCTTCTCAGCTTACATATTTTATAAGATACTCATACAATTGAGGCACACTTGTATTATTGACAGAAATATTAAGTCAATTCTGAGCCAAAAAATGGATACACAACTTGCCATAATGCTAAGAGGCAGCTGCGCAAGCTATTAAAAAAATGAAATACAACAAAGTAAAGCTAGGAGCAGTTTACCTTCAAATAGGCCAACAAATACAAATAATGTTCACACTTCGACGATGACCATTAGCTTCGTTGGAGGCTTCTGCTTCGGTCTTCTACCACAAAATACTCAGTGGCATGAATAATTGCAGGCGCTTAGAACGTGCTCACAGCGCTAAAGTGTCATTACTGAACTTAATGAGTCTGCCTCTCAACAAGACTGGAAAACAACAAAATATGTTAAACAAACATAAACGGTGAAGAATATTGTTGTAAGCGAGCGAAAAAATGCTTAACATACAAAAAGAAACACTAAATTTATTGCCTGCGCCTTATTTATGTTCGGTCAAACAACGTCAGTAAAGGCAAGCTTCGAACACTCTGTAGTAACGTGCTTTTACTAGCTCAATATTTAGGTTATTTCAAATATTGTTAAATTGTGTATCCAATAGTTTTAAATTGTAAGACCTTATTAATTTGTTTACAGTTGCTAAATCAGCTAATAAAGGTCAAACATTCACTTCTTGTTTAATTTTGGAATGTATGTAACAGGTAGAAGGAGGCGTGGAAGATCCCATAAAGTATATGAATATATTCTTGATCAGCATCAATAGCCGAGTCGATATAGCCATGTCCGTCTGAACGCCCGTCCGTCCGTCTGCCTTCGATATAAATCGTCTGTGTCATGAAATCGTTAAAATCGAACCTCCATATTCTTAATCACAGATCTGTGGAGTGCACTAAATCTAAGGACTTGCAGCCAAATGTGCCCTCTGTACTGAGAATCATACTGCAAATTGGAAAGGATGACCAGTTTATAATAAGTAAGATAAGTACGGTCGAGCACGCCCTACCGTATAATACTCTCTGCATTTTCCACGAATTATATTATTAAAATCGGTATCGAGATATTACAATGTGTAGTACTTGCATTAAAACACGTTGAAACAAAAACAATCTAAGCATAATCAAACATACATCTGTTTGTCTGTATGCGAATACATATACGAAACACAATATATGATGCATATATGTATGTGTGTATTCGGCGCGGCCAGCGACTGTGAGCAGCGCTACCGCCACGCAGGCAGCGAAAACATTCGAACATGTGCTTGTATGTTTCTGTCTCGCTTGCCCTCATACATTGAGCGCTGCCGCTCAAGTGCTTGTATGTTACTATCTCGCTTGAACTCATACACGATATTGCATTCAGTTATCAATATTGTAACGCTTCTAGCTTCCTTGTTTATAGTCCGATTTTAATGCATCTTTCAGGATAGTTTGATATATTTAGTCTCCACACGAATTATAAATTAGAATACTCTACGATAAGAAGAAATGCCATAAAAATGTATTGAATTTTGAATAGTGCCTGAGTTCCTATGGGAAAAGGGGGCGTGGCAGCCCAAAATTTTTGATGCCATGACATTAAATCAGTCTCTAGGAACCTCTATACCAAAATTGGTGATCCTAGGTGCCATAGTTACTGAGATATTCGCCGAAAACACCGATTTTTTCCGAGGTGTCTCTGGTTTTTTGCTCATTGTGGGCGAATGGGGGCGTGGCATCGAAAAAAAAAAAGATTCTTGTATTGACTGACTAAATATGTGATCGATTGAGACCAAGCTCGAACTTGTAGCTCTTACCATCTCTGAAATCTGTTTGTTCATACGGACAGACAGACGGACAGACAGACGGACAGACAGACGGACATGGCTATATCGACTCGGCTTGTGATGCTGATCAAGAATATATATACTTTATGGGGTCTGCCACGCCTCCTTCTGCCTGTTACATACATTTTCACAAACCCAATATACTCTTGCAGAGAGTATAAAAAGGCTGAAGCCAAATTCTCTGCAAGTCGTTTAAAGGTTTCTCCTATTGGTTCTACTTCAAGCTTGTCACCCAAAGTCACTGATGGAATATCATATTCTGATGTTGCCAAAAACTTATGTTCGTCTGTTAATTCTATTCGTCCGTCAAATTCCAAATATGTCCAAGGTTCAAAGCTGCCCCAGCCTGTTAAAACTAATACACCCATTACAAATAAGAACACTCAAAACTCGCTTACAAGCAGTTATGCTGGTAAAAATCTTATGTCTACCTCCGGATCAATTAATGACACTGTTCATCATCACATCTCTCAACCCGTTAATGTCACTGATCTTCAGTAAAAAATTAAAAATTTGCAGAAGCAGCTAGATGATTTGCTGAACTGGCGGAATTCATTAAGTGTTGCAGTACTCTCCATGCAAGACGGTATGGCCAAAATCATTCAGATGTTGTCCTCACTTCCTGGTGTTCATGTGCCATTGATTGCTAATGAATGAATTAAAAATAGAAGTATGGAATGCGAACGGGCTTATCCAACATCAACTTGAGCTCGTCGCATGGATGCAAGAGGAGTGCATTGACGTGATGCTAATTTCAGAATCACATTTTAATAGCAGATCGTTTCTAAGAATTCCTTGATATTCAATATACGCTGCTAACCAGCCGGGGGACTGTAGCTTTGCAGGTGCCTGTATACTGGTTAAATCTAAAATTTCACATTATCCGTGTGTTAATATCCGTTTAAATTTTGGACAAGTGCTTAGATGGCACAACATTAAACACTGTTTCAACAGTTAAATATTTGGGACTGTGGATGGATAAAGGATTAACCTGGAACACACATGTTAAGAAAATAGTTGGCACTATTAACACTAGACTCAAGAAAATGGACTGGCTGCTTCGTCCAACGGCAAAATTATCTTTAAACAAGAAAAAAAGGTTATCTTCGGCTAGCCGAAGATTATATACCCTTGCAGTCTTGCGCATTGCGTTAATTTTTTTTCAATGACCGATTGTTCCTATGGCAGCTATATGATATAGTAGTCCGATCTAGATGAAATTTGGTGTACACATAGGATTTTATGCCAAATGCATATGGAGCGAATTTGGTTCAAATCGTACAAGAGACAGAAAATTTTCATACTAAGCATTTTCAACTGATTGTTCCTATGGCAGCTATTTGATATAGTTGTACGATCCGGATAAAATTTGGCAGATGGATAATGATACCAAATGCGTATTGGGTGAATTTGGTTCAAATCGTACAAGAGACACAGAAAATTTTCATACCAAGCATTTTCACCAGTTTTAACCGATTGTTCCTATGGCAGCTATATGATATAGTGGTCCTATCTGGATGAAATTTGGTTTGCACACGGGATTTTATGCCAAATGCATATGGAGCAAATTTGGTTAATAGCTCAAAAAAAAATTTTTTTTCATCCGATTGTTCCTATAGGATCTATATGATATAGTGATCCGATCTGGCCGATTTTAACAAATGTTCTGCGTGCAAAGGGAATACACATTTGTGAGAAGTTTCATCAAGATAGCTTTAAAACTGAGAGACTAGTTCGCATAGAAACAGATGGACAGACGGGCATACGGACATGGCTATATCGACTCGGCTGTTGATGCTGATCAAGAATATATATACTTTATGGGGTCGGAAACGTCTCCTTCAATGCGTTACAAACTTCGTGACAAAAACAATATACCCTCTGCAAGGGTATAAAAACAAAGTACTTTTATATAAATCCCTTATAGTTCCAATTTGGAGATATGGAGTTTCAGTCTGGGGCATTGCGGCTCGAACTCATATTTAAAAACTTCAATCACGTGAAAATAAGGCCATCAAAAGAATTGCTGGAGGATTTCCATTTGCTCGAATCGTGGATATCAGGAGGGATTTAGGGATCGCCACAGTTATGTCTAAAATTAACGAAGTATCTGTTAAACAGAATATCAGGCATGAACATCACCCAAATTCATTGGCTAATGCTCTACATTTCTCAAGTCCTTCTCGTCATCGTCTGAAAAGGGTGTTTTTGGACCAATTGCCCAAAAGGAGCATGTAGGAGCAATTTCATTCAAGATCCCATTGGTTATCCTTGTCTATGTTAATTTTAAATAAGTTTTTAAGTTCATTGGAATGAAACTTTTATTAAATAAATATGTCTAATAAAAAAAAAAAAAAAAAAAAATATGTATGTGTACACATATATATGTGTGTATGTATAGCATTGGTCGGGGCGGCCAGCGGCTCCGGGCAGCGCTGCCGCCAAAGCAGGTAGAGAAAACGTTCGAACATATGTTTGTATGTTTCTGTGTTTGTTTGTATGTGTTGCGCGCATGCAGTGATTTTGCAGTAAAATAACATGCACTTTGAACCGAAATTTCTCTCTTGTTTGACATAGGATTTTGATGCCACTTTCAGGAAAGTTAGATATAGTAAGTCTCTAAGCGAGCGTTAAATTACAACACTGTACTATTTGATTTAATGCCTTAAAAACGGCATTGAAATTGAAACGTTTTTTAGTTCTTATGAGAAAAGGGGGCGTGGCAGCTCAAAATTTTAAATAACATTATACTAAGGCTGTCTTAAGAACCTGTATACCAAAATTTGTGCTAAGTGCTATAGTTACTGAGATATTCGCCTAAAACACAAATTTTTTCGAGGTGTGTCTGGTTTTTTGCTCATTGCGGGGGCGGTAAGGGGCGTGGCAACAATTTGAAATAAACTTGATCTGCTCGCGAAAATAACGGACTTACATTCCAAATTTGGTGTCTCTAGCTCTTATAGTTTAAAAGATCCAGGTGTTCATACGGACGGACGGACAGACGGACAATGCTATATCGACTCGGCTGTTGATGCTGATCAAGAATATATATACTTTATGGGGTCGGCCACGCCTCCTTCTGCCTGTTACGCACATCTCGCTTCTGACAAACTTAATAGACCCCTATACTCTTTTTTAAAGAGTACGGGGTCTAAAAATACTTACCCGAAATACTCGAGTACTTGAGCGACGGTTTGCCGTCGGCAAATTGAACAGCGCGAGTTTGAGGATAAAAAGGATTTTTTGCATTAGAGAGAATGCATGTAACAGGTAGCAAATTTTAGTTTTCGGGTTTTGCCAAAAGAAAACCAAATAGGGAACATTTTTACAATATGCATTTTGAGAGTTGACAATTTTTAGATAAACGGTTTCTTCATGCCAAATTGTGACTTAGAGCAACAAATATTAAAACAGGTGTCCCATAATCAACCTGTAATCTATTAGTCAACTTGATTCTCATTAATGTGAATATTTAAATGTATAAATTATGTTTTTTATCTTTTATGTAAAATTTGGATGAAATTTGGTTTGCACACGGGATTTTATGCCAAATGCATATGGAGCGAATTTGGTTAACATAGCTCAAAAAAAATTTTTTTTCATCCGATTGTTCCTATAGGAGCTATATGATATAGTGATCCGATCTGGCCGATTTTAGCAAATGTTCTGCGTGCAAAGGGAATACACATGTGTACCAAGCTTTAAAACTGAGAGACTAGTTCGCATAGAAACAGACGGACAGACAGACGGACATGGCTATATCGACTCGGCTGTTGATGCTGATCAAGAATATATATACTTTATGGGGTCGGAAACGCCTCCTTCAGTGCGTTACAAAAACAATATACCCTCTGCAAGGGTTAAAAAATATCCTATACTTTTCGGGTAGAGTAAAAAATGATTCGAGTCGAAAAATACGCTGTGTGTGATTTGGGTATTTTTACATGCGGTGTATCGCTGCAGTTCTCTGTTCCAACGATTACAATATACCCTTGTACTCTACGAGTAACGGGTATAATTATACCAAAAGAAATCAGAATTAAAAAAAAATTTGTCCTTTTTACAGTTTTTCACAAGTAGTTTAAAAGGTATTTGAAGTATACAGCGACTCTACTGTTCTCTACCGAAAGTGTTATATGCAAGTTTGTAGCTGCTGGTGGTGCTGATTAGTTTTAGCCTGACGCGTTGAAACTTATTATCCCGTATACGTCACGTTGTCTGCTATATGCTAAGCAGCAACAAGTCTGCAGTAGCTGTTGGCTGCAAGGATCGTGGCATCACTTGAAACACTCTCTATAGTAGAGCTCGGAAGCACCGCATAAATCGTAGGACCCAAAAAGCATAAAGCAAGCATGTCGCGCAATCATTTTTAGCTACCACGTGCCTGGGCATATATTTTTCGCATTTTATGGGGCATGCTGCAAACAGTATGCAGCAAGCTACAGTGAGTTCAGGCTGCTGTGGCCAAGAAACAAACAAACAAACAACTGCCCTGGAGCAACGAGCTCAGAATTTTAAAGCTGATTACTCAATAACTTTACTAAGGAGTGCATAAAATGCGGATGGTATCCTTAGAGTGCATAATTTCTTACCACTTTTTGGAGTGCGAGTGGGAACGTGCTTTAGATGCCTTTCAAGTCATTTTATGAGCACTTAAATTGTGTTTGTTACCAAAGTCTCTTACCTCCCTGTTGTTTTTACTTTAACCTTACAAAATTTATGCTCAAATTGAGTTGTGTTAATGTTTGTTGCTCGAAGTGATTTTCCAGGTATGGAACAGTCTTCCTACAGGTAATAAAAGACACTCAGTAAATAATTTATTTTTGGAAGATAATTGAATTAAAACTAATAACAAGACAAGTAAAAAAGGCTACAGTCGAGCGAGCCGACTATAGAAGACCCCGTAATTCCATAGTAGAGCGCATAAAAATTTAAAAATACATTTACAAAATTAAAATTTAATATTTACATTTTCAGTTAAAATTTAAAATATCAAATTAACAATTGTCATTGTCAGCATACGAACCCGCGATCTCAGACGAAGGTTTCATATTGCGCCGCAACTCTCCCAGTTGCACCGCACCCTTCTTATATGTTATAGTAGTCCGATTAGGATGAAACTTGGTCAATAAATTTATGTAATTGATAAATTTATTCTGTGTCAGTTTCATTAAGATGGCTTGGTAAATTCAGAAAATTTTCAAACAAATTCATACTAAAAGCAAATTTATGACCTATTGTCCCTATTGGAGCTTTACGATATAGTAGTCCGATTTGGATTATACTTGGCCAGTACCTGCTTTAACCTTTATATGAACTTAGAACGCCCCAAAGTGGGCGTGTCAAAAAACAAAAAAAACTTGTACTGCTTGGGCATTTTATCTTTCATTTGCGACCTCTCGGGTCTTTCTAGCTCTTATAATTGCTGAGATCCTTTTGTTCATACAGACGAACGGACGGATGGACGGACAGACGGACATGGCTATATCGACTCGGCTATTGATGCTGATCAAGAATATATATACTTTATGGGGTCTGCCATGTCACATACATTCCAACGACTACAATATACCCTTGTACTCTACGAGTAACGGGTATAATAAGTTTTTATAAATCTAATAAAAAAGTATAGAAGAATTATAATCTTGTTGTCAAGCTTGTAAGGTATTGAAGGAGGCGTGGCCGACACTATAAAGTATATATTTCTATACTTGACCAGCCAAATCGATATAGCAATGCTCACTGGTTATCCGTCTTTTTCTATGCGAATTAGTCCTGCAGTTTGACAGCTATCTTGACGAATCTTTATACAGATATAGCAACTGACATTTTTATATTGGACAGATCGGATGGCTTTATATTATACATACTAAAGAAACAATTGGTTAAAAAATATGTTTTATTGCTATCTTAACCGAATTTAAAATTGAAAGCAAAATAACGCAGTATTAGTGACTGCAAGGGTATTTAATCGTGGGCAAAACGAACACAACAGGTTTCTCTTGTTTTGTCATTGTATTTACATGATTAAAGCTTTCTTCACAAATCTGACGTTTATTTATATTGGTATATATCAAAACGGATAGTTTATATTGCACAAAGCTCTGTCAAAATAATTAATTTATGTAATTTACAAGGATTGCTGCATGCAAACACAAAATTTTATAAATGTGGTAGTTAAATCATGGATAACATCTGCTAAAACATCTTTTTAAGGCAGAAGAAAGAAAAAATAAATGCAAATAAGTACGTTACGCTATATTGAAAACCTTAGCAAGTTTGGTTAATTTAATTATAAGGTAAAACACAAACATTTTAGGAAGATGTCATAGGGAATTTTGAATGTAATTTGGTATAACCAAACCATTTTTATACCCGTTACTCGTAGAGTACAAGGGTATATTGAAATCGTTGGAATGTATGTAACAGGCAGAAGGAGTCGTGGCAGACCCCATAAAGTACATATATTCTTGATCAGCATCAATAGCCGAGTCGATATAGCCATGTCCGTCTGTCCGTCCATCCGTCCCCCGTCTGTTCGTCTGTGTGAACAAAAGGAGCTCAGCAACTACAAGAGCTAGAAAGACCCGAGAGGTCGCAAATAAAAGATAAAATACTCAATCAGTGCAAGTTTGTTTTTGTTTTTTGACACGCCCACTTTGGGGCGTTCTATGTTCATATAAATGTAAAAGCTGGTGAAAATAGCATGTTTTAGTGTAGAAATATTTTTTGTTCGTTACGTTATCCGAACCAAATTCACAAAGGATGTACACATTTATGGCGTACATATACCGACCAAGTTTAATCCAAATCGGACTACTATATCGTATAGCTCCCATAGGGACAATCAGTCAAAAATTTGCATTTAGTATGAATTTGTATGAAAATTTTCTGTATTTACCAAGCTATCTTACTGAAACTGATACAGAATAAATTTATCAATTACATAAGTATACTGACCAAGTTTTATCCAAATCGGACTACTATATCATATAGCTCCCATAGGAACCATCGGTCGAACATTGAGTAACGGGTAACCTAAAGTCGCGGGGCGACTATAGCATTCTTTCTTGTTTGTTATTTGAATGTGCAGTAAATTCAATGAAAGCCGCAATGCAAAAAAAAATTCAGTACAGAGCTAAACTTCAATTACAACCGCTAATGCCACTTGCATTGCACGAGCGCTAGACCACAGACTGTTCAACTCTAAATACCTGTAATCCGACAAATTTAATTTCACAAAAGTTGAACTTCAATAAATGGCAAGCCGGCTAGGCCATTATAATTGTGGCTCTTTCAGTGTACTTTAGTGGCAGTATGAGTGTGTGTTTTTGTTAGCGACAGCCGCAACGAAAACCACAAACAAATATGATCAGTCATCAGGTTCTGTGGTCTATGCAAAAGGTTTGCTTGGCAGCAAACACTGCGACACATATCTAGAAGCAAACAAGAAAGAATGCTAAAGTCGCCCCGCGACTTTAGGATACCCGTTACTCAATGTTCGACCGATGGTTCCTATGGGAGCTATATGATATAGTAGTCCGATTTGGATAAAACTTGGTCAGTATATGTACGCCATAAATGTGTACATCCTTTGTGAATTTGGTTCGGATAACGTAACGAACAAAAAAAGATTTCTACACTAAAACATGCTATTTTCACCAGCTTTTACATTAATATGAACATAGAACGCCCCAAAGTGGGCGTGTCAAAAAACAAAAACAAACTTGCACTGATTGAGTATTTTATCTTTTATTTGCGACCTCTCGGGTCTTTCTAGCTGAGATCCTTTTGTTCATACAGACGGACAGACGGACATGGCTATATCGACTCGGCTATTGATGATGATCAAGAATATATATACTTTATGGGGTCTGCCACGCCTCCTTCTGCCTGTTACATACATTCCAACGACTACAATATACCCTTGTACTCTACGAGTAACGGATATAAACACACATATTTACAGATGGTGCAAACACCAAAAAGGATTATAGAAAAAAAACTTTACACTTTTTTATAATCCCACAAAAAATGTGCTTAAAGTACGTCAGCCACCAAAAGTGCGGAACAAACGTATGAAAGCATGTGTACATGCGTATATTCATGAATGTATATTTAAATAACCAATTTTTCATAATGTGGCAACAAGTTCAACTGCAAACACTAGTACTGAACATGAAATTAGCTTCAAGAAATCGTGTTAACACATGTATTCTGTAATGCTGTGCAAATGAATTCTAAATAAGACAAATAACTCGCTTCGGAAATAGTCGGTTAAATACAGTAAAGACATCTCAAATAATTTTAATAACCAATAAAACTTTTTAAAACCTATTAATAATCTAAATATCAAAAATTTCATTCTGTTCAGAAACTCTTTGTGTTATTGCAAATAGTCAATAGTCTTGCATTCAGTTTCGCAGAGGAAATGGCCGAATGGTTTTTAGACCCCGTACTCTTTAAAACAGAGTAAAGGTGTCTATTAAGTTTGTCAGAAGCGAGATGTGCGTAACAGGCAGAAGGAGGCGTGGCCGACCCCATAAAGTATATATATTCTTGATCAGCATCAACAGCCGAGTCGATATAGCAATGTCCGTCTGTTCGTCCGTCCGTCCGTATGAACACCTGGATTTTCTAAACTACATAAGCTAGAGCAACCAAATTCGGAATGAAAGTCCGTTGATGATGTACGCAGACCAAGATTATTTCAAATTTTTGGATAGTTAGATATGATAAGTCTCTAAGCGAATGTCAAATTACAACACTGTACTATTTGATTTAATGCCTTAAAAACGGCATTGAAGTTAAAAAGTTTTTTAGTTTTTATGAGAAAAGGGGTCGTGGCAGCTCAAAATTTTGAATGACAATATACTAAGGCTGTCTCTAAGAACATGTATACCAAAATTTGTGCTCCTAAGTGCTATAGTTACTGAGATATTCGCCTAAAACACAAATTTTTTCGAGGTGTGTCTGGTTTTTTGCTCATTGCGGGGGCGGTATAGGGCGTGTCAACAATTTGAAATAAACTTGATCTTCTCGCGAAAATAACGGACATTACATTCCAAATTTGGTGTCTCTAGCTCTTATAGTTTAAAAGATCCAGGTGTTCATACGGACGGACGGACAGACGGACATTGCTATATCGACTCGGCTGTTGATGCTGATCAAGAATATATATACTTTATGGGGTCGGCCACGCCTCCTTCTGCCTGTTACGCACATCTCGCTTCTGACAAACTTAAAAGACCCCTATACTCTTTTTTAAAGAGTACGGGGTCTAAAAACTTCAATCACGTGAAAATAAGGCCATCAAAAGAATTGCTGGAGGATTTCCATTTGCTCGAATCGTGGATATCAGGAGGGATTTAGGGATCGCCACAGTTATGTCTAAAATTAACGAAGTATCTGTTAAACAGAATATCAGGCATGAACATCACCCAAATTCATTGGCTAATGCTCTACATTTCTCAAGTCCTTCTCGTCATCGTCTGAAAAGGGTGTTTTTGGACCAATTGCCCAAAAGGAGCATGTAGGAGCAATTTCATTCATTTTGCTCTACATTTCTCAAGTCCTTCTCGTCGTCGTCTGAAAAGGGTGTTTTTGGACCAATTGCCCAAAAGGAGCATGTAGGAGCAATTTCTTTCAAGATCCCATTGGTTATCCTTGTCTATGTTAATTTTACAAAAGTTTTTAAGTTCATTAGAATGAAACTTTAGTTAAATAAATATGTCTAATAAAAAAAAAAAACATTTATCTTTAGTACAAAAGTTTTATCAATAAATCAGATCACTGAGAATATCCATGACGCTCTTTCAGACGAAACAGCACCTGCTGTTCACCGACTTATTGGCAAAATGACGGGTAGTTCGGAAAAGCAGCCCAAGTTTGTGAAGCCGGAGTGTGATATACTCAGCATTTTAGAAAAGGAAGTAGGTCTTTACCCTTGGGTGTTAACACTTTTAATCATTGTAAGAAAATACGTGAAAATCCGAATCTCTTGATAAAACAGTTTTCCGAGTCTTCCAAACATTTAAAAGCACTGACTGAAGATCGATATAAAATTGTGCGTACTTTTACGGTAAGGTCCCATCTCAGGCCTAATATATGTGCTAGCAACATTTTATTGGCTAAGTTTAGGTTAGGTTAGGTTAGGTTAAGCCGGACGTCCTCGCGGGTACTGTACATAGGCCGTAAGCGGCCCTTAGTAGTCCGGGCGCGGAGGTTGTTCAGGCTAAAAGTCCAGGAGAGTTAAGGAGCGTTTCGCGAACATCAGTAGCTCTTTTGGTGAGCGCTTTGATGCCTCTTCTATAGAGTGAATTTGCGGTGCACCTAGACATACTAGCCGTGTTCGCTCTAGGGCAGGACAATGGCAAAGTAGATGTTCTAGTGTTTCGGGAGTGTTCGGGTATTTACATTTCCTGCAGTCAGTGTCCGTGGTAATACCCAGTTTGGCCGCATGCACAGCCGCTAGGCAGTGACCAGTGAGCACACCGGTTAGCATTCTGCAGTCTTTCCTAGAGAGATGCAGTAGGAATCGGCTAAGTTTAGCATCGAATTCGCTGCACATTATTTTCGCTGTTCTGCACGAGTTGGTGTTACGCCACCTTGCGTTAAATAGTTTGGTGGTGCTCCTCTCAAGTTCGCTATACAGCGATCTTAGGGACCATGCCACCTGCTCTGTTCTACTTTCAGGTAGTTCAGTACCAGCCTTCGCTAGGGTGTCTGCCTCCTCGTTTCCAGGGATTCCTTGGTGGCTGGGAACCCAGTAGATATGTACTGACTTGGTCGTACCTAGTGTATCTACTGCCTCCCTGCTCGCCTTGACCGTTCTGGAGCTGAGGGTAGACGACATCATAGACTTAATGGCTGCCTGACTGTCAACCATAAGGTTGATTGTATGACTGTCCGTAGCTAGAAGAGTCGCAACCTCCGCTGCTTTTCCGATAGCAAAGACCTCTGCCTGGAATATGCTGCAGTGGTCGGGGAGCTTGTACATGAGCTTGGTGTTGGTGCGCTCACAATATACGGCAGCTCCTACTCCACCTGCCATCTTGGAGCCGTCTGTATAAATGCTAAAATTACCTTCTTGCCGACTGGGGCAATCCTTCCAGTCATTGGGCCCTAAGTGCACCCGGGTTCTGGCTTTAAGGCAGTTGGTAGGTTTGAGATAGTCCGAGCTTGTGGTCATATTCCTCCCTATGGAGCTATGACCATAGCCCTGCAGTGACATGTAGCCTAGAGCTGTGAGGCGCTGGGCGGACTTGGCTGCCACTAGCTTCGCATGTAAGTCTAGCGGTGGTGTACCCAGGAGGGTCTCTAGAGCCTTGGTTGGGGTAGTGCGGAGAGCGCCTGTAACGCATATGAGCGCTTGGCGTTGTGCCTTTTCCATTAAGGCAAGGTATGTCTTCTTTTCGGTGGCCTGCCACCACACGAGAACTCCATAGAGCAGCGTCGGACGAACAACTGAGATATAGATCCAATGCATAAGTCTGGGCGACAGACCCCAAGAGCAGCTGAGCATCTTCTTGGATGCATACAGCGCCATGGTTGCCTTTTTCACCCTTTCCTCCACATTGGCTCTCCAGGTCAGTTTGCTGTCCAGCACCGTGCCGAGGTACTTCAAGTGGGCGCTTGGTTGTAGGCGCTTACCGTGAATCATCGGTGGGAGCCATCGCGGTACCTTGTACCTCTTGGTGAAGAGGATGAGGTCCGTCTTTTCGGCATTGATATGTAGCCCGGCTTCTTCCGCCCAGTTACATACTTCCCGTAGTGTCCGTTCCATAATGGAGCTGAGAGTCGATGGGCAGACTCCTGTAATAATTATGCATATGTCATCCGCATATACAGTTATTTTTAGGGCTCCTCTATCAAATCTCTTCAGGAGGTCAAGCTAAGTTTAAATCATTAGAAAATGCTTCACACGCGCTGTGTGATACAGTCATCATATTGTTAAGTATCCCAACGAGGAACTGTACCTAAAGTATCAACAAGAAAATCTTTTTCGTATACAATATCAAACAAGACGAAACATGTTCAAGATATTGCGAACCATTCGAAATCTGATCCGCGCAGATAAGCTACAAGTGAGTTAATACACACAATGGGAATACTTACCAGTAATTATTTACTGCAGAAATTGACAACCTTTGTTGATGAAGTCATGGGGAATTATGTCACAGTCAAAACCAATCGAATTATGCCATGGAAATTTGAATTCATTAATGAGGTTTACAACTATTTGGGTTTAGCCCGCATTAATGCATACAAAATTCCAAGTGACATGAAAGTCCTGGCAGGCAGACAACGCCTTCTGACTCTATTCAAGCTACCCACTGACATTGGAATAAGCAATACTAAAGCTAGAGACAGCATTATACGTGTACTTGTTAGACGGACGAGTGCGACAGATCAGAAGTCAGAGAAATTCAAGTTTGTAGTCATTCGTAGCCGGACAAATATGTAGATACTACAAAATGACTTTAATTTCTAGATATTTTACCACACGCTACGAATATCGCATGCGATTCGCAAAGTATCCCATAGAACGCAGTTATCTCTTGCACGAAATGGCTCAGACGCATTTAGATAACAATTCATTCGACACCTGCTGCTTGTTAGCCCGCCAATCCATAGAGGGTGAGTAGGCGGCTATTAATTATTAGTATATATTCCAAAACTCATTTATTTGTAAGGCCCATGCAATACTAGGGAAAGTCGAGAAGAAGAAGAAAATGCTTACTGAAGCCAAAAAATGACTGAATGTCAAAAAATTTAAGAACATTGATCTGTATCTGTTTATCGATATATGTCTAAACGTAAATGCTGAGGAAATCGAGCTGAAAAGACAGCTTATTACTCTCGAAGGAGGATTAAGGAGAAAGCACCGTCAATCGGGGAGCAGCATTGAAGCGTCCCCTTCAGATTCTTCCCTTCATCCAGATGAATCGACTTATAGTTGTATCTTTTTGGGTCGCAATTTTATTTTAATGTGGGAAAATAAAATGTGCTCTTTGTTTTAACCTTTTCGGGAAATCTTAACCGCGGGTTTATCCATAAGCAACAAACTATATGCAGAAACTCGTCCATCTTTTAACTTGTGTATAAACCTTACATGGTCCTGCTCCTGATGTTCGTGCCCGATGAAGTTAGCAACACTTTTAAGGTAAACTTTCTTTGACTTTCGAATGGAGCGTGGTGAAGGGGGAACGTAAAGCAGGATTTCTTTAGATGCTCGCGGAAGTCGCGCTAACATTGCACAAAAGACGTAAATAAATGAGTGCTGTTGTGCTGTTAGCTGATTTTTGATGCAAAGGGTGCTTTTCTGAAGTTGGCTTGCAGCTGGTTCACAGTTCAGGTCTTAGTTTGTAGGTTGAAAAGTATTTGCCACCTGCCATTGAAAATTCTTGTATGGACTGACTAAATATGAAGTCGATTGAGACTAAGTTCGAACTTGTAGCTCTTACCATCTCTGAAATCTAATTGTTCATTCGGACAGACAGACGGACATGGCTATATCGACTCGGCTTGTGATGCTGATCAAGAATATATATACTTTATGGGGTCTGCAACGCCTCCTTCTGCCTGTTACATACATTTGCACAAACCCAATATACTCTTGCAGAGAGTATAAAAACGAAAGCTTGATAAAACTACTTAATTAAATAGACAAAAAGGCTAAAAGCCAATACAAAATTTAGATGTGTACTTTCATGTGGATAGTCGTTACAATCCTTAAAAAATATTTAAATTAATTAAAGATAAAAACATTACTGAAATATATTCGAAAATAATAAGCTTTTTAAAAAGATCTCGACCTTAAATTTCCTTTTATTTTGTAATCTCTATTTGAATTGATCTAGAATATAAATACTTAATGGCGTCGGCCACACCTTCTTCACATATTTTCTTTATGCATAGATTATATTATTGCGTTAGCTGCAATAATGGTAAAATTCTTAAGATCAATTGCCAATTGCTTGCTTAAAGTTGACGTTTAATTCCAAATCATAAGCCAGTCAATGTGATAACATTGCTTACGATTCAAAGCGTTTAATAATAAATAATACTAAACATTTACAACAAAATTATTTACATGTTTTTCCAATGAAAAAAAAACATTTAAAAAGGTTAACTAAAGCCAAGAAACTAAAAAGATATGACTTAAACTAATCCAGCTTAAAGTTTACCTCTGGTATAGAAGCTATTCCAGAGCTGCAGCTTCTCCAACTCGGGCAACGTCTTTACCTCGAAGGGCTCATCAATGTTGAGGCACTTGATGTCCGTCTCGCTCTCAAGAGGGCAAAACTTTAAATTCTTAATGTTTTCGCAGTTCGGATCACTACTGGCGGCAAAACTCGTCCAAATGTCAACCATGCCAGTGATAACCTTGTGCTCTGGAGATCCAACTTCGGCCTGGTGCGATAACATTGTGTGGAAAATGTAGCTTAGATCATCGCCATGACAAGCGCCACGCATCTCCTTGCCACAAAGCACAATCCGAATGGCATTGCACAGCTTGGAGTCATGATCAAAGCGATACAAATAGGTTGGAGCACTTCCCTGACGCACTCGAGCCAAGGCTGTGCGGTATATGGGATGCCAGAACTCGCGGTACGAGACCAAGTCCAAAAACTTCATCATATTGGCCTGGTTGCAGGCTTCGTCTCCGAAATATGCCCGCTTTAGCTGTAGGGCATAATTGTCCCGCAGCTTCGGATCGAGATTGTCACCCAAATCACAGGGCAGCAAATTCTTGCAGTCGCCCACCTCGTCAAGAGTCGCGGGTCGCCGCACCACCTCTGAAATTATTTAATCAATCAATGAATAAGCACAGTCCTAATGTCCACACTTACCTGGATAAAAGAGCAGTCCCTCGAAGCTGGTGCCACCAAACATCATGGGCAGCCGGTTACTCCAAGGTTGGTTCATTAATTCAAAGGGAGATTGGTCAATAATGGTGTGCTCCGTTCTGTAGGGCTCGACGACGGGGCCAAAAGCGAAGAGTACCCGATTGTGTTTCTCCTCCTTACTAAGCACCGAAGCCGTCGCCTTAACAATCTCTCCTCCTTTCACGCCTTGCAAAAAGCTAAGGACCTCCTTGTCCTTGTTACTCCCGGTATAGCCTAACTTCTGGGCTAAACGATAGGCCCAATTATTGTTTGGGGGCTGGACCCAAGGGCACAGCGCGGTGCCGGACATCGGAATGGCCTTGTGTACAAGTCCCTCTGTCTGAGGACACAGAGTCAACAGATGTGTAGAGGCACCTCCTGCGCTCTCGCCAAATAGGGTTACATTGTTTGGATCTCCACCAAATGCTTCAATGTTCTGATGTACCCAGCGCAGGCCCATTAGTTGATCCTTGAGTCCTGCATTTCCGGGCACATTGAGCTCTGGATCCTTCAGGCTTAGAAACCCAAGTGCGCCAAGCCGATAGCTGATGGTGACCAGCACTACCTCCTTGGACATAAAAAAGTCGGGACTGTACATATCCCGAGAGGCCTCACCGACTTGGAATCCTCCGCCATAGATCCAAACCATCACGGGACGCAGCTTAGACGGCTGCAGCTATAATAAAAGAGACATTGTGTAAGTTATGAGTTTAAGCTGACTGCTACAGTTACTTACATCCTTGGCGTAAACATTTAAGTACAGGCAATCCTCCGAGCCGGCAAACTTACTGAAAAACACATGAGTCTGCATCGGCTTCTCTCCGGGAGATGTGCAGTCCAACTCATGATGCCATGATTCCCCTGGTTCCGGTGCTCGAAATCGCAGTTTTCCAACCGGAGGCTTGGCAAATGGGATCTTCTCAAAACTGTAGTAGCTGCCGCCCCAAATTGTGTTTCTCTTAACACCTCGCACTGAGCCAAGCTTCGTTTTAACCACCGAATAGATAGCTGTAGTTAGTCGGCGTTGTTCATATTTGAAGCTGAGCACCCTGTATCAACAAAAAGAGAGACAGAGAAATAGTGATACAAAGTTAATTTAATTTGAGTGAAACAAAGAAAGTGAGAGTCGAATTGTGTCTGAAATTAGTTATGAGACATAAATTGTTGTCTCTTCTTTGCACTACTATTGGCTTAAAATCAGTTACGCAGTTGAGACCAGGCCACATTAAAAATTTTCCGGTTGAAACCAGTGGCAGTGTTTTGAAGTGTTGAAAGTATTACCAAACTGTCCGCGCCTTATGACCAGCCTCAACGCTTCACGCTTAATATGCATGACAAGTTCTCAACTCACTGTTTATACTCTCTGCAAGAGTATATTGGGTTTGTGCAAATGTATGTAACAGGCAGAAGGAGGCGTGGCAGACCCCATAAAATATATATATTCTTGATCAGCATCGCAAGCAGAGTCGATATAGCCATGTCCGTATAAGCAAACAGATTTCAGAGACGGTAAGCACCAGCTTGGTCTTAATCGATCACATATTTAGTCAGTGAATTCTTTTTTTTTCGATGCCACGCCCCATTCGCCCACAATATGCAAAAAACTAGACACACCTCGGAAAAATCGGTGTTTTCGACGAATATCTCACTAACTATGGCACCTAGAATGCGCAATATTAGTATGGAAGTTAATAGAGACAGCGTAAATGCATTGGCATTTAAAATGTTGAACTGTCACGCCTCTTCTTCCCACAATTGATAAAAATAATTCTTAACTTTCGTTGAGGTAACAAATGTCTGTTCATATAGTACAGTACTGTAATTTATAATTCGTGTGGGGACTGACTATATCAAATTATCCTGAAAGGTGCATTGAAATCACACTATAAACAAGAAAACTAGAAGGGTTACAACATTGATAACTGAATGCAATACCATGTATGAGTGCAAGTGAGACAGAAATATATAAGCACATGTTCGAAGGTTTTCGCTGTCCGCAGTCGCTGGCCGCGCCGAATACACACATACATGCATATATGCATCATATATTGTCATTCGTATGTGTACTCGCATACAGACAAACAAATATATGTATGTTTGAATATGCATAGATTGTATTTGTTTCAACGAGTTTTAATGCTGGGATTACATAATGTAATATCTCAAGATCGATTTTTATACTCTCTGCAAGAGTATATTGGGTTTGTGCAAATGTATGTAACAGGCAGAAGGAGGCGTGGCAGACCCCATAAAGTATATATATTCTTGATCAGCATCACAAGCCGAGTCGATATAGCCATGTCCGTCTGTCCGTCTGTCTGTCTGTCCGTCTGTCCGTCTGTCCGTCTGTCTGTCTGTCCGTATGAACAAACAGATTTCAGAGATGGTAAGAGCTACAAGTTCGAGCTTGGTCTCAATCGATCAGATATTTAGTCAGTCAATACAAGAATCTTTTTTTTTTTCGATGCCACGCCCCATTCGCCCACAATGAGCAAAAAACTAGACACACCTCGGAAAAAATCTGTGTTTTCGGCGAATATCTCAGTAACTATGGCACCTATGATCACCAATTTTGGTATGGAGGTTCCTAGAGACTGAGTAAATGTCATGCCATCAAAAATTTTGGGCTGCCACGCCCCCTTTTCCCATGGGAACTAAAACACTATTCAAAATTCAATACATTTTTCAGGCATTTCTTCGTATCGTAGAGTATTCTAATTTATAATTCGTGTGGAGACTAACTATATCAAACTATCCTGAAAGGTGCATTGAAATCGGACTATAAACAAAGAAACTAGAAGCGTTACAATATTGATAACTGAATGCAATATCGTGTATGAGTGCAAGCGAGATAGTAACATACAAGCACTTGAGCGGCAGCGCTCAATGTATGAGTGCAAGCGAGACAGAAACATACAAGCACATGTTCGAATGTTTTCGCTGCCTGCGTGGCGGCAGCGCTGCTCACAGTCGCTGGCCGCGCCGAATACACACATACATATATGCATCATATATTGTCTTTCGTATCTGTATTCCCATACAGACAAACAGCTGTATGTTTGATTATGCTTAGATTGTTTTTGTTTTAACGTGTTTTAATGCAAGTACTACACATTGTAATATCTCTAGCCCGATTTTAATAACTTAATCGGGAAAAAATGCAGAGAGTATACTACGGTCGGGCGTGCTCGACTGTACTTTTCTTTCTTGTTAATAATTTAATCGGGAAAAAAATGCAGAGAGTATTTTACAGTCGGTCGTGCTCGACTGTACTTTTCTTTCTTGTTATGTTAATTTTTTTTCTATTGCTGTTGGCTTTTATTTTGCTTACAGTATTTATTAACTTAAGGGTAGGTGGTATATGCATTTTATGGCATTTTTGTTGCTTTCAACTGCGCACGGTAGATATATAAAACATTAAATATTGAACACGAAATGATCGAATGCACTGACATACAGTCAAGGAAAAAAATCCAAATACAGCGAGAAATTTGCGATATTTCGGATTTCTGCCTTTAAATTAAAAAAACTTGCTTTGCCATTTGTATTACACAGGTATTAATATTTCAGAAAAAAAATATTAAAGATTGAAAAAATTTGAAATTATCAATTAATTTTTATCTACAATGCAAGGGCTTGAAGCCTGTATGTAGACTTTTTTCCACTAAATTTATTATGTTTTTGTTGTTATCTTTGTTATGTTAATTATGAATTCAAATTTTTATACCCGTTACTCGTAGAGTACAAGGGTATATTGTAATCGTTGGAATGTATGTAACAGGCAGAAGGAGTCGTGGCAGACCCCATAAAGTATATATATTCTTGATCAGCATCAATAGCCGAGTCGATATAGCCATGTCCGTTCGTCCGTCCGTCTGTCTCAGCAACTATATAAAAGATAAAATACCCAAGCAGTGCAAGTTTGCTTTTGTTTTTTGACACGCCCACTTTGGGGCGTTCTATGTTCATATAAACGTAAAAGCTGGTGAAAATAGTATGTTTTAGTATAGAAATCTTTTTTGTTCGTTACGCTATCCGAACCAAATTCACAAAGGATGTACACATCTATGGCGTACATATACTGACCAAGTTTCATCCAATCGGACTACTATATCATATAGCTCCCATAGGAACCATCGGTCAAACATTGAGTAACGGGTATCCTAAAGTCGCGCGGCGACTATAGCATTCTTCCTTGGCAGAAAAATAGTGCATATAAATTGATCACTTCCGGGCAATATGAGTAAAAATTTTATGTCCGGTACGTTTCTGATACAAATCACAAAAACTTAAATTTGCATTAGAAAGAAAATGTATTTCAAAATTTTCACGCCTACTACCGCCCCGCAAATTGTACAAAACTATTTTTAGATCACCGTAACTTTCATTCAGTATATGTATGGTACCATTATAACTATACTCACTAAGTTTGGTATTATCCTATAGCTCCTATAGGACAAATTGGTCGACTCGCTCTACTGAAACCTTAACTTGTTTTGTTCTGGAACTAAGTGGAACACTCGCAAAGTTAGTTGTGCTTACCATGCAAAAATAAAAACCAACAATATTTATTGAGATTAAAGTTCAACCTTTAATAGGTATAACAATGTTACTTAAGTACCTCCCTAGTTGTAAAACTTGTTTTCAATTATAGCCAATTACTAGTATTTATAAACACATTTTTTTTACAAAATCATTCTATATAATATAATAATATAATTATTTACAATTTTTATAGTGATTTTTCATAATACTTAAATAACAAAATATTTTTTTAAGTTTTTGTTTAAATATGTATATTAAAAATTAAATTCTTAAATTTCGATTGGAATTTGTTTTTCTCTCTCCAATTGTGTATGTCTACGTTAGCCAATAAAAGCACTTGACAACTAATTGCAAAGTTTGCTAAATTATTTCCAATTATTCAGAGTGATACGTCCATATCTATTAATAGAGCTGCTTATCAAATGTACTGAAAACCAAAGGTTGTTTTGCTTTTAAATGTACCCTCTATATTACATAAGTAATAATAGATTACCTGCAAACGATGAAACCCAAATATATAGTGATATATTGAATTTATACTTTTAAAGTCTAAAATTGATGTCATCAAATTATTCAACAACATATAAAAATATTTTACTACAATCAAACTGAACTATGAACCTAGGGCATTAGTTATCTTTTGTTTAATTTTTATAACAGGTACTTATAACATAATTAAGAAATATCTGGTAGGTGAGTCTGTTTTTCAACAATTAGTTGGCCTCTGAGCACAAATGAGCACAATAAAAACAAATAGGAAAAGCTACAGTCGAGCTTAGCGACTGTAAAAAAACCACGTACTCCTTCTAATAAGCATTTTTCTTAATTTTCGACCGATTTGTCTTATAGGAGGCAAGTTAAACATAGTCTTTCGTGAAGTGAGTAAAGTTTTCAAAATTTGCGCGGCGGCAAGGGGCGTGGCAATAATGTGAAATAAAGAAGTACAAATGGCGATAAAAGAAAAACATTTGAAACCATTAAAATAGTTAACTGCTTAACCTGTTCATAAACAAATTGATTGAATCTTTAAAAAATTAGTCTTTCAAAAATAGAGTCGTTTCACAGGAGCGACAATTATTTTATATATATAAGGAGAACAAAGTAAACAATTATTCGATTGCATAGTAGTGCGGACTGAAAGACGGACATATACATCCTTCTCCCTGTTTCATACATTCCAACGATTACAGTATACCCTTGTACTCTACGAGTAACGGGTATAATGACAATACTGCGATTGAATCAGACAAAAGACAAAACAATATAAAACTTTGGATTGAGTTGGAGAAAACAAAAAAAGCGATTAGTTTACGCAAAAAACAACAATAAAAATTACAAAAAAAAAAACAGCTAAGAAACTTGTGCAACAATTTCACTATGTGAATATGTGTTAATATGAATGTTGAGGTTCGAGCGAGACAGACAACAATCAAACAACTTGCGATCGAATAAGAAATATGTAAGCTGCAATTCGCACATGTTACTGCAAAAGGAGAGTGGCGAGTGTGTAGACCTCAATCGCTTTTGTTTTTCACCTGTGAACTTACTTAAAGGTGAGTTTAAGCATATCCATGAAACGGACGGCCATTGTAAAACCAATTAGATAACACTTTTACTGTGGTTAATAACACTCCAAATTGGGCCGCCAAAATAAATGACAAGTTTAACAACGCAATACACTTGTTTGTATTCGTTGGGGAAGGGAAAATACATAAACACGCCCGATATCGAAAGTCCCGTTCTCGCATCAGATTCACATGCACGACGCAAACCGATTTTATTTAATGCGCCACACGAACCGACCGTGCGCCAACAACTGACTAAAGCCAAACGATCGAGGCGCCAACTAAACAATTAGTTTGAATGCTCAGAGAGCGAGAGAACGGGAGAGAGCTCTCTAAACATAAACTCAAGCGGAAGCTTCCACATTGTGTCACACTCTCATTTGCTATGCAGAGTTGTCCACTTTTCCGCCAGTTTTTGCGGAGCTCAAGAAAATTATGACGACAAAAATGTTTTCAAAGGTTTCGTTCAAATATCTATGAACACCGTCATGTCTAATATAAAGTTATGACTTTCAATCGACAATAACTGCAATTAGAAGGTAGCATCTGTATTTTCAAGCCGATTATTTTATAATAAAATGTTCACGTACTGCGTTTTAACATAAAAGAAGAATTAAAAAAGCATAAAATGTCATGTTTGAACTCAGATTTCTATTTAAGTAAACATTAATCAGAGCTTAGTGACAAATATTACGCATCTAGCGTTAGAACTCAATTGACATATATTTGCACTTTCCCAAAATCATAAGCACCTAGAGCCAGTTTCAGTTTGAAAGTTTCTTCAAATGTGCTATAATGTTGACAGCACTGTTGCAATGTTTCGCTCTCTGACTTCTCCTATCTTTCTCCCCCGCTCTTTAGAGGCGGCTCTTATCGAATAGAGAACCGGTTGAGTCGGGTGGTACATTTATTTTCGGCTTCACTGTTCACTTGTTCAGTGAAAGCTTTTTGTTTATTGTATTTAATTTTAAATATGCTGGCAACGCTGCCAAGATGCAGCTTTGGCGAAACAGCTGTTGTAAAGCTTTAGAAGTAGATCGCTGTTAAAATTTTTTTCCCACTATGTAGATTGTTTTTCGATAAGTCCGTAAATAAATTTCATGCTTAATAAAAGTGAAGTTAAACTGGAATGAACAAAGCATAAATAACCATTTTTCTGAGGAAATTTCATGATACTCGCATATATTTTATAAACATTGAAATAGAACAAAGATTTTGGTAAATGCAAAACTAAAATGTGCTGTAGACAATTACAGTTGCGAGCAAAGCACACAGTAAATATAAAAAAATAAGCAATAAATAAAAATAACAATCCTCCTTGGGCACAAGCTTTAATCGGAACATGTAGCGAACGTCTATGCTTTCAAAGTGCAAAGACCTAGCAATGAGGTTTTGATGTCGCAATACAGTTAAAACACAGTTGCCAGCTGAAACTGCCGGGTTTTGAACTTGAATTTAGTCAATTTCTGTTGTGTAGGTGCATATGAATTATATTAAACCAGTTTAAGATTTGACTAACACCGTGTTTTAGACTTCGCACAGTCACATGGCTTTTATGTTAGCCCCATTTAGCAAATTATAAAAAACACAAATTTATCCATGTATATGACTTGGTCAGAATTTTACGTTTCGTCTTCTCACCTCAAAATTAAAAGTCTTCTGGTTCGCTCATAGTAATAACGTCAGGAACTGGATAATCATCGCATATTGTCATGCGAATGTATACAGCCAAAAAGCTGATTTCAAAAGAATATTAATAAAATAATATTACAATATACAATATACCAATTTACCTGATCAAAAGTATATATCCAATCTGAGAGAACATCCTGACTTATCGCGAACTACAGAAGAACTGAATGGGCTAAACTACGAGATTCTAAGTAATTCAATTTGCTTATTAGCGTGCAATTAACACTTGTTAATTTAAAGCTTGATACCATTTTCAACACCGATGTGAATTCAAAAGCACCTTCAATTTATCAATTACTATGATATCATATAAGAACTGTAATATGGAAGTCTGGTATTCATCTGTTTTTAAATAGGTTGACTATCGTTAGTAAAAAGGTAGGAAAAACTAATGAAAAACAGCCTGCTTAACTGTATGAGATTATCTTCTTCTCTAATTGGGCTTAGTTTGCTGTACCAAAACTTTTGTTTTTGTTCCCCATTTTGATCTTCAAAATAAACACAAAGTATTTCCGTAGCAACATTGTATTGTCAAGAGGGCAATTAAAGTAAATTAGAGTACATTCCATAAAATCGACTATACACAGGGGATTTAACTAGGCCAGTCAAAAAAGTATAGACTAGTAAAAGCAAAACTGTCGTCAGAACGGTTGCTATTATAACTATATATTGGTTATAAACAAATTTCATAATTGATTATATTTTACCATAAAATGGTTTCTGAAGTATTAATAAAACGCTACACCTTCAAACACTAACATACAACAAAAGCCAAAAATAATTTGCCATTGCAATTGAATTAATCAAGCTTAGTTTGAATAAAGATTGTTTTTATTTTGCTTTTTATTAGACCTCGTACTCTAAGAAAGAGAACAGGGATCTATTAAGTTTGTCAGAAGCGAAATGCGCGTAACAGGCAGAATGAGGCGAGGCCGAACCCACAAAATACGTATATTCTTGATCAGCATCAACAGCCGAGTCGATATAATACTCAAGAAAATATAAATGTCCGTCGTCTGCATAAATACCTGAATCTTCGAGACTTTAAGCTAGAGCCACAAATTTTGAATGGAATATGTCAGGCAGGTTACGTTTATTTCAAATTTTTTACTCTCCCTTAACGCCCCCGCATATTGGAATAAACTATTTTCATTACATTACAACTTTCAGAGCTATCATGACTAAAATCACACATGTTAATCTGATAGTTATCAAGTATAATACAGATCAGACACTCTAGCCTATAGCTCCCCTTCGACAACTCTGTCGAAAATTTCATATTTGTATAGAAAAATTTGCACTACATGCAGAACGGGGTCTTTTACAGTCAGCTCGCTCGAGTTTTGCTTTTCTTATTTGTTAGACCCTGTACTCTAAAAAGAATAGATGGGTCTATTAATTTTGTCAGAAGCGAGATGTGCGTAACAGGCAGAAGGATCACCTGGATCTTTTAAGCTACAAGCCAAGCTTTTAAGCTAAGCCACCAAATTTGGAATAAAAGTCCGTCATCTTCGCGAACAGATCAAGTTTATTTGACATTGTTGACACGTAATATAATGTCATTCCAAATTTTGAGCTGCCACGCCCTCTTTTCTCATAATAACTAAAAAACTTTCCAACTTCAATGCCGTACAGTACAGTGTTGTAATTTAACATTCATTTGGAGACTTACATTTATACATATGTGCTTACACACATATAATTTCAAACGAATTTGTAGCATGTAAATGCAGATAATCGGAAGAATATTAAAAGTGGGGCGTGGTGCAACTGGAACCTTCGCGAGTTCGAATACTGACAATGACAATTGTTTTTTAAATTTTTTAAATTTTAATTAAAAATGTAAATATTAAATTTTAACTTTATGCGCACTACTATGAGAGTATGCGGTCTTCTATAGTCGACTCGCTCGACTGTAGCCTTTCTTACTTGTTTATACTGAATAATTTGTTGGGTTAAGATTGTCAAACGTCAGCTGATAAGGGTGTGACTACCACGTGCATTCGAAAAAGCAGACGAGTTAATGACTTAGTTTTGCGATTGCGATAAGATTTCTATAAAAATAGTTGGCCAGGGGGTGTTACGGCAGTCAAATCAAGGGGATATTCATATAGGACGGTTCTGTGAGCAAGTCATTGTTTTAAATACCGTACTTACTTTTGCAAATAATCATGGTTTGTGCAGACTCCTGGTGCTTGTCTCTTAAAAGATTTGAGTTTTGATAATGCCACTACAATTTTCGACATAATTATTTTTGATAACTATCGAAAAGAAATGTAAATTTTCTACATAAATTGAAATTGCTTTCGTTTCGAATACTTCAAAAACAGAGTTACCGAATTAAATGTTTTATTAAAATATTTATGATAGTTTTTAGCATCACATCATTTTGAAGCTTAAAGGAATACAAATTAATGCTTTTTATGGAATCTTAAAAAAAACCATTCGAAGCCCTTAAGGTTAGCTTGTGCATTTTAAATAAAATAATAATAATTTCAACATGTCGAACCGATATAAAAAGTTCTTATTTTTCATAATTTTCCATACATAAACTTGTTGCGTTTAAACATACATAATAAACGTATATATTTTTCTGTAAACAAGAATTATGTTCCTAAATATGTAAAACTTGGACGAGTTTTGATAAAAAATACATTTTAAAAAATTGTATAGTACTTAGTTTTCATTTAACAGGTTTCGCAAACCGGGTTTTAATCAAATGATGGATATCTACCCAACGCATCTTTACGAAGTCTATAAATGAAATATAATATGTTGAGTAAACTTTTTTAAAAATAATAATTATACAACAGTAGTTAAGATTGAGAGTTCAACCGAATCCGTCTCAAACTCTAACATAATATTTATCTCCTCTTTCGATACATAAGGAACAACCCGTTGTCTCTACTTGACTAGGGGAACTCCTCAAATATCCAATTTATTTGGCTCTATAAAAAGGTACTTTAGTTGCGACTTACATCACCTTAATTCAGTATGTACTTAGACTAACATCGATAGTTGGTATTGGAGACATTGATCAACTATATCAGGCTTAAATAGAATTTAAATTGAGAACAAACTTAACAACACATAGATGTAATAGTATCTTCTTCAGTAACTGTTTCAGTTTTAGTGTCTAAAGCTTTAAAGCTACGCTTTGCATTGTTTGAACATAAAGCTAATGATAATGCCATAAGTAGAAACTTCCAGATGAATATGTTCATCAGCAACAATTTATTCACAGCAACTCGTCCCGCCGGAAAAAACTCTCCCAGACCATCAGTTTGCGCAGATCGGGGACATCGATGATCTTGAGTTCATCGGATATATTAAGGCACTTCAGCTGATGTTTCTCGAGGGCGGCTGCGGAGATGGGTTGCCATAACTCAGACTGGTCAGGATCGAAATTCGGATTTCCACAGGTAGCAAAGTGCGTCCACAAGCCCACGAGTCTCTCGATACACTTATATTCCCTTGTGTGAATCTTAAGTTTGCGTGCCAGCGAGTTGTAAAAAAGATAGGATAGATCGTCGCCATGGCATGTGCCGCGGACCTTTTTTCCACAGCTCAAAATTCGCAGGTGGTTGAAGTGCTTCGAGTCAAAGTCAAAGCGGTACAAATAGGTGGGTGCTCCAGGTGCGTGCTCCAAGCGAGATAGCACCGTTCGATAAATTGGGAACCAGAAGTACTCGTGCGAGACCATCTGCACCAGAGAGTCGAGCAAAATAAGCTTATGATAATATTAAAATCACCTAGTAACTCACCTGTAAATACTCGTGAAGCGTGTCCAGACTTGGCGTCTTGTCACCGTAGTAACACTGGCGCAGTTGCTCTCCGTAATCCTTGCAGAGAGCACTCTCCCGATCCATGTTCAGTTCAATGGGAACCACGAAGCGACAGTCGTCGAGCTCGTTAAGGCATTTGGGGTTCGACTTTGTCTCCGAGTACAGTAAGAGTCCCTCGTTAGATACTCCGCCCAAAATAAGAGGAATACTGTTGCTCCAGGCTGACCGCATCATAACGATGGGCTTAACTGGGACCACACAGTGGCTGGTCACGTAGGGTTCGATGACGGGGCCAAAGGAGAAGCCAATGCGTTCCCTTTTCTCCTCATCGATGCATAGCTCGCCGTTGGCTTTGATGATATCAGAGCCTTTTGCGTTTTTTAGAAACTCCCAGACATCACGCTCCACATTCTCGCCCGTGTAGCCCGCTTGTACAGCCAATCGATAGGGCCAATTGCGCTGCGGAGTTACGGCCCAAGGCGACAAAGTATTGCCGGACATGCAGATGGCCTTGTGAAAGAGCCCGCGGGTCTGATCTGTGATCATCATGTAGTGCACAGAGGCACTTCCTGCACTGTCTCCAAAGATCGTAATGTTGCTAGTGTCACCTCCGAATCGAGAGCAATTTGCTTTTACC
The DNA here is from genome assembly GCA_035046005.1 of Drosophila acutilabella. Classification (NCBI taxonomy): domain Eukaryota; kingdom Metazoa; phylum Arthropoda; class Insecta; order Diptera; family Drosophilidae; genus Drosophila; species Drosophila acutilabella. Next base: position 889,223 of record JAWNOK010000026.1, on the reverse strand, counting down.
CAACGTAGGGCCAATACTTGATCCTTCAGACCCGCGTTACCGGGCACATCGAATTCGGGATCCTCCAGACAGAGAAAACCTTATAATAATACTTTATTAGGTGTGAATCAACAAGAATTGAGCTTGAATCAAATACTCACCAAGTGGACCCAGGCGATAATTGATGGATATGACGACGACATCCTCCCGGAGCAAGTAGTCGGGACTGTAGCATTCTCGGGAGGCCTCACCAAACTGAAAGCCGCCGCCATAGATCCAGACCATCACTGGCATGGGTTTGTTGGGATATAACTGAGAAACGACAACCGTTATTTAAGTGAAACTTTTTGGATTATTTAATTTCTCTACTCACATTCTTAGTGTAGACATTAAGATAGAGACAGTCCTCAGAACCATCTGTCATTTCGAACACAAAATGTTTTTGTAAAGGCTTTGGACCTTGCGATGTACAGCTCTTGACTTCAGTCCAAATCTCTGGAGGCTGTGGCGCCTTGTAGCGCAACTCCCCGATCGGTGGTTTGGCAAACGGTATTTTCTCAAAACTAAAGTAAGGCTGTCCATAGATGGACTTGCGTTTTACTCCCTTGATGGGACCATAGGTAGTGCTAACGACAGTCTTTTCGCTTGTGCGATAGCGCCGCTGTTGAACCTTGAAGTCGACCATTCTGTGGATGAAACAAAGATTTCCATGTCTTTACTAAAGGATATCAAATTAAGAAGTTCAACGTGCTATATTTAACTATACAGCCGCCATCGATCAATCTAAAAAAAAAAGTACGATTTCCGCTATCTCTATTTATATTGATAGGATGCCATCTTCCCCTTGGTCTCTATGCTTGAATGCTTCTACATATATTTATATATAAAACTGACATTGCGATAAAGCTTATGCTTTATCAACACCACAAAGCGAGCCAGGTGTTTGCTATTCCGCTGTTTAGCGATTTCGCCATTTATCAGTCCACACCAAATCGAGAACCTACTTCTCTCTCAACTCTCGAGCCATATCAGCCCGAAAGCTTTCATCCGTTTGCCATTTAATTTATTGTTTACCTGCCTCCGCTATTTACTATACGATAAACGTAATTTTCAGTTTGTTCCAAAATAATCTTTTAAACAGGAATAAAAGGTTTTCTTCGTCTCGCCGAAGTTAAAATACCCTTGCAGTTAAGCATATTGATGGTTTCAATAATTAAAAGAATTCAAAAGTTATTTATACCATGTAAATTCAACCGATTGCTTTTATGGTAGTTTGTATGGTAATAGTAGTAGACCGATTTGGACAGCCGATGGGGAATAATAAAAAATTTATACTCCGTTGAAAATTGCAACTTGAAATCGCCCACTAGGCACTAAAAATGTTCATACTAGCGTTTCTCGGGCACGCCTCCTTCAAAGGGTTACAATCTTCGTGACAAAAACACTATACTCTCTAAAGGGGTATAAAAACCAATTGTATTTATGAACTCAAATGGAAACAGAATAGACCCTTACATCCAAAAATACTCTCACACAAAAATCTTAAAATATATGTATGTCTAAATCTTTGGCCTTTAAGCCTTTTAAGCCATTTAAAGCATTATATTTAATTTTTTTTTGAAAATATTCTTTAAAGTCACCTGAAAAATATACTTAGATTACAATTTAAAGCAAATATAATTTTAATTTTGAAAGATTACTTATCAATAAAAAACTTAATTCATTTACCCGCCTATTAATCACAGAAATGAATATCGTCTTCTGTGTTCTTCAAATTGGTTTCACAAATATCGTTTGTTTAATTAAAACCCATTAAAATATTATGAAATAAATAGTAAAACTATAACAGGCAATTCTAGTAATAGTTTTACGCAAAATGGAATACAATCTTCAGAAGTCTAAATAGTTTTTTTCCTGGAAGCGGAATTGATTGATCATTGGAGTTTGACAAAGATCTCAAATATTTAAACTGCAAGTATTGGACATAGTTTTTTGTGCTCGTCAAATAAAATTAAATAAAAATTTAATTATCAAAAAAGTCTCAAATATGTGACGATTTCAATAACCCTAAAGCAAAATCGACATGAAGAACCGAAATTTTATTTCAATTATTTTTTATTTTTGGTATGTACAAATGGCAACAAAGCTGATAGAAAAATGTCATATTTATTCTTATTAATCGTCAGTCGAGGTGTTGTATTTATTTAAGGCAACGACGGCAATTTTTTTGACTATCGCGGAGCAGCCCTGAACTTTGCCATACACTTTTTATGGAAGTCAGTATTTTAGCTAATGGTCAGTTAAGGTCAATATTAATAATGTTCGTGTGGGGACGCGTGGCATAAAAAATACACAAATATATAAAGCAAATACAGTGGAGAAAACAAGCACATTTCTTTGCATGTGGAAACAAAATTCTACTAGATTGGAAAAGGTATTCCCGTCCACACGTAAAAAGAAACATCACGTATATAGACAATTTTACAATAGTTAGACTTGTCTCACATATAATGTAAATAAATTTAATTTAGCTAGAAAACATTTTTTAAAGGGGCATTGCTACATTTTGCATTTAACATTTAAAAATCATTTTTCCCTGTTCAATCTGAGTTATGTGATTATCTTGGCAACGCACAAAGTCTTTAGTTAGTATACATTCAAAAACAAAGACAAATGAAAATAAACAAATTTTTTTTCATTCAGCAAAAGTGACGACAGCACAACAAACAAACACAGCAGACAAATAAACCAAGAGAAGAATCTAATATAGAAGAATGTACAGAGATATACTATTCATATTCAGAAACTCTTCTAACGAGGTTTCTGTGCGATTTTTGCAACGTAACATTCATATGTATAGTCGTGGCAACGTAGTATTTGCATGAAACGTTTGCTAATTTTGCCAAATGTGTCGAAAAAAATGCAGATTCGAAAAACCAAAAACTACAAAAATAATTTAACAAAATTGTGTTTTGTGTACCATATACACTGACCGTTCTTCTAATCTTGGATTTACAGTCTCTGAGATCCATTAGCTCATAGGTACAGACAGACGGACAGATAGACATGCACGGACATTGCTATAACGACTCGGCTGTTAATGCTGATCAATAAAATATATAGTATATATACTACACGAATCTTTCCATTCGATAGAAACCATGTCTGAATAAGTTCAGTATAACTCTGATTGTAGTTTAATCATTTCATCGATTTTCCTTTCATACAATAACGAATCAAATTGTACTGAATCGGAATCCTTAAATTTGTTACATTAGGTCCGTTAAAAATATATATTTTCGAACTGAAAAATGTTTTTGGCACGCCTATCGTATGTCCTGCCGAAGCGTTCGGCGTGTTTGCTATTCAGGAATCCCATCATGGGATCTGGATGTCTTAAAACAACGCTGCAAGTGACCAGAGGCAGGTCATCCACTACAATGAAAAATAAACTTGCGGTGCCAACTCGTCTCAATTGCAAAAGAAATTTCGCAGAGGATTCGCAGAATCGAAATCGTTCACATGTTGAGGAACGCACAAAAGGGCCTTCCCTAAAGGATAGGCTAATGGGTCCACCCACTGAAAATGCCTACTCTATGGGCAAAGGGGCTGCAGCTGGAGCAGCTCTAATGGGTCTTGTCGCCCTCTGTTACTATGGCATGGGCTTGTCCGATCAACCAAGTCTCTACGATCACTCTGTAATGTGGCCACAGTACGTCAGAGATCGGATCCACGCGACTTACGCCTACTTCGGAGCCTCCTGTGCCTTGACTGCTGCCTCCGCTGTGGCCGTCTTTCAGTCGGAAGCTCTGCTCAGCCTGATTATGCGCAGTGGTTGGATTGCGACCTTTGTGACCCTTGGCTTGGTCATGGGCTCAGGTGCCCTGACTCAAGCCCTCGACTATGAGCCCGGATTTGGAATCAAGCAACTGGCCTGGGCTGTACACTGTGGAGTACTCGGCGCTGTGATTGCTCCAATGTGCTTTATGGGGGGTCCAATTCTAGTGAAAGCTCTGCTTTACACAGGAGGCATTGTGGGTGCCCTATCTACGGTGGCGGCATGTGCTCCCAGTGAGAAGTTTCTGCACATTGGCGGACCGTTGGCCATTGGATTGGGTGTGGTTTTCGCGTCATCGCTAGCCTCCATGTGGTTGCCACCAACAACAGCTATTGGAGCCGGCTTGGCTTCTGTGTCCTTGTATGGTGGACTTATTCTCTTTAGTGGTTTTCTACTGTACGACACTCAGCGAATTGTGAAAGCAGCCGAGATGCATCCACAGCGGAGTGCGTACAACTTTGATCCCATTAATCATGCCATGGCCATCTACATGGATGCCTTGAATATTTTCATACGCATAGCAATTATATTGTCCAATAGTGATCAGCGCAAAAAATAGACCTGGATGTATAATAGTTGAAGCCAGAGAGCACAATCCCATCAAAATTAACATTTTGTAGTTTTAATAGGATGAACATATGTATAAATTTTCAAAATTGACTAGCTAATCGGTAATATCTAACAATTAAAGATCACTCAAAATCAAACTAGAGTTGGCTAAATTAAAAGACAAGTACGAAAGGCTACAGTCGAAGTTCTCATACTCATAGTAGTACCCTTATAGTAGTGCGCATAAAATTTTGAAAATACATTTACAAAACAAAAATTTAATATTTTCATTTTCAATTAAAATTTAAACAAGTAAGAAAGGCTACAGTGGAGCGAGCCGACTATAGAAGACCCCGTACTCTCATTGTAGTGAGCATTTGTCATTAATTTAAATTACAATTTTCAAAATACATTTAAAAAATTAAAACTTAATATTTACATTTAGAATTAAATTTAAAAATTTTCATTATCAGCGTTCAAACCGCGATCTCAGACGAAGTATCCATAATGCGCCGCAACTCTACCAGTTGTACCACGCCCCACTCTTAAAATTGTTTCGATTTTCTGCATTTACATGCTACAAATTCGTTTATTATTATATGTTTGTGTGCATATACATATGTGTGTGTGTATATTTGTATAGCATTGATCGACGCGGCCCGCGTTTGCGGGCAGCGCAGCCACCACACAGGCAGCAAAAACGTTCGAATATATGTTTGTATCAGAGACCTGCAACGAGTACAAACATTTCGAGTATACTCGAACGCTTACTCGTGATCGGTTTGTTCGAACAAATTTGATACTCGATCGTTTGTGTGCGTACCGCGGGCCTGCTTATACTCGTTTTACTCGAGTATATACAGCCCGTTGGTATACTTGTTACTCGATCGTTTGATGAAAAGTTCGAGTTTACTCGTTGCAGGTCTCTGGTTTGTATGTTTCTCTCTCGCTTGCGCGCATACAGTAATTTTGCAGTTAAATAACATAAACTTTGAACCGTGATATCTCTCTTGTTTTACGTAGGATTTTGATGCCACTTCAAGGATAGTTAGATATATGTTAATAAGTCTATAAGATATATGTTAATAAGTCTATAAACGTATGTTAAATTACAACACTGTACTATTTGAACAAATGCCTTAAAAAAGGGCATTGAAGTTGGAAATTTTTTTAGTTCTTATAAGAAAAGGGGGCGTGGCAGCTCAAAACTTAATGCCATTGCATTTAGGCTGTCCCTATGAACCTGCATACCAAAATTGGAGCCATAGTTATTGAATTATTAGCTTAAAACACAAATTTTTTCGAGGTGTGTCTGTTTTTTTGCTTATTGCGGGGGCGGTAAGGGGCGTGGCAACAATTTGAAATAAACTTGATCTGCTTGACATAATAACGGACTTTCATTGTGAATTTGATGGTTCTAGTTTTTGTAGTTTAAAAGATCCAGGTAAATACATTTTCACAAACCCAATATACTCTTGCCGAGAGTATAAAAATTTGGTCCAAATCGGACAACTACACACATATGAAACAAATTGGCCAAAAATTTTACAAATTTTAATTTATGTACACGTGCTTGCAGAAAGAGTTAGAACAACAATGTTTATCTACTTAAGCCGTTCTAATTGTAAACAGTGGTGTGGTCCAAGTGATAGTAATGAGTTTGAGATACATGAGGTCTACGGTTCAATTGGAAAATGTATTTTTAAAATTTTATGCGCACTTCTATGAGAGTACGGGGTCTTCTATAGTCGGCTCGCTCGACTGTAGCCTTTCTTACTTGTTGTACTCTCTGCAAGAGTATATTGGGCTTGTAAAAATGTTTGTAACAGGCAGAAGGAGGCGTGGCAGACCCCATAAAGTATTTATATTCTTGATCAGCATCACAAGCCGAGTCGATATAGCCATGTCCGTCTGTCCGTCCGTCTGTCTGTCTGTCTGTCCGTCCGTATGAACAAACAGATTTCAGAGATGGTAAGAGCTACAAGTTCGAGCTTGGTCTCAATCGATCACATATTTAGTCAGTCAATAGAAGAATCTTTTTTTTTCGATGCCACCATTCGCCCACAATGAGCAAAAAAACAGACACATTTCGGAAAAAATTGGTGTTTTTGGGCGACTATCTCAATAACTATTGCACCTAGGATCACCAATTTTTTTGTATGGAGGTTTCTAGTGGCAGCGTAAATGCATTGACATTTAAATTTTTGGACAGCCACGCCCCGTTTTCCCACAATTAATAAAAGTAATTCTCAACTTTCGCTCCGTTTTTAGGTATTCTTTAATATAGTACAGTATTGTAATTTATAATTCGTGTGAAGACTAACTATATCAAACTATCCTGAAAGGCGCATTGAAATCGCACTATAAACAAGAAAACTAGAAGCGTTGCAATATTGATAACCGAATGCAATATCATGTATGAGTGCAAGTGAGACAGAAACATACAAGCACATGTTTAAATGTTTTCGTTGTTTGCGTGGCGGCTGCGCTGCCCGCAGTCGCTGGCCGCGCTGAATACACACATGCATACATACATGTATATGCATCATATATTGTCTTTCGTATGTGTATTCCCATACAGACAAACAGATTGTATGTTTGATTATGCTTAGTTTGTTTTTGTTTCAACGTGTTTTAATGCAAGTACTACACATTTTAATATCTCTAAACCAATTTTAATTATTAAATCGCGAAAAAATGCAGTGTATTTTACGGTCGGGCGTGCTCGACTGTACTTTTCTTACTTGTTATACCCTTGCAGAGGGTATATTGTTTTTGTCACGAAGTTTGTAACGCATAGAAGGAGACGTTTCCGACCCCATAAAGTATATATATTCTTGATCAGCATCAACAGCCGAGTCGATATAGCCATGTCCGTCTGTCCGTCTGTCCGTCTGTCCGTCTGTTTCTATGCGAACTAGTCTCTCAGTTTTAAAGCTATCTTGATGAAACTTGGCACAAATGTGTATTTCCTTTGCACGCAGAACATTTGTTAAAATCGGCCAGATCGGATCACTATATCATATAGCTCCCATAGGAACAATCGGATGAAAAAAAAATTTTTTTTGAGCTATGTTAACCAAACTCGCTCCATATGCATTTGGCATAAAATCCCGTGTGCAAACCAAATTTCATCCAGATCGGACCACTATATCTTATAGCTGCCATAGGAACAATCGGTTAAAACTGGTGAAAATGCTTGGTATGAAAATTTTCTGTGTCTCTTGTACGATTTGAACCAAATTCACGCAATACGCATTTGTTATCATTATCCATCTGCCGACCAAATTTTATCCGGATCGGACAACTATATCATATAGCTGCCATAGGAACAATCGGTTGAAAATGCTTAGTATGAAAATTTTCTGTGTCTCTTGTACGATCTGAACCAAATTCGCTGCATATGCATTTGGCATAAAATCCTATGTGTACACCAAATTTCATCTAGATCGGACTACTATATCATATAGCTGCCATAGGAACAATCGGTCATTGAAAAAAAATTAACGCAATGTGCATGACTGCAAGGGTATATAATCTTCGGCTGGCCGAAGATAACCGTTTTTTCTTGTTTTTACATAAAAAAGGCAGACACTGTATGCGTAGCTCTCCCATCAACAAAAATTGGTTATCAACTCATCTGTAATGTTGAATATTGACCTTGACAAGGCTGTACGCAAGGCAGACAAATAAAGCTTCCTTAAAAAGCTTCAGTGCATGAATGAAAAGCTACCAACTGGCGCAAGGATGAGTAACAAGGTATGTCAAACTTTCGTTATTAAGTCTGATGTCACACTGAATTTTAAGGCGTGTGCTCCGAAAAAAATTTCAATTGTTAAAAAAGTAAGGTAATGAAATTTAAGCATTTTATGGGAAATTAAAGGCATCTAACTTAACCCATTTAGTAGATCAACATAGTGTCAATAAGTGCGATTTATCACCTTACAACAGTATTCCATAGGAAAGTGTATTTATTATACTCATATAGTAGATTCTTCTGTGTCAACTCTTTTATAAGCTCATTCTTTAGCATTTTATTCGCTTTGTTTATTTTAAAAGCCTTACAAAACGGCAACAAATAAAACTCAGCAAATTTAAGTGAAATTGACAATCGCACACAGATGTATGCGTTTATAAATATATGTATATAAGTATGTTTATCTGTGCATAAATGTTTGTGTGCGGCTGTAAGTGTGGGCGATCAGCGTGATCTAAGCAAGAGCGACGGCGACAAATGTTCAAATGTAAAATTTTGTGTGGAGCGCACATGCGGCGTATAAGCAAAACGAATAAAAAGAAATACAACAGAATGCAGAACAAAATATATTGTGTTTGGCAAGTATAGCAAATATGAAGAAATTTGTTTTTACTTAATGTTAAAAATGCAAAAACTCACGAAGTACTTAAAACCTTGAAGATAACTAAATGTAACAAGTCGAAAACGGCAAAAATATTAATTTGGTGTGTCATTTTTTTTTAATTAAATAGCTTAGTGAGCCAAAAATCTAAATCGATTCTGTTTATAAATACAGGTTATGTAGGCTTTAAATCCTTTCAGATAAATGAGAAAATCAGCTTATAAATCTTTGGTGAAGTTTGATGGTTTTTTTTTAAATAAATTACGGAACGTTGACTGACAATTTAAAATCGATAGCTAATTTTTAAAGAACAGTGAACACATTATAGGAACATGCAAATAAAAACGATTTATTAACTCGAGTGAAAATTAATCACAGCTCAAACAATAAATTTGCAACTTTCCGCAAATAAATACAGTTAGCTGAATGCCAAATAAAACATAACGTAGTCAGATATATCAAAATTATTATTAAATAAAGGTATTCATGAGAAAATCACAGTTCAATTCCAACCAACAATGGCAAAAGTTGCCAGCTGGCCAGATTGCGTTTTGATTGATCAAAAAAACAACAGATTCCAATAACGGACCTCGCCGAATTAATCTGTATGTTATAGGTAAATCCCTTCACATAGTGTTCATTTTCAATATTAAGCAAATATACATATGTAAGCACACTTAAAATTTATAATTATATGAGATACTCTTGTTAAATACGGCAGCCCAAACCAGTTGTTTCTGCTGATCTCATGGCACAATCTCTTTTCCGTTCTCTCAAACACATTTGTACGACACAAATGACTCAACATGTGTTTCTACAATAGACAAAATTTACATAAACTGTGTGCTTTTTGTTTTTGGATTTGTTTTAGTTTTCTTCTGCTTTTCTCATTTTTTTTTTTTAAATCTGCTGGATGTTTGGAGAGCAGTTCCCTACCTAATTATTGGCACAGTTTAAAAGCCTACACACAAACACACCGGCCTAACGACTCTAAAGACGCCTCTAATGACAGATTCGCTATTTGCTCGTTATGTAGACAAATTACTCAGTTCTCGGAATCGATAGAAAAATGGTGAATTAAACAGTGGAGCAGACGTAGCCTGACAAACGGTTAGAAATTGGAGCTCCTGGAGTAAATATATTTATTTTGTTGCTGTCACAACTGATTTTCAGGTGTTTTATTTCAGCCGAGTCTTATTTCAAATTTAGTCTTAACAATTTCAAATTTAGTCTTAACAAATTTCAAAATCCAAATCCAAAATCCATAAGTTAATTATATAGTTATTATAGGCTAGACGTGAATTCGTGGATCAGTTAGAAAATGGCACACTCAGGTCTCTGTTTGTCAACTAAACATTTAATCTTTTCGATTTGCCCGAATTAGTTCTACGTTCTGTTATCATTGAAAGAAAACATAGACACATAGAATATCCCACATGGGCAATTTGAACTCCGCAGAGTGTCTCTAAGATTTACCATCGTCACCACATTATTAAATACATTTCGGTTGGTGACACAACCAGCTGATGTCATTCCGCACAATCAGAAGGTAGGCGTGTTTAAGCAGTTTTGTATTTATAAAAGTATAAATTACGAGACAGGAAACTATTGCATCAATATCAAAATGGATTTAATGATCTATACACTATATACTATACTATACACTATACTGTACTCATTTTAAAAACTTTAGGTTGCTGCTTACTTAAGAGGAAGATTATTAAGTGAGATAGATTAGATCTCAGGTGATTATCGAGGAACTAAGTTTGTGTTTGGTCGCGACTTACTTGAGTCCAATTTTGATTTGATCAAATGCAGCCATGGAAGACATTTTGTTAAATGTGTGTTTTGTTGCCTCGTCGTCAATAAATAAAATAAAAATTTGATTTACTTTTTCAATTTATTCTTGTTATCTTTGTGTGCGTTGTTCTTTTCACAAATTTAATTTTGTTTATCAATTGGTTATATTTTTTTGTCGCGCCAGCTGTTTCCTTGACCTTGTCTCGTTGAGCCTGATTTTAAAGAGGCTGCTGTGCAGCAGCTCTTCACTGATAGTAACGGAGCTTTCCTGGTTCGTCCTGCGCAGTTACACTCACGCGCACACACACACACGCACTTGAACACACGCAGGATAATTCAGCAAAGAAAAAAGCACACGCAGAAATTACTTATCACATAACGCGCAAACAAAAAAAGTCACAGAATTGCGAATATTTTGTCTCGGAAATTGTTGTTGCTAAGCCAAGTGAATTAAATAAATTCTATTATAGTTTTAAGAATGAACTGTTGTTGTATTATTATTAGCTAGCTGTTGCTTCTTTCTTTCGTTGAGCTCTACGACGCTTTCTGCGACGTCCGTTAAGTATGAAAGCAACTCATCAACTGTTTTAAAGCGCCAAACCAAAAAGCGTCGCACGAAAGTTCTAAGCACATGGCTGAAGCACAGAAAGCTTTTGGGTTCCCCACAACAACAGAGCGCGCACCGACGCGTCGTCGACAGCGACAGAGATAGCGACTGAGACAACGACAACGACAACAACAACAAGAGGTACATCTTTTGTTGCTGTGCCTGTGGTTGTTGTTAGTCTCACGCGAGTGCGAATGAGTTTCAAGCAAAAGTTTATGAAATTTCATACTGTAGTTACAGCATATTCCTTATCTACACAGTACTTTAGATTAATAATGGTCTGTAATTATAATATATGTGTTTGTATTGTGCGTGAACCGATGTTAAACTGCGGTTTTTGCATTGAATCACAGGTTCACTGACTCACAATGGGTATTAGTCTATGTTATCAATGTGCACATCGATATTGATAAATAAAACTAAGTAAAAACACACGAGTGCTCCGACTGTAATTATAATGTGTTTGTCGCGTTATTCACTATTGTATTCATTCTTCATAAAATCATGGCACCTAACAACTTTTTTATTGATAAGCCATGTTTGCTCACGGCAATGTAGTGTATGAGTCACTCGGTTTTCAGGGAAGACCAATAATCATATAAAATTAGATTGTACGAATTATGTATGGGTAATAACTGTGTAAGTGACGAAGAAAAATTTAATGGGGTAAAGTACGCAAGAGATTGTATTTTTTATCAAGCCTTTAAATTTTTTTTTTTTTGTTCAGTACCACCCTTTAAAGCCAGCACAACGCATATTTTCTTCACTCATGTCTCATGATGGCTTTAAGTCGACATCAAACTTTTGTCCCAATGTAAACAAAGCAGGCTGAAAATGCTCAACAGTTGACCGCTCTGTTTTACTGTTACAAGCTCTGAGAAAAGCTTTGCGCTGTGCTTTAAGCATTTAAATTTTTCAAATTGGGTCATTTGATTGCTTTGACTAGGCAATTATTGCTAGTTATGGCCAGTTGCCGTTGGTTAGTTACTTACGCCAGGCACGCAACTAATGAGCGCCACTAATCTAAAAATCGCTATATATGCTATTCTCACGCAATTTTCTGGCTTAAATCACAATTGATTAAGCTTAATAAAAAAACTTCCAAAAATATGGTCACTTCCCCTACTTTTTTCTACTCCCTTGATCGCATTGCCTTCATTTCATTAGCACGTTGACTTAATGGCCTTGAAAATCGTTTTATAAAAAAACTCGAACCAGCCGACTGCAAAAGACCGCCTACTTATTATATTGCACGAGCTGAGGGCTATATTTGTTCGATCCGATTAGATCTTTATGAGGATAGTTATAATGTTTGAAGTTGTTCGCGAAAGCTCTAGTAGTTTATGAAGTGAGAATAGTTTTGAAAAGTGTCGCATATTTTGCTTCTGACATACCATACAGACCCCTGTACTAATGTTGAGTAGGGGGTCTAAAAAGCACCAGTTTTTTACAGCATAAATTCAATCGCTTTCTATTCAGCTGTGTTTTAGATTTTGTAAGCTTTTTATCTCTCTCTATTTCCTCTCTCTTACGCTCTGACTCTCTATTATTCTCTTTGTCTGCGATCTCGTGCTTGGCCATTTGGCACGTTTTTTCCTCTAATTCATTTAAATCAATTGAATTTTTCTTCTATTTCTGGATCAGTTGTCAGCTCAGTTTGTTAGGTTTTAAGTGAATTTGATTAATATTTATTCGCTTTGCTGTTATTTCATTTACGTTTCAGAGTTGTATACTCTCTGCAAGAGTATATTGGCTTTGCGTAAGGTATGTAACAGGCAGAAACAGGCGTGGCGCGACTCTCTCAAATCTCAGCGTTCATATGGACGGAAGTCGGTCAAGGCTTGTTTGCACAAAACCAATATACCTTCACAGGGTATAACAACTATTTTCACATTACCATAACTTGGAAACGACAAGACCAAATTCAAACAATATGTGCATGGTACTATTTAATTATCCTTACCAGGATAGTGGTCCGGATCGGTCAACTGTAGCCCAAAGCAACAATAGGACAAATCGGTAAAAAGTAGGAAATTTTAAGATATTGCAACCAATCTCACAGATTATGATTTTATCATGGCAATAACTTTCCTCACCAAATTTGATCCGGATCAGACAACTATAGCCTATAGCTCCAGTTACATGTTATTAAGCAAATGACATATTTTCGAGTTATTTTACTTACATTAAATGGAATTTAAGAGGTTTTAAATAAATAACATTTTGCAGATAAAACAGAGGCCAAATTTGTGAGAAAGGTACAATTACTTTGAGTTCTTACCTAATGACTCACAACTTCCTTAATATTTCTAATATTGATTGAATCCGTTCTACTTCTCGCCAGCATTGCTTCTATCATATTCTGTGTGGAGCTCAGTCTGACTATATATTATCTTGACATGCTGGCGCACATGTCCCTATTAAAGGAAATTACAGCTGTTGAGTACAAGAACTGCCCCATGAATTTTAAAAAATCAAATCTAAGAAACAGCTGGAATTCTTCTTTTTAACCTTAAAAGAAATAATTTTTAGATACTCCAATAATCTCGCGTGACTTCTCCGACATTTCGTGACTTGATTATGGCACACATGCCACGCTCGTCTTTCATTCTCGCCCATTCTCCTTACAAAATGTTCGAGATTTTCATTGCTCTGTTCGCAATATTCTCTCCAATTACCGCCCTCACACGTGACAAAAACTTTTGTCTACAGTTTGAAAATGCATAGTTAAATATAAAAGCACGATTTCTAAATTCATACTAATAATCCGTGGGAAGAAAGGGACTTTACTAAACAGCATATGTGTATCAGTTGTAGTGTGCAGCATTTTGGTCAACACCAATTTCTCGCAGTGTAAGTGAAATAACTCACTGGATCAACAAATTTAATAATAAACGGGATATGCAAAAATCTAAAAGAGACGCATGATTTACATCTCGCTTGCACTTGTTCTCAAGTGGTCAACGCACAAATCAAGCAATGCAAGTTCACGCCATAACTCCAATACTTTCCTTCCGCAAAATAAACAGCGTGCACTGGAATATCGACTATACGTAGGCAGTAGAGCTTAGCATTGCATTAATTTATTGTGCCACTGTTATGACGATTCAGTGTCATAATCGTGTAAGTGATTAAATAAAATATAAAAACGCATGACAATTATGCTATCATTGCATAATTGTTCACGGATAAAGTTCTAAGTGAACGAACAATTAGCAATAAACAGCATAACAGCAGCAAAACTGCACCAAAACCTACAATAGCTGCCGAAAAGAAAGGGATAAGTTAGGAAAGTGAAATAATACCAAAGTGCGAGTGGTAATTGTTTTGTTCATTGGGCAGGCAACATTTCGTTTCATAATCCACCGGCTAGGCCACGCGCCTTCGCGCTCTCGCGCTGTCAACATTGCCTCAACAGTAGGGCTAGTCGGTGCATTTTATGTTGGGAACTGCCCAACAGTGGCTAACGATGTTTGCTACTGGTGACATAAGAAGACCAGAATTACTGTCGCTGTTCACTGCTGTACGCACTGTGCAGCCCAGCAGTTTTGCCGCAACCAAAACTGTTCGGAGCCGCTCACAGTGGCGTAATCTTTTAGATTCGCACTCGCTATTTGTCCTATCGGATCTGCAGCCGACATCAAGATTGTACGGAGCCGTCCACGCCGTCACAACGTGGCTACTGTTTGTGTTTCCAAAGTTGCTCTACGGTTTGCAACAGCTGTGCGACAGATTTTTGTGCCCTGTAATCGGTGTGCCGTGAGCGCATCAGCATCGGCTCCGATTCTGTTATATAAATATATTGATATAACCTCATCGTTTGGAACCATCTTGGATGTCCCATTAAGAACCATTGTAATAACAAGTAAGATAAGTACAGTCGAGCACGCCCGACCGTATAATACTCTCTGCATTTTCCGCCGATTAAATTATTAAAATCGGTCTACAGATATTACAACGCGTAGTACTTGCATTAAAACACGTTGAAACAAAAACAATCTAAGCATAATGAAACATACAGCTGTTTGTCTGTATGAGAATACACATAGGAAAGACAATGTATGATGCATATATGTATGTATGTGTGTATTCGGCGAGGCCAGCGACTGCGGGCAGCGCTGCCGCCACGGAGGCAGCGAAAACATTCGAACATGTGCTCCTATGTTTCTATCTCGCTTGCACTCATATATGATATTGCATTCAGTTATCAATATTGTAACGCTTCTAGTTTTCTTGTTTATAGTGCGGTTTCAATGCGCCTTTCAGGATAGTTTGATATAGTTAGTCTCCACATGAATTATAAATACAATACTGTACTATATTGACAAATGCCTATAACCGGAACGTAAGTAGAGAATTATTTTTAATAATTGTGGGAAAAAGGGGCGTGGCAGCCCAAAATTTTAAATGTCAATGCATTTACGCTGTCGCTAGGAACATTCATACCATAGTTACTGAGATATTCGCCAAAAACACAGATTTTTTCCGAAATGTGTCTGTTTTTTTGCTCATTGTGGGCGAATGGTGCGTGGCATCGAAAAAAAAAAGATTCTTGTATTGACTGACTAAATATGTGATCGATTGAGACCAAGCTCGAACTTGTAGCTCTTACCATCTCTGAAATCTGTTTGTTCATACGGACGGACAGACAGACAGACGGACAGACAGACAGACGGACATGGCTATATCGACTCGGCTTGTGATGCTGATCAAGAATATATATACTTTATGGGGTCTGCCACGCCTCCTTCTGCCTGTTACATACATTTGCACAAACCCAATATACTCTTGCAGAGAGTATAAAAATTTGTCTCTACATACATATAGGCATAAAAAGCAACGTCCTCTGATTTTGTTTAAGGCGAGCGTTTTTGAGCAGACAAACGTTATTATAACCGTCGAACACAGTTGTCTGGCCCTTATACTACTTTTTTATCCTCCTTGTTTTTCCTTTTAATTTTGATTTAAAACCTTGAAAGCTAAGTAAGAATTAATATGATTTTTGTCAAAACAATGAAAAATAAATTAAGTGTATGGTTAAACAATTAGAATAAAAATGTAAATACTAATTATTGGTTCACTTCTGGTACAAATAGACTTGTATTTTAATAGCATTCGTTAAAGTAACGACCGACTTATTTTAGGGGTAGCTAAAAACGTTAGCTAAGCTACCACGGTAGGGTGGGTAAAGAGCGGGGTCAGGAACACCTACAGCACCCCGACAGTCGATCGGCTTGTACTTTAAGTTCTCAGTCTTACAGAGACAGATTAATTCTTGTTTGCTAAAATTCCATGTTCATTTCGAAATTGCACTTATTATATTTTTATTAAAGTAGTGTCAGTGTAGATGTGCGAGGAAAACAACCACGCCCCACCCGACGAGCTGAAGGCCAGAGACAGCCAGAAGTGCACGATCACCAAGGCATCTGCACATTATCAGTGGTTTTATTTAACATCCCCATAGCCACACGCTACATAGTTGAAAACAGTGAAATTAATAATATTGTATTCGACGATAATTGAATAGAATATGTATATAGAGTATATAAAATATTAAAATATAGAGTATAATAAATATTAAACGTATTAATCCAACTCGTTGCGGCTTTTTGAATGCTTCACTTCTAGTTTTCAAGACAGATGTGTAGTTGAAAAGAGTTTTCAAGAACGGTGCCTACTTTCCGGAGGTTGCTGTAAACTGTAGCTTGGAAATCAAAGTCCGCCTAAATGATGACTAGCTTTGTTGTAAGGTCGTGGAAAAAAAATGTATTAAATTATGTTCAAATGCCTACTACGGAGTCAAACAGACTATTTAGAAAAGCCAAATAGCAAAGGAAACTCATTAATTATCTTAAAGACTTTTGTACGTTTACCTTATCTACTAACATTAATGAGTTGTATTCTTTTCGGATAAGTCTCCAATTGTGCATATTTATTCCTGAAAGATCCAAATAAGCGTTTCTTTTGAAGATAGTAATCAGATAAATACATAATTTTTTCATAATTTAAATAAATTTGTACGATTTATTACATATATTATGAATATATTAAAGCCTTTTGTTTTGATAATTGATTTTGTAAATTTATGTTTACGATAAAATATATGAAGATATCAAAATAATATATATGTAACACATATGCTAAGATATTTATTACACTAAATCTGACTCTTATTTTATCTAAAAGTATATACATATTGTCATATTATAACAATTTAAAAAGAAACCCAAATAGCCAAAAGCCTTCATAGAAAACGTATTAACTTCTTTATCAATCAAGTGTGTTGGACTAACATTAAGAGTGTGTGTATGTTATTGGGTGTGTCTGTATGAGTTCAATGGAGCTTGTTTGACTGTTTTGCTCTTTATATTTAATATGTAGGCTATAAAAATCCCAATTCATATGCGTAAATTTATTGCCGAGAAAAACAAGTTTACATTCGAGATGTGCATTTAGAGCCAGCTTTAGGCCAGGAATATGCGAATACAAATGGCTTCACACACCCATACATACACACACACACACACATATGTGTATTTAAATATATATGTTATAGCTGTTAATATGTGGAAACACACAAATGTCAGGTGCACACACAACTAATACAGTAATCGCTTGTCAGCATACATGTTATCCCAAAGTCGCAGTTTGTCTGCCTCCGGCAAATCAATCACCTGAACATCATGTGAAATATTCAAGCACTTGAATACCTTATCCTGCTGAGATATGGGCAGCCAAGCCTGTGTTTCTTCCGGTACTTCATCGTGGTCCTCGTGCATGACCCGGGGTATGTTGGGATCACCGGATCCGGCAAACTGTACCAGCATGGAGACCAATCGTCGTATGGTCTTAAACTCCGCCGTACGTCTCTTTAGCTTTTTGGCAGCCCCGTTGTAGAACAAATAGGACAAATCATCGGCATGACACGTTCCCCGTACCTTGCGTCCACAAGTTATAATCCGCATCATATTGAAGTGCTTCGAATCAAAGTCAAATCGATAGAGATACGTTGGCGCTTTGGCCGCATTCCAGCTCCTCGAGAGTAGTGTTCGGTGGATTCCATGCCAGAAGTATTTATAGGAGCATAGCTATAAAAAAGGACAAATTTAGGCTTACTGTTTTTTAGAAACTTTCAATGGAATAAACGTCTGTCTATGCGATAAAAAAATAATTTTTTAACAATTGCCATGGCCTCCTTCGGCGCCGTTGTTGGTAAAGTACTGCTTACTAAACAAAATTACGAGAGCTACCTCTGATTTATGAACTATTGATGTAAATGCTAATATTTGTAGTAACTGGGCATATTTTGCTCACTTAAAAGTAATTTAAGTAATAATAGGCTAATAAACAATAATTAAAATCGGTAATTGTCTAGTATACGGCCTCATTGCCAAAAATTATAAAAAACAAGTAAGAAAAGTACAGTCGAGCACGCCCGACCGTAGTATACTCTCTGCATTTTTTCCCGATTAAGTTATTAAAATCGGTCTAGAGATATTACAATGTATAGTACTTGCATTAAAACACGTTAAAACAAAAACAATCTAAGCATAATCAAACATACATCTGTTTGTCTGTATGCGAATACACATAGGAAAGACAATTATTATGCATATACATGTATGTATGTATGTGTGTATGTGTGCCGCTACACAAGCAACGAAAACATTCGAACATATGTTTGTATGTTTCTATCTCGCTTGCACTCATACATTGATACGAATGCGGTAGCGCTGCCGCCACACAGGCAGCGAAAACATTCGAACATGTGCTTGCATGTTTCTGTTTCGCTTGCACTCATACAAGATATTGCATTCAGTTATCAATATTGTAACGCTTCTAGTTTTCTTGTTTATCGTGCGATTTAAATGCGCCTTTCAGGATAGTTTGATATAGTTAGTCTCCACACGAATAATAAATTACAATACTGTACTATATTAACAAAAGCCAAAAAACGGAACGAAATTTGTGGACAATTTTTATTAATTGTGGGAGAAATGGGCGTGGCAGTCCAAAAATTTAAATGTCAATGCATTTAGGATGTCGCTAGGAACCTCCATACCAAATTGGTGATCATAGGTGCAATAGTTATTGAGATATTCGCCGAAAACACCAATTTTTTCCGAGGTGTGTATAGTTTTTTGCTCATTGTGGGCGAATGGGGCGTGGCATCGAAAAAAAAAAGATTCTTGTATTGACTGACTAAATATCTGATCGATTGAGACCAAGCTCGAACTTGTAGCTCTTACCATCTCTGAAATCTGTTTGTTCATACGGACAGACGGACAGACAGACAGACGGACAGACGGACATGGCTATATCGACTCGGCTTGTGATGCTGATCAAGAATATATATACTTTATGGGGTCTGCCACGCCTCCTTCTGCCTGTTACATACATTTGCACAAACCCAATATACTCTTGCAGAGAGTATAAAAACATTTAAAAAATTAAAACTTAATATTTACAGTTTGAATTAAATTTAAAAATTTTCATTATCAGCGATCTCAGACGAAGTATCCATAATGCGCCGCAACTCTACCAGTTGCACCACACCCCTCTTCTATCATTGTTTCGATTATTTGCATTTACATGCTACAAATACATGTATGTGGGCAGCGGCTCCGGTCAGCGCTGCCGCCAAGCAGGTAGAGAAAACGTTTGAACATATGTTTCGCTTGCGCGCATACAGTGATTTTGCAGTAAAATAACATAAACTTTGAACCGTGTTAATTTCTTGCTTGACATAGGATTTTGATGTAACTTTCAGGATAGTTAGATATCATTAGTCTCTTAACGAATTACAACACAGTACTATTTTTGCTCCTAAGTGCTATAGTTATTGAGTTATTCACTTAAAACACAAATTTTTTCGAGGTGTATCTGGTTTTTTGCTTATCGTGGTTCATTTTTATTTTCAAAATCTTACTAGATACAATTTCAAAAAGTAACTAGATTAAAAAACATTGTATTTTCAAGAACTTTTAAATCGCGTTAAAAAAAAACCATGAGAGACCGACAAAAGTTTTTAATGACGTTCGTCTGCAAAAGTCGCTGTTCATGTAGGATTTTTAGACCCTGTAGTCTTTAAAAAAGAGTAAAGGGGTCTATTGGGGTCTATTAAGTTTGTTAGAAGCGAGATGTGCGTAACAGAAGAAGGAGGCGTGGCAGACCCCATAAAGTATATATATTCTTGATCAGCATCACAAACCGAGTCGATGTAGCCATGCCCGTCTGTCCGGCCGTCTGTCCTTATGAACAAACAGATTTTTTTTTCTTTTAATGTGCAATGCTAGAATACTAGATTAACAATGGTATTTTTGACAAACAATTCAAGGAGTACTTGATTTAAAAGATTATTATTTACATTATTTCAAAAGGTAACTAGATTAAAAAAAATTGGATTTCTACGAAATTAATTAAACCGCGTTTTTGGAAAACTATGAGAGACTGCCAAAAGTTTTTAATGACGATCGTCTGCAAATGTCGCGTTTCATGGAGGATTTTTTTTTCATAATTTTTTGCGTTGAGGCCCGTACATTAGACAATTACCTTAAAATCTTATATCAAGCTTAAGTTCTTAAATATTAGCAGATACTTTCGAAGAGAGTGGTTTCCTTGTTTCTTTCGAACTTTCGAAGTGAATTTAGGTAAAATCACAACAGTTTATCTTACTTGTAAAAAACACATATTTCTTTCCATGATAATAATTCAATAATCATTAGTTACCACTTACATCACTATATTCAAGTATGGTTTTTGGCCCAGGTTCCTTGTCGCCAAAGTAGGCTGCTTTTAGCTGCTTTCCAAAAGCACGACGTTGACTAGCGTCCAAGCCTGCATCCTCGGGAGAAAGAAACTCACAGTCACCAAGTTCTCCGAGTAGTTCAGGCCACTTGCGTACCTCGGGAAAGACGAGGAGTCCTTCAAACGAGTTTCCTCCGACCACCATGGGTATATCATTTCCCCAACAGTTGCGCATCATTTCAATCGGAGGCTTCGGGATTACACAATGCGAGGACTCATAAGGCTCGACGGTGGGTGCAAAACAGAACATAACCTTGCGCTGATGACGCTCGTCCATTGTGATTATTTCCTCCGCCATTCTCAGCATGTTGCTAGCCTTGGTATGTCTCAGGTGGTGAAGAATCTTGCGATCGTTTAGCTCTCCTGTGTAGCCAGTGGCCTGGGCCAAGCGGTAAGCCCAGTTGTACTTCGGAGTAAGGGACCACGGAGAGAGGACGGTGCCAGACATGAGAACTGCCCGATGGAAGAGGTTGCGGGTTTGTTCCGTGAGCATCATATAGTGTGTTGATGCTCCTCCGGCACTCTCCCCAAAGACCGTTATGTTGTCCGGATCGCCGCCGAAAAAGTGACAATTGCGCTTGACCCATCGTAGAGCCATCACCTGATCCTTAAGTCCTGCATTCCCGGGCACATCCAATTGCTCGTCGTCCAGAGTTAGAAAGCCCAGTACTCCCAGCCGATACGAGATAGTCACCACCAGGACTTGCTCCATCATAAAGTAGTCCGGACTATATAGATCCCGGGATGCTTCTCCCATTTGGAAGCCGCCTCCATAGATCCACACCAAGACTGGCAAGGGTGTTTGGGGATGGAGCTAAAAGAGTAATTGTCAGGGGTTTAGATAACTAGAAGAGGTAAGGCAGTTAGACTTACCTCTCTGGTGTACACATTGAGATACAGGCAGTCTTCGCTTCCCTGCACTTGTTTCAACACAAGGTTTACTTGGCAGGGCTTAGATTTTTCTCTAGTGCAGCGCCTCACTTCAGTCCAGGGATCAGGTTCAATGGGAGCCTTGAAACGGAGCTCCCCCACGGGTGGTTTTGCGAAGGGTATTCCCTCAAAGCTATAGTAGTTATTGCCATAGATCGAACGCCATTTGACCCCCTTCACCTTTCCATAGATAGTGTCCGCAATGACCTTATCATTGCTTCGTAAACGCTGCTGTTTAGTCTTGAACTTGACATAGCTATAAAGGTAGAGAAACGAGAAGATTTAAATAGATTTTGAAGGCGGACAGGTGAGTGCACTTAAAGCTAACCAAGTGTCATTTGTTTGGTTAAACATTCAGACTTTTGGTAAACCTTATCGATTCTTTGGCCGTGCTACACACGATATTTTTTTTTTGGTTACCAAACAAAACAAAATGTAAAGCTGCTTATTTAAAACGTTTAATGATACAATACTGACCAAAAGATATTCTCCACCTCTTTGCTAAAACCGATATTTTTCAAGATGTGCATAATCGGTACCGGACATTGAATTTGTTTCCCATCTTACTATCTAAAAAAACTTTTTTATACTAAGCCATTGTTTAGCAAACACTGTTCCGATTTATCAAAGAGGGTATTTGTGAACAAGTTCGAGAGAGACACAAGTAAATCGCTTGACGTTTGCCCCATTTAGAATTTCAAGAGCGTTTCCAAAAGAAACGTGCGAGTTAAACGATGCGTTAGCTGATCTACAACAGACCGGATCGCTGTCAATATAGATTTTAAATATGAGTAAATATAAAATACGGTAGGCTATAGTTGAGCTGACTTTAAAGACCCCGTACTCATACATTTTTCCTTTTTCGCATACAAAGAAGTTGAAACCAAAAAAAAATTTAATGAATTATATTTTCGCTATACAATCGGAAAGATTCTGATTATCTGTATTTAGATATAATCATTTTTGTTGTATAATTAAAAAAAAATAGAATGCTTCTGACGGATATCTTCTCTGACAAACCGATCAAACCCCTGTACTCAGTATGAGTACGGGGTCTAAAAATAAAAATACTCGATTGGAAAGAGCATCAATGTGGCTGCAAATCTTCGGAAACATCTACAGAAAGTACCAGTCCCCTTTATTTAGCAGCCGGAATTTTGTTTTAATTTGCGAGTATGTTCAACCTTATGAGTTTCTTACAAGTACCTCGTAAAAATTTTACTTCTAATTTCCTTTGTAAGGCGTTAATTACAATTCTTATATTGCAAACAGTTAGCAGTTCCTCATATAAAAATATATATACCAACAAGATGTTCAAAGTTACGACTGCAAAACTGGTTAGACATTGTCCAGTTTTATAAGTTTAACGATAGTTCAAATTGTTGAAATAATTACAAAATCGAGTCGCACTTACGACGCAATATATCTGCATCTATCACATCTAAGAACAAGTAAGGAAAGTACAGGCGAGCAAGCCCGACCGTAAAATACTCTCTGCCTTTTACCCGATTAAATTATTAAAATCGGTCTAGAGACAATCTAAGCATAATCACACATACATCTGTTTGTCTGTATGTGAATACTCACACGAATTACAATATATGATGCATATACATGTATGTACGTATGTGTGTATTCAGCGCGGCCAGAGACTGCGGGTAGCGCTGCCGCCACGCAGGCTAACATGTGCTTGTATGTTTCTGTCTCGCTTGCACTCATACATAATATTGCATTCGATTATCAATATTGCAACGTTTCTAGTTTTCTTATTTATAGTGCGATTTCAATGCGCCTTTCAGAATTGTTTGATATAGTTAGTCTTCACACGAATTATAAATTACAATACTGTACTATATTAACAAACGCCTAAAAACGGAACGAAAGTGGAGAATTACTTTAATTAATTGTGGGAAAAAGGGGCGTGGCAGTCCAAAAATTTAAATGTCAATGCATTTAGGATGTCGCTAGGAACCTCCATACCAAAATTGGTGATCCTAGGTGCCATAGTTACTGAGATATTCGCCGAAAACACCGATTTTTTCCGAGGTGTGTCTGGTTTTTGGCTCATTGTGGGCGAATGGGGCGTGCCATCGAAAAACAAGTAAGATAAGTACGGTCGAGCACGCCCTACCGTATAATACTCTCTGCATTTTCCACGAATTATATTATTAAAATCGGTATCGAGATATTACAATGTGTAGTACTTGCATTAAAACACGTTGAAACAAAAACAATCTAAGCATAATTAAACATACATATGTTTGTCTGTATGCGAATACACATACGAAAGACAATATATGATGCATATATGTATGTGTCTATTCGGCGCGGCCAGCGACTGTAGGCAGCGCTGCCGCCACGCAGGCAGCGAAAACATTCGAACATGTGCTTGTATGTTTCTGTCTCGCTTGCACTCATACATTGAGTGCTGCCGCTCAAGTGCTTGTATGTTACTATCTCGCTTGCACTCATACACGATATTGCATTCAGTTATCAATATTGTAACGCTTCAAGTTTCCTTGTTTATAGTCAGATTTTAATGCACCTTTCAGGATAGTTTGAAATAGTTAGTCTCCACACGAATTATAAATTAGAATACTCTACGATAAGAAGAAATGCCATAAAAATGTATTGAATTTTGAATAGTGTCTTAGTTCCTATGGGAAAAGGGGGCGTGGCAGCCCAAAATTTTTGATGGCATGACATTTACTCAGTCTCTAGGAACCTCCGTACCATTTGAGACATTTGCCGAAAACACCGTTTTTTTCCGAGGTGTGTCTAGTTTTTTGCTCATTGTGGGCGAATGGGGCGTGGCATCGAAAAAAAAAAAGATTCTTGTATTGACTGACTAAATATCTGATCGATTGAGACCAAGCTCGAACTTGTAGCTCTTACCATCTCTGAAATCTGTTTGTTCATACGGACAGACGGACAGACAGACGGACAGACAGACGGACAGACGGACATGGCTATATCGACTCGGCTTGTGATGCTGATCAAGAATATATATACTTTATGGGGTCTGCCACGCCTCCTTCTGCCTGTTACATACATTTGCACAAACCCAATATACTCTTGCAGAGAGTATAAAAAGGCAAGCAATAAAAGTTGGCTTATGTTTTTTGATACGCCCAGGCCGGTATATTTTCAAGAAAAGGGAAATGTACCGGTTAATAGAAAACTTTTTTGTTTTCCATGCTATCTCAACCAAACTTACGGAGCTAGTATATGTATAAGAAGTACATGCACTGACCAATTTTGATTCAAACTGAACAACTACATCGTATTGCTTCCATTTGCAACTTGCAATTTGCCATTTTGGAAATAATTGATAACTTATAGATCATCTTACTCATCATCTGACTTAGTTTTTAATTTTTAATACAAGAACAAGAACAGCATGGCTCAAGAACACTTTCCACAAACTGCTTTTTCTCAATCACTAGCAATACGTGAAACTCAATAAAATACTGTTTATTGGGTTTTCCACTTAAATACATTTAAAAACTTTAGGTACACTTTTGTAAATAATTTAAATTTTCCCAACTCTTTTCCATTTAATATGCAAAATATTATATTAAGGTGAGAGTCTTTGTTATTTCGAAACTCGTAAATTCAAGAGAATACCAATTATTAACAAATATTTTGTCTTCTTTTTGAGGTATTTTTATCGTTGACGTTATCACAGTTTTAGCATAACTTGCGATTTTTTACGAAACAATTTATTAGCCTTGACATTTGCAGAATTTTCAGTTTAATTGACCGAAAACGTGGTCATACAGTTGTGAACTTGACATTGCCAGACAAAAGTAAATTTCACATTTGGCACAATTTGCAGGCAAAAGTGAAACTAGCAGTGTCATTTGGTAAGCTAAGTAAGTAAATAATTTATATTATAAGCCACAAATATTAAGTAAGAAGACTAAAGTCGAGCAAGCCGACTGAAAAAGACCCCGTACTTATTATAGTGCGACTTCTACCACACAAAACACTTATTTTCGAGCGATTTATCCTATGGGGAGTAATGGACTATACTTGTCTGATCCGGATTAAACTAAGCTTTAATAGTTTACATGTTATGGTTATAGTATATAAATAGTTACGGATAGGGAGAGTAGGAAAAAAATAAAAAAAAACTCGACCTGCCTGTCATATAGACGGATTTCCATTCCAACTTTGGTGGCTCTTGTAGTTTAGATGATCTGGACATACAGACGGATATTGTCTGGGCTGTTGATGCTCATCAAAAATACTAATAGACCCCTCTACTCTTTTTAAGGGTACGGGGTCTAAAAACGAAAATGACGCACTAAAAAAAGAAACACAATCGTGTACACAGTTTTTAGTTAATGTCGATAATGACACACGCTTCCAGTAGCCTTTCGAAAAGCCGGTTGTAAATCTAATCAGTTTATTTTTTATTGATAGTTTAATTTAGAATTAATTAAAAGAGCATAAAAGGAATATTTGAGCTGATAATGACTACATGAAAGCAGTAGTATTTAAAAATCCATCACTAATATTTTGAAATTGATACAATTGTTAGTCGACGATGGATAGGGTTCAGAGTACAGACTTTATGTCGAGATAGAGCAAGGTGAGTCGACATTGCCGACAACACGGATGCAATATAAAAGTGCTCAAAAGTCCTCACATTGCAAGCTGAACCGGATTCATTGCAATTTATAGCGTTTCAGCCTCAGATGATAAGAGCAGAGTCAGGGAATCATTTCTGACAACGCTGTCATCATAATATTCCTACTTTATTTTATGGCTATGATTTTTCAAGACGGTGCGATAAGAAATGGTCACGTTACTGATCTACAGAGCGAGGTCATATTCAACCAACACTTGAGCTACTTGTCTAGATTGCTAATCTGGGCAATTTAAATCGATATTTAATGTCAAATAGTTCAATTGCAAAATATTGGTTATGCCTTCTCTTTTTATTTGTATCTCTAATCTGGTTATGCAAACTCAGTCCCGCTGTGAGGTAGACTTCATATAAGCGATGCTAAAATATGTCAGTGCTCTGTAATTTAATAAGCAGAGCTAAAAATGTCTGTCTAAAAAAAAATTTAAAATAACCTTTTTATAGTTATATTTAATATACATAAATCTTAAGAGCAATTTTGTTTAATAATAAAATTTGTTGCTAAGGTAGCAGACGTTTTATTACTTATTTTGAACATAGATTGTATTAAATTGGAGAAATTTTAACTTCATTTAAATAAAAAAGAACTTACTTTAACGCAATTCGCATCTGATCGGCAATTGCAATATCGAATGACATCTTGAGGTATTTCCACGCTACCGCAATACCAACGCAATTTGATTCCTTTCCTCTTAGGCAATTAGCACCGCACACTTTAATATGTTATACACAGGCACATATAAAAAGCACAATGCTTTGAGCACACACACACAGCAATAGATATAGCACGATTGGCGAGTTTCTTGAAATCCCAGTAAAAATATACATATGTTACGAGGCCACTGCTTCAAGTGGAAAATATAAAAATTAAACAACACAAAATATGCCACTTGCCCTTTAAAGCCTTTTTGCTGTTGCTCCACAAACAGATTTGATTGATTTCCTAAGAGTTCATCTAATTTAATTTTTCACTAATAACTTACTCAGTTTTTATTAACATCCTTTTTGAAAGCCAAATATTAGTTATTTGTTTATTATTTTAAAATTAAACACGTAATGATCACTGATACACCACTGTTTCCATTTAAAGCCGGCAATCATTGCTCGGTTCTTTACAATTTAAATCGTCACTTTATTTGATGATTAAAACCGCCGGCTTTGGAGCATCGGCTTGTTGCGTTTTACTCTGGGGCTACTCGTACACTGAGCATTTGAAGTAGGCGCCGGCTAAGTTTAGTGGTCGTCAACGGCCAGCGGTCGACGATAGACGCTAGCCGCGTGTGTGCACACCAAATACACACACATACCAATTTACATGCGAGCTTGTACTGCTGCCTCAGCTGCTTTTGAGGTTTTTACTCATCTACTCTCTATGGGTCTCGCTGGCGTATGAGTGATATTCTAGATGTGTGCGCTGCTTCGCATATGACCGTGTGTCTCTCTGTGTATATGTGTGTAATAGTACTGTGCATGTGTGTGTAGACTGCCATGTTTTTTCACTCAAATGCCCATGGCATTGTCTGCTCGAGTGAGTTTGCTTGCTGCCTGTGCTGGGCGCCGTTGTTTTGTTTAAACGTTATCGTTTTTTGTTGTTGCCTTTGTTTATTGTTTATAGCTTGTGCACAGACATGTATTCAAATTGTTTCAACTGTCGTTGCTGTTGCTTTTGCGTTTGTTGCATCCACTCACTTGTTTGTTAGCTGCGATTTACTTTAGTTTTAAAATTCTATTGTGTATGTTTTCGGTATTTTTGTTTTAAAATTGCACTCTTTTTGTAATGGCGTATGTTTAAAGTGTGTATATTGGGAATGACTTATTTTCGTTTAATGTAAATCAACACTTTTCAACAAGTTTGTGGATTAAATTACTCGATATGTTTGAGTGTATATAAGAATAGTCTCACTTGGTATTTTATTACATTGTACCCGAATGTTAGTTTTATATCTAATATATTCGTCATTGTATCAATTTTCTATGTTGATTATTAGACAAACGTGTAGTTTTCCAAAAGATAATTAATATAATATAACATTGACATTATTCATGGAGTCTGCTGTTAGCTGTTTGAGGACAAAGCTGTACATGGCATGACAAACCCAAAGGCAATTACTGTAATTAAATAGGTTAGGTCTAGAAACTAAGGTGTGTTTTGAGAATCCTTAAAATAATAATTCAGAATTAAACAAACAAAAAAAACAAACAATTAAAATCTAGTAAGCTACAGTTGATTTGTCTGTTTATATTCAATATATAGGAATCTTAAATCTTAAATAATAAAAACAAGAATGAAAAGTACCGTCGAGCATGCCCGACCGTAAAATACCAGATTAGATGATTATATTATTAAAATCGGTATCCGTGGATTACAATGAGTAGTACTTACAGTAGAACACGTTTAAACTAAAAACAAGAAAAACGGTTATCTTCGGCTCGCCGAAGATGATATACCCTTGTTTGACGTAGGATTTCAATGTAACTTTCAGTTAGATGTATACCAAAATTTGTGCTCCTAAGTGCTATAGTTACTGAGATATTCGACTAAAACACAAATTTTTTCGAGGTGTGTCTGGTTTTTTTGCTCATTGCGGGGGCGGTAAGGGGCGTGGCAACAACTTGAAATAAACTTGGTGACTCTAGCTTTTGTATTTTAAAAGAACCAGGTGTTCATACGGACGGAAGGGCAGACGGACATTGCTATATCGACTCGGCTGTTGATGCTGATCAAGAATACTTTATGGGGTCTGCCATGCCTCCTACGCCTGTTACGCACATCTCGCTTCTGACAAACTTAATAGACCCCTCTAGTCTTTTTTAAAGAGTACGGGGTCTAAAAACGCGCACTAGGAGTACGACTGTAGCCTTTCTTACTTGTCCTATTTGAATTTGATATAGCCCAAATTCTCATATTACTGATCTATCTCGATAGCAACTATTGTCATTAAGTTAAGTTTGAATTCCACAAGTTTATCCTATAGCTCCCATAGAACGAACCGGCCAGAAGTTGTTGACATGAATAGAAATTATAATCTCTACAATGGAAACGGGGTTTGCTACAGTCGGCGTGCTTGGCTATATTCGTTCTAACTTGTTTATTAATATTTTCAAAGTATCGTGTATTGTTTTGCTTTTTTTTAAATTATAGGTTTTCCGTTTCCTTTTGTTTTTTTAACAATGTTTCGTGCTAGTAACTGTTAAATGTACATGCTCTATAGGATTTAATACAAATAAATGTATTAAATTAACCAATGCAAAATGATTATTGTACAGAAATAAACCTTAATTTGTTTTATATTTTCAAAGTTTATGTTATAATATGCTTTAAATATCTTAGAAATAAATAAAATTTATTATTTATTTGTAGTGAAGCTGATCTTTTGACTTAATACGAATACCTCACAAACAGTCTGAATTGTCAATCAGTAAATTTTAGGTAGAACCCCAAGTATCTTTTGGACACCTTAGCAACAGTCTGTACCATAGTGTTGGCTTTAAATTATACGGCTCTTTAATTAATTATATTTAATTGTAAGTCGAAATTCGCAAATAACTCGATAGAGGGATATTGGAGCAAAATTTAAATTGTTATACAATTATTAGATGAGTTGCTAAGAAATTATGACTTTTGAACTTATTTGCCCAAAGAAAAAGCATCTCTAGGATACAAAATTTATATGAAATTGCACGCAATATAACAAGTTAGTCGATTTATATATATAATTTTGGATTAACAAAGAATGTGCAGCCCTTTTCATCTGTTATACCCTTCTAAAGTTTAATGATGTCTTAGGGACGTTTTTCAGCATTCTTTTTGGTGAATTCCTCCGCTGTCTTCATAAATTTTTTGTTGTCCTTGACAAATTCCTCGGCCAGATCGGAGCGTAAAGGATGCTCGGGTTGAGGACTATGCACAATGTCAATGAGAGACTGAAGAACCTGGTCAGTTCGCGTGGTCGGTTTCCAGTTATCTGCTGTAATGATTGAGAGGCAAACCTCGCCTTTCTCGTCGACATTGGGATGGTAGATTTGGGTCTTGAAGAGTATTTTCGGGGGCATAAATGGGTATTGAGTCGGAAAGCTTATTTCAATTCGAAAGGCGCCCTTATTATAGGGCGCCTTCTCCGGTACCAACAGTCCCGTCCATAAAAGTAACGACTCATCCGAGGCCTCAATGTTCCTCAGGACTTTTGACTTGGCAGCTACAATATCACTAAGTTCCCGACTCAAGCGACGTGAGGCAGACATTTTTTGCTTGATTTCAATTATCTATATACATATATTTTTAGTTTTTATTGACAATGCTGTTAAATTTCTAAGTACACATAAATTTTTGTTATGATGACTATTTCTTATTAGCCTATTTAGTGTTTATATATACATAAAACTTAAAAAATTGTACAAAAGCCACCAAATAGATTATATTTTAAGGTCACAATAATATATCCTGAATATATAACTCTCAAAACAGCAGACTCTTATTGTCATCGAAAAGGCTTTCCCAGACTTTTACTTTCGTCCATTCGGGCAACTCAATGTATTTAATATCATCACTTATGTTGAGGCATTTAATGGAGTCATCTGTTTTTTGCACTGGATCCCAGCTTATCATATCCATTCCATTGATATCCGAATTATAAGGATTTCCTTTGGCTGCAAACTGTGTCCAAATACCCACAGTACGCTCAATGTTCCGATATTCCCGACTGTCTTTCGGCATCCGACGCCCCAAAAGACTACTAAACTGGTAAGTCAAGTCATCGGCGTGACTAACACCTTTAACACCACGCCCAAACCGCATAAGACGATACGGGAATAACAGTTCTTCCGAGTCGAAATCATAGCGATAAAAATATACGGGCGAGCCAGCAGCATAGGCCTGTCGGGATCGAACTACACGCACAGCCGGAAAAATAAAATAGACCATGGAGCACAGCTGGAAATGAAAAGAGTATTTACGTTTTAACAGTCGGGAGTGTTGCAATTATTTGACTTGTTTAAGTCTGACTTTAAAAATATTCTCAATTTTAAAAATTTTTTGTATTTAGTTGGCTAAATTTATATGTTATTACAGATACATAGATATTTGCACTATATATGATTTAAACAAATTTCAAATGCAAATGCAAACCTGTTATTCTGAATTAGACATATTTACCTATAACTTGACTTTCTTCAAGTTCGGTAAAGTATTTTACTAAGATTCTATTTGAAAGCAGTTACAAGATTCATCTTAAAGTTTTGATCACCTTTTAAATTCAATCAACACAACTATTGATTTAATGGAAAGCTTCAAGGAATAGAAACTCTTCACTGAACTCTTATACTTTTATTCTTATACTCTTTTAAGTTTTACTCCCTTTCAACTCAACTCACATCCATATAGTTATCCGGCGTTGCTCTTTCGCCCGTAACATGAGCACCCCGAATTTTGTCAGCCCACTTGCTAATCTTTTCCTTGTCGACTTTGGCTAGTTCACGTGGCACAAACGGCGTTCCTGAATCCAGCTGTTGTACCACCTGTGGAAATAGTTTGATCTCTAAAAGAAATCAGATTTAACACTGCTTTAAACAAAAAATTTAATGAACTCACCTGGCGTCCAAAAGAGACCCTCGAAGGAGGTGTTTCCAATCAACATTGGAATGGAGTTACTCCAAGCTGTCTTCATCATGTCACGCGGATGCTTGTTCAACACGCAGTCAGCTGTTGTATACAGTTCCAAGGAGGGTCCAAAGGCGAACATTACTTTATTGTCACGCTCCTCTGACGTCAGGACGAGCTCTTCCACGCGTATCAGGTCCCTGGCTTTGACATTTTGCAAGAACTGCAGCACTTCTCTGTCGTTGTCCTCGCCCTTATAGCCCACGAGTTTGGCAATTTTAAAAGCTTGATGAGTGTTGTCTCCGTTATAGGCCCAGGGAGCCATAGCGCTTCCAGATTGCAGAATTCCTCTATGGAAGAGACCCTGCGTCTGATCGGTAAGCATCATGTAATGAGTGGAAGCAGCCCCAGCGCTCTCCCCAAACACCGTTATGCAGTCGGGATCACCGCCAAAGCTAGCGCAGTTGTTCTTAATCCACTTAAGAGCAAGTACCTGATCCTTAAGTCCCGCATTGCCAGGCACATTTAAATCGGGTGATTTTAATGTCAGGAATCCTGAGGTGAGAAGTTCGGAGAATTGGACTTCAGGATACACGGCATTTCGGTAAACTTACCCAACGCGCCCAGGCGATATTGTATTGTCACCAGAACGATATCTTCTCGAATAAAGTAATCCGGACCATAGGCCTCACGATTGGCCTCGCCTATAATAAAACCTCCCCCGTGTATCCAAATCATGACAGGACGTGGCTTAGCAGGAGTTAGCTATAATATCATACAAGATGACTATTGTCACACAACGGTGCACATCCTCAGCATATTGCATTCAACTCACATTATTGGTGTAGACATTTAAGTAGAGACAATCCTCACTGCCTTCTACCTTGTCGAACACAAACTGCACCTGCACCGGCTTCTCCTTCGATTGGCTGCAGTCCCTAATGCCCTCCCAAGGCGTTGGTCGCTGGGGAGCCCGGAATCGCAGCTCTCCAATGGGTGGCTGAGCGTAGGGAATGCCCTCGAAGCTAAAATAGGGCACATCATAAGTGGATAACCGCTTGACGCCCCGCACTTTGCCATATTCGGTGTCGACAATGACCGACTCTTTGGTCGTCTGACGATACTGTTGGATTTTATGCTCAATTGTTCTGTAAAATTTAAAATTTTTGAATTTTCAAAATAATTTCGAATTATAGTTAATTTGATCATTTTATTGACCCTGTGCGCTTGTTTATTATATTAATTAACCACATTTAACCATTAGATAAGGATAACAATAAGTTGAAATTATTTGTATGATGTTATTTACCATTTCAGCTCCATCTCGGAGCTAGCTTAGAATACAACTTTCTCCTAACTGGTCACGTCTCTTGGTGGTAATCAAGCATATACATATAACCCTAGATTCAGATAAGATGACCTAGTCGCGCTACAATGCACACAAATCCCGTGCACCCCACCCATTTCCTCCTTGCCCCTGAGAAGCACTAAATTTTAAAGCACCCTGTTCTGATCTTTGCTCATTTTCGAGTATATTTCGGTTATCAGGGAACATTAAGCGACAAACAAGCCAACAGATAAGCCAACAACATCTATAATAAAGCCAAGATCTTTGTTTATACTAAGATTCTAAAATAAATGCCACATATAGCTCAGCTTCTTCGTTTCTCTTAAATAGCAGCGTTAATACGGCTATAAAAATATCAGACCATATTTACAATTACGAATTCCACTTTAAAATTTGCATACACTTACTAGGAATATGCAATACATGACAAAAGTATATGACTTCATTCTTTATAGAGCACTCGAAACTTAGCCTGGTTGTATTTTTTCAAAAGGTTGGTCTTTAAATATATGCACATAATAAACGTTTGTGATAAACTTTATATGAAGAAAACACAAGTTTTATGAGTAAATTTGAAAATGAACCACAGCCAAACTTTAACAAAACAAAATTTTTATTTTAAATCGAATTCACTTTTCCAAAAGCTTTTGTCATTATAAGTATTGTTAGTTATTGAAATATTAATCTACAGACACTTATTAAATTGTCATGCTTGATAAGTTAGTTAATTAATTATCGACGGTGATTTTTGATTGACAAATTGTAGTCAAGTTCCAAGTTTAATTAAAAACTACACAACTTCAAAAATAAAGGATAAGTGCAAGAGTAAAATACTTATTAGTATTATATAAAAAAACATACTCAAAATAACTCGACTTATGGTATAACATACATAAATGAATCATACTTTATTATAAAGTCTTTAATTGAACTTTTATTTAATTATTAATATTGTCTTGTTAACAAATTATGTTTATTATATATATCCGTCGTTAATGGCAAACTATGCATTTATGAATCGTCGTAAATGCGAAATACGTTTCTCATTAAACTGATTAAGCAATAAATAGGCGACGTATATGAACGTATTAACCAAGCGCTGATGTGATAAATTAAGGGATTATGTGACATTTTTATGGATGACATAAAAACTTTATTGATTTAATATGAAATACGCCGGAGTCTGCAATATGTATAATTAAGAGATGTAAAGAACTTTGAATACCTAAATAATTTGGAGCAATGATAATCCAAAACTCCTCAATCAATATTGAATAATCATTTATTGTTTTTAACTGCGTCTGTACACAAAACAGCCAGCAATCATAGTAATACTATATTTATATTGTTTTAATATCTTAGTCATTTCGAAGTAAACCTGATATGACAGCACTTTACTTTTGTCTCACTGTACGTGTATTAATAAAGGTGTTTGTATTATATTTCACAGATATGTATGAATCGATACACCCGAATATCCGTATGGATCACAAAAATGACTATGATGCAATAGAATCTTGGTTCACACACTTCATAACATAGATCTTTCAAACGCAACAAATAAATTTAATGTGAGCAGAATGATGTTGATATTATATTTTACTTACAATGTTGCACAGAGTTTAAAATTAAATGAATAAATTTACATCAATAAAGGTCAGTCAGATCTTAACACTCACTTTAGCCGCCAACGCAGACCCTCTACAAAGCCGAGATTCTTATTCATTTTGTGAAGAAACAAAATATCATACAAAATTCAGAAATGCGATAGTCTATTTTGTGTCTGTTTAGAATTCGTTTTCCCGATAATGTGGACTGTATCACTACAGCACCAAACTGAAACTGAAACTGAAATAAAAACTTTTTTGTTCAATTGTCGACAAGTCGAAACAACCAACCAACGAGCGAATAAAGTGAAAACGAAAAAATAAAATATAGTATATATATATATGTATATATATAAAAGCATATGGAATATATGTAGAATATAGCAAATAACAGAATACAAATTAAACAACAAAATCAGCGGCATAAAGAATAGCAAAATCATTCGCACACAACAAAAATGTGAACTTCAAGTGCGCGCTAAGCGGCAAGAGTAAATACAGATAAAGATACTCAGAGATCGTAGAGCGCGGAAAGTAGAGAGCAAATGAGGAGGGCGGAGGGCGAGTATTTGAGTGTAGGTCGCG
The DNA here is from genome assembly GCA_035046005.1 of Drosophila acutilabella. Classification (NCBI taxonomy): domain Eukaryota; kingdom Metazoa; phylum Arthropoda; class Insecta; order Diptera; family Drosophilidae; genus Drosophila; species Drosophila acutilabella. The sequence continues at coordinate 853,565 of JAWNOK010000026.1, read as the reverse complement.
AACTATGTAAGTTTTTAGCGTATCGTCTCTCATTATGGTGGTGTTGAGCAACTGGAATAATTATTCAATTGATTAGCTAAATTGCAGTTTAAGCAACTCTGTAGCACACACAATTAATACTGCTTCCCAATAAGCACCCCCCATACCCATCACATTGGGTCAGACAAACTTGATCAACTCGTAAATGTAATCAAACACTTCATATAAATGCGTTGTTGACGGGCGTTGTCAGTTAAGCTTTTGAAACGGTTTTAGTGGGCAGCTTAAAGCACAAAGCTCGGGTACGGTACAGTGAGGTATAGAAATATTATATATGCATCGAAACTATATATACAGTACATACAATATTGACTGGATTATATATTTATATTATAGTGTCAAATTACATGATTATAATATCCAGATATAAAAGTATTTTTTGCAAACAGTAAAATTTAAAGCACCGATGATTATGTATCATAAAATTATACATACATAGTATTCGACCAATATTATTATAATATATATAAAAAAAAGTATAAGTTTTTCAAAATAGTTGTACGCAAACTTGATTTTTGAATTAATAACTATGCCGATCCAGTTTATAAATTACGCCTTTACAAATTGAGACAGTTTTATCTCAAGTAAAATAGACAACATAGTTAGCTTAGTGACCTGGTCAATAGCATTACAATTGTCGTTTCATATAGTTAGTTGTATATATGTATATATAAGTAAAAGTATTATTTTTTATCTATGAATAAATAAAACTCCATTTTATAAGCCGCCTAGTTTAATTTATAAAATGTCTTATATATAATTTATATTTTAAAACACTTAATTTCGAGGATAAAACTATCCACAATTATCCGCCATAAAGAGCGCATTCATCATCATTATAAAGTGAATTCCAAATTTTAATACTCTCTTTTTCAGCTTGGGGTTGTACCTCTAGCTTTTGTCCTATGTTCATGACCCTAAATGGATCCTTTCGGTCGACTGGAGGCCACTGTTCTGCTTCTGTTTCTACACAGTTGGGATTTCCAGTTCGAGCGAAGCTCGTTAAAATTCCGACCATGCGATGAACGGTCCACTTTCCAGCCGTACTCAGAGAAGCAGGTTTCCTAGGAAAAATGTAACCCAGCTCATCGGCATGGCAGACTCCACGTTTGATGTCGTTTCCACATAGACGAAGACGCATTAAGTTGGAGGTAGGTGAATCAAAATCAAAGCGGTACATATAGGTGGGAGCCTTGGTAAAGGTGAGGCGAGATATGATCACCCGATGAATGCCGTGCCAAAAGAGTTTATAGCTAAAATGCTAAATTACGAAAATCGAAGTGTATTCGATTCATAGAGCAAGTACATCATACTTACATCCAGAGTCTGCATCACATTTGACTTTGTAATACTTCGAGGGCCATAGTGATACTTTATTAATTTAGCAGCCCGTTCATTGCGTTCCTCCTTGGTAAGGCTCTGATATAAATCATAGGGAAGAATCATTTGCGGGTCTTGCACGAGCAGATCAATGATGTTTCCGTTGTTTGTCTTACAGTAGGGATACATCATTAATCCCTCAAAAGAAGTTCCACCTATTAGCAAAGGAACATTCACAGACCACGCCTCCCTCATCATCTCCAAAAAGGGCTGTTTAAGCAGTCCATCCGTATTACACTTATTACCTGACTCCAAAGTCGGCACAAATGGGTACAAATGACCAAAACAACGTTCTCGAGCTCCAAACAGATGATGATCTACCAACTCTTCGGCGGGAAGTGTTCGGAGAAACTTTAAGACCTCCGAGTCTGTAGCATTTCCCTTATAGTCCTTTGACTTTGCAAGCTGATACGGAAAAGTATCCGAATTTGGTACCTGCACCCAGGGACTCATCATAGTTCCCGACATCATAATAGCCCGATGAAACAGACCACATGCTTGAGGCAAGCACATCATGAAATGCACGGATGCGGCACCGGCACTTGTTCCCATTATGGTTATGTTTTTGGGATCGCCATTGAAATGGGAAATATGCTTGTTAACCCAACGGAGGGCCAGCAATTGATCGTGTACGCCCGCATTACCTGGCACACCCACTTTCGGATTGCCCATTCGGAGAAATCCCAATGCACACAGGCGATAACTGAAGACTACATAGACAATTTCCTCTCGCATCAGAAAATCCGGGCCATAGCTCTTTTTGGTAGCTCCGCCATTGCGAAAACCGCCTCCATGAAAGTAGACCAAGACAGGAAGAGGGCCCTTTGCCGTTTCGAACTACGGAGGAATTAAGTTAATAAAAAAGGGTTTCCTTCTTGGTTTAGTTTAACTGACGTGCTTAGTATAAACATTAAGTTTCAGACAATCTTCTTTGCCGTAAATAGTACCGGTGTCTCTATCGAATTGCACAGGCGGATCCGGTTCCTGTCGACAGTCCAGTTCCTTCCACGGCTCCGCCGGCTGCGAAGGCAGAAAACGCAGTTCCCCTACTGGCGGCTTGCCATAGGGTATTCCCTCGAAGCTGTAGAAATCACAGCCGCAATACCCTACCTGGAGTTTGCCCTTCACATTTCCCACAGGCAGCTTTACAATTTTCGACTCTGGGCATTTTGAGTAGTGCAATTGAATGGGCAGTAGCTGCAGAATTTTGAATTTGCTTTGTCGGCAAATTTTCAACATGTCATTACTGAATGAAAGTTAATCGAACGCACAAAAAGGCAACTTCGATGTGATACATTACGCCATCCTCTCAAAAAATTTCCCAGATCATCAAATGATTTTAAGCTGAGTTGAGAACAAGCTTCCTTTTATATTATTAAGTACCGTTCCGATCCTGGACTAAGAAATTTAATTAAATGGTATTTATTTTATATAAACGAATAAATTTTAAGTTTGAGATAAAAAACAAGTAAGAAAGGCTACAGTCGATCGAGCCGACTGTAAAAGAGCCCGTACTTCCATAGTAGTGCCCATTTGCATTTCATTTAAATTAATATTTTAAAATGAAATTCAAAATTTTGTTTGTCTGTATGCGAATACACATGCGAATGACAATATTTGATGCATATATGTATGAATGTGTGTATTCGGCGCGGCCAGCGACTGCGGACAGCGCTGCCTCCACACAGGCAGCGAAAACCTTCAAACAAGTGCTTGTATGTTTCTATCTCGCTTGCACTCATGCATGATATTGTGTTCAATATCAGTTTTCTTGTTTATAGTCCGATTTTAATGCACATTTCAGGATAGTTTGATATAGTTAGTCTTCAAATTATAAATTATAAATTACAACAATGAACCATTTGAGCAAATGCCTTAAAAACGACATTAAAGTTTTAAAGTTTTTTGTTCTTACGGGAAAATGTGGCGTGACAGCTCAAAATCTTAAATGGCATTGTTTTAAGGAACCTAGGAACCGTAGGTGCTCCTAAGTGTCATAATTACTGAGATATTCGCCTAAAACACACATTTTTTGAGAGGTGGGTCTGTTTTTTTATCTTTGCGGGGGCGGTAGAGGGCGTGGCAAAAATTTGAAATAAACTTGGTCTGCTCGCAAAGATGACGGACTTTCATTCCAAGTTTGATGGCTCGGACAGACAGACAGACAGACGGACATCGCTATATCGACTCGGCTGATGATGCTGATCAAGATAATATATACTTTATAGGGTCGGCCACGCCTCATCCTGCCTGTTACGCACATGTCGCTTCTGACAAACTTAATGGACACCTATACTCTTTTTTAAAGAGTACGGGGTCTAAAAATTTAAGTAGAGGCATTCGAACCAGCAACCTCACACAAAGGTTCCAGATCGCGCCGCAACTCTTCCAATTCCAATACCATTCCCACTTTAAACAAATAAGAAAAGTACAGTCGAGCACGCCCGACCGTAAAATACACTGCATTTTTTCCCGTTTAAATAATTAAAATCGGTCTAGAGATATTACATTGTGTAATACTTGCATTAAAACACGTACATTTCGCTTCTGACAAACATAGTAGACCCCTCTACTCTTTTTTGGAGTACGGGGTCTAAAAAGCAACCAGAGACTATTAAGATTGTCTGAAGTGAAATATGCCTATGTATTGCAAAGAAGAAGAAGACGTTGTTGACCCCCCAAAGTATATATATTCTTGATCAGGATCAACAACCGATAAAGCAATGTCAGCTTGCATAAATAAAAATAAAAAAATTATATCTTTAAAATTAATCCCTTCAAGAAAATCAATAAATTTTTAAATATTTTATAACTTATTTTTGATGAGTCGTCAATGCAATATCTAAAGCACAGGTTTTTGTTTTACTCACTACCAAGCGGTACAATGCTATAAGGAATCAGTAAATTCTAATACTTTTTAATGATTGAATTAAATTCATCCCCTTGTAAAATACTCCCACTAAAAACAAACAGGTGCCAATAATAAAAGTGAAAGTGAATGTTTTAATATTAAATCAGCATTAGCTTTGACTAGAAAAACTGTGATTATTTTTCTGATAAGCCTCGACTTAAATGAACGCACATTTGTCTGTTGAACCATGATGAGTTCATTCATATAATGAGAGATAACTTGAGGCAGTAAGAAATTAATTTAAGATTGTGGGAATTATTTAATATTGTTTGTGATGATCTTTTGACCTGGTCGCTCATTCACATATGTATCCACCTAGGGGATTCATTAAAATTTAATTTTTGCACACAACAAAACAACAACTACAAAGACAAGAACAGCAGTAACTGTGGCTCGTTAAATGTTATTAACACGAGCAGCCAGCTGTCTATAAAGAGCAGTGCTCTCTGTACCGCATCGATACCAACAATATCAATACAGTTTTCATGCTTTCATTGCCATATGGTTTTCAATAACAACAACTATAACAACACAAAACAACTACAACAATAATGTCACAATATGAGAGTCGTTTATCGAGATAAGCATTCAGTTTTGTCGTTCGTGATTAAAACATCAACAGAGACTGTGGGTTGCTATAAAGATTATAGAACACATATGACCACAGTGAAGATTGCCTTAAGCAATCGATTGTAGAGCAAACAGAGTAAGACAACTTCAGACTTTTCTTGTAATGGGGTACAACACACACAAATACTTGCAGTCACCTTAAACTCATAAGATTTTAGCTTAGATCGTTTTATTTTTTTATAGTTCGTGTTTACGAAGTTCGACTGTAAAACAATGTTGAGTACGAGTACGCGTTCGAGTACCCGTAAATAGCCCGTTTCTAGTAGAACGATCAGTTGCAACTTGTCAACCAGTGGAGCCGGAAGCGGTTGTGCCGACACTTAAAAACCTTCAGAGTATTGAGCCCTTTCATAGAGTAAATAAAGCATGGAGGTCCAATTGAGTTTTTCGGATCTCCTAAAGCTGGGAGTCAAGTTAGTGGAAAATTATCAAAGTGAAATTCTTTTACCTCAAAGCCTATAAAACAATTTTAAATTCCTGTTAGTCCGTCGTAGTTCGATTATATAAGGAAAACCAACGAAATATATTTCTAATTTATGTATGCTTTATTTTAAACATAGACTAATCGGTCACAAGATCGTACAGTATAACTTGGGCACCAAGCTGTCGACTATCCTCAGCACGAAGTATGGACAGGTTAAAGGAGTCCAGCGTCGGACAGTGTATGACGCAGAGACATACTTCGCGTTCGAGGGAATTCCTTTTGCGAAGCCGCCGTTAGGAGAGCTACGTTTCCGGGCTCCACAGCCAACAGATCCCTGGAAGGGCGTCAGGGACTGCACCTACATTCGGGACAAACCCGCACAACAACACATTGCTTTAGGTGTCGTTGAAGGATCCGAAGATTGTCTTTACCTCAATATCTACACCAAGAGACTGAAGTCGGAAAACCCGTTGCCAGTAATCGTATATGTTTACGGCGGAGGTTTCCAAATTGGCGAAGCCACCAGGGACTTGTACAGTCCCGACTACCTTATGAAAACAGACATTGTTTTAGTCACTTTCAACTACAGGGTTGGCGCTCTGGGTAGGTTCAAGAGAGAGGCAGACAGTTTGCGTGTTTAATGTTACGAAAACAACTGTGAACTACCACTGTGAATAATTGTTTTTGAAAAGTAACAATTTATCACGTGTTTTTGGCAGGTTTTCTAAGCCTACGAGATCCCGATTTGGATGTGCCGGGAAACGCAGGTCTTAAGGATCAGGTCTTAGCTCTCCGTTGGATACACGACAACATATCCAGCTTCAATGGAGATCCAAACAACATAACTCTTATGGGAGTAAGCGCCGGAGCAGCCTCCACCCAAGTTATGATGACCACGGAACAGGCTCAGGGACTTTTTCACAAGGCTATTCTTATGTCGGGATCATCGCTGTGTGATTGGGCTAACGAACCCGACCACCATTGGTCCTATCGACTGGCCTGTAAGCTAGGCTATTTAGGCAGCGACAATGAAAAGGAGGTTTTCCGCTACTTGCAACGCGCTTCCTATAAGGAGATTGCCTGCTGCAATTCCTTATCGACCTTGAAGGAAAAGCGCGATTACATCCTCTTTCCCTTCGGTCCAGTTGTTGAGCCCTACATCAGTGAGAGCTGTGTTATTTCCATGCCTTCGATAAAGACCCTGTCCACTGCCTGGGGCAATGGAATACCGATAATGATTGGCGGCACTTCCTTCGAGGGCCTGTTCTCCTACCAGAACGTTATGCGTGACGCGACACATCTACTGAGCGACTTTGAGTCCTTAATACCGCGAGAGGTCCGCGATGTTTCGACCCCGGTGGAAATTAAAGAGCACGCAAGACGACTAAAGCTTTACAGCTTCGAAGATGCCACAAGAGGTCGAATGGAGTTTAAAGAATGTCTGCAATTGCTATCCTTTAAACACTTTTGGCACGGAATACATCGGACTATCCTAGGGAGATTATCCTACGCACCGGTAACCCCGACGTATCTCTATCGCTTTGATTTAGACTCCCCAAACTTTAATCACTACCGAAACTTAGTATGTGGGCGACATGAAAGAGGAGTTTCCCATGCGGATGATATTTTCTACTTGTTCTATGCTATTCCATCCTACAAGCTGGACAAGGCTTCCCTTGAGTACCGAACTATCGAGAACATGGTTGCCATGTGGACATCATTTGCGACCAATAGTAATCCCAACTGTGCCCAAATTGCGCCGACTACTTGGGAGTCTCTCGTTCCCGAATCACCTTTCAAATGCCTGAACATCGGAAAAAGTCTTGAATTCATTGATTTCCCCGAAGCAAAACAACTCAAACTTTGGGATAGCTTTTATGATAAGCTCAGATTGTTTTAAGTCAGTACAGGGGAGAAACGGTAACAGGGTATATTTTTTTTTTTTAATATTTGTACATTGTTATTGTTGTTTGTTCGGTTGTTCGGATATTAAGGTAAGCACGAGTTTATGTAATTTCACATCAGACTTTGTAGTCGTCAATTGACTGAAATTATCAGATACAGTGGTCAACAACTTTTAAACCTAGAACTAGAATAAACAGAATGCATGTTTTTGTACTTGTGTACAAAACCACGATTATTAAAATTATAACACAATTATTAAATTAAATTGTATCATTAAAAAACTCATCAAATTCAATTCCAATTTACTTTTTAATAGTAGGATCCAACTGTGCGACTTTTCGAGCTCAAACGACAATTAAGCTAATAACTTGATAGGTACTTGACAGCTTTCAAGTCTGACTTCATTATCAAGTGTTATTAGCTTACTAAGTATTTTACTAGTAGTTTTTATAACTAATTTAAAATGTTTGCAAATGACTAGAAGGTGGCGCTCTATTGCAAATACTAGTTTATGGTAATACTTATTATATATTATCAAACGTAACTTAAACACAACAGTTTGATTTTAAAATCATAAAAGGTTTTTCCATTTAACACTTTTTTTTTAAATCTTAAAAAATCTTATATGAAAACTTGGTATATTGCAACAATACTTTAAGCAATTATAAAAAAAAAATCTAGCTCATATGATGTCTGCATATTAATTCAAACTTGCCCAAAAAAGAAAATATTATTAAATTGTAAGGAACAAGAAGATCTACAATTATACCAAGACCAAAACCAACGAACAAACGAACTAAGTGACCGATATATTTCGTTCGTTGAAAATTGAACTCGTGAACTATTCCCTTCAATTGAACTACGATGTACAACTCTATTATCAAAAAAACTGAGCAAAGAAGCTTATCGATTATTTCGTATCGTAGCTTTAGCTCATTATAAATTTATCGATAGTAAATCGCTTAAATGAACTAAAGAACTAGTATCGATAGATTAACTGACACAAAATGCGACATAGCAAGAAGCAGCAGAGGAAGCACGCTCTGTCTCGCTTGCACTTTACCTATTTTCGGCCGATTGGGGCCGATTGGGTCTAGAGAGATTTATTAGTTTTCAAGTTTTTGCATTCATATATGTTTTATACAATTTCCGTGTTGGGTAATAGGCGGGGCAAAATTTAAATTACGCACGATCTACCTGCACATTAAAGTAGTCTATGTACCAAATTTGGTGTTTCTAGCTTTTACCATAACGGACATCTCGGCGTTCATACAGACGGACAGATGGTCAATGCCAGGCGTTTCGCACAAACCCAATATACTCTCACTAGGTGTACAGTATAAGACAGGATTCGAACCTGCGATCTTATACATATACGCCAAACAGCAATTGGCAACTCTACCAGCTGCACAAATGAAAAATCATAATATAAGATTTTCAATTAGAATTTAATAACATAAATAGACAAAATTTATTGCCAGGACTTGCGCGTTAGACGTAGGTTCATGGACAAACCGCCACCTTATGAGTTGCACCAAGCCGTACTTTTCAGATTAGCTCAGATTATTTGCAGTTACATGTAATTCTATAGTCGCCTCGCGACTTTAGAATAGCCGATACTCAATTTTAATCTGTTATTATGGCGTATGAAAATAATATTAGTGCAATTTAGCTGATGGATAAGATGGCTAGGTAAACACAGAAAATTGTTCATACAAATTAATGATTACAGCATATTTTCGTGTGTGAATTTCGTTCACATAGCGTAGCCAACAATTTTATACATTTTATGTATTTTTTCATATTTTAATGAATATAGAACGCCCTAAAGTGGGCGTTACAAAATAACAAAAACAAGCTTGTGCTGCTTGGGCATTTGATCTTTAATTTGCGATATCGGGTCTTTCTAGCTCCATTAGTCTCTAAGATCATTTTGTTTATACAGACGGCTCCTTCCATGATCAGCATCACAAGGCGTGTCGATAAAGCAATGTCCGTCTGTCTGTATGTAAAAACAGATCTTAATGATAGTAAGAGATAAAAGTTCGAATTTAGTCGTTATTTAGTCAGGCCATATAACAATCTCTTTTTTTCGATGCCACGCCCCATTCGCCCACAATGAGCAAAAAACTAGACACGCCTCGGAAAAAATCGGTGTTTTCGGCGAATATCTCAGTAACTATAGCACCAGAAAGACGGACAGACAGACTGACGGACATGGCTATATCGATTCGGCTTGTGATGCTGATCAAGAATATATATACTTTATGGGGTCTGCCACGCCTTCTTCTGCCTGTTACATACATTTGCACAAACCCAATATACTCTTGCAGAGAGTATAAAAACTAAACTTACATGGAAAAAATCTATGTTATTGCAGGGACACCATATTTGAAGTTTGAATACCTTTTTTATAACAGTAGTTCTTATCGTAAAGTATTGTTACTTGCAATTCGTTTGCAGACAAAATATATATTACTATTCTGAAAATTGCATGAAAATCTAAATATAATAAAAATTTAACACCCATAACACTATTTATAATTGAAGGCAATTTCAATACATTTGTTTCAATACATTTTGTTTCATATAATATGCTAGGTAATAGTTTTGGATGGCTTAGAACAAATCTTTCGGTTCATATAGACTATCCCAGACTAAAAGTTTATCGTGCTCAGGTAGATCGATGATCTTGACTTCACTACCAATATTGAGCACACGCTGTGTTTTATCCTTCTTCGAAGGTTCCCATGATAAATGTCCTATCTCCGCACAGTTTGGGTTGGAGTTTGCTGCAAATGCTGTCCACATTCCCACTAGGCGTTGTATGGTTAAATACTCTCCCGAAGACTTGTCTAGCTTCCAAGATTCTAAATTGTGGAACAAATAGCCCAGCTCGTCGGCGTGGGCAACACCAACTTTTATATCATCTCCACAGAATTTTTTCCGGTAAAAGTTAAAGTCGGGGGAGTCAAAGTCAAACCGGTAAAAATATGTTGGAGCCGAGGAGTATGCCAGACGAGCGTACAAAGTGCGATAGATTCCATGCCAGAAGATTTTATACGAATAGTACTTTAAATAAAAAATTAAAAAAATAAACCACACATAGTTAAGTGCTGCAATCAAACTTACGTCTAAAAATTTCATTATGTGTTCCGCACTTGGATTGACATCTCCAAAATACAATTTTATCAGCCTATCGCTGAACTCCAAATTTTTTTTCTCCGTATTGACCTCACGAACTTCAATTGGCGTCATTCGTAGAGGGTCTTGAGACACAGTATCCATGCCCTTTGGATTTGCCTTTAGGGCGGGGTACATGAAGAGTCCCTCAAAGGAAACACCCCCAAGCATAACGGGTAGTTCGTTGACCCAAGATTCTCGAACCATTTCCAGCTGAGACTTGGGAACGACACAGTCTTGAGTTAAATAGGGCTCCACAGTAGGTCCAAAAGGATAAAGGCACCCATTGCGGCGTTCTTGGGGTGTAACTAGGCTGTGATCAACAAGCTTTAGGGCCTCTACTCGCCTCAGAAAGTCCAACACCTGTCGATCTACGTTCTCCCCTTCGTAGCCATGAAACTTGGCCAATCGATAGGCAAAATCCTCTGTTGGCGTATTGGCCCAGTAGTTAAGCAACGTCCCGGACATCGGAATGGCCTTGTGGAAGAGGCCACGAGTCTGCTCCGTGCACATCATATAATGGGTGGAGCAGCCGCCCGCGCTTTCTCCAAAAATCGTTATGTTGTCAGCATCTCCGTTGAAGTAAGAAATGTAGTTTTTCACCCATTTGAGAGCTAACACTTGGTCCTTTAGACCAGCGTTACCAGGAACGTCTAAGCTAGGATCCTTTAGGCTCAAGAAACCTACATAAATAGTCGAAGAGAACAAGAAGAAGGAAGCTTTTTTTTATACGAATCTTAAACAAATGATTATAAAAGCTTCTACAATCACTGTTCATTATCAAGAGACTAGCACATATGTAACAGTAAAATAAATCACACATATTTATTTCATCTATTACCAAAACAATCGACGCGATAGTTGAGCGTGACAAGTACCACATCTTTGGCCATTATATAGTCCGGTCCATATAGTTCCCGGGTAGCCTCTCCTACAGTAAAAGCTCCTCCATAGATATAAACCATGACCGGGAGTGGTTTTTCCGTTTTTAACTACAAAAATAATTGATTTAACTTCATATGTATTTTGCCTGTCAATCAATCACTCATGCTGGTCACCTGCTTGGCATACACGTTCAAGTAGAGACAGTCCTCACTGCCCCCAATTATACCCGTGAGTAATAATTTCTGTACTGGCTTATCTCCATAATGTGTGCAGTCCAAAACACCAGTCCATGGTTCAGCTGGCAGCGGAGCCTTGAACCGTAGCTCTCCCAGAGGCGGTTTTGCAAAAGGCAAACGTTCGAAACTATAATATTCGTCTTCGTAGAGGCTCTGACGCTTAACGCCTTTTATCTGGCCTAGCGGCAAGGAAATTTCACATGTTTCCAAACTACTTAGAACATTTATGTGTTGTGTACAATAAAATAAGTACCAGATAAAATACTTTATAACAAGATAATTACCTTTTCGACATTGCGCCCTAGTATATGTAAGTCACCTACACCGATCGCGTGTCGTTTGTGAACTGAAATAAGTTTGTATAGTTTTATCAATATACAACTGAAAAGCTCATCTTTTAACAGTGCAGTCAAATATAACATGTCCACCATTTTATTTATTTAATAAAGTACTGCTGACAGAAGTGCATATTTGAAATTCACAAAGTTTTTATTATAATTTTCTTTCGTGTGAAAATTAGCATAACAAAATTGAGAGCACATTACATGTCAAAAATATTTTTATTAGTTATAACACACATCTATAAGACGTTTTATCACATTGCACATTTTTCTTGAGAAAAAGTCAAGTATTAAATATTAGCAACTAAATGCAAAGTTAAACAATGATAAAGACTTTTTATACTCTCCGCAAGTGTATATTGGGTTTGTGCAAATGTATGTAATAGGCAGAAGGAGGCGTGGCAGACCCCATAAAGTATATATATTCTTGATCAGCATCACAAGCCAAGTCGATATAGCCATGTCCGTAATTCTGTCCGTCCGTATGAACAGATTTCAGAGATAAGATGGTAAGATCTGCAAGTTCGAGCTTGGTCTCAATCGATCACATATTTAGTCAGTCAATACAAGATCTATTTTTTTTGGATTCCACGCCACATTCGCCAATAATGAGACAAAATCTAAACATACCTCGGAAAAATCGATGATTTCGGCGAATATCTCAATAATTATTATAAAATAATTTTGAAACCTCAATGCCGTTATAAAGACATTTGTTCTTATTAAACAGTATTTTTATTTATAATTGCTTTGAAGACTAAAATATATTCATATATCCTGAAATTGCTTATAAATCGGACTAAAAACAAGAATGCTAGAGACGTATCCACATTGATGATTAAAGCCAACATATGTTTGAATGTGCCAACCAATGGTATACATTTAATGTTATAGGTATATGTATTGCTTATGAAAATGATTAGATTTTGTTTTTCTTTCACCTTGTCCGCATGCAAGTACCATTCATTGCAATACCTGGATACCGACTACATCAATAATATAATCATATAACCGGTAATAAAATGTATAGAGTATTTTACGGTCGTGCTTGTTTGTACATTTCTTTCTTGTTTTTTCTGTATTCTGACAAAAACAAATTTTAAGTTAAAGTTACTGATCTACAATTCGGACCGAACTTTGTCAGTGTTTTTGGTTAAAATATCATAACTAACAAGAACACAGAAATTGTTAATATTAATTCGTATTGAGGTGTAATATCAATAATTTTTTTCAATATTCTGGCAAATAAAAAGGTTTGTCAAAGTTACTGTTGGCCAATTTGGAAAAGAAATAATTAGTCGTTATTTTCTGTTAAACTAGCATTACTAACAAGAACTTTTCATGTACAGACGGATTGACGGTCGCACAGACGGATATGGCTATATCATCACTGGAGATAATGTATGAATATGGTTATATTTTGATCGGCTACGCCTGATTCACCGTCTACCATACTTTCCAACGGTTAAAGGTTACCCATTTGTTGTAATTTGATACTATTTTCTTCGAATAAATTTTGATTCATTTGGACGAAACAATGACAACAATAGTGTTTGTTTAAGTAAATGCAACAATAATAAATAATCACATTATTGAAACAAAGGGTTCATTATTGTGGAATCTTATATGTATAGATTTTGATTGTGTATTTCAACTTGCTCTAGATTACTTTCGTTATCGATATTGTGTTAAATAATCTAATCATGGTATTTGGATTTTAAAAAGCAACAATGTTATAACTCTTATCATTTAGAGATTGTCCCCGTACCCGTATAAAATGGTTAAATCGCCGTCATGTATAAATGTATGTATATACTTATAAACTTATAACAACACAAGTTCTTTAATATCTTGTTCAGTGTTGACAAAAATACCTAGACACAACAATTATGCTTTAAAACAAGCTAATCTCTGCTATTTCAAATAATTTGTCATAGAACTTTAGTATTTGAACTTGAGGTTGGGGAATGAACTGCAGCTCCTCACTGATATTCAGGCACATCCTAGGCCCATCTTTTGAGATTGGCTTCCAGGTAACGAGAGGCTGAGTGAGAGGGGCGTTTGGATTGGACCTAAGAGCAAATTCTACAAACATGGCAGACATTCGACAAATGGTTGAATACTCTGGTCGGGACTTAGTTAACTTAAATGTTGCTGGGATTTTGAATATATAGCACAACTCGTCAACATGAAAGACACCGCGACTTTTGGGTCCCGCAAAGCGTATGCGATAAAAGTTAAAATCTGGAGAATCAAAATCGAAACGGTATAGATAACTATCGGCTTTTCCGTAAGCCAAACGAGCCGCAATCAACCTCTCTTGTAGATGCATCATGGGATAAGTTTTGGCATCAATAATGCAATCAAAATTGGCCTCGTTCAGCTCGTGAATGTTCACTTTACAAATGTACTCCACCAGCTTAACTCCCAATTGTTTTCGCATTATGGAATTGGGATGGAGTTGCAGAGATAGTGGGAGCATCAACTCAGGATGCTGTCTGTAAACTTCTTGAAACTGTCGCGAAGGAGGAAATCCGTCATTACTGGTAATTCCCAACATCAGTGGAATATGATTACTCCAGGCTTTGCGTTGTAAGTCACGGGGTTCGGCGAATATCAACCCTGAGGCTGTCTCATAGTACTCCACGTTCGGCGTACATGTTCCTATTGATGCGATGTTGCATTTTTCCAATTCAGTCAATATATTTGCGGATGCCACTCGACTAGGATCAGCCAGTTTGATGAATTCAAAAACTTTGGTATCAATATTTTTTCCCCGATAGCCCAGCTGCTGTGCAAGCCGGTACTCGATATTGGGCATACGGTTAATTTCTTGAACAAAGCCTGCCATGAGAATAAATTTATGAAAAAGTCCCTCAGCCCGTGGACTGACTGACAGCAAATGAACCAACATGCTGCCCGAGCTATGTCCAAAGAGAGTTATATTATTTTCATCACCATTAAAGAATCTGGCATTAGTTTTGATCCACTTAAGAGCATGTACGATATCCTTAAGGCCTGCATTCCCTGGGATACCCAATGAAGGGTCCGCAAAACTCAGAAATCCTGTGTAATTATAAATTTAATTGTATATTTCCTGAAAATTTCATGGCACTCACCGAATGCTCCCAGTCGATAACCAACACTTATATAAATTACGTCTTCTCGCATTAGATAATCCGGTGACCAAGCCCGTCTCGTTGGATCCCCTGTAGTATAGCCTCCTCCGTGAATATACACCATAACAGGTAATGGTTTATCACTGCGAAACTAGCAATAAAATTGTCAAATATCAGTTAGTATAATAAATCATTAAAATACTACCTTTTTAACCGATATATTCAGATATAGGCAATCTTCGGATCCTTCAATCTTATTTGTGAACCGATTGGATTGAAGACATTTGTCTCTCGGCTGTGTGCAATCAAGTATACCACTCCAGGGCGTGGCATTTTGGGGCTCTTTGAAACGCAACTCGCTCAAGGGCGGTTGAGCATAAGGTATGCCATCAAAGCTATAATACAGATTATCATAGATCGACTTTAGCCGAACGCCCCTCACAAGACCGTGAGATGTGATTCGAATTGGAGAAGTTTCCGTGCTTCAAATAATAAAATCGTTTAATATAAAAATAAATTTTAACGGTTTCCAACGTACTAGTCTGCTTCCATTGCTTGGCGACGAAAAACTGATTGAATACACGACATGTTTAATAGTTCAAATTGTTTTCCCCAAACTTGAAGATAATCTTCTTGATAACAAGAAAGCGAGCTTTTGTCGAGAGAAGTTTGAAACAACATGATTTTTCACTTTATAATCATATATACATTAATGTCGTATTATGCTTGAATATACAAATGATAATCTTTGTTTGGAAAACCAATAGAATTTTTATTTATCCACTTTTATTAGGTTTCTCAAAAGCAAAATGTACTCAACTACGCTGTACGTCTGTCAGAGACTATAACTGCTTGAGGCACTGAGCATTGAATGACCGTCCATTGACGTCAAGCAGATCAAATTTTATTTCAAATTTGTGCAACGCTACCGAAAATTGTAAGAAAAATAATATCACATCACTTTAACTTGGATAAGTTTCGGACAACTTTATCCAATAGCTCCCATAGGAAAAATTGGTTAAAAATAGTAAATTTGTATGAAGACATGCAGTATAAGTTATGTGATTGCAACCAAGTTTAGACATTGTGTTTATGATAAATATTCGGTCTGCCTTTGTGTGAAAAAAAGTACACTGGAATGACTGCGGAATCTTACAATCGGTTCCCTCGACTTTATCAGATCTTACTCGTTGTCATTGTTTTATCCAGATTTTGTCATCACAAATACTGCACAGTAAACAAATTGCTTCAAAGTTATTCAAAATTAAAGCAGGGTAAAGATTAAACTCATTAATAATTTTAACTCAGTAACTCAATGAATATTCTATTTACATACGTCATTATTATTCATAATTTTGGCCCTGCCTTAGGCGCAGATCTTAATAAACTTAACTAAAACTAATCATGTTAAGAAACTAACGTAATTTAAGTAATTAAGGTTCAAGAAACGATTGGATGTTTTAAAAAGTACTGAAAATTTAATGTCATTTTGTATTTTGATGTGTCTATATTAATTGAATATTATTTTGTTTTCGCTTTATATACACTATCCCAGACCCTTAGTTTGTTGACCTCGGGCAAATCCATGACCTTGAAATTCTCCGATATATTAAGACACCTGAGGTTCTTTTTGGACAAGGGCATCCAGTGGACGCCTTTGGGTAGGTTTGATTCAGTACTTGCGCAGTTTGGATTAGATGTAGCTGCGAAAGTCGTCAGAATGTCAATCATGCGTTCAATGGTCTGAAACTCTGCCGTATGCTTGTCCAATTTCCAGGCAAAGTCGCCGTACCAAATGTAGGAATGGTCATCAACATGAGCTACCCCACGCAGTTTGTCCCCGCAGTATTTGCGCCTTTGGTGGTTAAACGTGGACGAGTCAAAGTCGAATCGGTACAGATACGTAGGCGACGTTGAAGACAGGAGCCGTGACTTGATTGTTCGCATAATGGGATGCCAGAAAACCTTGTAGCTGGCGTACTAAATTACAAATATAAAGTTAAAATAGTAAAGTTGGAGGGGGGCTAACTTTGGCAAGTCAAATATTGGGCACTGATCGCAAATTGAGTATGTTAAGATTGGAAATCCTGTTTGATAAACAGAAGCTCGAAAACAAAAATGATTATTCTACTGAGTTATTATCCCTGAACAGTAACAGCTGAGTAGACTAGGGATCGGATGTAGCCAGATTCAATAAATGGCAGGATCCGTATTGGGATGGACGGTCTGGTGCCTATTAATCTGCCTTCAACAAATTACAAACTTCGTGAGAAGATTATAATAGTTCATGGAAACTTACTTCACAGTATGCCAACACACTCTCTGGTTGAAGCTCCAACGGTTTGTCCCCAAAGTGCATGAGCCTAAGACGCTTTCCCAGGCAATGTGCCAGTTCTTGGGGCAAGGAACGCTTTAATTCCAGAGGCAACAGGTGTTGAGGGTGTCCTTTTAGGCTGGTGAGCAGGTAAGGCGACATGTGGACCCGACCATACATCAAAAGGCCTTCAAAAGAAGTTCCGCTCATTAGGACTGGAATATTATTGCCCCAAGAAGACTCAAGCAGATCTAACGGCTTCTTGGATAGCACACAGTGCTCGGTGGTGTAGGGTTCTACGACAGGTCCAAACTGAAAAATGCAGTCGTCCAAGTTCTCGGCTTCACTAAGAAGATAGGGCTTCACGAGATTTTCACCTGGCACACTTTGTAGAAACTCCAATATCTTAACATCGGAGGCATTATCCACTTTCTTCATGCCCAAGCTGTGGGCAAGACGTCGCGGCAAATTGGGCAGAGAACACTGAGCCCAGGAGCAAAGTGCATTTCCCGACTGCATTATGGCTTTCTGAAAGAGTCCTTCCGTCTTTGGGTTCAACATCATGTAATGAACCGAAGCTGCTCCGGCACTTTCACCGAATGCAGTTATATTTCCGGGATCTGCGTTAAAGCAGGAAGCGTTCTCCTTGATCCATCTTAGAGCCATAAGCTGATCCTTAAGACCAGCATTGCCAGGTACACCGGCACTGGGGTGCTCTAAACTGAGAAAGCCTAGGGGACCCACACGATACGAAACCGTCACTACAACGACATCGCGCATCATAAAATAGTCCGGACTGTGCAGATCTCTCGTAGGATCGCCTTTTTCAAATCCCCCACCGAAGAAGAAGACAATGAGCGGCAAGCGCTTTTCTGTGCACATCTGGGGGTAAATCTTGGTTGCACTTAGACCAGTGTACCTTATATATTATTTCGAGGCAGGCGCTTACCGACTTGACATAAACATTGAGATAAAGACAGTTTTCTACACCTTCCAGCTGCTGGGTGATTAGGTTGTACTGTAGCGGCTTTTCTCCTTTCTGTCTACAATTCAGGGTTTTCTTCCAGGGCTCCACGGGTTCTGGCGCTTTGAACCTGAGCGTGCCCAGAGGAGGCTTCGCGTACGGAATGCACTCAAAACTGATGTATTCATTCCCGTAAATGCTTATGCACTGGTTACCCACGACAGTTCCACTTTTGGTCTTAACGACAGTATCCGGCCTTGAGCTGTAAAATTATTTGGGGAGAAATAAGGACCCGCTCTCTCCTGTGTATTACTCACCAATTCATGTCACGACGCGAAATGGACGGTGTGCACACGCTAGCGACTCTTTATTTGCTGCTAATTTCAGTTGTATTCAACAAAAAAACACATTTACGGCAATTTTTATTGCTAACACACAAAACAACAAGTCAAATGTACAACAAGAGCTCAGCCAGAAAACTGTCTCACAGCTGTCTCGTATTTGTTCCACAACGATCTGAGTTCACTTCAAATACTGACTATTCCAAACAGGTCGACTTTGCCTTTGTTTCTTATGATAAGTTTTTATCGGAATGCAAACAAAGCTCTCTCTTTCTGTCTCTCACACTCTCTAATTCTCTGCTGACGTCGACGGTTATCGCGATTGGCGACTGAAGTCGTTTGTTGAATCAGTGCTGCCTTTTAAGCCTTTTTCCGATTTATTAGTTCTTCCATTCTACTACTTCGCTCGGAAATTAATATGAAAAACCCCTTAAAGGGAATTTGTAGTTTTTAAATATACTCTGCTTTTGGAGCATTTAATCATTAATAGCTGTATTCGGGATAACTACATATTTTAGCTATTTTTGAAAAGCTTAGTAATTTCTAGCTACTTTCTGCCCTCGATTTATCCACTTTTACTGAAAAAATTCAGCAACACTGTCCCTGTCTCACATGCAAATTTGAATGTATATGTATTCTATCATATATTTTATGTAATTCACATATTATTTAATGATGGTAAAATTTAGAAAATCAAACTTAATAATAAGATCTAATTTAATTTATTACAGATTTAAGTAACCGCCACTCATGATTAAGGTTGAGAAGAGTATTTAGATGGCGCCACAATAATTGCGAATTTACTTTGTTAGTTGAACTTTTCTCTTAGAAAGACGACTATGGAGACCTATGCCAAGGGAGCTTCTGAAAAGTGCTGATCAACAGTAAAAAAGCTTCAAAGCAAAAGCTACGCATTGTGCTTTTATGAGCTTTCATTAGCTTTTTAAAACTCTCGTGAGCGACGACGCACACAAATGCGCAAGCGTTTAAAATGTAAGCTATTTTGAATAAGTGAGTATCGATCTTATATAATGCTAAATAAGTAATTGTTTCAGATCATTAAGCTATGTTAAATATTGAAGAACTTTCGAAGAGGATAACTTTAAGATAAGAGTTGCAGACGTGTTCGACGTGATATATAAACAATCGTGATCAAATAATTTAGAATTTTTATTTATTACAAAAAAAACTCTTCACGAAATATAAGTAAACGTGCTAACAAAAATTTGGGAGTTGAGAGTTATTAAAATTGAAGTAATTATTCAAGAGTGCCTATTAATAGGAAGAGCATTTGCTTATTTAGCGGTAAAATCAGTTGTAACCTACCAAAATTCCTTAACACCGAACAAAAATCAAAGTACAGTCGGGCTCTCCCGATCGTAAGATACCTAGTGAGAAGTCCGGTCTCGACATGAGATTAAAGAAATTTTCACTTTGCGTGTTAAGTTGTATTAGAAATCCAAATAATTTTAGTCAACGCAACTCGAACGATGCAGCTAAGCAGCTGATCAAAGTCGATTATTTAGAACCGTAGCTTAAGCTCATTATAAACCTATCGATAATGAATCGCTGAAATGAACAAAAGAACTGGTATCGATAGATGAATCAAAGCTTAACGCGACAAAGCGAGAAGGAGCAGTGGAAGCACGCTCTTTCTCGCTTGCACTTGCTCACACCAATTTTTCATACAAATAACCTATTATCGGCTGGATATAGTTGTCCGCTCCGGAACAAACTTGGTATAGATATTAATAATAGTACTTTTCGTACAATATGTGAATATGTTCTCGATAGCCTTGTAAGTTTTCAAGTTATTGCGTTCTCAATGGTTTTTTACAACTTGCAGGGGCGGTAGGGGGCGTGGCAAAAATTAAAATTAAGCATCATCTTCCTGCACATTAACGTAGTATATGTACCAAATTTTTTGTTTCTAGCTTTTACCATCCCGGATATCGGTTCATACGAACGGACAGACGGTCAAGGCCAGGCTTATCGCACATACCCAATATACCCTCACAGGGTATAAAAATTCTTATTGTCTAGCATCATTCCAGCATAATATTTAATATATTAAAACTTACATCGACGCAACAGCACGCTGTAAAAACGACCGGGCACTGTTAAGGCACAAACACTGTTAAAGCAAAAGCTCTTTTAATGTAAAGCAAAGAGGCACACTGTTATTCAGCGTAAACTAATCTATTTTCGCTTGTTCTAGGGAATGGGCCAGATAAGTATTGACCATACGCTCAGTGAACTTTGTGCATGTATGTTCAATACGTACTTTCTCCAATTCCCAGAAGATCACGAAAACAGCATAAGCAAACCGCTTAAAACTTGGGTAGGCAACGGAATTCGTTTAATTGTACTGCAACTTCGAGCGCAATTGGTGCACGCAGTGCAAAAATTTCGAAACATTTTCGAATATTTTGAAAAGAGTACAAAAAGACAAAGCTGAATATGGACGTGCACGTTGGTTTTCCAAAACTACTTCAGATGGGTGCCAAGTAAGTACTTCATAAGTAGGGACCTCAAACCAGAGCTGTGGCTATACAATGTTGTCTCCTCGCTCTCTATCTCGTAAACACATCGACTTTGAACCTGAAATTTGAGCGTAAACCACAGCAGCCTGTTATCAGCTAGAATTGTAATCTCTAACCTCGATGTGCTACCCTCAGACTCGTCGGACATAAGGTGCAGCAATACAGACTAGCCACCAGCCACACGGTCGTTGTGGAGACAAAGTACGGCCAAGTGCGCGGACTGCAGCGAAAGACAGTCTACGACAGCGAGCGGTATTATGCCTTTGAGGGGATTCCCTATGCAAAACCCCCGGTAGGCGAGCTGCGCTTCCGGGCACCACAGCCTCCAGAGCCCTGGAAGGGGGTCCGTAACTGCACAACGTACAGTGAAAAGCCGTTGCAGAGAAATATGGTGCTTGGACTGACCGAGGGTTCCGAGGACTGTCTGTACCTCAACATTTATGTGAAACATTTGAAGACAACGGAGCCACTGCCTGTCATGGTATGGATATTTGGCGGTGGCTTTCAAAAGGGTGAGGCCTCCCGGGATATCTATAGCCCAGACTACTTCATGAAACAGCCTGTTGTTCTCGTAATCATCAATTACAGGTTGGGCGCTTTGGGTAAGCTTTCTTTGTGTTTAACCTTTGGTAAACCTGTCTAAGATTTGCTCTATTGTTAGGTTTTCTTAGCCTAAAGGACCCAAAGCTTGACGTACCCGGCAACGCAGGACTTAAGGATCAGGTGCAGGCGCTACGTTGGATCAGTCAGAATATTGCCAGCTTCAATGGGGACCCCAACAATATAACTCTGATGGGAGAAAGTGCCGGGGCCGCCTCCACTCATATTATGATGACAACCGAGCAGACCCGAGGCCTCTTCCACAAAGCTATACTGCAATCAGGATGTGCTCTGTCCGCTTGGGCAGATACACCCGACCGCAACTGGGCCTATCGCCTTGCCAAAGAGATGGGCTACAAGGGCAGCCAGATGGAAACGGATGTGCTGAGTTTCCTAACCAAAGCATCGGCTCGAAAAATCGCCTCCAAAGACCAGGACATCGTCAAGCAGGACGAGCTGCGCAACTTTTACCTATTCGCCTTCGGACCTGTCGTTGAACCTTATGAAACACCTCACTGTGTAGTACCCAAGCCTCACAAAAAAATGTTAAGCAGTGCTTGGGGCAATAGCATTCCCCTTATCATGGGCGGTAACTCATTGGAAGGCTTGTTTTCCTACCAGCTCATCCGCAACGATCCATGGGTAAATACACACTTTGATAACATAATACCCCGAGAAGTCCGAGAGGCGTCTTCGGAAGAGAACATGCAGCAACTAGTTCGTCGACTTAAGCAGGTTTACTTTGGCGACGAGCAGAGGGATCGTATGGAACTTTCTGAAGCGATCTATATATTCTCGCATCGGCAGATCTGGCACGATTTGCACCGGTTAGTAATGGCTCGGTTAAAGTACGCGTCCTCCTCGGCTACTTACCTATATCGCTTCGATTTTGACTCGCCGCACTTCAATCAGTTCCGTTGGCTGGTCTGCGGGGAGACTGTTCGAGGAGTTTCGCACGGAGATGAGCTCTCGTACTTATTCTACACTATGCTGGCTTCTAAGCTGAACAAATCCTCGCTTGAGTACCGTACCATTGAACGCATGGTGAGCATGTGGACATCGTTTGCAGCCAGCAGCGATCCCAACTGCCAGGCTACAGACTCCGCCAAATGGACGCCTGTAGAGCATACCCCAAACGGAACACACAATTGCTACAACATCAGCAATGAGATGCAAATGATGGTTCTGCCAGACGCATCAGCACTGGCCGTCTGGGATAGCTTCTATGGCAAGGATGATCTCTTTTAACTCATTCCAAAAATAGTCAAACATAGTTTTATTGGAAAGATTAACAGATATTTTATTTAAAATTAGAACCTTGTGATCATTATTATTCCAAAAGTGTATCGAAGTTTCGGAACCTATTCTAAATAAAAGCTCAATTATTTAAATTTAAAATTTATATTTTCTCAAATACAAAGTTGATATTCAATTAAAAAAATATACATATTTAATAAAATAAGAATGGAAGCAATAACTGTTGTTATGTACAACTATATTTTGAACACTTTGCAATAGTATATTGGGTTTTTGCAAAAGCATGTAACAATGAGAAGGAGGCGTGGCAGATCCCATAAAGTTAATATATTATTGATCAGATTTCAGAGACGGTACAAGTTCCAGATTAGTCAGTATCGACTACATATTTAGTCAATACAAGAATCTTTTTTTTTTTCGATGCCACGCCACATTCGCCAAGAATGGGGCAAAGCCTGGACACATCTCGGAAAAAATGGATGTTTTCGGCGAATATCTCAGTAAATATGGCACTTAGAACGTATCAGTTTCCTAGAAACTGCATAAATGCATTGCCGTTAAAAGTTTTCGTCTGCTCCGCCCCGTTTTCTCACTAGAAATGAAATAATTTTCAAAATTCAAAGCATTATTTCTTATTGTACAGCGCACTATGGGAAAAAAGTACGATATTTTGGCATTAATCAAATTTTTTTGTGGTCTCAAACCGCCAAACAAATATTTTTTTCCAATTCTAAATTCATTAGATAGAATCAAAATATATTTTTTTAATTTATGGGGACTACACCTGTTATTTGATAATTTTACAAAGTCAGCTGATTCTGAGTTGCATTGCAACGTGAAAAGCGCGCCAAATAGATCGCAACTTTTCAGCTGTATTAAATTTGTTTGTTAATCGCAAAAATTAAAGGTTAATATGGAAAAAGTTAATAAAGGTATGTATAATAAGTGTCCGTAGTGAAGTAATGTATACTTCTGTGTTTTTGTGTAACTGTGCAATGTGTTGTTCATGTGTATTTTTAGCTTAACCCTAACATATATGTTTGTGTTCTGTGGAGTATTACTTTTACAGTCCTCGCTAGGCCTCGGCAATTTTACTTAAGGGTAATTAACTAAACCTTATACTATAAGGTCCAATAAATAACTTTTGCCCGTTTTTGCCCCTTTTCCCAAAAATTGACATGTTGTAGTTGCGCTTAAGTTTAGACGCTCAGTGCTGCTGGAAATTTGGCGCTGCAACAACCGCCAAGAAGACGCTGTAATATCGTTTATTGCCGAATCTTTTAACAACAAAGTGATCGAAGACCTGAACAAATTATCCATATCCATGAAATTGTATGATTGGTACCCAATGTCACCGACAGTACACAAAGTATTGGTACACGCATACCAAATAATGAATAAATGCATTGTTCCTGTCGGAGTGCTTGAAGAGAATGCATCTGAGGCCAGAAACAAAATATACAAGAATGACAGAAGATCTCATGCAATAAAATGCAGTAGATTGGATAATATAACCGATGTTTTTAACAGAGCATTAGACTCCTCAGATCCTCTATTATCAAGCCTCTGCCTAAATGAAAGCCAAAAATTAAAAAAAAAAATTAATATTCCGAATAAAGTCGTTGCGCTATTTGAATCTCCCGATCATATTTTCAAACAAGTAAGGAAAGTACAGTCGAGCAAGCCCGACCGTAAAATACTCTCTGCATTTTTTCGCGATTTAATTACTAAAATCGGTCTAGAGATATTACAATGTGTAGTACTTGCATTAAAACATGTTGAAACAAAAACAACGTAAGCATAATCACACATACATCTGTTTGTCTGTATGCGAATACATATACGAAAGACAATTAATTGTCTTAATAATATAATTCGTGGAAAATGCAGAGAGTATTATTCGGTAGGGCGTGCTCGACCGTACTTATCTTACTTGTTGGTATTGATTATTAAAGTTTGAAGCTTTTTAAATACGCTAACGTTAAAAAATATTTATTTTTAATACCAAGACAAAATGGGATAACACCCGAAAAATTTAAAAATACCCAATAGTGCGCTGGCATTGCCGACTAATGGTATACATACATACATATGTATATATGTATGTGCATACATATAATGTCAAACGTACATATGAGTGTTCGATTATACTTAGATTTTATTTATGTTTTAACTTGTCCTTATTCAAGTACTATCCATAGTAATACCTCGATACCGATTTAAATAATATAATTAGTAATTAAAATTATTAATTACCTAACCGGGAATCAAGTGCAGAGAGTCTTATACGGTCGGGCGGGCTCGAGTATACTATTCTTTCTTGTTGTTGCCTGTAGACTTTGAACAAATTTTTTATGTGTCGCAGCAAAAGTATACATGAGATTTTATTATCTTGTAAAGAACCTAATTTCAAAAATAAAATTCCATTTAAAATTGACCAGATTGAATAAATACCAAATCTTCGTAATTAAACAAGCGGTTGATGAAAAATTGCATATCATTTTGACTCATTTATCTCTTATAATCAATAGTTCAGTGATTTTTTTCAGCATATTATAACGTGTATGAGCCCCACAAACTTTATTGTACACACCGCTTAATTAAATAATTAAAAATTAACATACGAATTTTGCAATTAATATTATGTCTGCGTTTTTAAATTACCTTTTTAGAAAATTACTTTTAGCTGCAACGTGAAAAGCGCGCCAAATAGATCGCAACTTTTCAGCTGTATTAAATTTGTTTGTTAATCGCAAAAATTAAAGGTTAATATGGAAAAAGTTAATAAAGGTATGTATAATAAGTGTCCGTAGTGAAGTAATGTATACTTCTGTGTTTTTGTGTAACTGTGCAATGTGTTGTTCATGTGTATTTTTAGCTTAACCCTAACATATATGTTTGTGTTCTGTGGAGTATTACTTTTACAGTCCTCGCTAGGCCTCGGCAATTTTACTTAAGGGTAATTAACTAAACCTTATACTATAAGGTCCAATAAATAACTTTTGCCCGTTTTTGCCCCTTTTCCCAAAAATTGACATGTTGTAGTTGCGCTTAAGTTTAGACGCTCAGTGCTGCTGGAAATTTGGCGCTGCAACAACCGCCAAGAAGACGCTGTAATATCGTTTATTGCCGAATCTTTTAACAACAAAGTGATCGAAGACCTGAACAAATTATCCATATCCATGAAATTGTATGATTGGTACCCAATGTCACCGACAGTACACAAAGTATTGGTACACGCATACCAAATAATGAATAAATGCATTGTTCCTGTCGGAGTGCTTGAAGAGAATGCATCTGAGGCCAGAAACAAAATATACAAGAATGACAGAAGATCTCATGCAATAAAATGCAGTAGATTGGATAATATAACCGATGTTTTTAACAGAGCATTAGACTCCTCAGATCCTCTATTATCAAGCCTCTGCCTAAATGAAAGCCAAAAATTAAAAAAAAAATTAATATTCCGAATAAAGTCGTTGCGCTATTTGAATCTCCCGATCATATTTTCAAACAAGTAAGGAAAGTACAGTCGAGCAAGCCCGACCGTAAAATACTCTCTGCATTTTTTCGCGATTTAATTACTAAAATCGGTCTAGAGATATTACAATGTGTAGTACTTGCATTAAAACATGTTGAAACAAAAACAACGTAAGCATAATCACACATACATCTGTTTGTCTGTATGCGAATACATATACGAAAGACAATTAATTGTCTTAATAATATAATTCGTGGAAAATGCAGAGAGTATTATTCGGTAGGGCGTGCTCGACCGTACTTATCTTACTTGTTGGTATTGATTATTAAAGTTTGAAGCTTTTTAAATACGCTAACGTTAAAAAATATTTATTTTTAATACCAAGACAAAATGGGATAACACCCGAAAAATTTAAAAATACCCAATAGTGCGCTGGCATTGCCGACTAATGGTATACATACATACATATGTATATATGTATGTGCATACATATAATGTCAAACGTACATATGAGTGTTCGATTATACTTAGATTTTATTTATGTTTTAACTTGTCCTTATTCAAGTACTATCCATAGTAATACCTCGATACCGATTTAAATAATATAATTAGTAATTAAAATTATTAATTACCTAACCGGGAATCAAGTGCAGAGAGTCTTATACGGTCGGGCGGGCTCGAGTATACTATTCTTTCTTGTTGTTGCCTGTAGACTTTGAACAAATTTTTTATGTGTCGCAGCAAAAGTATACATGAGATTTTATTATCTTGTAAAGAACCTAATTTCAAAAATAAAATTCCATTTAAAATTGACCAGATTGAATAAATACCAAATCTTCGTAATTAAACAAGCGGTTGATGAAAAATTGCATATCATTTTGACTCATTTATCTCTTATAATCAATAGTTCAGTGATTTTTTTCAGCATATTATAACGTGTATGAGCCCCACAAACTTTATTGTACACACCGCTTAATTAAATAATTAAAAATTAACATACGAATTTTGCAATTAATATTATGTCTGCGTTTTTAAATTACCTTTTTAGAAAATTACTTTTAGCTTTAAATCGTGTGATTTGTGGATTACTTTAGCAAGTTATTCGTGAAGAAATCGATATAATTTTGTGTGATTGTTACCTTGTAAGAAAGATTAACAAGTTGTAGAAGGCTGTAACAAGGATATAACCAGAATAAAACTAGATAAAATGTGCTTATTACACAACTCAACATTCAACATTCGTTTATCGACATTTTAGAAAATCTCAAGATACTAAAAGTCATCACGCTTTTACACATTTTTATATGCAGCACTCAATTTTGGTACCAACTTTATGAATCTGTAAATTATGTTTGATTGTTCATGAATGTGGAACTTCTAAACTTTTACATTTAAACTTTCACGTGCAAACAATTCAATTTTCAATAACTTCCAATAAAATCACAAAGCAATCAAACTTTCATGCTTCCAAATCGAAAAAGGTATGTTAATAACAAAATTGTTGGCATTGCAAAACTTTTCTCACAAATTAATCGCAAGATTGATGAAATTCATGAAAATAACAAGCAGCCAGTTTAACTACAAGGCTATCAAAAATAAGAATACAAATTTGAAGGAAAACAAAAATAAAAACTCGGAAAAGGGTCTACTAAAATTTTGTATTACTTAATTCTTGAACGGGTGCTATTAATTAAAAATTGTCATAAATCCAGGGAGTTTAACTCATTCACAGTCGACTGGGCTTGAGAGAAATGGAAATAAGCATTTTTGGTTAATGTTTCTTTAGAGGCGGTCGCCGATGGCCTATAGCCCAGAATTGTGTATTTTGAATTGCTCAAGTACTTAATTACACTTGCGTGCACTTTAATTTCGAGTTGGTAGGACAGGGAAAAGGAGACAGGCGACGAAAGACGGTCGCAAAGAAATGTAAATTAGGTTGGCAAGTCAAAGTGAGTCGAAACCTTGTAAATTATAGGCTTAAGCTGCTGTCAAGCCCCCTTTGGCTACTAGCTGAGCTTCTGGATGATGGCTCCATTTTAGGGTTGAGTGTGTTGAAGTGAATGGGAAGAGTTGGTAGCGGTAAGGAGACAGAAGCTTATTAAATTATGTACATATAACGAGTTTGCATCTGGTTGACAGTTGGGGGTGTCCGGGAGTAGAGTCTTTTGCATTATATGTCAAGCAACACACTAATCTCAGTTTAAGCCGTCGCTCCTGAAATTTGAAACTCTAGCTGTGGGCTCTGAGTAAGTAAATTGAATGTCAAAGGGTTAAGTGAAAGTGACTAAATCCTCTCGTTCATTTCGACACTTTAGTCACATACATGTCTTAAATATACGCAAGCCATTTATGCGTGCTGTTAAATCAGTACCCACAGTTAGTCGATGACGAAATAGTTTGAGTTCGTGGAAAGTTTTCATCTTTTTTTTTGTATAGGTATAGGTATGTGGCAGTCTTGTTGACTCGACACATACATTCTCAAATATCGATAACAACAAACAACAGTCAAACTAATAACCAAACGCTTCGTGTGGAAATATATGAAAAGGGACATCGCTAGGATGATAAACAACTGCACAAATTGTCAGAAAGTAAAGATCCATAGGCACAACAAAGCGGCATTGCAAAAGTTCGAACCACCAGACAAACGGTTTGAACACATCAACATTGATCTAATAGGAGCATTGACACTTTCAAATAATTATTAATACTGCCTGACCTGCATCGACCGTTTTTCACAGTGACTAGCGGCCCTTCCAATAGCAGACATCACAGCTGAGACAGTGGCAAAAGCTCTTTTACAAGGTTGGATTGCAAACTTTGGTATGCCGCATGTTATAACCACCGATCAAGGAAGGCAATTTGAGTCCCGTCTGTTCAAGGAGCTTACGCGTTTGACCGGCTCCAAGCATCTTCGAACCACAGCGTATCACCCACAAGCTAACGGCATGGTGGAGCGAATGCACAGGACACTTAAAAGCTCTATTTAATGTCACACTAGCTCGAACTGGGTTGACAGCCTTCCAATTGTACTTTTGGGCCTGCGGGCAACGCTAAAAGAAGATCTTAACGCGTCTCCAGCTGAAATGATTTATGGTACAACACTAAGGCTGCCGGGAGAATTCTTCGAGGAACCTTCCGACGAATATATCGAAAGCGAATTTATTAGGAAACTACGTTCAACCATGGCCGAATTGAAACCAGTAAATACCTCTAATCATGACACTCCAAAAGTATAAAAGTATTTCTGCAAAAGGATCTCAAAACATGTACCCACATCTTTTTAGGAGACGACACAGTGAGGACGCCTCTTAAAGCACCTTACGATGGACCATTTCCAGTTATAAGCCGCAATGAAAAAAATTTTATTTCCATCAACGGCAAACAAACCACAGTCTCCATCGATCGAGTTAAGGCGGCTTACATAGAAGCAGATGATGCAACAACAGTACTCAACGGCCCATCATCCAGACGCGCAGCGGACGAACGGTACGCCCACCAAATCGTCACGTACATTTCGCGAGTTAGGTGGAGCATCGGAAGAGGAGTGGATGTGGCAGTCTTGTTGACTCGATACATACATTCTGAAATATCGATAACTTTAATTTAATATGTTCGTTCATTTTGATTAGTTCAATTATATCAGTTTTAGTTCATAGGAACACATGCAACTGACACATGAACAAGAAGAGTCGAGAATAATCTGTATTATTATTAGTTCTAAGTTAGAGTGCAATAAATTTAAGATATATTGTCATAAACTTAAAGGTATCTCTCGTTTGTTGCTTATTACGCTTACTGTGATTTTTACTAGATTAACTTTTCACTTGAATGAAATTCTTAATATCATGTGAAAAATCTATGGAAAAAACTTTATATTTTGTTTAAATATTACAGGGTTGTTTTAATGTTAAATGGCAGACAAATATGCATCTGAATTATGCGGCTTTTGTTGTGAGTTTCCAGTGCGATGGAACGAATGTGAAGCGAGATTCGGCTTCTCCACACAACTGTAAAAATTGAACTCTGAATTTTGTCCAGTTCCCTGGGGACTTTTTTGTAAAGAATTTTGTAGAGCTTTAATTTGTCAGTTCCTTCGAAAAAACTTTTGTCAATTACTCATCAATTATTAAATGAACTTAAACGAAATTTACAAAATTTGCCATTCTGTCTTAAGTTGTTGGTACAAGTTAAAGTCTATGAAGAAACAGAATTTTAATTTATATTATCATCTCTGCCATCATGGAAGCCGCGCTGAAGGTAATTTGAAATAAATTGAATCCCATTTTTAATTAAACACGCAGTGAACCCCTTAAACAATTGCATATACCCCTGAAATCCTATTAGCCTAGCAAAAAAGGCCTAATTATATTTTATTTTTGATTTTAAACTTTTTTTCTGAGACCAAGAGTAAATTAAGAGAAGGTCAACCGTTGTTGCTTTTGTCATTTTGACAGAAAAGTAATTTGGTTAAAAAGCAAATGAGTAATTATTAAACAAAATAACGGAAGGGAAACATTGAAAAGGTGGAAAGCCAAAACGGTTGCCATTTCAAACTTTTTAAAACCAAACGAAGAAAGAAGGCAAAAAGGAAAGCTTAAGCAAAAGTTACGAAACTTGGGCAGCATTTTTTATAAATTTACATTGGGGCGAACAAGCGCATATAAAATCGGGATAAGGATAAAAGACATACATACTTACATTAGATATAAATTAACTTTCGCAGGGAATGATGCAGCAAAGTCGTCGCCAATTGGTAAATAATGGACTTGCCTGCCTTATTATTAACTGGCAGGCTTTTTGATCTTCTAAGCAAATTACATGCTATAACGCGTACCCAACTGACACAACGGATGCACACCGGAGGAGTGAAAACATAGATTTCTGTGTTGTTCCTCAGATCTCAGATATCTGTATCTGAATGTAGAATGTGTAACACTTTCAATTTGGGGACAACTAAATGGCCGCGTCGTTCGCAACATTTGTAATTCACTTTGATTAAATATTGTACGGAGAAGACAGGGACTACAAAAACTAGCTCCTTAAAATGCCCCACCCATTTACAACTGCGAATTGAGATGCCCTCAAAAGAGAAGCCACTTTCGCAGAGAAGGAAGTCTTAGAAAAGTCACAAAGTCGAAGCAGCAACGGTAGTCCGGGATTCGATCGGACAAGAATGCGCAAAACAAAACAAGTTTGTGATTTTCGGCAAGTGCATCGTGTTCTCTGGCAGGATATGAAACAATCAGTGCCAGCTAGTGGAAAAGGAAGTGTTGCTGTCAACCTCTACCACCTCCCGCTAAAATTCAGCACAGCAACAATCTATTCACTTGTCCTATAGGGGCCAAAAATGTGAAATGTGTGAGTTTATTGTGGCTGTTGTGCAATGTAGTTCCACGGCCATCTTGTGGACGCTATGCAGCCTGCTTCTAAGAGATTCTGAGCTAAGTCTGTGTCTGCTTGACTATTGTCTGCTCTTCAGCTGCATTCTCAGAGTTTATTAATATGGCAAATTGAAATTTCACGCTTTGGTCTCTGACGACTCTATTTTGTGTGTTGCAATTGCACGGATTTCGCCCTAAGAAATGAATTGGTATTCGCATTTTCCTTTGCATGTTGCATGGAATACCCTGATTGCATTTTGATTTATTTACTCCTGCTCTAAATTAATAAATGTATGTTTTAAAAGATGCGGTGCAGTTGTCTAAATCTTCGCATAGTTTAAGAACAACATCCGAAATAGAAAACAAGATAGAATGCCATAGTCGCCTCGCGATATTAGGATACCCGTTACTTAGTTTCAATGTGTTATAAACAATGGGGTATAATAACAATATTAGTGCAATCGATTAGGTAATGAAAAAGGTAGCTTGATAAACACAGAAAAATTTTTATATACAACGAGCTTAAATATATCTTAATAAAAACAAAAGTTTTTTTCATATTTAGTTAGAATGAATACTGCGATTTATGCTGGCCTTAGTGAAGCCTGTGTTAATCATGACCTCCCTCTTTAAAAACTGGACAAAGTATTATCTGTTGATAGCCTCGGTGTTCTTTCTGATATGTTTCGCACATCACATATCAGCTAATGTTAATAAGGAAAAGAATGAACTTATTGTATTGTCCAGAAGTCTAAGCAAATCTCTTATACTTAACCTAGCGCGTAAGTTCTATGTTTTCGGCAGTGCAGCCCATGATACAATTATATAAAGTAGTCTCGTCGGCAGCAGAAGAGTCTTGGGGTTTAAAATGGCCAAAAATACAAATAAACAAATAGATTAAGTATTATTTCAAAGTTTTATTTTTAATAATTTTTATTTCCTACTAACCGTTGTTTTTGTTGATGTATACTTATTTTTTTTGTTTAAATTCTTAATTGTCATGTAGATTCGTATCTTAATAATAATTGATTCAAAATTCATTTTGGTCATTGGTCACACAAGGGTTAACAATTTCGAAAAAATTCGTCTGCAGACAACCTAAGACCTAAGACCTCAAAAAACGACGAGCTCTGCCGCCGACGAGACTACCTTATATTATTGTATCATGGTGTTGTTTGAAACCGATTTCACCGAAATCACGCAGCCAAGCCTTTTCGCGTATTGCACATTCCAATGAATTGCTACGTTTATAAACTTGCCATTTGTTTCATTTTAAATATGAAGTTTGTTTCGATTTTACAATCCCTTTGTCTTTACCTTCTTCTTCATTCTACGATTACAGAAAAGTTTTAATTGAGTCTGTGCAAAAGCAGTTTTACTTTTTATTTTCTCTGCAAGAATATATTGGGTTTGTGCAAATGTATGTAACAGGCAGAAGGAGGCGTGGCAGAATAAAGTATATATATTCTTGATCAGCATCACAAGCCGAGTCGATATAGCCATGTCCGTCTGTCCGTCCGTATGAACAAACAGATTTCAGAGATGGTAAGAGCTACAAGTTCGAACTTCATCACAATCGACTACATATTTAGTCAGTCAATACATTAATCTTTTTTTTTGATACCACTCCACATCCTCCCACAATGAGGCAATACTTGGACACACCTCGCACTCCTCCTATGGCACTTAGGAACACCAAGTTTGGTACACAGGTTCCTAGAGACAGCATCAATGCAACGCAAAATTTTGGACTGTCACGCCCACTTTTGCCACAGGAACTAAAAAACTATTCAAGCTTCGATGCCGTTTTTAAAGCACTATAGTACAGTGCTGTAATTTAAAAGTCGTTTGCAGACAAATAATATCAAACTATCCTGAAAGTTGCATAAAAATCGGAAATCGAACAAAGAAAGAAAGAAAAGAAAAAAGAAAGAAAACACGTAACACAGTTTACATTTGAGAGCATAGACAATGCAATGAGTGCGAGCGAGACAGAAACATTCAAACTTATGTTCGAACTTCGAACGTTTTCGCTGCCTGTGTGGCGGCAGCGCTGCCCGCGCTCGCTGGCTGTGCCGACCACTGCTACATGTCAAAGAAGATTAAATACCCTTGCAGTCATGTATATGCTTTAATTTGGTTTCTTTCACCCGATTGTTCCTATGACAGCTATATGATATAGTAATCTGATTTTAATGTAACTTGGTCAACACATTGGGAATAATAACGATTGTTCCTATGGCAGCTATATAATATAGTTATTCGATCCGGATAAAATTTGGTGAGTATATGGAAAATAGTAAAGCATGCATATTGCGAAAATTTGGTTCAAATCGTTCAAGAGCGACTAAAAATTTGCGTACTAAGCATTTTAAGCATTTCCAACCGATTGTTCGTATGGGAGCTACCTAATATAGTAATCCGAACTTTCCGATTTTACCATGTGAACTGCGGCAGAGAAAATACACATCTGTACCAAGTTTCATCAAGATAGCTTTAAAACTGAGAGACTAGTTCGCATAGAAACAGACGGACATGGCTATTTCGACTCTATTACAACACTGTACTATTTTATTTAATGTCTTAAAAACGGCATTGAATTTGGAAAGTTTTTAAGTTCTTATGAGAAAAGGGGACGTGGCAGCTCAAAACTTTAAATGACATTGCATTTAGGCTGTCTCTGGGAACCTGCGTACCAAAATTGGTGCTCCTAAGTGCCATAGTTATTGAGTTATTCGCTAAAAAACACAAATTTTTTCGAGGTGTGTCTGGTTTTTTGCTTATTGCGGGGGCGTGGCAAGAATTTAAAATAAACTTGATCTGCGTACATCATAAACGGACTTTCATTCCGAATTTGGTGTCTCTAGCTCTTGTAGTTTAAAAGATCCAGGTGTTCATACTGTAAGGAAGTTTCTCAGGCCGGGGTATGTCTAAGTCCGAACCGTTTATTAGGTTGAGACTTCTGGTGAAAAGACGCAGTGGCGCGATGATGGGCTGGCCACTGATGATTGGGGAAGTGAACGAGAGTTTTTGGGTTCAATGGGGCTCGTGTTTCGGAAACAACAACCGAGTATCGGCTACGGTTGATGGCTCCGGATTCGCGGGGTTCGGGATTTCAATTCAGTAGGTGGAGTACAGGCTATCACTACTGAACCTCAACCTCGTGCTCCCACGGGACAGAAATGCCAACGATGAATCACGACTTCTTCGCGATAGGAGAGTACAGGCTGCTCCTATCGAGTAGTAGACACGTGTATCAAACGTTGCTGTTGCGCTGGCGCGGGGACGACTGCTGCTGCTACTGTACGCGCTGCAATGCATACGATGATTCACAACTTCTATGCGATAGGAGAGTACAGGTTACTCCCATCGAATAGTAGGCGCGAGTATCAAGCGTGGCTGGTGCACTGGCACGTGAATGACTAAGGCGACTGCTACTGTAAGTGGTGTGAAGCGAGCAATGAGTCACGACTTTTACGTGATAGGAGAGTACAGGCTACTCCCATTGGGTATCAGTCACGAGTATAGCACGCTGCCTATGTACGGGCACGTGCATCGCTGAGATGATCGGTGCTAGAGGGGTAACAATGAATGCGATGAATCGCGGCTTCCATCCGATAGGGGTGTACTGGCTACTCCTATGCGGTAGAATTCACGATCACCAACACTAGCGTGCACCACCAAGACGCTACCAGATCGTGGTCTTGGTAGTCGCCGGAGTGGAGTTGCCAATGTACGCTGCACGGGGGAGGGGGAACCAATAGAGAACTGACTGCTAGGGTAAACAGAACGCATACGATGAATCAGGACTTTCACTCAATAGAAGAGTAGAGGCTGCCCCTATTGAGTGGAAATCCGGATCACCAACACGAGCACGTCCCACGAGAGGCTACCAGATTGGGGTCTTGGCAGTCGCCGGCGTGGAGTCACTCACGTATGCACTGCACCGAACACCCTGTTTACTATTGCGCGTCACTGTTGTTTTATTTAATTAATTTGCTCGTCGTTGTTGGTTAATATGGCTTCTTGCGTTTCTTTTATTTATTTAATATCTATTTATTCATATGTATATCAGTTAAACGTGTGCCTATCCGCACACGCATAGTTTTATTTTCATTTATTAATCTTTTATTATTTTAAGCTCACCACGTGGACTCTTATGGTGGGCTCCCTAGCTTCGCTGTTCCAAGTTGTTGTTGTTGTCAATTTCCTGATCGTGTGGGGAGTCTTCGTTATCCTTGTCTTTCCGTAGTCCTGTTAATCCTTTGCGTATCCCGATGTCTCCCGTTGTTTCCACTTGTATTTTTTCCATGTGTTCCACTTGTGTGTTTTTGCTTCCGCGACTTTGCACAGTGCGTTCGATGCATCCACTCGATCGTAAGCCCGTTGGAAAAACTAAACTCCCGTCCCAATTAATGTAAGCGTCGATTGCCAAAGTTGTCCTCTGCCGACGTCGCTTCTTTTCGCTGCTCTGCCCTTGACACACATATTTTGTGCACAAATGCAGCGGTGCTTTTCCCGGCGTTGATCGCATTTGCCTACAATTTGATACTAGGCAGCGCTGCTTACGCCTCTGCTCATCTTTGTCGCGTGCCAAACTCCTAAGTCGACGCAGGCGGCCGCTTGCCGTCTCTTGTTCTCTGCCGCTATCGCCTCTGCTGCACTGCTCTGACGTAGCGGCTTGCGCTGTGTGCTTGTAATCGTTTTCGTTGCTGTGACGTCAGCCATGCACTTGTATGCGTGCGCTGTGCAGTGGCCGCTCTCGCTCTCTCTCTCTCTCTCTCTGCCCAGCCTCTGTTGATCCATGCATTGCACTGCGCATGTGTCGTCGCTCTTTGTTTTCGGTTCTTTATCTCCGATCCCGCTGTGTGTGTATGCGACGAGTGTACATTGTTCTTTGTCTAGCTGTCGTATTGACTGGCTGCTTCCAGTGAGAACATTAATCGCCGCTTCTCTTCGTACACTGCCTGCTGGCAGTTATGGGACTGTGCCCGTTTTAATCAAACCGTGCGCACTGGCAGTTTTCGGCCAGTACGCAAAATATATTGTGCGCTCATTTATGGGGCGTCACAATACAGACGGACGGACCGACGGACATTGCTATATCGACTCGGCTGTTGATGCTGATCAAGAATATATATACTTTATGGGGTCGGCCACGTCTCCTTCTGCCTGTTACGCACATCTCGCTTCTGACAAACTTAATAGACCCCCTTTACTCTTTTTTAAAGAGTACAGTGTCTAAAAATCGCACTGGAATGAGTACGTGGTCTTTAACATTCGGCTCTCTCGAATGTAGCCCTTACTTGGCTATTCTATTGCAAGCACTATCCATTGTAGTATCAGCATACCAATTTTAATAATGTATTTGGAAAGAAAAGTAGAGAATATTATGCGGTCGAGCTTGCCCGACTGTACTTTTCTTTCTTGTACTTATGTCAGGCAGATCAAGTTTATTTTAAATTGTTGGTCGGACGTGCTCTATCTGATCTATTGATCTGCTTGGGTTGTTTTTGGGGATATTAAAATCTTTACAACAAATGTTGATCAATTTCATAACTTTTGTATCCCCCTACTTACTAACAAGAAAGAAAGTACAGTCGAGCACGCCCGACCGTAAAATACTCTCTGCATTTTTTTCGCGATTAAATTATTAAAATCGGTCTAGAGATATTACAATGTGTAGTTCTTGCATTATAACACGTTGAAACAAAAACCATCTAAGCATAATCAAACATACATATGTTCGTATGCATGCGAATACACATACGAATACCTGTCTACCAAAATTGGTGATCCTAGGTGCCATAATTACTGAGATATTCGCCGAAAACACTGATTTTATCCGGTGTGTCTAGTGTGATATTGATCAAGAACATATATATACTTTATGGGGTCTGCCACGCCCCCTTCTGCCTGTTACACACATTTGCACAAACCCAATATACTCTTGCAGAGAGTATAAAAAACATTCATAAGTTTGGCCGATTTTTTCTATTGGCGCAATTTACTGAAGTGATCTGTGGCAGTATCGTTGACTCGATACATACATTCTCAAATATCGATAACTTTAATTTAGAATGTTCGTTCATTTTGAATAGTTCAATTATATCAGCTTAGTTCATATGAACACAAGCGACTCACAAGTGAACAATATAAGTTGAGAATAATCTGCGTTAATATTAGTTGTAAGTTTGAGTACAATAAAGCGAAGATATATTGTCGTCGACTTACAGATCTAATGTTCTCCAAATTTGGCATGGATGTATAGAATTATTATATGGACATTATGCGTACATTTTGTTGAGATCGATCGATTTCCGATACTAATATCTCATACTAATTACCAATTTTCGACTAACTAAACCTATTTTAACCAAGTTTGAAACGGATCTGACTATATCAAATAGTTCTCATAGAAGAAATCGGTCGATACTTTTATTTTTTATTGAAATAGTAAGTTTTTGTTGACCGGTTTTAACTAAACTCGCACATTATGCAAACATCACGAATGTAACAATCCTTATCGAATCTTACAGGTTGACAATGGCCTCTTATACTTGAAAAAGTATTCAAGAAGAAAAGGGGTTTATAATGCAGTTATATATGTTTTAGGACGATATTAGTTATGTAATGTAAGTTATGTTAATGTATATTCTAATATTGCATGAGGGGGCAAGGATATCCGCTGTTTTGGTTAATTACTTTTGACCAAAAGCATTTCATCCAGACGTGTTTGTGCAAACTGAAAGTTAAAAGACTTTCACACCTGCCAGTACAGAAACAAAACGGATTTTACAAAAAAAAAAATTGTATGATGAATTTCCTGAAGTGTCATTTTTTTGGGATAAAATGAGTCTTTTTTTTGGGCATTATAAATAAAACCGCTAGAAATAAAAAAAATTTCAAGCGAAACCAGTAGTGTATAATTCCTGCCTGATTTCACGAAGGTGTGCCCACTACCAGAGAGTTCCCACAATAGGTGACTTTCTTCTACTTATACTAAGTGTCAAGAAAAAGCCCCAATTAAAGTGAGAGAAATAAATACAATTGTATTAATTAATTAATTAGAAGTAGAATTTATTTTATAAATGAATAAATAAATAAATCACTTATCCGCACATTTAACTTCAAATATGCCCATTGACCAGAGGAGGATAGATAGGAGCAGTGACGAAAGTGCCAAAATATTTAACACAAAATTGACTGACAAACTTTTATTTTCTACAAACTGTGAACTATAGTGCTATTCTGGACCGCTGCTGGACTGTGTGGACTTGAGTGAACTGCTATTTTTGGTTGACTTCATCTATGTCCGCCGCAGGACTCGTTGTTCTTCATGACGACAGCTGTCGGGCTGGTTATTGTTGCTGTACTTCGGGTAAGTAAAGGAGGTCACTGAAAAGCGCAAATGCAGGGAGAAACAAATAAGAAAGGCTTCAGTCGAGTTAGCCGACTGTAAAAGACCTCGTACTCAATCTAGTGCACATTTTTTAAACGAATTTTCCATTTTCGACCGATTTGTTTTCAATTTATAGGCTATACATTCCGATCCAGACCAATCTTGGTGAGGATAGGTATAAAAGTACCATACACATATTGTGTCGTTTGCAAGCTATGATATTAGGATCGTGGCAACAATTAGGAATAAGCTTGATCTGCTTACACTTCGGACAGACTTGCATTCCGTATTTAATGTCTCTAGGTCTTACAGTCTCTGAGTTATAGATGGTCATGCAGACGGACGGCCAGACAGACAGACGAACATTGCTATATCGACTCAGCTGTTTAAGATGATCAAGAATATATAAACTTAACGGGGTGGACCACGCCTCCATCTCCCTGCTAAGCTCATCTCGCGTCTGACAAACCTAATAGACCCCTCTACTCTTTCTTAGAGTACGGGGTCAAAAAACTAACCATTTTTGTGGTCTTGTAGTCGTTGTCGTCTCGTTGTTGGTTATAAATGAACCAGACACCAACCTCGCAGGACGATTGTAGCCCCTTTGTGCCTCTCTTCTTGCTGTTTATGGTCATTCGTTGTTCGCGCTGATTCGGCATCCTTTGCTAGGCTTGTTAAGCACCATGATAAACTGCACTTGCTTGATGTACTGCCACCTCCTAGCTCCCACTTCCAATTCTCGACAACAACAGCTTTCTCCTTCTAACAAGAGCTAGGGTTTCACAAACAGCCACTCCTATTGCCTGTGCATTTGAGCTTCGGGGTTCATTTTACATTTCTCGCTGTCATTAGTTGTGTCTGTTGCTCTTCTTCTATTGATGGGATCGGATTGGTTCTAGTTTCATCTCAAAGTTAATTTAAGTGTAATTTGCAACTCTATGTTTGTATGTTTTTATACCCTGAAACACCAAATTTGGTACATAGACTACTTTAATGTACCGGTAGATCATGCTTAATTTCAATTTATGCGATAACTTGAAAACTAATAAAGACATCGAGACCACATATTATGAGTAAAGTGAGGGTATGAACGCCCTGATATCCTAGATGGTAAAATAATTGAATCGGTAAAAAAATGCAGATGGTATTTCACGGTCGGGTATGCTCGACTGTACTTTTTTTCTTGTTATACTCTCTGCAAGAGTATATTGGGTTTGTGAAAATGTATGTAACAGGCTGAAGGAGGCGTGGTAGACCCCATTAAGTATATATATTCTTGATCAGCATCACAAGCCGAGTCGATATAGCCATGTCCGTCTGTCTGTCCGTATGAACAAACAGATTTCAGAGATGGTAAGAGCTACAAGTTCGAGCTTGGTCTCAATCGATCACATATTTAGTCAGTCAATACAAGAATCTTTTTTTTTTCGATGCCACGCCCCATTCGCCCACAATGAGCAAAAAACCAGACACACCTCGGAAAAAATTGGTGTTTTGGGCGAATATCTCAATAACTACTGCACCTAGGATCACCAATTTTGGTATGGAGGTTCCTAGCGACAGCGTTAATGCATTGACATTTAAAATTTTTGACTGCCACGCCCCCTTTTCCCACAATTAATAAAAGTAATTCTCCACTTTCGTTCCGTTTTTAGGCGTTTGTTAATATAGTACAGTATTGTAATTTATAATTCGTGTGAAGACTAACTATATCAAACTATTCTAAGAGGCGCATTGAAATCATACTATAAACAAGAAAACTAGAAGGGTTACAACATTGATAACTGAATGCAATACCATGTATGAGTGCAAGCGAGACAGAAACATGCAAGCACATGTTCGAATGTTTTCGCTGCCTGCGTGGCGGCAGCGCTACCCGCAGTCGCTGGCCGCGCTGAATACACACATACATACATACATGTATATGCATCATATATTGTCATTCGTGTGTGTATTCGCATACAGACAAACATCTGAATGTTTGATTATGCTTGCATTGTTTTTGTTTCAACGTGTTTTAATGCAAGTGCGAAAAAATGCAGAGAGTATTTTACGGTCGGGCTTGCTCGACTGTTCTTTCCTTACTTGTTTTGCTTGTAACTTCCCACTAAAAACAGTTGGCAACACTGATATTCGCCCAAAAGTGAATTTTTTCTGATGTGTGTCTGATATTAAGTTCATTTTGGGCAAATGATCCGTAGCATCCAAAAAAAAAAGATTTTTGTATGCAGTCGATACTGACTGAATTCTTACTTGTATGTCTTAACATATCTTAAATCTGTTTGTTTATTGGACGTTGATGTACTAACGGGACAGTACATTCAAGTGGCCTAGCAACACCAAGCAACGAGCTTGTTAGCGCGCGGAACCCTGCAATTAATGCAGCCACCTTCCCGCCCAACCGACCGACGGGCACACCGCATAACGTACGTCAAACGATAAACGAATTTATTTTTAGAACATAAAATGACTTAAAACAAAATACAACACATCTTAAATTATTAAATTAATTTGATTAAAATCTAGACAGGTGACAGAGAAGAGAAGTTCTTATTAAGGGGGTAGAAAGTTTGTTGTAGTTACTACATAGGACTCGGAAAGGATTATGAATGAAAAAGTTGGTAGAACAAGGTTGAAGAACTACGAACTACTACGATAGGATGGTAAGCGTATGTTAGTATTCCAAAAAGAAGAAATTGTTTTTGTACAGATTCTATTCTCTTCTGATGAATCCTGTATTGAGGTGACCAAATACAAGATCCATATTCAAGAATAGGCCGTACCAAGGCAGTAAAAAGTGTTTTTGTTAAATAGGGATCGTTAAATTCTTTTGACCAGCGCTTTATGAAGCCCAGGACACTAAAAGCACGATTTGTAATTGAAAGTACATGCTTATCGAACTTGAGCTTAGGATCCATAAGAATACCCAAATCAATGAGCGAATCAATTCTGTTAAGAGAGCTGCCATTCAGAATGTAATTATTATAAAAGGGGAGGCGTCTACTGAAGGACATTACGTTACACTTACTAAAGTTAAGATTTAATAAATTAGCTTGACACAAGCTATTTGAAAGCTACATAGATCAGATTGTAGCCTGGTCCCAAGAAGAGACTCTGCAGACGAAACACACAGTTTAACGTCGTCGGCATTCATGAGTACACGTGAGTAACTGATCGCAGAAGGCAGATCATTTATGAACAATATAAATAACAAGGGACCGAGATGTGAAACACCCGAAGTAACTTGAACAGATTTAGACAAAGTGTCTTTAAAATAAACCCGTTGTGTTCAAGAACTTAAGTAAGTAATTTGAAATCCAAAGAGTAAAGTTATTGGAAAGACCCAAAAGATTGAGCTTGTGTATTAATAGGCCGTGATTAACGGAGTCGAAAGCCTTGCTAAATTCTGTGTAAATGACGTCAGTTTGCAATTTTCTCTCAAATGTGGGAAGAAAGTCGCGACTGACATGGTTATATCGGCTCGACTTACGCACATTTCACTTCTGACAAACTTAATATAACCCTCTCCTCTATTTTAGTGTACGGCGTCTAAAAAGGACGGTTGAACCCAAAATCGGACAAAAAATTTTAAAAAGCAAGAACAGTATAAAGCATTTTTTTTTGGTTTTTCAATTATACAAAACTTCAAGTAAGCGTATGTCAGTATCTTAAAGGCAGAGCTTTCGCAAAATGGACAAAACGCCAACACTGATTATAACTGTCCTTACTTTGTCTGTTTGGACAACTAAAGCCTATGCTTCCATCGGGCAAATCGGTAAAAAAATTGTGATTTGTATGATATGATTATGCGAACTAGAAGGAGTACGGGGTCTTCACAGTCGGATCGGTGGACTGTAGCATTTCTTTCTTGTTTTTATTACTTTGATATACACCTAACGTCTTCATCCCAATTAATTTTTTTACTTAAGTTGTGTTTTACACGAAGACACCAGTTGCAT
This sequence comes from Drosophila acutilabella, assembly GCA_035046005.1. Lineage (NCBI taxonomy): Eukaryota > Metazoa > Arthropoda > Insecta > Diptera > Drosophilidae > Drosophila > Drosophila acutilabella. The sequence goes on along the minus strand of JAWNOK010000026.1, from coordinate 810,267 downwards.
AATTAATAAATTAAAAATTCGATATATGTATGTGTATTTCTACATTAGGACTTCTTATTTTCTTAATCTAATTTGTCCGTAAGCTTTTCTGCGCCAATTAGCTACAGTTTACCGTGGTTTCTTTACCTGTACATGCCGACAACATGACAACAACAATACTAATTAGCAACAGAATAACAAGCTTAGGTGCTTGACACTTGGTCTTAGACTGCCTTGCTTATACACTACCAACAGCATTATTAGACGGGGGCTCACAGTACTTTACAGGGCTCTGCACCACTTTCTCAAATTTTTCAGAGTGCTATCATAAATACAGTGCGGCCTGTACCCAACCAGACGATGTTGTGCTAATTTAAATTTATTGGCATTAAATTACGTCGAGCAGGCAACGCCTCAGCTTTAGCTGCATTTTACCGGAGTGTGGCATGTTGGGATGGTTTGGGTAAAGTCATACTGGGGAAAGACATGCCTGTTTCGTTGTTGGATTGTTGAGTTCTGTTGGCTGCGATGGTTGCAATAATTTATTGCAATTGTTTGCATTGTCACTAGCAGTTTGGATATATGATGACTGGTTTCTTCGTTTTTAAGCGAGTTCTTCATTTTTGGGATCAAGCACAGAGTATTTCTGGACTCTTGTCTTAGATAATGTTAATATTTTTATGAGAGTAAAACAATATCTTTTATACTTTTGAATTATTAGAATTATAATTATTTTGATGGACCTACAGTAGTAAACTGGTAAAAAAAATCAGCCCTCGGACAAAAAACTACTGAGAATAAATGAGAAAAGCACCCGATGGATTATTTAAATTTTAAGTTTTTTAGTAGTGGTTCATTATAAATACCATGTTTGACTTTTTTTTTGAGAACCTCACATGAAATTCTTTCCCTTCTGGGCAACGAACGTTTCGTTGGCCATCGTTGGAAAACAAATTAATTTTTGTTTCGTCGCTCCACAGAATATTTCGCCATTTCCGCTCACCCTCTGGACCGCTCACCCTCGTGCAGACAAACAAAATCTTTCCGCTTCCTGGACAGGTTTGAGTAGAGGAATTTCCTGGGCAATTCTTCCAGGTAGTTTTGGGTCCACTAATCGCCGTCGGACAGTTCCGATGACACTACGTTCCCAATTTCGTGTGCATTTGCCCTGGACGATATGAAAGGATCACGTTTTGATAAAGAAGCTGTCACGAAGCTGTCGAACAACTCTCTTCTCTTCCGATGTGCAGTGTGATACCTTCTAATTTGTTACAATTTTAAGGTAATAAAAATACACGATTTTGTCTACTACTATATCGTATAGCTCCCATAGGAACAATCGGTCAAACATTGAGTAACGGGTATCCTAATGTCGCGGGGCGACATGGCATTCTTTCTTGTTTTTGACTTGGATCCATCCTTTCCCGTATTGCACCTCGTTTCCTTCATGAAGATCCATATCACCCGACTTTGGAATTGTTGAAGGAATTGCCTACGCATAAGGGAGAATCTAGCTCTAGACCTAATATGCGTATTCGCCAGTTTCTAAAAGGCTGATTTTAACAAATTAAATCAGCTTTTATCTCAAACTGATTGGACGATGCAGTCAAATTTTTTTTATGATACGTTGAATATTCTATTTGACATTTGTGTTCCTTCTGGTGTTCCAAGTACGTCTAAAAAACCTATTTGGTTCACAAGTGAACTAACTCGTTTGAAAAACGTAAAAACTAAGTTTTATAAAAAGTTCAAGGCTCATCCATTGATCTTTCTCGTTATATTACTGTTGGATTTGATTTCTCTGCATTGAACAGCTTGTGCTATAGGATTTACCTTTGAAGTTGCGGCCAGCAGTTTCGAAGAAATCCCAAACCATTTTGAAACTCCGTCAATGCGAAACGCAAGTCATCAACACTTCCATCTTCAATGGTCTTTGAAAACAAGTGAAGTTAATAACATCTCAATTGCAACATCTTTGTAGATCTCTTGTTTCACCTTGTCAGCATGGGTTTATGAAATGTAGATCTACTACCACTAACTTATTAGATTTCACTTCAATTATAATAGATGGGTTCCAAAATAAACTACAAACAGATGTCATTTACACTGATTTTAGCAAGGCTTTTATTCTCATTCTCTTTTATTTCACAAACTTAATTTCCTTGGTTTTACAGATAAATTGATTCTTTGGATTGCGAACTATTTATGTTCTAGAACTCCAAACGTTAATTTTAATGTCTCATTATTCAAGCCTGTACCTCTGGGGTTCCCCAAAGAAGCCATCTTGGGCTTTTACTTTTTTCTATATTCATAAATGATTTGCCTTCTGCAATATGTAATTCCTGGGTTCTGATGTATTCGGTAATGTAAAGCTTTGTTTATCACGAATTGATTCTTGCCTGAGTCACGGAATATAAAGTGATCTCAACACATTTCAAGCCTGGTGTAAAGTTAACTATATCTAAACTTCAATATATGTAATGTCTTTTAGTAGGAGAATTCCTATAATTAATAACTATTCTCTTAACGGCCAACCTCTTCAGAGAATAAAGTCGGTCAATGATTTGGGTATCCTTTTCGATCCAAAACTTAAGTTTGAAAAGCACATCTCTTTCGCTGCTAATCGAGCTCTTGGTGTCTTATACGCCCTATTCTTAAATATGGATCGCGTGTTTGGTCTCCCCAATACACGATACACCAGGTCAGAATAGAACCTGCACAATAACAATTTCTTCTTTTTGCCCTTAGTTGCCTACCTGGAATACTAATATTCGATTACCCTCGTATCGTAGTAGACTCTTGTTAATAAACCTCCCTCCTCTTGCGGACCGCAGAACAATGCTTGGCATAGTATTCTTACATAAACTTTTCAGTGGAGAAATTGATTCCTCCTATCTGATTAGCCGAATAAGTTTCGCGGTTCCGATCCTGCCTACTAGAAACTTTTTTCCTTTGTCCCTTCAAACCTGTATTACTAATTATGCTCCATTTCGTATCTTATTTACTAACTATAAAAATTGTTCTCGTTAGTTTGTGGAGCCATTTATTTGTTCTCACTTAGAACGTCACTTCTCTCTTATTTATCTAATTATTCTAGATAATATTCTTTGAGTGTTGAATGTATTGTATAGTACTACGTATTCTTCTAATTATTAATTTATAAATTAATAATATAATTTATAATTAATTAATTTCGAGTATCGTCCATGCGCAATCCGTTTTCCGCGCAATCATTAATCGCCGCGTTACTAACTTTTTATACTTTTTGTTGTGGTTAGTGATTTTCTGGGGTTTTCCTAACCCTTGCAACTTGTTTTTACTTGTTTTTCATTTTGCAATACTCCCCCAGTTCACGTAATCATATATGTCAATTTTAAATTATAATAATGGTTACATTTATTATTTTTAAATTTAATTTTAATCTTAATTCTTGAAAATGTAATATTAACGTTAATTCATATTTCTTTTTTGTCGACTGTTCATAGTCTGACAATAAATAAATAATAAATACCACTCGCTGCCAGGTGGAGCTGCTAAGTGGAACCTTTTGTCCCTAACTTATTTTTTACCTGTATGTCTGATCTAGAATCGTAACGTTTGTTTTTATGTCATTCTTATTAAATTAAAGTATTGTCGTGATAGTTCATGCCGAAACAAAAACAACAAACGGTTCTATCAAGATATCTAGCTCACATTAAATAGTGCGTATTTGAATTTTCGGATTAAATGTTTATAGTTTCCGTGACCTGATTTTTTTTAAGTTTTAAAATTCAATTTACGAAGTTTCGCTGAAACTCTTCGATGCTTTAATGAAAGATAAGGTCAGTCTAATCAATTTGTGGTCATGCCCATAAACATAACCAATATTCAAAAAAATTTAATAGTCACACATTGGTCATAATAAGCTAATTTCATTAGAAACAGATTGGATTTTCAGCTATATTCTATTAAAAGATTGTCATCATAAAGATTAGTATACATTCCGAAGGAAGATGACAGTCCAATACACCTTCTCAGGTTTGCCTATTGGTCTACCCTTAATTTGATTTTTTAGATTTATTATGAGAGTCTTTTAGCTTTGGTTAACGCACATTTTGTTTCTTATCAATCTAATAGAACCCTGTACTCTTTTTGACAGGAGTCAAGTGAAAAAAAACTGGTTTAGCTGAATAAAGATAGTATCACATTGTGTTTATTACATTCGCTATGATTAGGCGGCCTTTAATAGGTTCAGCAAGAGTTTTATCTTTGATGAAATTATAAATTTATTCGTTATGTATACGTCATACAAAAATAAATAGGTCGCAAGATTAGCATTAAATTACTGCATATCTGGAAGGCTTAGCTACATCATTAACTACGTATTTGTATGAAAAGTAAATAAATTTTGGTTTGCTTAGTTTCCTATAAATTTATGTAGTTATTACAGATTGTGGTTGTGCGTGTTTGTTGACATTATATTTATAATTTTTGGCTGTTCTGTCGTTGTCGACCAATGGCAGCTACACATTATTTCCATTTGATTGTCGGCGTCGCCTGGCGTATACAGTTAGTCATGCATAGACTGAAAAATTCTGTATTGTTGAATTTTAATTGAAATTATAACAGCCTAATTATGCAAATGCTGTTTATTGTATAATTTTTCATGCAAAACACAGGCAGCAGCCGGAATCCACAAAATACAACACGAAATATATGATGTTTTGTTTACCTTTTTGTATTTTTTTCATGCCCGCTTTTTGTTAATGTTTTTCAACAGTTTATAGTTTACGTGTTTACAAAAATTTTAATTTTTGCCAGTTTATTATTAAACTTGTAAGGTATTTTGAAAAAGGGAATATCGATTATGCATGTAATAATAATGTGGTTTAGTAATTATAATTTAATTATATTAAAGCTAGTTATGTCATACATCGATTAAGTAGGGTTATCTAGGAAAAGTATCGATTATCGATTAGTGGTCAGAACTTTCGGTACGGAATACATTAGAATAAGACTCAAGATCTGTCTTCTTTTTCCGGTAACTGTCATGAGATGCAGACGTGATCTTCCGATAAACCAACCATCACATTAAATTCAACTATAATACATTTTTTACGTTTAGAAACTGTCATGTACTGTACTTCGAAGTAGTCATCTCATCTAAAATTAAGATTATTTTATAATTTAACAGGTGATTTTTGTGATGGAATTGAGATTAAGTTCTCTATAAAACTGGGATCAAACGTATTTCATTAAAATTTTGTTGATGTAGGAAAATACTAACATTTGAATATTTGCATACCATTGCTTAAGAAGTGTTACTGGCCATTAATGACATTAATTATTAATGGCAAATAAATTGCGTGTTCAAATTTCCGCACAGCTAATACGCATAAATGGACTATGTAGCTCTGCAGTGGCCACGAGTTGGGATCATTCGGAATCTGAATTAACCCTCGTGTGCATGTATATGAGAGAACCGTGCAAGTGTAGCCATTAAATGACATAAAATATATATGTATTGTGAACACAACTCCCTCTCACTAATGACTAATATTTATACCCGTTGCTCGTAGAGTACAAGGGTATATTGTAGTCGTTGGAATGTATGTAACAGGCAGAAGGAGGCATGGCGACCCCATAAAGTATATATATTCTTGATCAGCATCAATAGCCGAGTCGATTTAGCCATGTCCGTCTGTCCGTCCATTCGTCCGTCCGTCTGTATGAACAAAAGGATCTCAGCAACTATAAGAGCTAGAAAGACCCGAGAGGTCGCAGTACAAGTTCGTTTTTGTTTTTTGACACGCCCACTTTGGGGCGTTCTATGTTCATATAAACGTAAAAGCTGGTGAAAATAGCATGTTTTAGTATAGAAAACTTTTTTGTTAGATACGTTATCCAAACTAAATTCACATATGATGTACACATGGCGTACATATACTGACAAAGTTTAATCCAAATCGGACTACTGTATCGTATAGCTCACATAGGGACAATCGGTCAAAGATTTGCTTTTAGTGTGAATTAATATGAACATTTTCTGTATTTACCAAGCAATCTTAATAAAACTGACACAGAAAAAATTTATCAAAAACATAAATGTACTGACCAAGTTTCATCAAAATCAGACTACTATATCGTATAGCTCCCATAGGAACAATCGGTCGAACATTGAGTATCAGGTATCCTAAAGTCGCGGGCGTCTATAGCGTTCTCTCTTGTACATACATATATAACATGGTGGTTTAGATTGTCACAAGCAAAATGCTCTAAATTGGAGAAGATATATTGGTGTTTTAACAAATTAACAATTGTCAAATAATAAGAAAGAATTATTCAATTCGATAAACTAATAATTTAGGCCCTTAATTTAAAAACCGATTTTTTTTGTTACTAAGAGAGAGGTCTCAGATGGAATTAACGCTATACATTTAATTGACCACAATATAGTACTACTCCTATCTTAGCTCCTGAATGAAGTGTTAATATTGTAATGAACTCCCGAAATTTCTGTTTAAAAGTTTCAAAACTATATTTTATGTAAATATATTTAAAAGTTTGTACAAAAGTCGACCAGGTTGTTGGTATATCGTTTTTCTTTTGTTTTTGTGTTGTGTTGCAAATATGGCGGAATAATGCTGTATATGAATCGCGCATTGAAGCAATGGGCTCAGGCAAGCGTTTCCAATAAAGTGGGTCCCTCCACGGATATGCGCTCCCTTCCCGTTGATGTCGCGTAAAATGTGCAATGGGGCGTTGTGTAAATATGTGCACATAAATATTATGCGTGATATGCATTAAAATTTATGCAAAAATACAAATTGCCCGCTGTCAAATGGGAATCTGGCATTAAAATTTTAAAAGAGACTTTAAGTTGGTCAATAGACCACGGACAATTAAATTCAAATCTCTGGAAAACTGTATGTGTAATATATACACAAGTGTCACAACTTTTTATCGACTGATATGTAATGCAAAATGTCATAAAAAAAAAATAATAATAACTGACACAATGACACTGCGGCAATCAATGAGAAATGCAAATATTCCGTATTCATTAAAATTACTTTAATTTAACCCTATCTTCGGCTAGCCGAATGACCGATTATTCCTATGGATTTTAATGAAACTTGATCAGCACTTCGCTCAATAGACATAGAAAATTTTCATACTAAGCATTTTAACCGATTGTTCCTATGACAGCTAAATGATATAGTTGTTTGACCCAGATGCAATTTGGTCGGCAGATGGAATATGATAACAAATTCATATTGCGTGAATTTGGTTCAAATCGTTCAAGAGACAGAAAATTTTAATACTAAGCATTTTCAGCATTTTCAACCGTTTGTTCCTATGGCAGCTATATGATATAGTGGTCCGATCTGGATGAAATTTGTTTTGCACATGGGATTTTATGCCAAATGCATATAGAGCAAATGTGGTTAACATAGCTCAAAAAAAATTTTTTTTTTATCCGATTGTTCCAAATGATCTGCGTGCAATCTGTGCCAAGTTTCATTAAGATAGCTTTAAAACTGAGAGACTAGTTCGCATAGAAATAGACGGACAGGCGCGCAGACGGACATGGCTATATCGACTCGGCTGTTGATGCTGATCAATAATATATATACTTTATGGGGTCTGAAGCGCCTCCTTCAATGCGTTACAAATTTCGTGACAAAAACAATATACCCTCTGCAAAAGGGTATAAAAAAGTTTAGCTTACAGAAATTTACATATTGAAGACATCAAGCCTGTGTTCCGGTTTGTGTGTCAATGAGATCTAATAACCTGATTCACCTTACCTTACTTATGATGTTAATTTTTTCAAGTGTAAAGTTCGATTTTAAGGTATCTAAAGACTATTTACCTCTTTTTTGTCAACTGAACCTGACGGAGTCTCAGGCTGTGTGCTAAGAAACTGTGCAGACGGCCTTTTAAAGACCCTTTATAAACTATTAACGTTGTCCGGTTAATCAAGCTGTTTCCCTTATGTTTAATAATCATCTAGCGATATTCCGTTTCACAATTTTCTTTTGTCTGCAACTATTATAATATATAAACTGAATCTTATGGGACTTCCTGATAACTTCATTCTTTGGATTTCGAATAAATTTATTATTTATTATTATTTAAAGTTAAGTTACTTCGGGTGTTTATCAAGAAAGCCACTTGGCCTTTGTAAGTTATATTGTTTATATATGACATGCCATCTGCAATCTGTTACTCCTCGGTACTAATGTATTCCGACGACTTAAAACTCTGTGTATCGGCTTTTTATAACAAGGTTGCAAGCTGATATTTACAGCTTTTAAACATGGTGTCAATCTAATTTATTTATTTATTAGAGTCTGGCAATTCTACCGACCAAACCGGATCCTTTTCAGAATAATAAATTTTTAATTAATAACTTATTCTGTATAACTTTGTTAAGTAAATAAACAAGAAAGAAAAGTACAGTGGAGCACGCCCGGCCGTAAAATACTCTCTGCCTTTTTTTTCCGATTATATTATTAAAATCGGTCTAGAGATGTTACAATGTGTAGTTCTTGCATTAAAACTCGTTGAAACAAAAACCATCTAAGCATAATCAAACATATATCTGTCTCTCTTTATGCGAATACACATACGAAAGACAATATATGATGCATATATGTATGTGTGTGTGTATTCAGCGCGACCAGCTACTACGGGCAGCGCTGCCGCCACGCAGGCAGAGAATACATTCGAACACGTGCTTGTATGTTTCTGTCTCGCTTGAACTCATACAAGATATTGCATTCAGTTATCAATATTATAACGCTTCTAGTTTTCTTCTTTCTAGTGCGACTTCAATACGCCTTTCAGGATAGTTTGATATATATAATTATAAATTACAATACCGTTCTATGGTGACAAATGCCTAAAAACGGAACGAAAGATGAGAATTATTTTTATTAATTGTGGGAAAAAGGGGCGTGGCAGTCAAAAATATTAAATTTAAATGCATTTACGCTGTCACTAGAAACCTTCATACCAAAATTGGTGATCATAAGTACCATAGTTACTGAGATATTCGCCGAAAACACCGATTTTTTCCGAGGTGTGTCTGGTTTTTTGCTCAAAAACAAAAATCTTGTATTGACTGACTAAATATGTGATCGATCGAACTTGTAGCTCTTACCATCTCTGAAATCTGTTTGTTCATATGGACACACGGACAGACAGACGGACATGGCTATTTTAACTCGGCTTGTGATGCTGATCAAGAATATATATACCTAATGGGGTCTGCCACGCCTCCTTCTGCTTGTTACATACATTTGCACAAACCCAATATACTCTTGCAGTGAGTATAATAAATAATATTTATCATTCAACGCCAGTTTCACATCTAACTCGGGCCACTTTCACACTATAGTTAGCGTAACGTTATGTACTTCAGTTGGTGTAATCTACATTAGCCGTTCCAACTGTCAACCGCAGTGTGGTCCAAATGGTAGAGATTCCTGTAATTATTTGTGTGTAAACCGTAGGTCTGCGGCATATTTTATAAAATTTTAATTTAAATTTTTTACGTTTATAAATTTATATATTTTGATTTAAAAATTTAAATATAAAATTGTTTTATTTTTTTAAATTTATAGGTTAATTACAGCTTTATTTAAATATCAATTTCGAATTGAAATACTAGGTTTAAATTTACGAAAAAATTGATTTTTAAAGTAATACATGTGGGAAAATCTAAAATTCTTAAAGACGGGGTGTGGTTCAATTGGTAGCGTTGCGGTTTGTTGTTGTACATATATGTACGGAGTCGCTATTTTGAGTCCTGTCGAAAGTTGTGTTGTTAATATACTCTTATCATTTTTTAGACCCCGTACTGAATATCATCTACGCTAACGCATTAAACAACTGAATTGTTGACGAATAAAATATGAGAAAGGGCGTAATAGCATAAATTTTAAACGCGGCACTGTCAAAGCGAACGCATAATTGATTGAATTGTATTAATATAAAACAAACATAGCACAATATAATTAAACGGCTAAGATAAACATTGATTTAAATACGACACGTTTTTCGCCGCTCTGTGGATTTTAATTCGAATTGTTCATTGAACTGTATACACGCTGCAAACTAAGATAAATATATTCAATAATAATAATCAGATAGCAAACAATGCATTTTGTTTCTAAGCTCAGCATTCCACTTTGCCAGTAATTAAAAATGTAACAAAATAAATGAACAGAAATTAAAATGTAAATATTTGACCGTTTTCAAACACGTCATCGAAATTTTTAAACTATGCTTGTGCGTACTTTTATTGGTTTTGGGCTGTAATGTTTGCGTTGGTCTTCATGGTTGATTAATCATTGTAGTCCTTTAGCTGTAGAATTTCCAAGGTAAATTAATCAACAAACAATATGTATTAAATTGTAGTAAAATATTTACGGCGTCAATGGTCTTAGTTGTTTGGTTTTAATTGCTTAGGTCAAGTTGGTGATGCACTCAATAAATCTAAATTTTTTTTAGACCCCGTACTCTTTACAAAAAAATATTGGGGTCAATTAAGTTTGTCAGAAGCGAGATGTGCGTAACAGGCAGAAGGAGGCGTGGCCGACCCCATAAAGTATATATATTCTTGATCGGCATCAACAGCCTAGTCGATATAGCCATGTCCGTCTGTCCGTCTGTCTGTCTGTCCGTCTGTCCGTATGAACACCTGGATCTTTAAACTACAGAAGCTAGAGCCATGAAATTCACAATGAAAGTCCGTTATTATGTCAGGCAGATCAAGTTTATTTCAAATTGTTGCCACGCCCCTTACCGCCCCTGCAATGAGCAAAAAACCAGACACACCTCGAAAAAACGCTCAGTAACTATAGCACTTAGGAGCACCAATTTTGGTATACAGGTTCCTAGAGACAGCCTTAATATAACGACATTCAAAATTTTGAGCTGCCCCCTTTGCTCATAAGAACTAAAAAACTTTCCAACTTCAATGCCGTTTTTAAGGCATTAAATCAAATAGAACAGTGTTGTTATTTAACAATTGCTTAGAGACTTATTATATCTAACTATTCTGAAAGTGGCATCATCCTATATCAAACAAGAAAGCTTTCACGGTTCAAAGTTGATGTTATTTAACTGCAAAATCACTGCATGCGCGCAAAACATAAAAACAAACACAGAAACATACAAACATATGTTCGAACGTTTTCTCTACCTGGTTGGAGGCAGCGCTGCCCGGAGCCGCTGGCCGCGCCGACCAATGCTATACATACACACATATATATATGCACACATATATATAAGCATATAATCGGAAGAATGATAGAAGAGGGGTGTGGTGCAACTGGTAGAGTTGCAGCGCAATATGGAACCCTCGTATGGATCGCGGGTTCGAGTGCTGACGATGACAGTTGTTAATTTTTTTATTTTTAGACCCCGTACTCTTTAAAAAAGAGTAAAGGGGGTCTATTAAGTTTGTCAGAAGCGAGATGTGCGTAACAGGCAGAAGGAGGCGTGGCCGACCCCATAAAGTATATATATTCTTGATCAGCATCAACAGCCAAATCGATATAGCAATGTCCGTCTGTCCGTCTGTCTGTCTGTCTGTCTGTCTGTCCGTCCGTCTGTATGAACACCTGGATCTTTTAAACTACAAAAGCTAGAGACACCAAATCTGGAATGAAAGTCCGTTTATGATGTACGCAGATCAAGTTTATTTCAAATTGCTGCCACGCCCCTTACCGCCCCCGCAATGACCAAAAAACCAGACAAACCTCGAAACAATTTGTGTTTTAGGCGAATATCTCAGTAACTATAGCACTTAGGAGCACCAATTTTGGTATACAGGTTCCTAGAGACAGCCTTAATATAACGCCATTCAAAATTTTGAGCTGCCACGCCCCCTTTGCTCATACGAACTAAAAAGCTCTCCAGATTCAATGCCGTATGTCAAACAAGAGAGAAATTTCGGTTCAAAGTGCATGTTATTTTACTGCAAAATCACTGCATGCGCGCAACACATACAAACAAACACAGAAACATACAAACATATGTTCGAACGTTTTCTCTACCTGCTGGCGGCAGCGCTGCCCGGAGCCGCTGGCCGCGCCGACCAATGCTTTACATACACACATACGTATGTATATGTGCACATACATATATGCAAATAATCGGAAGAACGATAGAAGAGGAGTGTGGTGCAACTGGTAGAGTTGCGGCGCAATGTGGAACCTTGGCATGGATCGCGGGTTCGAGTGCTGACAATGACAGTTGTTAATTTATTTATTTTTTAATTTTAATTCAAAATGTAAATATTTAATTTTATTTTTTTTTATTTCATTTTAAAATTTTAATTTAAATAAAATGCACTACTATGGGAGTACGGGGTCTTTTACAGTCGGCTCGATCGACTGTAGCCTTTCTTACTTGTTTTTCTCTGTGTAGCCTTTCTTACTTGTTTCACCTAAGGCTGTAGGACAACATGCAAAAGGATTTGATAATTTTAGGACATTTTAAAGTGTTTGAAAATGCAGATTTATATTTTGGCCAGAAATACATTCGGGAGATGCAGCTCAACGTAAACGGATAAAGTAAAATAAAACTCTTGCGGCGCATGAAACTCAACTTCTATATTCGCAATCACACACTGGGTTTCTTGTGGTAAAACTTTAAATTGCAATTTAAGTCAATTCTCAAACAATTTGGACAAATATGAATTGGAATGGCAAAGCTAAAAGAATTTACGTTTGAATTTTTTTTTCTATAACATTGCGGAAATATTTCAATGTGCATATGACACAATAAATTGTCCAAAAACAACTTCAGAGTTATTTTATCTGGAATTCATATAATTAAATAAAATGCTCGCTTGAAGCAACTTGAACATGATTCAAAGGGCCAAATATATTACAAGCTTGTGTGAAAAACAATCAAATAGTTTAAAAAATTGCTTAATGTGCACACTTTTAATTACAGCATTCCTATCGCATCTCCATAGTCAAAAGAATATTATTCAAAACAGCTCAACAATACTGACACTTTATATTACCTTTATGAGTTTATTAATCCAGAAAATAAAATGGGAAAGCTTCCTGATTGTCAAACACTTTAAATTGTGTAATTAAACTTGGTCTAGAATGGGAGACTACATTATCATTTCTTAATACTTTAATTTGTTGTATATACGTATGTAACAAAATACGTGACAGATACATGTTAAATTTAGGGTGAATTAAATCTTAATTGATTTGCATGCTCCGTTTTTATTTCAATGATTTTTGGTCACTTAATCGATTTTTTTTCCTATTTAAAATTATTTGTTAGAAAAAACTTAAAGTTTTTCAGTGTTACTGCTAATAATTAAACTCAAACTCATCCAACGCATATTTAAATTAGTTTATCGCGCGCAACTACCGTTTGTTGAAAAAATAAAAGATTTGGTTTAGCTGTTGATGCCTCAGTTGCTGCAATCATTATGCAATTACAAGCGTCGCGAGACTCGAGCACCGTTTGCCTGGATAATAACTACATAAAACTGTTGCCTAAGCAACCTGGTGCACAAAGTTACAGGGAGGTCCTGGAAACAGGATGCCAATTAAGTGGTGTCGGCGATGAAAACAAAAAATTTAACATGGAAGCACCCGCCGTGGAAGGGGCAACAATGGCGGACCGTCGGCTTCGTCTTTTGTCTTCCTTACGCGTTGGTGGCGGCTGTGTAATATTTTTCTTTCATTGCTCGTCTAGCAGTTTGCCGCTTGCGACTTGGCACTTGCCGCTTACCGCTCACCGATGCCAGTTTCCGTTTGCTGCATGAAAGAAAAGCTCATAAAACTTTTTCAATTTCACTTTAATTTCGCCGCTGCATGGATCCAGAGCCTGGGAATGGGCCTTTTTTCTGCTTTCTTTATCTAGTAACAAAGGCATTTGATGGCTAGGCGTCGAGGGCCCTCTGTATAGGCGTTTTAGTTGTACGAGAATGAAAATTCAATTATATGCATTACTTTACTGGTATATGGTGGGATATATAGGAATGGCAGTCGCATAATCTTGTTGCAAAGATTTCGACACCAATTCTTGCTTGTCTCTTCGGCTAATGAAAATCGAATTAGCCGCTTTTTCCCGCTCATCAAAAAGTTTTTCCATTAAGCGTAAAAACACCCTCAGCGCGTCATCTTCTTGTACGTTCAATTTTTCGTTTTTTACATATTTACACTTAGCAAATTTGTTTTATTGCGCAGCTTAGCACAATTTATAGTTCCTTATAGTTGACCAGATAAACTGGCGACGGTCACTTGGACCCATACCTATCTCCCTCCATTTCTATAAATGTATGCTTATCCCAAACTCTTTGCTCACCTACAACGTTAAGCTTGAGTCTAATTTAAATCTTTGTTCCTAAATGACGTTACTTGTTGTCGGTTTAGTTTCATGTTCATGTTGTCCTCATTACTCTGTTGCGCCTGCCCTCATCAAATGTTAGTCTTAGCATAAACTTACCAAATTAATTTAACATATTACATATGCGCAATTTATACGATGTGCTTACCTATAACTGTTTTGGGCAGTAAGTCCTTTACTTGTCATTCAATAGGTGATAGTGCTGTTGATGTAGGACACATCTGATAATCAAGTTTCTTACTTTTTCTTACCCGTATTAATCAGCTCGTTATGTCAAGACAACCTTACGTGGCAGTTCTAGTTCCCTATGAATTACACAAAGCTGTTTATTTTTATACTATAGCTTTAGCTGTAAAATTGGGTATTAAATTTCAAACAGTTGTCTTACTCGTAACATAATGTCCAAGTCTCCAACTCTGCCGATCAATTCAGTCCTTATAATGGCTATGATTATTTAAGTATATTGCAGATAGAGAGCGAGGAAGAGCGGAACGTCATCGCGTCATAAACTAAATAATTGCGTTGCTTAACGGTTGTTGAAAGCTCAGGGGAGATGCGCTGCCCATCTGTGCGTAACATTCGACCGATAAGTGCACGGGAACTGGAAATGCAAAAGGAGGGGTGAAGGGCAGACGCACAGTTGGGTACATGAAAAGTAGCTTAACATTAGATAGAACTACATGCGGCACTTGTCAGTGAACTCAGTCATTGACAGACATTAATAGAACGCAGTACAGTGTTTCACTTCAAGGACTAAATCAATAGCTTTGCATTTAAAATTTTCTAATTTCTATGGTGAAAATTAGACAATTATTCACGGAGCGCTATTAATTTTTTTTAAAGAAAAATAATAAAAAAAAAATACTTTTACACTTAATAATATATTATCAATTTTGGCATTTTCATTTGTAATAATGCATTTTTCTCACTTCCAAAATCTTATAATATCAAACAATACTAAATTTATTTTTGGCAATACACTTTACTTTTAGTTTATGATCAATTATTTGATTTGAAATATTCTACCTTGTTGACTTTCGTACCAAAAATACTTATTGTCTTTGTTATAAAAAAAAAATTCATAATTTTAAAAGAATAAAATTAATATGTAATTTTCGACCCCGTGCTGAAAATTAGTTCAGGGGCTTATTATACTTGTCAACGGTGGAAGGAGGCGTATTCGGCCGTATCAAGTCTTTATAGCAACGTCCATTCATCCGTATAAATATCTGGTTATTTCCAAATTTAGACACGCCCCTTTACCGCCGCCGAAATTTTATAAAACTATTTTCATTACACTATAACTCCCAAACTACCGCAACCAAACTTACATATTATACACCATGTATCATGGTGTCATTATAACTATTCTCACTTAATTTGATCTGAATCGGGAGCTATATGATATAGTAGTCCGATCTGGATGAAAATTTATTTGCACATGGGATTTTATGCCAAATGCATTTGAAGCAAATTTGGTTAACATAGATAAAAAAAATTTTTTTTTCATCCGATTGTTCCTGTGGGAGCTGTATGATGTAGTCATCCGATCTGGCCGATTTTAACAAATGATCTGCGTGCAAAAGGAATTCACATCTGTACCAAGTTTCACAAAGTAAGCTTTAAAACTGAGAGACTAGTTCGCATAAGAACAGACGGACAGACAGACAGACGGACATAACTAGATCGACTCGGCTGTTGATGCTGATCATGAATATATATGTATACTTTACGGTCGGAAACGCCTCTTTTAATGCGTTACAAACTTCGTAACAAAACAATATACCCTCTGCAAGGGTATACAAATTTGTACAATTCAGAAAATTGTGCTTCAACTGTTTTTCGCACAAATTGAAACAGTTAGAGATATTGGTCACCAACTAATAATACTTTGAGAGTGTATAAATATTTAAAGGTTGAAAAATGTTTCAGCATCAGATAGATAGATACATTTGTGTGTAGATGTGTTTGTGTGTAAGCAGAAAAATAATACGAAATAATTGCTAGAAATAAAGTTTGTCCTTCAATGTACGAATGCCACAAGTTCTATTCAACTTTTTACACTTTCATCTACTTTTTTACATCACATTTAAAAGTTGTGCAAATTGTGTGGAATTTATAAATTTTTCTACGTTTGCAATATGAACGAATTTTCTGATTTTTATAATCTCTGCATGAGTATAATGGGTTTGTGCAAATGTATGTAACGGGCAGAAGGTGGCTTGGCAGACCCCATAAAGTATATATATTCTTGATCAGCATCACAAGCCGAGTCGATATAGCCATGTCCGCCTGTCCGTCTGTCCGTATGAACATACAGATTTCAGAGATGGTAAGAGCTACAAGTTCGAGCTTGGTCTCAATCGACTTTAGTCAGTCAGATATTTAGATTTAGATATTTAGTCAGTCGCCCACAATGAGCAAAAAACTAGACACACCTCGGAAAAAAGCGGTGTTTTCAGCGAATATCTCAGTAACTATGGTACTTATGATCACAAATTTTAGTATGAAGGTTCCTAGTGACAGCGTAAATGCATTGACATTTAAAATTTTGGACTGCCACGCCCCTTCCTCCCACAATTAATACAAGTTTTTCTCAACTTTCGTTCCGTATTTAGGCATTTGTTCATTGAGTACGGTATTGTAAATTATAATTATATATATCAAACTATCCTGAAAGGCGCATTGAAATCGCACTAGAAAGAAGAAAACTAGAAGCGTTATAATATTAATAACTGAATGCAATATCATGTATGAGTTCAAGCGAGACAGAAACATACAAGCACATGTTCGAATGTATTCGATGCCTGCGTGGCGGCAGCGCTGCCCGTAGTAGCTGGTCGCGCTGAATACACACATACATCCATACCGTACGTGTATTCGCATACAGCCAAATAGATGTATGTTTGATTATGCTTAGATTGTTTTTGTTTCAAGGTGTTTTAATAACTTAATCGGGAATAAAAGCAGAGAGTATTTTACGGTCGGGCGTGCTCGAGTGTACTTTTCTTTCTTGTTTTTTTTTTTTTAGCTCAAATTGGATTTCTTGTGCCAAACTCTGCAACTCAATTTTGTTTGGGATTATCGCTGATGTGCAATAAAATGAAATGCGCTAAAAACTTTTTAGCTGGACAATGTCGTTGTCATGAAGTTGAGTGTGATATACGATCCTTCTAATTACACTATGATACCCTGCAGTACTCATATGCCTTTATTATTAAGTGTCGAAGCTGGTCTAGAGCGCAAAATAATGGGCAAATTTAATGAATTTATTTTGATCCAACAAAGGAATCAATTATAAATCTGTGAAATAGGTTAAATAATATAGATTTTATAGTACAAATACATAATTCTTTGTGTGAAAAATTTACAAAATAGCCGCTGTCCGGGTTTACTATATCGTATAGCTCCCATAGAAACAATCGGTCGAACATTGAGTAACGGGTATCCTAAAGTCGCGGGGCGACTGTAGCATTCTTTCTTGTTTTTGCCTGGGATCAATAAATAAATTTTTTTAGTTTCTATATAATAACAGTAAAAGCCCTACGTAGGATTTGGCATGTGAACAAAAAGTTACAATTATAGATAATCGGGAAAAAATGCAGAGAGTATTTTACGGTCGGGCGTGATCGACTGTACTTTTCTTACTTGTTAAAGAGTACGGGGTCTAAAAATATAAAAACAAGTATTATCGAACATATATCAGTTTGTCTGTATGCACATTCAAATTCGCTTGACATTATATGTATGTATGTATACCATTGATTCCTTGCTCACACCGTATAATAGAAAATTAAGCTGATGACATATTGGCCTAAAGGATATATAGGAATACTACCTTGATCAAAAAGTTCCTGGATTTTATGTATAAAAATAACAATTCCATATATGTATACCATATTCAAAGAAGTCTCCACTGACTGCCACGCACATATCTCTAGCCTAAAATCGTGGACGGAACGTTCGTGCGTTATCCTTTTTAACAATTCTCAAGAATCTTATAGACTCCCAGAGGAAGTACTGTGTACTAAACTCAATGTTACTTTTCAAAAGATGATGAAATTACTATTAATTATTGATATTTAATATTAATATATTTTATTTATTTGGGCATTTGTGAGAACGTCAATTTTAATTAGAACGAACTAAGACATTTATATTGAGTTTATTTTTTGCTCTGTAAACACGTCTATTAGCAAATAAAGCAATTTCAAAGAGATTTAGCAACATAAATTACAAACGTTAAACGTTAGCTTCTTGGCGCCACGCCCATCTAAACAACCATTTATCCCCTCACCCCTGGCCCTTCTCTCGCCGCCCTTTCTCATTCGCTCTGTGACCTTTTTGGCAACATTAAAAGTGATAATTTCTATCCTCAGAGAGCCACTTGCAAAGCTTTTATTATTTAATTTTCAAGCTTGTGCTAATAAATTAAACACAGCGTGTAGCAGCCACCCGCCCACTCACAGCCACGCCCTATTATAGCTGCTCTGCAATACTAACGAAACACAGCACATGCAAAACTACCAATAAAAAGTACAATCTAATTTCACGAGTCTCTGTGTCTAGCTTGTGCAGCTTGGTGCACACATTTAAAGGGATTACGTGCCAAGTTCCGATCTCCCATCATCCAGTTCCCAGTTGCAAATTCCTTGGCCCAATGGCTTCTATGTATATGGTTCGTTGCGCTTGAGAGTAGGTTTGCTTTCCTCGCATCTCTTGAATGTATACATTCTTTGCTGTATGTGAGGCTCCATTGGATTTGGATTTGCAGCATAGCTGAAAATCGCAACTAATAAAAATCACGCAGATCTTAAGCCAAATGTTTAGAAAGCGGCGAACGATGCTGGCAGCAATTTAGCCCAAATGTTTTTATTCAATTACGCATGTGAATTATGCAAGCTTTACATATAGATGAAGCCTCTTTTCCAAGACCCCTTCCTTGGCAAGGGGCAAACATTTAGAGTAGACAAAGTCTTGCCCCAATTTTAACTTTCTATCCGTATCCTCTCCAGTTTAAAAGTTTCTTATTTTTTTAAATTAAGCAGTTAAGTCTGCACCATGCATGCGATGAAACAAGTAAAACGCTTGTCAAGAAAATGATCGACTAAAAAAATGCTCTGTAATTTAATAATAAACGGAATTTATATATTTATGAATCAGGGACCGAACCAAGTTTTAGGTCGAATTAAATTTAGAATTTTCGAACAATACCCTCTGTTTCCATGTCGGCTTTTTACAGAGAGTTGTCTGGGAAGTATTCACTTATGTTATGCTTTAGCAAATTTGCATAATAAATCTATTTTCAATGGTTTCTTTTCTGTGTGTGTGCTGCTTTTTATCTATCGTTCGTTTTATAAATGTATATGTATCAATAGGAGCATTATACTAGGACTCGGTTCTTTAATGTAGTTGCCAAGCTATCAGCATATTTGGTTAACAGCTGTGTGAGAGTGTGTGTATGCATGAGTGTGTATGTAGCCATATTTGTTTCACATGTAGTGCGCCATATATCCAACGTCTTAACCACCGCTTAAAGTCCTCGTTATTGCCGTTTATATACGCTTTCAGTTGCCAATGCGAAATAAAATTTTGTTCCTTCTTACGCTGAAATCAATTTCGGGA
Source organism: Drosophila acutilabella (assembly GCA_035046005.1). Taxonomy (NCBI): domain Eukaryota; kingdom Metazoa; phylum Arthropoda; class Insecta; order Diptera; family Drosophilidae; genus Drosophila; species Drosophila acutilabella. The sequence continues at coordinate 790,287 of JAWNOK010000026.1, read as the reverse complement.
TAGGTCTTCAGGGTTTTACGAAAACCTCCCTCTCCCATCAATGAAACTCATATTGTATAAATTATAGATATATATATTTTTTACATTTTTGCAACTTTATTATTACTCAAACTTGTTTCCACTTTAAATCTTAATTTATTAAACTGCTGATTTAACAGTTCCCCTTTTGCTGATTTAATTGTTCTATTTAGTATTTTTTCAGATTAATGCTTAATTTATTCCCACATTTCTAATGCAATAAATTTAAATGAATTTATTTTTTAATTATATCAATTTGCTCTTTTTTCACTTTTTCAATTATGCAGTACACTATAAATATTCATACATATGTAGCCATGTACATTGGTTTTTGTGTCTGTATCTCGTTTGCTTTTTCTCTCTCTCTTTCTGTTTACTTATTTTTGCTATGTTTCTGCTAGTTTTACGTCATTACAATTAACTATATATATGTATATATAATGTATGTATGTATGCATACACATAAGCTATAAAGTTTTACATATTCGTTTTTATTTTGTTTCTATAATTTGGGGTTACTGCGACTAAGTATGCATTTCTTTCTTTTCGAATTGTATGTTTTTAGTTTTTTGTTATTTAAATTTTTTTTTCATATAATATACAATTATTTTTCACATGCGCACAATTTAATTGTTGTTATGTTCTGTTTTATTTTAATGAGATATTTTATGGCTGTTTTTGCTTTGCCTTTTTCATAAAAATTTTAATTTACATTTCCGGCGTTTTTTGTAAGTATGTACTTAAATTTAAAAATTAAATGTATGGCGGGGTATACATTGCTGCACACTTTAACTTCTTTAATATTGCATTTTAAAATATTTTTCTAATCCTCCAACCTAGAGCTCCCAAGAGCAGGCTGGAAAATTTAAAATTTGGTCTGCAAATAAACTGAATAAATTTCTAATGCGCGTTCCACTATGAGATATTAAGCTAATTACATTATATACTTGTTTAGACCCCGTACTCTAAAAAAGAATAGAACGTTCTTTTAAGTTTGTCAGAAGCCAAATGTCCATAACAGGCAGATGGAAGGATTTCAAACCACATAAAATTTATATTTTTGATCAGTACAACAGCCTAAACGATATATCAATGTCCGTCTGTCTGTCCACCCGTATGTCCGTATGAACACCTAGATCTAATAGTCTGTGTGATCTAGAGCAAGAGTCACCGAATTTGGAATGAAAGTTCAAAACTTTGTAAGCAGATCAAGCTTGTTTCAAATCGATGCATGGCCCCTACTGCCCACACAAATTGCAAAAAGTATCCATAACTTAAAAACGACTAATAGTCTCGGGATCAAATACACTCATTATGTGTATGGTGCCTATATACCAATTCTTGCCTTTTGACAAATCGGTCAAACTCGTATCGTAACCAAACTCACACATTATATATACATCATAGTCATAACCTCACCAATTCTGGTCCGGATCAGACAACTGTGGTCTATAGCTCTCATAGGTCAAATCGATTGAAAATTGCATGTTTACATGGAAAAATGCGTACTAGAAGGAGTACGAGGTTTTTTACAATCGGCTCGCTCGACTGTAGGCTTTCTTAGATGTCTCTATTATGTTTGTAGTTTTAAGGTTCCTCTATATCTATGCAATATATATTTAAATAACAAAGTATCTGCATTCTTACCACTAACATTATACCTTCTTTTTGAATGCAATTTCATCAAATCTGTTATTTTTCCGGTTGGCTATAAATGGTTAAAAGCGGAGTTTTTTCAAGTAGAGATAACTTATTTATCGGAAACTTAAAGATCACGCGGAACAACTATTGATCGCAATTGGTACAATTTGGTTTTATGGTGTTGGAAACTTTGTATTATATTTTATCATAGTTGGGTCGATAGAGTTGTTGTTTTTTTTTTAATTTCACTTTTATACAGCTTATAACAAGTGATTAATAGCTAGTATTATTTACAAACATATACGTATACGTATATTTACAATTTAAATTCAGTCTTTGGAAGAATAACATTTATATTGGATTCATATATTCATAAATATTTACGAGCATTTAAATATTTTATATGTTTAATGTCATTCTCTAGAATCTTTCTATATAATTTGTTTCCTTTCAGCTGCAGACCAGTTAGTAAAGTAAATTTCAATATTGGTCCTACACATAATCTAACAACGAATTTATGTTTTATTCTCTAAATGAAAATTTGGTTCACTAAAATCCCACATCCTCAATTATCTGAAGGTTATAGAAATGTAATTAACAGGAAGTATTAACAGTTAAACAGTGCTAAGTTGTATGCTGGATTTTTTCAACGGTTCCTATTAAAGAGACTAACCAACAACTTATTTTAAATTTAACATTTGCATGTACAATTCAATGCAGTTAATGCTTAAAATCAGCAAGCAACAAATTTTGCTAAACATTTACAGCAAACAGCAAAGTAACGTGAACTATGAATGTTGATGTAACACAGATGACTGAATAATTGCATACACTGACACCCACGCACACACACACAGTTGAAACAGTTTGTAGACTGTGCGTTTGAGATCTTAGCTTATAGATCACATTTAAAACGCACCGTCAATTAATGTCACACTCGCAGCTCATCCATCAGCGGATGTTGCTGCTGTTGCGATTGTTGTTGTTGCTGCTGCTGTTGTGCATGTTGCTGCGTTGAGTTGGCTACAATAACTGGCACAGTGGGCGGCGTTGGCACTGGTATCAGTCCGCCCGCAGAGGTCAGCACAGTGGTCATGCTTTGATTATGATGATTCTGCAGATGTTGTTGATGGGCAACGACATGCTGCTGCTGCTGGACTGGAGAATGCTGTTGTGTTTGGGCCGCCTGTGTTTGCTTCATGCAGCTCTTCTTGGTGAGAGTTCCACACTGATTTCCCAGTACCTGCAACGCATGTGGCGGCGGTAACATTCCACCGCCTCCGCCGGCACCCTGTCCTCCACCATCTTGCATGGAGGACTTCATGTGCTTAGGAGGCGGAGGGGCGCGGTGAGGAATATCGGCAAACTCTGGCGGAGGCAGCTGGTGGTGCTGCATGGCATGATGGTGCGATAAAATGGTAGTGGGATCGTTTTTCGCATGTATTGTCAACGTTTCCAGATCCCCGCATATATTATTGGGCATTTGGCCGTTTTCCTGTCGCTTTAGCTTCGTCTGCGAACGAGGCTCGCTCAGCCGCGTCTTGTCCCTCTGGTAGTAAACCCCCGCAAATATCAGCACATTCAGTATCAGCAGAGAGCAACCAATGGCAATGGTCACACTCAACGCTGTCGAGTAAGCAGCAAAACCGTCGCTGTCCTGCGATGCACTAGCTGCCCCTCCATGCTCTGGGTCCAGGATGTCTTCCGGATAGATTTTGGCTCCACCATAACGTGTGCCATTCCGCTGCAATGAGGACGAAGGTGAACTGAGGTTGAGTAGTGAGAACACCTGGTTAGTGAATATCGTAAAGTTTCCCATCGCTGCAGCATTAGCGCCTCTGGAGGTGTATGATGGGTTCAGTGGCTTTATCGAGGCATCATAAACGATGTTGTTTTCCATGTTGTCATCGGCATGCAGCTGGTGATGGGCGGCGGGAACGTTGTCTCCGCCTGGCTTGTGCAGATCAGGTATCAAATTTAGCCAGAAGGATAGCCGATGTGCGCGATAATGATTCTTTAATTTCGGCTTAGTGTCTAATTAGGGGAAATAAAATTATTTAAAATTATATTGTAATCAAACGATTTAGAATTTCTAGTTGGAGATCAATTACTTATATATTTACGGTCAGGTATTTAATTTTAACTCGTGTACCCTTTCTAGGGGAGAGAGCAGAGAGTACATGTAACATGAAGAGGAGGCGTGATAGATAAAGAACTAAAATTCTTGATCATCGTTAATAGCCGAGTCGATAAAGCTATGTCTGTCTATATAAGCAAATGGGTTGCACTTTTTTTTTGACACGCCCAGTTTATGGCATTCTATGTTCATGGAAAGGAAAACATGTAATAATAGTAGGTTTAGAAAACATTTTTGGTAGCTATGCTATCTGGCTCTTGGTATACATTTGTCCAAAATACATGTTTTTGTTCATGTTTTTTCTAAATCGGACTACTATATGCTATATCTGATGTAGGAACAATCCGTCGAGTATACACTTTTAGTATAATTAGTATCCGTCACCTGGACGATTGTGCTATATTATTTTCATACCGCATTCTTAACAAAATTTCAAAACTGAGTGAGGGGTATCCCAAAGGCGACTATAGCATTCTTTCTTATTAATTATTGTACTATCTGCAAGAGTATGTTGGGTTTGTGAAAAGTATGTAACAGGCAGAAAGAGGCATGACAGACCTTTGAGGTATATATGTTTTTTTGATCAGCCTCACAAGCCGTCAGCCTGTCCGTATGAACAGAAAGATCTCAGAAATGGTAGGAGCTACATGTATGAACTTAATGAGTATCGACTCCATATTTAGTCAGTAAAATCTAGAATTTTTTTTATCTTTGGTGCCACGCCTTATTCGAATAGAATGTGCCAATAACCAGGCACAGGTATAAAAAAATCGACGTTTTTGTTGAATATCTCAGTAACTATGGAAATGTCATTATAAATATCGGGCTACCACGCTCAATTTTTTTTTAAATATAAAATTTTTTTGTTTATTTTTTTTTTAATTTCTTTTTGGGAGAAATTATATTAAACTATTCATAAAAATCCGACTATAATTAAGAAAGAAAATACGTAACAAGGTTTATATTTGAGGACAATGTCAATGCGTGGTGCAAGCGGGACAGAAACATCCAAACATTTGAACGTTTTCCGCTGCATGTGTGACGGTATAGTATTGGTCGATTAGTTGATTCGATCGCCTTATCCGGAATCAAAAGGAATATAAATCGCACAGTGATACCGGATATTCATTGTTGTTGATGTCCGTCCGTCCGTCTGTCTGTCTGTATAAAAAAATGGATCTCAGAGACCATAAGAGCATGAATAGTGAAATAGATCGCAATTAAATGGTATAATACCAAGGCAGTACAAGTTGGTTTTTTTGTTTTTTGACACTCCCACTTTAGGCCGTTCTATTATCAGTCATCTAAACGATTGCATCAATATTATTATAATACCCCATTATAACTAACATATTAAAATTGAGTAACGGGTATCCTAAAGTCGCGAGGGGACTAAAGCATTCTTTCTTGTTAATAAATGAAATAACTTGTACAATAGGTTAAGATAATTACCTAAATTCAAATATTTCTTATGCACGGTCTCGTATGCCGTCCACTCAATGGTTTTATATCGACTGCGTTCCTGTCGACTTCCGTGCTCCGTTTCCATTTGTTCATTTGGATTGCTACATTTTGGTGTTAGTTGTGGAAAACAATTAGTGGGTATAAGTTAAGGGGTGTAGGTTGAGCATGAGATGCTTGGTAAACAGGTTGATTGACCGCAAGTCCAATTTTCACTTACCCGGTGCGCACAAAGTTAGACCAATAGAACATGACTGCTTCCGATAGGCTGATTTCGGTTTTCGTATAGTTCCGAGCAAAATGGTTTAAACCACCGACGAGGGGTGCACCAAAGATGTATGGAAGATCTTCGCCATGTATGCAGCCCTGACGCTGGAAGTACAGCGTTTAAATAAATGTTGAGCTCATTTTAAAATGATAAATCTTAAAAATTTAACATACCTGTGGATAGTCTCCGAACCGCGTCTGATAGTCAAAAACGTAGAGATACGAGTTCCGATGATCCACCGAATGCAAATCGACGGTTTGGGCTGCCGGGGCAACTACCTGGGCATCACTTAAAGCCTCTAAAGTTTCGTCCCTGCAGGTGCAAGACAGACATTGACAAACATAAAGTTATTAAATAAGGTGTTATAAGAAAAAACACTCTTTTTCGGCTATTTGCAACTTTGTGTTACTCTCAACTATGCCACTAACAAGTGAAGTTAAAAGCACTCTTTACAAACGTTTCCAGTCCCTCTTCGGTTTCTAAGCCTATTTTAGGAAAATATTTACTTTTGTGACTGATTTTTATTTAATGCTCGATTTTGTCAAATTTACTCTATTTTTTTTTCTATATGTATTTTGTTTATGCATTTGATATGCAACAGAGCAAAATTTGAATAAAACCCATTTGCTGCATTTGCATACATATATCCCTAGCTGCAAAGCAACTGAAATAAATAGTCATCTACTTTGTTTCCTATTATTTTATACGTTCACATGCACACACAAATATAAAATGTGTAGATAAAAAAACAAAATAAATATTCTTTGTCAGTGACAGCCAGTTTTGATTTTTGTCTGCAGAGCACCTTTTCTACATACAAAATTGTACAAAATGTTTGATAGTTTATGTGCATAATAAATACTTCATTTCGAATCTTTGTTGAAGTTACCAGTGCAATTTGGATTTAGTGCATAAGTCATACATTTTAATTGATTTTGATTTTTTTCACGGCCATTAAGAGCGTTCTATATTCATGAAAAGCTAAAACATAAAAATATCATGTTTAAGAATAGAAAACTTTTTTGTAAGCTTTGATATCTTAATCAAAATAATATGACTGAAAATGTCCAGGGACTACATGTACTAACCTAGTTCGATCCAAATGGGACAACGTCAAATATGTTTAAGATTTCATCAGAATCGGCAACTATGCAACTATAAATTTTCGGTTTTGACTGAATTTGCTATAGGAGCTACATGATATAGTTTTATACATTTTGGATCAAAACTTGTAAGAATAGTTATAATGATACATTGTTATAATGATGCCTACATGTGCATTTGGTTGCGACGGGTATGCTAACGTCACGAAAGGACCATAGTATTTCTTTTCGTTTTTCTTAAAATCGATAAAATTTTTGTTGGCGATGCATTTTTATGTTCACATTTCCGTGAAAAAAAAAACAAACGCTCACACCACAGGTAAGTAGATTAAGGGGACCTTCTTACCGATTGAGTCGGGAAAAAGGTTTATTTTCAAATACCAATGTTCTTCATTCCAAAACTTAATGCAAAGGAATTCGAAAAAATTAATTTTTTTTTCCAACAATGAGGGTTTTTTTTAGACCCAGTACTCTAAAAAGAATAGAGGGGTCTATTAAGTTTGTCAGAAGCGAAATGTGCGTAATAGGCAAAAGGTAGATATATTCTTGTCCGTCTGTCTGTCTGTCCGTCCGTTTGATCTAAGTTGAACAACCATTGTATATAACTCCTAATGGACAAATTTTCACTATCTGAGAATGCACGTTTCTACAGAAATCGCGGTTCCTTGTGGATTCCGTTTAAATTATTAGCAAAGACACAATTTTTCAAATTATTGACCAGAAATTTAAATGAAAAAAGTCCTTTTTTTCTATTTGGTATACCATGAAATTTACACTTTAAATTGATAGAATAATTATTTTGGTGTTGTATCTTTAGACAAACACACTTTTTAATATTTGCATAAAATTACTTTTTTGTATTCTAATTTAATTTAATAAAGTCTAGTCTTCAATTTATAATTGTTTAACTCTGTGCACGCGAAATGAATATAAAGTATTTTTTGTGAAAATATTTATTTATTTATTTACAAATACAATTTGTATTTGTCGTGAGTATGTGGTATGTGGTATGTGAGACATAGAACACTACTCTGCAGCCTTTCAAAAAAACTGAGATGAGAACTTGATACATAGATGAAGCGTGAATCGTTTGCTGCTTCATTGCAGACAAGTTAACGCACGTTTGCACAAGGGCAACAGCTTTTGCCTGAAAATGTGAAATATGACGTACTCTTAGCTACGTGGGCGTAGACATGGCAATCAATATGTTGGGAAAGGGCCAAAAGTATTCTGGGAATGTTTTGCGTTCAATGATTTTCTAAAATTCAAATACAATTTCTAGTGAATTCAATGCAATGTCAATATGGATTTACTTATGCAGTGCTCAAATATTATTTTTGCTCTCTTGATATAAACATAAATGTAGACAAAAATCAAATAAAATATTTTACGATTGCACATATGCAATTTCATATCACTCTTGCGCTAGGTGGCCAGACAAACAAATACATCTTCGTGATGGACATGTATTGAAGTACGTAAATTGAATTTAACATTGAACAGCCAGTATCGAAAATCGATCGGTCAGTAGTGAGTATTAAGCTTGTTACCTGGGCCATTATTTATGAAGGCCGACAGAAGGGAGGGAACAGGCATAAAAATTTGCATTTCACTTGCCAAAAGATTGAAATCAAGATTCATTTAAGCCGCTTTAATTGAAAACTTCTCTGAACAACATCTGAAGTATATGTGTGTGAATGAAGTTAGGGCGGTCCTGTCACAGATCGCATTTAATTAAGACAGAAATATTTATTTGGGGATTTTACAATCAGAGCCGTGGGCAATCGGTTTACTACCTTGCCACCCACAGGCAGTTCGCACAACAAACGCAATTACTCACCGGATATTAATTGGATGCTGCACTGGCCTCTCCCAGTCGGTGTATTCATTGACAATCGTTGCGAATATCTCGTTCAAATGAAATGTGTACGTGTTCCGAACGTAGGCCTTTAAAATTCTCGAGCGTCGATCCGCCTCGATGCCATACTGCACGTCTCCTGAATTGAAGCTGAAAAAAGCTTCAGCACGTGTCACTCCCGCCATCAAGTCGTATCTGAAAATGAGTGAGTGTGTAGACTCGTAATTATTTAAGAGTAACAAACTCCTTAAAAAAAAAAGGGTTTCGGAATAATTATGCTCCAATTTGCCCTTTGAGGCAAGTCATATAAAACTAAAATCATGGAATCCATAAAAATTCTAAAATTCCACTTTCATGGAATGATGGTCTCTTCCTTCAAATCTTTGATCAACTTTTTTCCGTCATTAACTTTAAAACTTAAGCTAGGAGTAACAAGTTTACTTTATTCAATATTACTTAAGGTTTCTTTGACATCGTAAAACTCATTTAATGGTAGATTAAAAAGATTCTGTTCTTAAAGTTGGTAAAATTTCATTCAAAGTATAAAGAACTCATTGTCTTATGAATTAAAATTTCTGACTGCAAATCAAATTTCACTTAAACGTTCGTTTGATTTTAATCGGATCCCGTAAGTAAGAAGAAGACCACTTTAATGTAAGATGCATCTAAAGTGTTGGATATTCTCTTATGTTCATAGGGACTACCACTAACTTACTCTTTTCCTACTTTAGCATTTAAATAACCGTTTTCCGCTGCCAAAAAATTCCAACATTTATTTGCTTATTAATTAAGACATTTTCCATCTCCCTGTTAACGTGGTTGCTTGCACTTATCAATTTTATCAATCGTATCTTCACATCATTTTCAAGATTATTCAGCCTGTATTTCTTTAAATATAAATATCCTTTCTATAAATCGATGTGTTTCGCAACTTAATGTCGAACTGAAGCACTCACTGATTATAAAAAACACTATTTGTAATAGTTTTTACACTATCATTGCCCAAGGTGTCAAAAGGCACAGCTCCGACAAAAAGGTAGAAAGGTGTAGTAACTTCAACTGTGTTGATGTTAAACAATGCTAAATAAACTCAATTGACCACGGACAGTGAAAATAATTTGTTATCGGAATTTGTGTTTATTTTCAAATAAGTCATTTGTGAACAATTGGGAAACTAACACAATGTTTTAACTAGTGAAGTGAATGAATCCTTAAAATTGTGTAGTGAATCTTCTACTCGGGGTGTTTTTTATAATTAACCAGAACTCAACCTGCGATTATGTTTCACTATTACTGTATTTTTTGTATGATTAAACCTATTGTTCATTACACATACTAAATATTACATTTTTTACTAGCCACGAGTTCTTTTAGCTTCAAATCAAAGTTTAATCGATTGTGTGATGCTTATGTCGTATGTGGAATCGCAGCTAATTAGCTGCTAATAATATAAATTAACAATGCAAAATGAACCAGCACAAAGTGAATAAATCAAGCGGCGGTGCCAAAACAATGGGCTACGCCCACCAGTCTCAACCTTTTGAGTTGTAATTGTATTGCAAAACGCAGTCGCACATTTGCGTGGTTAATGTGCATAAATTAATAACAAGCAAATACGTGCGTGTGTTTCCATTGTGTATGTATCTGTACGTGTATGTGTGTGTGTACATGTGGTCAACATGATTCATGTGGAAACTCAAAGCTTATCGTTGCCTAAGCTGACGCCATTTGCAATGTTCACCGCGGCGAGATAAAATCTTTTTGGACGCTAACAAAGCACGCAGAAGTTGGCAAAGTCGCAACTTTAAATTAATTAAAAAACATTTCATACTTTAAGGGCCTCTTACTGCAGCTGTGTGTATATGCGTGTACACGGACGAATTTTGTATGTAAAGTATGTTTGACGAAAGGAAGAAATAATAAAACATTGGTAGGCGGCCAAGCCGAGTGGAATCGAGCCGAGTCAAGCCAAAACCGAAACCGCAAAAAACTTACCTTGACAACTTGTTAATGGCAGTTTTTCTCATTAATACTGCATTAATTAAAAATGCCAACACACGCGCAAGTGCGTGAGAGTGTGTGTATGTAGTTGTATGTGAGCGTATGTTAACGGTGTCAACAAACATGTCAGTTCACAAGTAAGAGTCGCCATAAGGTGGGTCAGCAGCGCCATTTGCGTCGACATGTTAAGAAAAGTAGAATCAAAAATGAAAATGTTTAATATTTGATTAATACAAATGTGATAGAAGAGTGTTTAATTTAAGAGTTTTTTAGGAACCAATGATAAGGAGGAACATGTGGAAATCCAATGAATAATTGATTGCGGTTTTTACCAGCTCTTCATTGGATTTGCTTAGTGAATAATTGATTGATTAACATATTCTACTCAAAAATTTAAATATCTTTTAGTGTATAGACTATATTTTCTGTTTTAATATACAGAATCATTTACTGTTGAGTACGAAATATAAAATTGTGTCTATAAGGCAACAGCTCTTTTTCATGTTATTATAAAATAATCGACATTAAATTGTGTCAATGGTCCTGTTTTAATTAAAACAACTTAAAAAGTTTGTAGACTAAAAAAACAAATGAAACAAAATAATGAATGTTTTAAATGTTTAAAATTGTTAACCGATTACTTACCGATGTTCTCCAGCTGACCAGGTGTACCCCAGCCACCAGCTGCAGCGATTCCCGCCTCCCCACCAAGGCCGCTGCCGGCGGCAGTAGAGGCCTGAGCCTGGGCCTGAGCAGCAGGGGAGCCGGGTGGAGGTGGTACGTAGTCGCCACCATCGATGACAACACCATCGATGCTGGGTCCGAACGCAAAGCCAAATTCTGGAGGTCGTATGGGCACACTGAGTAGCTGCTCGAGAGTCTTTTCCCTCAGGCATTTCATCAGATGAGCATGTGGCAAGTCGGAGGCGCAATTGACGTGATGTGCCACAATGGCTGCATACTTGGCAGGGTTGCTAACCAAAGACCAGGGAGCCAGACCGGAGCCGGACATTAGAATTGCGCGATTGAAGAGAAGGCCTGTAAGAGACGACCTTGTGGTTGATGGCCATTCTGGGTAAATGTCGCATCTTTTGCACTTACCCTCGGGCACTGCCATGGACGATATTAAAAAGTGAACGCAGGCTGCACCAGTGCCATGCCCTGCCAGTGTGATGCTGTTCGCATCCCCACCAAAGGCAGCAATGTTCTCCTTTAGCCAGTGCAAGGCCGCAATGATGTCCATTAGCCCATAATTGGCCGGCAGCTTTGAATAGCGATCTGTGTTGGCATTTAGAAAGCCTGAAAATAGTTGTGGTACAATTGCCCAATTGGACAAATGTTAACATAATTTATCAGTATATTCTTGCGCATCGATTAGCCATCGTGTGGCGCAAAGTTACAATTCAATCGAGTGTGTTTATTCACAATGTCTGAAACATGTAAATACGTGTACAGTCACGCGTACAAATCATGATGTCAGCACATCCGTTTTCGCAGCAGCAATAGAATTTATAGAAGATACCACCAGAAAATTAGGTCACTCGTATTCAATGTGCATGTTAATTTTCACAGTGTGTCAAATCCCAAAATAGTTATTAACCCAAAAAATTAGTTAGTTATCCAAAAATTTTGGACTGCCACGCCCCCTTTTCCAAACGATTTCCGATTTCGATCAAACTTGGTCAGTACATGTACTTCCTAGACATGTACTCTCCGTGTAAATCAGATCAGATCAGCATCAACAGAGTCAATATAGCAATGTCAATCCAACTGTCAATCAATCCATATGAGCACCCGATTCTCATAGACAATAAGAGCAAAAGCCACCAATCTTATGAAAGCCCATCTATTTCGCGACTAGGCATAGAATATTTTATAGTCCCTTCGTTTGTTTGTCCTTCTGTATGAACTCTGAGATTTCAAAGATGATGTATATAGCTTATATAAGTGTATAACGATTAATTTAAATTTTGGGCACGCCCGCTATCGCAAATTGTTAAAAACTAAAGCTAAAGCTGTCTCAACCAAAATCACATATAATGTCCAAAGTACTATTATAACTTTTCTGATTTGGATCAGACAACTATATCCTACCGCTGTCTAAATTGGTCAAAAGTAGGAAATTATTATGAAGACATGTGATAAGGGTTGAGAGATCACAGCCAAAGTCACACATTATGTATATATCATTATTATAACCATCCTTACCTCTTATAAGCCTAATCGGCTAAAAACAGGTTATTTGTATGGAACAACTTTGTCAGCTGGTAACACCACATTTGTGATACAAACTCTATACTATATATGGGCAACCAGATCAAGTCAATTTAAAAGTTTTAATAAAAATCGCCAATTTTATCCTAAGGGAGTGGCTTAAGTTATCCGATCCTGATCAAACTTGGTAAGTATATGTATATATATATACATTATATGTAAGTTAGGTCTTATCTCTTACAAAGCTAAGTAGGTGCCACGTTATGAAAATTTTAAATATAGACGCTGCTGTAGCCAACGAAAGTGAACATTAGGTCTGGCGTAATAATTGGAATCAGCTTTACCAGTATTTGAAACACTTACCCAATACTCCGAGGCGGTAGTTTATGGTGACCACCAATATCTGGCCGTAGCTCGCTAGGACTGAACCATCGTAGGGATTTCCACTGTTCCACTCGTATGATTCTCCGTGCACAAACACGAGGACTGGATACTTGGCGGGACCTGCCGATGAGGACGATGAGGATGAAGACGAGCTGCCGGAACTGCTGCTCGTTGAGTCCCGAGAACCCACTGAAAATAATTAGAGAGAAAAAAATAAATATGTTGGTTGTCGTAGACAAGTTTTCAAGTGCAGATAATTGCAGGACAAATAAATTGGACAAGCAAAAATTAACATCACAACAATAAATGAATATAGACAGTTTTCCTATGGAGAGCTGAACTGTTTGTAATGGTGGCTGCATTTTATTGTTATAGTATTAAGGATATTTCGAATAAAAATATTCAGCATTTAAATGCACAATGTAAAGTTCTTCCATTTCAGACAAGAGCAAGACCGAAGATAACCGGCTGGCTATTAATCAATATTGACATGGATGTCTATGGAAAATGACCAAACACCTGAGAGGGTGCTCTATTGTCTCGGATGGAGAGATAAAAGTCGATGTAGACAGCGCCATGTTCGGATTTTTGCCACAAACATAAGACAAATTAGTATCTAAGCGGCAATAAGCAAGAAAGAAAAATCTCTTTTTCAAAACGCAAGCCCAACAAGATCCTGATGTGCGAAAGTCATCGATGACTTAACGCACTTTGCTTTTAGCCTGGCCACGTGGCAGAGTTAAGTACGTTTTATTTGTAGGAACGAAGGAAAGAGAAAACATTTCCAAAAGTGTAGAAAGATTGGGTAGATACATGGGGTTAGTTATTCAAAAATTGTCGAGGATTTACGCAATCCAAAGGAGTGAGCTTCAATTTAAAATACCTTCTGTAATCATTTTAAAGGGATCCGCACAAATTAAATTTATCAAATAGTTTACTATTGAACAAAATACAATCATCGTAGTTTCAAAAATGTATCTGGTATGGACCGTTGTAGCGTTTTTAGCAGATACATACCCTTGTATCTGTGCTGAGTGCATGTATCTGCAAAAGTCATCCTTGCCACATGGGAGCTCGAACAAAGGCGCCAACAATAAAAATAACAAAAGAAATTTTTGTACGGATTCTCGGTGCCTTTATATAAAACTGTTTTTTTTTTTTTTTTTTTTTTTTTGTTCCACTCTCCTTTCTTGCTTTTATTTTGATCGTATGTACTATATATAGTATATAGTGGAACAAAAGAACTTGCTTATCAAAGCGGAAAAAGAGTAGTGATGGATGAGAGGAGAAACAGCGACGAAAGGGATGGAAATGTGGCCATTGCTGGTAAAGGGGCAAGAGTTAGAAGTAGCAACGAGCACCATGGCCAAGCAAGGAAAGCGAGTTACTGTGTCACTGACTTTTATAAATAGCGCCAACAATGACACGATTCAGAGACAATGAATGCCACAAACTCAGCCGTCTACATCTACTTGCTTAACCCACATGCACCTCTCGCTCTCTCTCCTTATCTCTCTCGATGTTTATTTCTCCTTCTCTATTGCTTGTCAAGGAATCATCAGAGAAGTGAATCCAATGTCAATATCTATTTTAAGTCACAACTCTGAGTCAGATTCACACGTCGCAATGAGCTTTATTCGGGAACACGTTTCCCAGTGGTAGCTTAGCGATATGGTTTAAACCTTCATACACACGGTGGCAGGGTTACGCTCGCTAGTTTAGTTCATAAAATTTCAGAGCTATAAGAAAACTTTATACATAGACCTATTAATAAACCCTGTGAGCTAAAACCTAGTTTGTTTCTTTCATTAACCAAGATATCAAACATATCCTCGTATGAAGGCTACAACCTACTTATAACTATTAAATTTATCATTTGGTAAGTAAGCAAATATATAAATAGTTTATGGCTTTAACAAATAAATACTTTGAAATAAGAAATCGAAGATATTGATTCATTATCGGCCTTGCTATACAAGTTTTATCGTTCTGCTATCAGGAAAATGATTATATTTTTTATATTAGCCTTACTATTTTTAGAGATAATTGATCGTACAGGATTGATTTGTTTCACCAAAATAATATTGATAGTGATAGTCTAAAATCATAGTTGAGTTTCAGTTCTGCTTTAAAAATCCGTTATGATACCTAAATGCAAGTTACAAATTATTACTATTTGAATTGAATTAAAACAAAACTCATGTTTATCTATATATTTATAATCCAAATAAAATTATATATTAATTCAATTAATATCAGATATTAATGTCAAGTTACTCTCAGATTTGTATGGCATATAAAGAAAACGAAAAAGTCGTTTTTGCTGCCATTTTAATGGGTTGTAAATAAATAATTTGCTTCGCTTTCCAAAATGAGGCGGGAAATTACGGTAATTTGAGGGCAAAGGTTTAGTTACCGCGCTACATGCAAACACCATTTAAAACATGAGTTGCTTAGTTTCTGCTTCCTGGTCTCCCCCTCACAATGCCCGAAGACATCAGCCCTGAGCGAGTAGCGCGAAAGCCTGGTTAAAAGTTTTTGATGCCATCTCAACATTCCGGGTCTGACAGTATGGTTACGTCTGTGTACTGTTTGCATGTCGCTGCACCCATGGGTGCTAGTTACCAGAAAACTTTATGGCAGTTCCGAGAAGTCAGCATACACACATTCACACATCTAGAAAGAAAACTTTTCCCGCCCCTTGCTCGTCCCGCCTATCCAATGCGCACAAAGAAGCGACAACTGTCTTCAATGTTGCCTAAAAACTTGTCAAATAGTTTTTAGCCCCCGCCAAGCTTGCCGCATAATTTCAGAAAATGTTAATATTTTGTACAAATAAATGCATAAACATGGTGTGGGCAGAGGGAGTGGAATACAAATGGGAAGACAACAGCAGACTGGCAAAAACTAATGCGACTTTCGGGGCCTGTTAATAAGTTGAGCATGTTTTAATTCACATGTACGCGTGTTGTCACACTCTTCACCGCTCTCGAGCCCACCAAGAAAAAGGATGTTGAGCTGGTTTTCCGTTTACCAATTGCCGGTTGCTATTTTCTTGCACTCACTTTCCGGGAAGAGGGCAAAGAGAGACAGGGTATCGGGGTAAATCAGTGAACAGTGACTGCTAAAATATATACACTCCTTGCCTGCTGTGGCAAGTTGTCTCTGAAATGCTAAAATTGCACCCTTCTTGCCGCTCAGGGTCATGTCTTTGCAGCAGTCAAGCTGTCAAGTTCCGTGTTATTTTCACCGGGCATTAATTAAATTATATGTGTGGCCTACATCTGCAAACACCTAAAACTACTTCCACACATTTCATGGGATACCTATAGACTGGTAGTTAGGCTGTTTTAACAAATAAATATTCCCTAATTAGCGAAAAAAAAAATATTTCAATCTTTCATAATTTGCCTGCACACTTTATTATTTTATGTCTGTTACTAACCGCCTTTAAAATGTATGTCAATGACTTATTGAAAAGAAAGTTTAGTAAAAATCAATATACTTTTGACATTGCTTTGTCGACAGTTTTATTTTTTTCGTATTCGAGTTGTCTGAAAGTACTACTTGCCACCATTGAACATAAAACACCACTTCTTGAGTGCAATGATTATTATCATTATGACGAGTTATTTTCCGGAAAACCATTTTACTTTTTAGATAAACTTAGGTAACACAAATTTGCCCTTTAGACTGATAACTTTCAGTAGAAAACAGAATTACAGCTTTCCTCGCTCTGTATTAAACCATTAGCTTTTGTTTTAGGTTATGCGCTTTTGTAAATTCGTTCCTTTCGATTTGCATGTCGTTTTAAGGTATTAGTTTTTATCGCACAGTGTTTTAATTTATAACTCGTGCAGAGACTAATTACATCAAACTATCCTGAAAGTGGCATTAAAATTGGACTATAAACAAGAAAGCTAGAAACGTAACAAGATTAATAATTGAACACAATATTAATATACGAGTGCATGCGAGACAGATATATGTATGTATACAAACATGTGTTCAAACGTTTTCGCTGCTTGTGTGGCGGCAGCGCTGCCCGCGTTCGCTGGCTGGGCCGACCAATACATGCATACATGCATATGTATGTGCATACAAATGAATGTTTTTTCGATTATGCTTAGAATTTAATTTTGTTTCGACGTGTCCTAATAAAAGTAGTATCTATTGTAATACCTGGGTAACGATATAGTTAATTTAATCGGGAATAAAAACAGAGAGAATTATACGGTCGGGCGGGCTCGACTGTACTTTTTTACTTGTTTTTAGAGTACGCGGTCTAAAAATCAAATGTTCATTAATTTATCGGTTAAATAAACTGCAAAGTTTTCAGTAGAGTCTTAATTTATGTCTTCGGTTCAAGCTTCACCCAGCTAGGGAGACTTCGTTAAAAAAGTTAGCACTAAAATTTTAGTTTTGGTTTTAAACTGATACCTTTAAGGTCAAAATATTAGGTATAATTCCGCTTTTGCACCAGAGCTAAAGTTTCTTGTTAAGCCCCGTACTCAAAAAGTGTACAGGGGTATGTTGAGTTAGTTAAAAACGCAATGTGCGTAACAAGTTGAAACATATACCATAAACAAGTAATTTGCATTAAGACATGCAGTGTTAATAAAGCGATCGCAAGCAAACTGACAACTTTGTAAATCATGGTTGTAGCTATCATCACAAACTTTAATTGTTACACAATACCGTACACAGTACCATCATAACTATCCTCACCAATTTCGTTCCGGATCGGACAACTATAGCTTAAAGCTCCCATAGGTCAAATTGGAAAAAATAAAAAAAATTGTGTGAAGACATGTAGTGTTAGTGAATTAACAAATTATAGCGAAGTCCTTTAGAATGCCTGACCACTGCAGTGTCTATCAGGCAGAAGTCAAGGCCATTAAAGAAGCCCTTAATATTATTAATTCTGAGATCCCATACAGATGCAGAATTAGCATTATTTCTGATAGTCAAGCAGCACTTAAGTCTCTAATGTCTATATCAAGTAACTCTAAATTACTAAACGAATGTCGCAAATCTCTAATAGAGATGGCTGAACAATTCGATATTCTCCTTATATGGGTCCCTGGCCACAGCAACATAGAAGGAAACTTTGTTGCAGATGAACTCGCGAGGATGGGAACAGTTTCCACTCTCGACCAGGAGAGGGAACATGTATACATGCCTCTGGCGACGTGCAGGCTCATGATAGAAAACCACTACGAGCATCTGGCAGATCTAAGATGGGAATCCACCTCAAGATGCAGAACCTCTCGTCATACATGGCCAATCTGGTCGAAAGAACGCTCATCCAAGCTATGTAGACTTACACGTAAAAACTGCTCCGCAGTCTTTCGTGCCCTCACAGGACATTGGTTAGTGGGGACCCATGCCTCCAGACTGTCCGCCCATGACTTCTGCAGAAGCTGTGAAAACGAGGATGAGGAAGAGACGGTAATGCATTTCTTCTGCCAATGCCCAGCTCTCAGTCATCATAGAATGAGATTTCTAGGGGTATACTTTTTAAATAACCTCTCGGAGATGTCCGTACTGCAACCCCAACAGCTCTCGAATTATATCCGTGCCACGGGTTGGAATTGAAATGCGACCTATTTGTCGACTAGTCCACACAGTTTATTTCTTGTACGTTGCTTAATCTCAGACCTTTTGTTCCCACATGGTATCACAAAGGGCCGAACCACGGCTCATATGGGTTGGTGTTCTTGGACACCAACAGCCATTTTACCTAACCTAACCTAACCTATACTGATGTTTATAGTAAGTTTTAAGAAGTAAGTCTGCCCTTTATATTTTTATTTTTACTGTATACAAGCATTTATTTTACTTTTAAGTCAGTTATACTAACTTTGGTCAAAGGAATAACAAACAAATTTTGTTGTACTGTGTTTGACTTGTTTGTACAAATGTGAGTGTAATCATATGTGTGTATAAGTGTGTAGGTGAATGGACTGTTGAATAGAAAGTCATGGAAAGTTTCGGTTTACTTTCAACTTTTGAGCAAATTTAATGCAAAAGTTTGCCTATGTCATATATTACAAGCGATTACTTAACTGAATATCCAGCCAAATTTACCAAAAAGTTTTGAATGTTTGAATTGCTTTTTTCCTTCGTTGATTTTTTCTTTTAATACATCGACATGAAAGTAACACGATTTAATTTGTTCTTAAGTATTATTCTCAACATACTCAGCTTAAAAATGAAAGATAGTTCGTATAAATGTTCAAAATTAAAGCTTAAATAACAATATGGTTGTCTTTTGTCCTGTTCTAATTACAGAAAGTTCCTAAGATTATAAAACTAGTTTGTTAAAGTTTTCAGCAAGTCGATTTCTTTGAGCAAACCGTATGGTCAGTTTAAATGTCAACCTTAAATTCCAAATACTTCATAAGTTATATAAGCAGAGCAATTACTATATTTACAATTAAATCGATACTATCAAGCACAAAACAGGGCAAAGTAATTGAATTACTTACATGCTGATAATAAGTAAACTCTAACTATATTTATTTTATTTTTACTTATTAAGTTCCTTTTTGAATTTATATTTTTGTATTACTTAAATGTTGATGAAAGTGGTAAACTTTACCTAAAGAAACAAATGATTTTTGTTATTACGGCAAATATGACGTCAAAGTCCCGAAGGTAGCGCAGTAAATGAGCCATCTAATCTTAAGTAACCTTAATACAAATGCCAAGCTTGATAATATTAATCCGGCAAACACACAAATTTTGCACCGTTTAATCTATTGCACGTACTTATCATATAAGCATATGAACGCCAGAAACAAACAAAATATCAAAATGGCTGCCGATGTAAGCGAGAATGGAAGAACAAAGCAAACAAGAAGGAAAAGTACTGTCGAGCACTCCGACTATATAATACTCTCTGCATTTTATTTTCGATTACAATATTAAAATCGGTGTACGGTTATAACAACGGGTAGTTCTTGCATAAGACTACGATGAAAAAAAAAAGTATAATCTGACACCTGTTCATCTAAATGCACATACATATAAGTTTGACATTATATGTACGAATCCAACGAAACTTAAATATTAATATTGTACAATATGAACAATAAGAACAGCATGAAAGCTAAACACGTTTTTTTTGTTCTAATAGGAAAAAGGGGCGTGGCAGTTCTAAATTTTGAATGACATATCATTTAAGCAGTCGCTAGAAACCTGCTTAACAAAATTTCTCTTGCTATATTGCTCGTTGTGGGGAATGAAAGTTCGAAATTGTAGCTCTTACCATCTCCAAAATCTGTTTGTTCGGACAGATGGACAGACAGACGGACATGACTTTATCGTCTCGGCTTGTGAAGCTCAACAAGAATATATATACTTTATGGGGTCTGCCACACCTCCTTCTGCCTGTTACAAACTTTTCACAAATCCAATATACTTTGGAAGAGAGTATAAGCTCGATAGCGAGAGAAGGGCTCAAAATTATGATTTCGTCATGGAAAATCTGGCTAAACTGTCATAAATAAAACCACACTCTTACACGCACTTATAAAAAAAAAAATAATGAGTGTTTTTAAGAGAAATCCGTGGAAAGCCAAACAGAGAAGAAAAAAAAAGAAAAAAGCTATCTAGAGAGAAAGAGAGTGTGTGTGGGTGTACTATATAAAGTTATCACGTGACTCCTTACGCACATTGCACGCCATAAATTACAAAGTACTTTACCCGCCAAACTCAATTTACATTTATGTACCCACACACACACACACATACACACACACACACATACACATACACACACACACACACACAGTTGCTCCGTTGATGACGCCAAAGAAATTGTGCAAAAGTATGTCTGATAAAGAGAAAGAAAAAGAGAGAGAGAGAGAGAGCAGACTAGCAAACGCAAAGTACGAAACAAAAAAATGTTGCATTAAATTAGGCGCACACAAAGTTAACAATGCGCCACTTGTGCCGCTTGCCCCCATTTGTTCATGCCACATTTAAATGCCGATAAATCATTAAAAATAATAACAATAAAACGACGAAAGAAACATTAAATCGGCCAGCAAATGGCAACTGAAATAAGCAAAGCCAAGTTTTCATGGAAAATGCTTCAAATCTTTTTGTTGGTCCCTTTGATTGTGTTGGTTGTGTTTTTGCTTTTTTATAACCTTCAAAGTAAAATTTTTATTGCTCAGCTCTCAGCGCTGTCTAGCACTTCATAAAAAAGGTAAAATATTATGATGACTAACCGACACGTTCTCAAACCAAACTGTTTGCAAACCTTCAGTATGCGTCATCTCTATGAAATATGCGATTCGCCCAGCGACAATTTTTGCTATTGGCTAAAATCATTAAGGTTGCAAATTCGCACCTACCGCAGACCGTGTATTTACGAGTTTGGAACCATTTCTGTATAACTGCTCTTAAAATGTCATTTCCCATTTGGAAAAGGTGCTAGAAGAAATTAAAGAAATGGTTTTATATTTAATAAGTTTGCAGTCCAGGTAACTGAGTACAGTTTTTATTTTAAACCATTGACTTGTGCTTTTACGCAATCTCTGCCTCAGAGTTAAGATATAAGGTCGTTAAAAAAATGTCTTTTGTCACGCCAACAACTATTGTATTGTATGTAGTTGGACACGTTTGCTAACAGAAGAATCAGCTTTAAGCTAGGTGCCCTGGCTGGTAACACACACTGCGTATATATAATGCAGACATCGTACTCAAAGTATATCACTAAATTATCCGAAAGTAGTAAAAGCTGTGAAAGCAACTGGGTACTGGCAGCTTAATGCCACTTAATCTTAATACATTTTGCAGTTTAACCTATGCATCAGTTTAACTTAGACTTAACTTACCGCAAGCAAATCTACTGCTGTTCTGCTGATTCCTACCCTGCTTTTGAGCGCATTTTAACCAAACCAATATGCGGCAGACACCTCACTCATGAAAAAAGCCTTTAACATTCAATGTGAAGATCCCAAAAAGGTAAAAAGGGGAATGCGAAAATAGAGAAAGGCAAACCTTTTAAGATATAAAAACTCAGTTAGTTGCAGGGTTGCCAACTGGTCCCAATGTTGTTGCAAATTGAAATATGCAATTTGTCGTAAGAGATTTTGTGTGGCTCCAACTACGACTGCTACGACTACTATGACGGTACGCCTTGGTTGGCCTGTGCTCCACTTTTCAATTTCAACGTATTATCGGTTAACAGAATTATGTCAGCGTTCAGGCGTAAAACTGCTTAAGAAAATTGCAGCAAGTAAAAAAAGAAATGTAAGTAGAAATTGGTTGACTGCCCTGCGCTTCCCTGTCCCTCCTTGCCTTTTCCTGTTCTATCAGCCAGCTTATGCAATCGAAGCCGTAGCAAGTACTTTAGCACCTTTTGCCTTAATAGTTTTCTTTTCCTATGTTACTTGGCACTAGCAATTCGATCCATCAATGAGCTCCCGTTTATGTTGGCAAATTGTGCCACATAATTGCGTTCCAGTTACATTTTGAACACAAGTCTGTATGCTGTCATTCTACGTTTCTTTTGTGCCGTATTGGATTTGTATGAGCGATAAATGCGCTTACATTGTGGCAGCTGACGGGCCGAGTGTGTAATATTTTTATATGTAGCACTTTAATGACATTGTGTGATGGGATCGAAGGTTATTTTCTTATTTTGTTGTCATAATTGATAGCTCACATATGGTTTGCTCATCAATAACGCGGTATACATAATATACGCAAATAAGCAAATATCAAATCATACGGCACGTGCCAAATGGCTCCCAACTATCATTAATCCAGAGGCAGGAAAATGTCAAATTTTAATGGCCGTCATGTTGAATTTTTTCTCTTGTCCATTTTCAATAACTATTCGAAAAGCGTTCCTCGCTTGCTTGACTGATAAATTTATTTTTGCCCAACAACGAATACAAACCCCTTCCCTTACCACCCCCCCTCATGTTATCAAACTATTTTGTGTCAGTCCTGACTCTTGTATTGTCTTGTGCTTGGCCATTTTTTGTTATGGCTTAGTTAGTAAATTATGGCCACTTCCGTTTTTGCTGGCTCTGTCTAATAAACTGAACCCTCAAATGTTGTTTGTAGGCGGGTGTTAAGCAACGAGCATGTATGAGTGTGTGTTTGTGTTATGGCTTACTTATGAGACTCCTGACTGTTTTTCTTTGTGCAGCCAACTTCATTTTGCCGGCCACCAAAACAAATTGACGTAAGTCGTGTGTAATTTATAATGAAATATTGTATATGTTCTCTGGCAGTTTGGCAGTCAAGTGTACGGAAGGTAATAAATGACACTGTTTGTGTCTGTATAGGTTCATGTGTGTGAGTCTCCTATACACATGGACGTAATGGTGTGCAAATGATTGTGTCAGTACAGTCGAATTCATCCTGTATGTGTATAAGCTCTTGAAAACAGCTCAAAACTGGTAGCATTAAAGACCTCTGATAATGGCATTAGCTTAAATTTTATGTAACAACGGGCTCTTTTTAAACTGGAAAGAGCTTCTCAACATTGTTGTAAAGTTAAATTTAAAATAATTTAAACAATACATAAAGAATCGTGCCTTTTTAAAGAATTGTATTGCCTATTTGGAATATAACTCTACATCCACTCTTTTCAAATCGTTAAAAAGTCAAGCTGCGATATTAGCTATCTCAGCTTTTTTATTGCGAACTACTCCGTTGTTTGTAGCAATACAAGTTGAGTTCCTAATAAGAAATTTGCCATCTTTCAACGCAATTTAGTTGTATTTTACTTGAAATTCAAATTCCTCACTGTTCAAATTTGTATTTCAGTTGAACTTTAAGGTTTCGTTATTCTGTTTGGAGTCAAAATGCCTTTAGGTATGGCCAACACAATACGAATACTTAATTCACATATGACATGCAAAATGGCAGTCAGTAACGCCTTGTAATTAGAGTGAGACATGCAAAGTGCACAGACACACGGTGCCGAAATAGCGAGCAACGAATGAGGGAGAAAGGAAAAGCAAGTGAGGCAGTCATATACCTTAAGAAGAGAGGCCATGTGGTAACGCTGCAAGTGCATGTCGCGATGGAAGTGGCTTACTTTATTCCCTCATAACATAGTAGTTTTGTTAGTTAGTTTTGCTCACCTTTGTTATGTCTTTTGTGAGTTTTTCGTTATAATTTAAACAAACTTTTCAGTATTTTTTCGTCTCTTAATTTGAGCTTATTTAAGGGGAAGTAAGCAGTAAGAAGTAAGTAGTTTTTAAAAATAAATGGAGCATTGAGGAATGTGAACATTGTGCTCGGCACTTCGTGCACTTACAAGTTTAAATTTTGACTTATCAATTTCTTGGTAAACGACCTCACACAGCCGAGTTTACCCCAGGTTTAAAGGACATTATTCTAGCACGTATTTAATGTGCAATTTCAATTCAATGCTTCGTCCTTTCGTAAGAGTGAGTAACTGTGTGAGCTTGTGTCTAAATTTTGTGGGTCAAGTGGTCATTGAAAAGGTGAGCTTTTTGACCATTTGCCTGGTGTTCGACAAATTTTTAATGCATATTTTATGCCATGTCTTGCAAAACTGATGTGTTGGGTATGCCTCGAGTGCTTAAATCAGTAACGCATAAAATATGTTCTTTGAAAAACAAATATTCTAAGCTTATGTAGAAGTATTTATAATATATATTTATATATTTATGTATAACACTCGAAGTATTTTGCGGAACTTTAAGCAAATATTTATAAATCTCAATTTTTTCTATTAATCGTTGAATTTTGACTATAGTTCCTTTTATTTGATAATTTTAAAATAGCTGTCATTAGTTGTGTTTATAGGACAGTTTTAAAAATTGTCTATCAGTACTTGGGCAAAATATTCCGCGTGGTTCTATATAAGCCCTATTGAGATATGTTTTAATATGTCCTCTTGCGTTATTTTAAGTTGGTGGTACTAACATTAACATCTGTTTAGCGTGTTTGTTGGGCCCGTTTCAGGTATACCCTAAAGGTTATACGAGGCTATATGATCAGCATCACAAGCCGAGTCGATATAGCCATGTCCGTCTGTCTGTCCGTATGAATAAACTGATTTCAGAAATGGTAAGAGCTACAAATTCGAGATTGGTCTCAATTGATCACATATTTAGTCAGTCAAAACTAGAATCCCTTTGCCCACAATTAGCAAAAAACTAGACACACCTCGGAATGAATCGGTGGCACCTATGATCACCAATTTTGGTAGGAAGGTTCCTAGCAGCAGCGTTAATGCATTGACATTTAAATTTTTTGACTGTCACGCCCCTTTTGTTCATATAGTAATTTATAATTCATGTGGAGACTAACTATCCTGAAAGGTGCATTGAAATCGCACTATAAACAAGGAAACTAGAATCGTTACAATATTGATAACTGAATGCAATATCAATGTATGAGTACAAGCAAAACAGAAACATACAAGCACATGTTCTAAGGTTTTTTCTGTCTGCGTGGCGGCAGCGCTGACCGCAGTCGCTGTCCGCGCCGAATACACACATACATACATATATGCATCATATATTGTCATTCGTATGTGTATTCGCATACAGAAAAACAGATGTATGTTTGATTATGCTTACATTGTTTTTGTATCAACGCGTTTTAATGCAAGTATTACACATTGACCGATTTTAATAATTTAATCGCGGGAAATTGCAGATTGTATTATACGGTCGGGCGTGCTCGACTGTACTTTTCTTTCTTGTTTTGCTTAAATTTGGTTTGATTTTAGTTGATATTATTGTTTTATTGCTGATTCTTAAAATATAGTGTTCAGCAATTTTAATCAAACTCTCAGTGGTTGTTTCATTTTATTACATTGAACAAATCCATTGAAAAAAGCTGAGCTTTTGCATTCTAATTTGAGTTTTAAACTTTTTTACGAAAAATTGGAATTGATTGTTGATATAAATTCAATTTTGAAAATTTTAATGGAAATTAATGGAAACCAATGGAGGAGTTCAAGAAAATCTGATTTTGTGCAGTTTATTAGGTAGAAGGATTTTGTTTTTCCCGAACCGTGCATTGCAAGTAATTCGTTAAGTTAAAAATTTGGATGGCGCACTTCACTTAGTTTGCATTTAAATTGAAATTTTAATAAACTTAATTAAAAAGTTTTTGGTTAATAAGATCTTTTTTGAGCACACTGGATTTATCTTCAACAATTTATTCAAAGTGTTGTTGTTGAGCTCAAATATTTATTATGTTATTAGCATTTAGCATGTTTTGCATTTTTAGGCTTAAAATAATTCCAATCCAGCATTGATGAGAATTAAAAATTTATTTTAAAGCTTGGCTGCTTGTGTCTTTGTAGCGTTGACAAATGAGTCGTTGCTTAAAGATTTTCACGAATATTCAACAATTTACCATTAATCTTGAGCTGTCAAAGTTTTGTACGAGCAGAAGTTTAATTTTATAATTTCATCCAACAATCAGATAAGCCCGAACCAAACTGACCAACTAATCAAAAAACAATCTGAGCCAACTTTAATATCTGGCTGCTAAAGTTTTTGCCAAAGTGAAAAGTTTAGTTGTGTTATTTTTTTCTTTTTTATGGCCTTACTTTTGTCATTGCTTGACAACCGTCGGAAAGAATATTAACATCCACCTGATTATTTCTTTTTTTGCTTGTTCGACCATCCTTTTCATATCCGTACGCAACACGCAGATTGTGCATCGATTTCCGTTATCATCATAGAACAGCGTTGTTGTTTCTTAACAGAATACTCGCCAATTTGATTATACTATTACCTATGTTTTTTATTTTTATTTATTTATTTATTGTCAGACTATGGACAGTCGACACAAAAAGAAAAATAAATTAGATTAAAGTAAATTAAAATTAACAAAATATTTAAAAATAAGACTAAAATTTACGTTAAAATCGAAAAAAGTTTTCAAATTAAAATTATGAATTAAATTTAAGTTTAATTAATTATTTCGTTAAGTGACTGGGGAAGTATTACAAAAATTAAAAACATTAAGAAACGTTGGTCCAACATTTGTTTGCAAGGGTTAGGAAAACCCCAGAAAAACACTAACCATTGTTTGATACATGTCTACTTTGGGACATATGAGTGCTACATGAAACACTGTGTGCTGAAAAAAATGACTTTACCCTCTCGTAGTTGTTCATTAACAACTTGACAGTAACAAGAGTAATAGCTTCCGAATACGCTTTTATTGACACGTGCTTATAATCTTACTGACATGCAAAATTCGTTTTTGGTAATAAACTCCCACTGAAGTTTATTTTTGAATAAATAAAATAAAATATATCAGTTTTGAATAATAGAAATAAAATATATCAGTTTATTGGAACTACCGCCTTTTATAGTGCGAATATTGTTCGGCAAACGCGCTTAAAGTTTACTGATTGCCGGCACTTGATTGGCTCATTGATTTATATGAGAGGTAGTGGAAGAGTCTTAATAAATTGGAGCTTTTGCCTAGATTTGGCGCAATTGCATTACCGCTTTATTATTTCTGGGCGTACATGAATGTGAAATCGTTTCAATGGTTCGGTGCCATGAAGGTCTCGTGTGTAAGTCATTGGCACATAAATCTCAATGGATGCCCAATAGAAAGTTATTGGCCAATGGACATTACTTATAATAGCAAATGTTAATCATATGGAAATGCTGCAGATTAGGAATTATGACATTACATTAATTTCTCAAAGCGCCACACAATGGTGGCTCATTTATTTGGTTGCCCTTGCAAAAGTCAGTTAGGCACAAAATATTGCCAACATGCAAACAGATGATAAACTTGAAATATTGTACATGAACGCACAAAGCCAGCAAAAAGAGAACAGGAGAGAAGCGAAGAGCGAAGATGGAGAAGGGTCTTTTTCAGTTTAGCCGAATGTAAAGTCCTTCACGACTCTGAAGCCACTGATATTAGCCAATGGTCTTTGCCTTGAAAAGCAGCAAATCATGTTTAATGTGGCATTTTCTGGTTTTTATTTTTATTATTTTTTTTTTCTATACTTACAAATATATATATTTTTGAGTTGGCTTCGCGAACAAGCTCAAGATTTACAAGAAAATGGCAACCGACACAACAAACATAGCAACAAAACCGTAAAAAAGCTAGCGAATAAAATGAAATAAGTTGGAAAAAAAAGTCTTGACAAAAGTACGAACAAAACCCAAGGCGAAAGCAAAAAGCAAATAAAAACCACAGAGGCGAGAAAGGACTTCACTAAGCAGGCAAAAAAAAAAGATGATATAAATTTTATTGTCATGTCCAAGTAGATTAAACTAGCTGCATGTCCGAGCCAAGCTAAGCCAAATAAAGTCGAGTTTGTAGGGTCGTGTCGTGCGGTGTTCTGCTGTGGCGTGTTGAGTGTTCAGCCCACAAAAGTATGCTATGCAGTTGTCACAAAGGATATATTAAGAACTTTACACACACGGGTAAATGACTTTGATGTTGAGCATTTGTGCGGAAATAAAAAAATAATTTCTACTTTTGCATAGTATAATCGCGCGTTCCTGTAGGTTGTCTCATCTTAAAAAAATTCATTAATTTAGACACTAAGCGCGGATTTATTGTTACTTCCTTTCCTCTCGGCTCTATTATATTTCTTACTTTGCAAAATCATCTGGCTATTCTTTTGACATGACATTCAAATAAATAATGATTTATTTCTATTAAAGGTAGCATCAGAGAAGGCAGCAACTGGTTCGGCTTTTTTCCTTGGGATGTCTCATTAAGTGTTTGGTTTTGTTGCGGCAGAAATTTGCATTAAACTGTCAAAAAGTTATAAATTGCTACCTTTCTAAGATTTATAAGCTACAAAGGCTCAAAAAGGTTGCCACGTAGGCGTTAGGATTGACCTTAAGCATATATGTATGTAGATAGCCTTTTTATTGTTCTTTTAACGACTTATTGCTGTATGGGCTCTTATTTCAAACAATCAAATAAACAAAAGTCTTAGAACTGATAAGCAGAAGAGCAAAACATCCTGACATAACGTTAAATGAAATTGGCCATCCAATTAAGAAACCAGACATTTAATTTTCCTTTTCAGTTGCCACTTACAGAGCTCAAGTCTCAATTAGCTGTCCTTGGTACTCAACAGAAAAGACAAGAAAGTAACGAACCCTTGGGGCCAGTCATTGAACAATTTGTCATAATTTCACATCAAATCTTGCAACTCAGCAAGACAACACTTTAAGACGGGTCACTTGGCCACCTGGTCACCCACACAAAGTGTCTAGGCTGATCCTTTTAGTAAAGACCCATGCTTGGAATATTGCAAAGTGGCTGACATCGAAGACAAATTGAAGACAAATGTAAATTTTGTCATACTTCAACGACTGTTTATGTATATTTTATACATTTTTCATACTCAGTGTAAAATGTGCGTCGACAATTTCTTCGACTCAGTTACACCTTTTGCTTTTTGCCAACTGGTATCAATATAAGCTCGCTTAATTGGATGTGTTTCTCCGAGGAACAACAAGAAAAATTAGCTTATTAGACGAACAAATTTACAGAATTGACTTTATTTTACTTTAAATAAAACAAATATGAAAGGCTACAGTCGAGCAAGTCGTCGGTAAAAGACCGCGCACTACTTCTAGTGCGAGTTTT
The DNA here is from genome assembly GCA_035046005.1 of Drosophila acutilabella. NCBI lineage: Eukaryota > Metazoa > Arthropoda > Insecta > Diptera > Drosophilidae > Drosophila > Drosophila acutilabella. The sequence goes on along the minus strand of JAWNOK010000026.1, from coordinate 760,594 downwards.
TTCATTCGAATTGGAGCTATAGGCTATAGTTGACTAATCCAAATTAAACTTGATGAGGACAGTTATAACTATGATATACACATAATATGTGAGTTTAGTTGGAATCGCGCAATCGACAGATTTGTGGAATATACATACACATAATGTGTAAATTTGGTCAAGATAGCTCTAATAGTTTTCAAGTTTTGTTGTTTTGAAAATAGTTTTTTTTAGATGGCAACAATATGAAATAAACTTGACCTTCTCTCGAAGTAGACGGTCTTAACATACATACCAAATTTGATTGCTCTAGCTCTTATAGGCTATGAGATCTAGCTGACGGACGGACGAACAGACAGACAGACGAACATCGCTATACCCACTCGGCTGCTGATGCTGATGAAGAAAATATATACTTGATGCCTTCTACCTGTTATGCACATTTTGCTTCTGACAAACTTAATCGACCCCTGCACTCTTTTTTAGAGTACGGGGTCTAAAAACGTTAGCGAGAACGCTTACAATTTTATTGTATTTCATTACTATGATTACAAATTTAACTTTTTCATAAAATTTAAACTTTTTCTCTGATATAAACAGATCTACCATTTATTTTTGTTACTATCAGCATAAATACCTTTGAGATATATCATGTAAATTTAAAATCTGTTCGCTCAACGTGAACTTCATGTCACACAATTTATATAACTTATATAATATATAGATCCCGTACAGCTTCTATATTCGGTTAACAAATAGGGCAACACCTACTAAAAGACAGGGTCGATAATTGATTTTAGAGTAACTTGTAACTTTCGGCAGACATCAAATCATGGCACATACTGAATCTGTCTGAATCTTGACGGACTTCAGTTACTCAACTGATTACCTCTGGCTAAAAAGTGTTTGGCGCTAAGAGAATGGCAAGTGCTGAGCGTCTACATTTTGTATTTAATTCCGTCCTTGATAGACAACAGAATTAGCTGGAAATAGGAAAATTTACGCGATTTTCCGATGTGAGCTTGGTCGTGTTAGTAGTCGGTCAGCTTTGGCAGGTGTTCCAGCTAGAGACTGCGGCTGACAACTTTCATTAAGTTTGCTTTGCTTTTGTTTGTTTCAGTCAGTTGCTCTTTCTCCTTTCTGCTGCTGTTGCTGTTTCCCTCTGTGCGTTTTAATTAAAATGTAATTTACAGGCATGTCGAGCACCGGACATTGCAGCTCTGTTACAGATGCACTGAGTGATTGAATGCCTGACTGACGACCAGGCACCTGCTTACGCAATGAATATCTTCGGCAACTTCTCAGCTTTGACTTCACAAATGTTTCCCCTTTTGGTTAACATTTAATTGTTCTCAATTTAGGACTAATAGGAGCCTTTCTAAGAGTAATTACCAATATTTTTATGTTTGGACATGTCCCAGACAAGAAAATCGAAATCAACATTTTTCAGTCGTTAATTTCCAAAGGTAATGGCGTCTATGTAGTCAAAAATATGAGAATCTCATAAACATATAACCGAAGCACAGTTCTAATAATTGCAAAACTTGAAAGAACTATAATATTAGTGTCCACAGTAGAGCCACAAAATTTGGAATGAAAGTCCGGCTATATGTCAGGCAGGTTAAGTTTATTTGCCACGCCCAATAACAGCCCCGAGAGTAATGAAAAAGACCATGACTCGGAAACTATTCTTACCAAGTTTGCTCAAGATCGGACCACTATAGCATATCGGTCGAAAATTAAGGAAAATTTACGCTAGAGTAAGTACGGGGTCTTTTACAGTCGGCTTCCTTGACTGTAGCCTTTCTTACTTGTTATTGATCTGGTTATGTTTTATTTTTTTCCAATCCTCCCAATGAATGTTGGATCAAATTTTAAACATTCGTATTCCCAAAAGAGAGCAGAACATTAGAACAATACAGAGCAATGCATCTGTATGTAGACTGGAGAGTGTACGCTTTATACTGGCACTAGCAGCTGAGTTGCAATTCTACTTGCATCAAATGGACGTTTGCACAGCGTATCTCTACAGCGATTTAAAGAACACGGTATATATGAAATAACCACTTGGATACATCGACGATGCTAAACCGAATGCTGCCTTCTTGCTGAAATAGGCGATATATGGATTGAAAGAATCAGGAAGGGAATGGAATTCCAAACTTCATGGCGTTCTATTAGAGATCGGTTTCAAGCCATGTAGCAATGTACCATGTTTGTATCAAAAGACGGGAACAGATGTTTTGCACTTTTCTGTCGATCGAAATTAATGTTGAACAACATTAAAGCCGAATTTCCATCGACGTTTGACTGTACAGATAAGGGTGAAACTGAATTGTTCTTGGGTATGGAGGTTCAACGACATGGTGAGCTTGAATCAATTACTCTTGGACACACTCAATATATCAAGGACATGTTGAGTCGTTACAAGATTGAAAATGGCAGACCTGCAGGTACACCTCTTGAGGCAGGACATCAGGTGGCATGTGACAACAATCAATGTAAAAACATTGATCCAGCAGCATATCAAACGCAAATTGGAGAACTGATGTGGATAGCACTAACCACAAGGTCGGATATTCTGCATTCGGTGGCCACATCGGCTTTAAGAAATCAGGATCCACATAGCGAGCATGAAGCAGGTGTGAAAAACATCTTGCGTCAACCATAAACAAGAAGCTTTCGACAGGTTGTTAGGATGCAGTTGTAATGCCGCGCTTTATTGTCGAGCTTGGATGCGGAGATTACAAGACTCCTTCGATAATTTACGTCGATAACTTAAGTGCCCGACAATAAGCCATTAATTCAGTGCATCATGCAAGAACAAAACATATAGATATTCGATATCATTTTGTGCGACACTTTGAAGGCCATGTTAAGTTAAGCTATGTTTCGACGAATTCAATGATAGCAGATGTATTAACAAACAAGTAAGAAAGGCTACAGTCGATCGAGCAGACAGTAAAAGACCCCGTACTCCCCTAGTAGAGCGAATTTGTATTTAATGTAAATTAAAATTTTAAAAGAAAATATAAAAAATAAAATTTTTAAATCAACTTTTTGAATTGAAATATAAAAAAATTAAATAAACAGTTCCATTGTCAGAACTCGAACCCACGACGTCATGCAAAGGTTCCAGAACGTGCCGCACCACGCCCCGCTCTTAAGAACATTCCGATTATCTGCATTTACATGTTATAAATTTTTGTTATGTAAGAAAAATAAATGAAACGGCTTTGTCTTGTGCCGAGATTCGAGCTTCAGTTCTTAAGTTTACATCCAAGTACGAAATATAACTGCAGGCAACTCTACCACTTCGGCCACGTTTCGTTCAATAATTAGATCGTTTAATACTATACGTAAACAATGAGTTTTTTCTTCTCTTTCTACCACGTGTACATATGTAAATTACAATTATTGAACATAGTTTTTTGTGCCGGAACAGTAGTTTTAACAATTTGCTGTATTATAGTATTATTTCACAACAACGCATGACTTTTATTTGCTCTTTCCAACTATGCTTATGTTACCGACTCTTCCCCTATTCTCAATATTTTTTTATAATTTTAGTTTTTAATTTTCATTTTAAATTCTAATATATATCTATATTGAATACTTAAATCGTGCTATTGTATAAATTGACTATTATTTGCTTCAAGAAAAACACAATTGATCTTTAGTATGTCACGATGAAATATATTTTCTTTAACAAATCAACCATTAATCTACTATTGTTAAATGACAGAAAAGTACATAAACGGGGGAATCGCGAAAATGGATGAAATGTCTACACAGACAATATGACAAATAGGCAGACAATCGTTTATACGCGTTTTGCATAAATTTGGCCATTTTTTGCTGGGTTCTTTTGCTTTATTTTTTCCATGACCAACAGCTTTGAAAATTCCTTGGCGTTTTAAAAATGTCGAAACATTTGTCCATTTGCGCGATATGGACAGGGAAAAGCTTACGAAAAAAGAAAAGATAAGTTAAAAAAAATAAAAATTTAAAACTTCGGCAAAGCTGACCCTTTTTCAACACAGCCGCCAGAGAGTGGCCTTTGGGGATTAAGAGGCGGTTGGAAAAGCTGAAGAAAAATTGAAACAAGTTACCCAAACCGTTTTCGTTCTTTACCGCTTGCCAATTTATTCAAATGCCTTGCAAAGTGCTAAATAAACAAGACTGAAAAATGCCTAGGCCTTTTACAGGAGAGATGAATAAGTAAGGAGCGAGCATGTGCGGCATTTTTCATGGTTTTAGGCGTTGGAGCAGAAGAAAATATTGTGCATACATAGTTGAAATTAAGCCTCTCACTCGCACACTCACCTTGTATGGGGACATAAATATTTAGATAAAGACAATCCTCTGATTGATTTTGCAGATAGGGTAGTAATCGCTTCAGATACTCCAACCGACCCTTGGGCATGCGCTCCAGAGCCGCCGTCTCATTGTGGATGTCCGGCAGACGTTGTGGGCAAACCGAACTGAATCTGCAAGAGAAATCAAGAAAATTGTCAAAAAAATATTGGTTAAATGCAAAACTTTTTTGCTGACATTTTGTTTTTGTATTTTTGCTTTGTTGTTGTTGCCAGAGAATGTTGTTGTTTTGAAAAAGGTTTCACAAAAGTTTACGGAACTGGTTTATTATAATGCCCGACCTTTTGTCTGTCGTTATAGACAGATTAATTTGCCAGAATTGTGTAATCTTTGCCGCAGTCAACTTCAAGTCAACGTCAACGATTTTACATTCTGAGGACTCCCTCGGCCTGATTGTCCTTGGGCTATAATAACTTTTTGATTTGCGCCCAAAGTTTGCGCTTTTATTTACTTGACCCCCTTTTTGGCAAAGCTTATTTCCAGTTGGAAAAATGGTTTTCGATTTAGCTTGACGTTCCTTATTCAGTTTTTTTATTGTGAATTTGTTGCACTTCTATGCAATTCTGTAATGCCCTGACTATGACAAGTAACTGCCATTTTGGCCTTGCACTCGTTTATGACTGACACTGGCAGCACTTCAGTTTTCTTTGACAGTTTCTTAGAACTCGCTTTATTTATCTCGCATTATTTATTTTTAATCTTCAGTTTGACGGACATCAAACTAAGTAGCTACAGCTCAGATTGAGTAAGATTTCCTGTTTCGTGAACAGGGCAATTAAGCACGCTAGAATTCAATACAAATGCTGCATGCAAATTATATATCTTCAGATGAATTAAGTTTTATATGATGCGAAGTTTGGCTAGTGTTAAAGTACTTTGTGTTGAAGAACCCGATTAATATTTCGGTTAACTGTTCTGCTCTCGATTTCTGTCATTTTTTAAATGCGTCAACCCGTAAAGTTGCATATCCTCTTTGATGCATCCCTTTGGGTTCATCCACACAAGGAATTGTCGTTGGCAAAAATCAATAGATACATTAAAAAATGTTGGTTCAACTTTATCTGGTTGAGCTAGCGTCCATTAGGGAACACCCCAACCAAGGCATAAACATTAATGACAGTGCGGAACAAGAATTTATTTTATTTAATTTTCTTTTACTTTTGTTGCTGCTTTTGCTTACTGGCATTGTTTGTGTTGTGGAGTATATTTAATTTTTATTATATTTTTGTATTTGAAACGTCCCTCTGAAACATGCGAAATGACCACAAGGTGACCCCATGACCCACGTTTAGTGGATGCTTGTGGTGGCAGGACGATTGCCATAATAATCATTAATTTTATGGCAAAACAATAAGGCAGGTAATAAAAGTTTAATTTTCGGCTTTATATTGCCACTTTAATGGCAGTAGAGTGGCAGCCATGAACGCTGGGCTGAGTCGACAGCTCTGACCGGATAAGAGAAATTCCGGTTAAAAAATATTAAAAATAAGTAATGACAGTGAAAAGTTTAAATGACGCCCGGTTGGAAGTGTTAGTTGGTTTGTTATTGTTGACTTTCAACATCAGGCAGGTGACACGCCTCCTCATCATCGTCCGTAGCCAATCCAACAAGAACCTCCACTAAAACTCGTAAAAGCCACATTTTGAATTTTTAATGCGACCTCCAAGCAACGAAATGTGTTCAGTTTTCAACTGGCAGCGATCTTGTTTATGTGACTTTTGTGTGCTCACCAGCTGAGGTTGAAGTTGTACTGATAAGAACTGGCTATGGTAGGGGAATGGTAGTGGGAATTAGCCTCATAAATTGGGCAGGAGAGGTAATCTCGTTACTGAGCTGCTTCCCTAAACTTTACAACCATCGATATCTGCTTGGGAAATGAATACTAAAAAGTTTGAATTCTTATTAGACTCCACTTAATTAAAGCAAACAAACTACTCTTCCAGATAGAGTATTCCTGTTATACCATCAAGTTTGTTGACTTTCAGTTTGTTAAAGTTGAAGTTTTTAGAACTTATGTATGAGTCCATAAAATAAAATAAAGTTTACATACAATACTCCATAAAATATATGTATAACATTATATTTTAACACCTATTCTTGGAGATTTAACCATATAGTTCAAGCACGAACATATTATATTAACAGAAATTAACAAAGCGGCGATTATTATAAGAAATCATGTAAACCCAAAAATGTCTAATCTAAAAATATATGTGTTTATCTATGCTTGCGACCCGTTTCCATGCTTGGCAACGAAGCCTTAGATAAAATTACATCTAAATATAAAACCACGCTCTTTCCCGTGCGTGGGGTACAATATCTTAGAGGAAAGCTGTGCACCGATGTAATTTTGTAGCTATATAAGGCCTAGGATTTTAAGAAATAAAGTTAGTTTAAATTTTGTTCTCACCATACAAGTCTTGATGTCCATTTATTCACATATGTAAGTCCTTAATTTAGTTTTTAATAACCAAAATGTATTCCAAATATCGCATTTAGTTTACTAATTAAATCCTACATTTTTTTCGCTTCTGTTACTCATTGTCGATAGAATATGAGGAATCTATCTTTAAGAATCCATTTAGTCAACTAGTCTCTTATTGTTTTACATTTTCCACAAGCTCAAACAACACGTCAATTTATTTTAAGGAAAACAAACAATTTCAGTTTTCTGACCCGGCACGAAAAACATGCTACGCATATAAATCACTTGGCGAGAAGCAAACAGGTCGAGGTGGACGCAGTACACAGGACACTGATGGAAGGACACGCCTAAAATATGGAGACGCATGCAATTCAAATTCAGAAAGCTCGCACGAGAAGGTGTGCGTGTGTATGTGCGATTGGATGTTGGTGTGAGTGTATGCCGCATAATCTGCATAAGGAACGAAGAGGTCGCTGGAGGCTGCTGGATCAGCTGATGTTGTGGGGCACGCACAGTTGTCTGTAAACAAACGGTAAATGCGTCAAATATTTCTTTGCTGTGGAATATTGGAGCTGGACGACTAAGGAAAGCACTCAGAGCACTTGCTGCCTTCGCTTAAATACATCAAACAGAAGCATAATCTCAGTCAGGTGGAAAAATGCATGCGCAACTCTGAGGGAGAGGGTGACAGACATGGCGGCAAGAGTGGGAAAATTGACAAGGCAAAATATTTTTGTAAATATAAGGAAGAGAATATTGATAGTGGGGGGATGGTGGGTTTTACAGGGTTCCGAAAATGATATGCGCCACGGCGACCACGTCAAGCAAAATAGATTAATTTTACCTGTGGGCATCGAGGCAGAAATCTGTCGTCGTCTACTGCAGGTGGCAGGTACCTGTTTAAAAATTAGATTTGCGGTCTCGCCCATTCTACAATTTTTGATACAGCCCACTGGGCGGTGGTTATGGCGGTGGCTATAGCGATGGCTACGGTGGTGGTATCACCACCACGCATAAAGCGTTCTTGCCGCAGTCAAATTAAATAAAATCCAATTTAAAATGAATTTTCGCAATTTCATTTACAACGAGCAACAGCAGCAGGCTTGGGAAACTCGAAGGGGAAACCAGGCACCTTGGGCAAGCCGACGCAACAATTTATGCAGAACCACGGGGTGGTGGGCTAATGGTGCTTCGTTCTACCCCTTCGTTCCACCCCTTAGTTCTAACTCACTCTTTCCTTCCAGCGGGCTGCTCTCGAGTTTTAAATTGGTTAACGTTTTTAATGATGGAAGCCATATTTAATTTGTATATATATTTTATTATTTCCCATTCTTTTACTTTGTACAACTTTTGACCTTCAAGAGAAATACTATTTAGAGGCCACAGGCAGCATCAGCTACTGCTTCAAGCGGAACACTCATTAATGCGTTTTTTATTAGGGAAATTGTTACGGGGTGTATTTTGTGAGCAGCTTTTCCATTTTGATTAAAACGCCTAAGCGCCATGCATAAAGCTCTCAGTTTATTGCCATTTTTCACATAGACTATAACTTGGCTTGAAGTTTAATAATCGGAGAACTGTTCACATAGAAGAGAGAATACAGTCCAAGTCTTGAGCCTCATCATGTTTTCCACTGCCACCGCCCTTGTCCCTACTAATCCGCTTGTATTTCATAATCCTTACGCCAAAAGCAAAAGCTTCATGACAGCCGAAGTGCAAAGTGGTTGGAAAATGTATTTTAAAACAACAACAAAAACATCGACTTTGCCCAACTGGAGGGTGGAGGGTGTAAAAGTGTGGATTAGTAAGCACCAGAAAAAGAGATAGAGAGAGAGAGAGAGAGAGAGAGAGAGGGAGGGAGAAAAAAGTAGAAAGGTGGAAATACGGGTACTTTGCGGATACTGCTCTTGGTGGTGACACGCGTGGACTGTCAAAGCATCACGAGCTCGAGCTTTGGAGGGTTAAAAATAAAAAATATTTAAGAACTTCTACTGAAAGTTATTATTTGCGTCCAAAATGTACCTGGGAACATGTGAATATAAACTGCGAATTTACTTAGCTTTGAGTTACTGTAATATAATAAAGAAAAGGTAAATGATTTTGTACTTTCTCAACTACTAACCAAATAAATATATGATTAAGAGCAACGATTTGATTTTAGTTTAAATTTTGAAAGCTTAAATATTTGTTGTGCTATTATTTATCAAATCCAACTATGGTATGATCACTTTTTCTGTTTTATATTTTCTGTTAATTAGCTGAATTTAAGTGAGGAATGATTGGTTCTACCAGCTGTCTGGGTATTAAACTTCACTGAATTCTTACATGCAATTCGAAAAACTTATTTTCCTATTTAACTTAATGACGGTCGAGTAATTTGCTGAGAATATGCCACAAGATTTTTAAACACATTAATTTTCGAATTTAAAAATAAAGACGACTAATGGTCTTTGGTACCTGAATGGATGCCAGTCGATGGTCGAAATAACTTTATTACGCTGACGTGCCGAAAAATCTTTTGCACATTACTCAAACAGTTTATTGGCCTACCAACCTGACGCCATCAACAGGCTCACAGCACTGCGTCTTGACATATAAAGCCTCAGTACCCCTCTGTCCTCTCCTGCCCATATTAAATACAGTGCCAGACAATCAGGAGGCATTCAGAGAGTTGACAAACAGAAATTGTCTGACTATTGCGTTGATGTCAGCCCAAATTCGAGATCTTTGAGTTGAAGAAGGTGACACAGCTCAGAGACGGCGGCATTCATTAGGGGTCCTCGAAACAGAACTAGAAAAATTATGTTTATTTACGGACCGTAGATTTCCAAACCTTTTTTAAGCTTTATTTATTAGGCAAGTCCGTGAAGTCGACGTGGAATGTACTTACTCTAATTTAGATACCATAGTCAATGAAATATGAATCTGTTTAAAACCTGGTGAAAATTATAAAAAAAATTATAAATTGGAGTATTTAGTATTTAGAAATCAAATTATTTGAAATCCAATCAGACGATTTTTTTGTATGAAGTCGAAGTGAGAATCCGAGACAATACTAGAAGTCCACCGATCATTCTGTGCCATTATGACATGGTTTTCGGTTTTAATGTAGAGCCCATTGTTAGGGTATGTAAAAGGAAGCAAGCGTGGATAGAATAACTTTGTGACATCCTTCTACAAAAGCAAACACTGTGGCTGCAGGACTACCGAGCTCTGGGAATCTTTGTGAATAATGATTTGCCACTTGGGAGCATTTGTAAATTAGATGCTCGGCTTGTTGTTAACCATTGTTGTTGTTGTTCTTTTGTTACTGCTGTTGTTGTTGTGCTGCTGTTATTCAAGTGACGCACAGCTGCTGCCTGGCGGCAGCGTAAATATTTAATTTTCGAAACATTTCAAGCGGAAGCCGGTCGAGTCAGCTGACCTTAGACTTTTTCTTCTCTTTCTTTTTTTATAATTACGTTGCGTATTATCATTGTTGTTACCATTGTGTGTATAAAGTCGGTAGCAATTTTATTAGTATTTTCGCAATTTGACTTTTGCCTGACTCTTGTGTACTCAACTTCAACCCGAGATCGTTCTGTATACTCCATAATAATGAGCAAGTTAATTGAGGTGACAATTGTTGAGCAACTAACATCTTCTGCCGACCCTCCCGAGTAGCTTGGCCTGGGCTGCCACAGGCTCTTGAGTTATGGCATTTTGATCATTTTATGTAATTCGAGTAAGCAAAAGCACCTCAAATGGCACCCTTTTCATCGCTGCGGGCAGTTTAAGTAACTGAGAATGATTTAACGCTGTTAAATTGACAGTGCATTTGTGTTTTGCTAGAATTTTCTTTTTACAAAATAATTGATTTTCTGCCAAAAACATAATTAGCTTTGCTAAGGAGTAAGTATACCGTTAGGTAATAATATAACCAAATCTTTGCTTTTGTTAATAAAAATCGAGCAATTCATATAAATTTAGCTATGACGAGCTTCGACGAAGATAAAAGCATGGAACCCATTTACCTAATAAAAAAATTTATCAAATCTCTAAAATAAAGTCGGAATTTCTAAAAGTCTTTACAAAAAAAAAGTTGTGTTCGCCTGTTCAATACGTGGGGGGGAGTAATAAGTTTAGAGTATCGCGGACTTGATTATTGTTTTATTAATTCGATATCTTCCTAGTTGGAAGGTGATATAATTATTTCTTTTTGGACAATTAACTTATTAACTGTTAACTGATTGTAAAGAACACATTAAATCAATCACTTTCGTTCATTTCTCGTACTATTAAAAAGTGTTCTGACATTGAAACTGTAGGTATCCTTTTTGTTTATTTACGCATAATGCACGTGTTTCCGCTTGTTAGTGGCCTCCAGTTACGAGTCCGCTCGTCCGTCCCACAGGTCGTATGAACAAAGAAAAGCGTCAGCTCATAAACTGTATACCCAAAACTTCCGGGAAATTAAAATTTATGTTTTGACGAGCTTTTAAAGACGGCTGGTTGCCTAGGACAAGATTAGCCATAGACATGGTGCATTTGCATGCACACATAAATGACCCCGAGTCACAATTTAAAGACTAGACTGAGCTTTTGGGTGGAGGTGGTGAGGGTGGTGAAGGAGCAAAGGAAGTTCTTACCTGTCCGCCTTTTTGACGCCGGACCACATGGCTGCAGAAACGGGGGGCATGAAACGCAAATTGCCAACAGGGGGTGAGGCGTAGGGTATCCCGCGATACGCCTCAACCGGATCCAAATGCCGTCCATCTAATTGGACAATTACGCCCGAAATGGCGCCGTTGCGTGTGTGGATTATGCGCGATGAGAGCTGTGCGGGTAATTGATCATGATTTATGTTGTTGTTACTGTTGTTGTTGCTGTTGTTGCTGCTTGTTAATCTACTATTGCGGTTGCCGCTTGACGCCGATGATGACGAACTGCTGCTGGTCGAAGTTGCAAACGCATATGACGAGGCCGACGGCGATGAGGATGAGGATGATGACGATGATGATGACGAGGACGATGACGATGACAACGACGACGACGACGACGACGACGATGATGAAGTGAGCGATAATGAGGACACTGAACTGGATGTGGCCTCATTTCCGCTGTTGCCAGAGGCGATGCTGGAACCGATCAATACAAGTCCTCCGCTGCTACTAGTTGCTGCATTGCTACGCTGCGTGGCACTCAAGTTGCCAGATATGCTGCTTCCAGAATTGTAGCTGACTCCAGCTCCATGACCGCCACATACATGCAACACCAACAGAAACAGCAGAAGCAGCTGCCTGGCTGTACCACGTAGTTTTCTTCTATTTCTGAATACTGTTGTTGCTGCTGTTGCTGCTGTTGCTACTGCGGCCAGTTGACGCTTGAATTGCAGCAACATTACCATTATTAATATTGGTTAAAATGGCGATTTTGCAATATTGTTTCTGCCGCTGAATGATTTTATATGCTGCAGTGTTTGCTTGTCGAACAATCAAAGCACAATATCACTAGTGGCGTGTTTTTGTCGTGTTCTTATTTTTCCGGTTTAATCCGTTGCGCTTGTTTCAGTTTGAATCGATTTTTGCTTTTTGGTGTTTTAATTAACGCCGTGAATTCATTTTATATTTAAATGGCAATTGAAGTAAACTGTAAAAAGAAGTGCACAACGATGAACTATATTATTTGGGAATATTTCCATTTAAATGAAAATTACGAATTTCACAATTTAAAATAAACCGAAGGCTTCACGCCAAACAAAAATTTGTTGTTTCATAAGATTTAATATTATACTTGTTACTCAAATTCTGTTATAATACTTCTTAGATGTGACTAAAAAAGTATGCAATGCCATTTTGAGATCATCATAGAAGTAGCACATAAGCCAATGTCTTTGCCCTTTCTGCTGTCGTCGTCAAGCAGAAGGAGAGGAGCCACAATGGCATTTTCAGCTAGCATTTTGCATATGTGAGATAGTAAGACTGAACCTGACTGCATGCCACCGCAACTATGACCTTAAGAATGCCTAACACTAGTTATCTAAGAATGCTAGTCAATGCATGAATTTAAGTTTTTTAACAATACCAACTGGAATGTTTGTATGAGGAAAAATCAAGTGCGGATTGAAAATTCATTATTCATTTTACGGTAGGCATATGACAAAGGTTTATTTTCACGTAAGGTCAACTTTGTTCTTTGTGATCTCTAAGAACTTTCTGTAGGACCTCGAAAAGTCCACACTATACATATTTTATAACATTTTCGTTCGTTTCTCAAACAAAATCTTTTTCTACATTTGTGCTCGTTTGTCTGACTCGCTTTCTGTTATCTTTTTGTTAAAAATATTGTGTGTACTTACTTATTCTCTGCGTTCCTCTATGACTTTGCGGGTTGTCTGCGCCTTCTGTCAGGTGGAAAGTCTTCCCTCTGTGGATGTGCTAGTGTAACCAGATCCCTTTTCCTTTCACTCTATGAATATCCTAAGTTCTTAGCAAACACTTTACGTCCGCTGCGCTTAACTGCGATGTCTGACACTACTCCTGCGTAGTCTGAATGCCTGCACGCTACAATTGTCATGTGAGCGGACGAGCACATTTTTTCATGGCTCTTACGTGCTCAACGCGCTGCCGTCGTTGGCTTTTCTAGCAGCTGCTTTCGCATAGCTAAAATGAGACAGGACCAAAAAGGTATAAGAATTAAAATATGCTGTGAATGACGATTGTTTATATGTATATGAAACTATGATTAATCAAGTGAATCGCTCAAACACGCGCCATTTAATTGTATATTGTGCGACACGAATTTATTTATCAAGTGAATCGAACTTTTAGTCTCAATAAATAGTATGCAGAATGAAAATTGTATCACTACTTGCAGACCAACAACATCTTTATCTAAAAGTACCATACATTTAGTCGGGGTTCAAATTTTGTAATAGACCCCGTTATACTAGGTAAATTAGAAACTTTCTTTAAGATTTTTTTCATATACATATATACCAGTTTTAAATAGTTATTTAAGGAGTTTTAAATTATAAATTATATTTCAGTCTAATAAAACCAAACCCTCATAACGGTATTAACACGTTACCTTGAGATGCTTTCGAGTCACGTGATAATTTCGGTAAGTCGACGCACAACCTTTTCAATTAGAATGTGCCCTCAAGCGTAAAACAATTTTTATTCACATCATTAGCAATGTATTTAGTTTGACGCCCCCAACAGGAGATTCTTAAACACTCAGGAAAACCTGACTAGTCGAATTAATTGATTCCGTGGAAATTGAGCTGTTTGAGTGGGCATACACAGTATGAAAGTTGCTTTTAAATTTATTTATGCAAATAGAAATAAATTTTCTGCTACCACTTTGCCCCAGGCACACAGCTCAGGCCCAAAATGCGTATCCGCATAATAACTCGCTGAACTGCTTTAGTATACCATCGAATACTCTGTTATAGCAACATCAAACAAATCAGGAGCATTCCTCATTAGAAGATTACAACTGATTTTGTCTTAACTTTGCAGGTTTTCACACGGGGGGATATCCTGCAAACATTGTAAATCATACGAACTGTTTGCCTGCCATCTGTGTTGTGAGATTATTTGGTTATTGTAAATGAGTTAGGATGACAGTATTAAGCTGTTACTTTTATTTGGTATACTTATAAGTATATAATTTTAAAGAGTTAAATATTTTTGAGTTTTTTTTTTAAGTTTCACTGAATAACGTTAGCTTTTTTACATCGAATAATTTTTAGTAGGTCTATAGAAACAAAACTTCAATAGTAAGAAAGGCTTCAATCGAGCGAGGCAAGTGTAATTGTACCCGTTACTCGTAGAGTACAAGGGTATATTGTAATCGTTGGAATGTATGTAACAGGCAGAAGGAGGCGTGGCAGACCCCATAAAGTATATATATTCTTGATTAGCATCAATAGCCGAGTCGATATAGCCATGTCCGTCTGTCCGTCCGTCCGTCTGTCCGTCTGTATGAACAAAAGGATCTCAGAGATTATAAGAGCTAGAAAGGTGAAAGGGGTCGCAAATGAGAGGTACAATACCCAATCAGTACGAGTTTGTTTTTGTTTTTTGACACGCCCCCTTTAGGGCGTTCTATCTTTATATAAAGGCAACTGTACAGATATAATGTTTTAGTATAGAAAACTTTTTTGGTAGCAATGCTATCTGATTTACACAGAGACTACATGTCTATGAAGTTCATGTACTGACCAAGTTTGATCGAAATCGGACAACTATATCGTATAGCTCCCATAGGGCTGATCGGTCAAAAATACGCTCCAAATATAAATTAGTATGAAAAAATTTTGCATTATCTAAGTTATCTTAATGAAACTGACACAAATTAAATAAGTCAATAATATAAATATACTGACCAAGTTTCCTCCAAATCAGACTACTATATCGTACATAGGAACAATCGGTCGAGCATTGAGTAACGGGTATCCTAAAGTCGCGGGGCGACTGTAGCATTCTTTCTTGTTTTTCTATACTAATTATCAGTTTTCCATATTGCAAATTAGAGCTTCAAATGTCTTTTATAGTCGGCTTGGTCCATTTTAGCTTTTCTTTATGGTGTTCAACCAAATAAGTAAATTTCGACCGATTTGGATAGTATTGTCCGATATGAAGTAATTTGATGAGAATATGTAATCGTCAATAGCGTAATGAGGTCTATATTTTAAGAACGCATACTCAACAAGTAAGAAAAGTACAGTCGAGCACGCTAATGCCATAAAAACGACATGCAAATTTCAAAAGTTTTTTATTTCTTATGAGGTGTGTCTGAGTTTTTGCTTATTGTGGGCGAATGGGACGTGGCATCGAAAAAAAAAAAGATTCTTGTATTGACTGATTAAATATGTAGTCGATTGAGACTAAACTCACACTTGGATATCTCACCATCTCTGAAATCTGTTTGTTCACAGACGAACAGACGACACGGCTTGTGATGCTGAGCAAGAATATATATGTATACTTTATGGGGTATGCCACGCCTCCTTCCGCCTGTTACAAACATTTTCACAAACCCAATATACTCCTGCAGAGAGTATAAAAAGAGAAGAGTGGTCTTTATGGCAACCGGCAGCAAGGGGCGAGGTCGACAGCCGACAGCCAGTTCGCCAAAGGCAGCTCTACTTATTAGTTAAATTTAACTTTAGATATGTTATTTTATATAGTATTTTAGGTCAACAGTTTCAGCTGAGCGTACAGCTTATACATAGTGTAGTGAACATTTGTCTAGAAGTTTAAATACAAGTCGTAAACTTAAAATGACTTTATCATTTTGTTGGTCTTCATGTCTTGGATATGCAATTTGTGTTTGAGCCTAGAGATAAATAGATAGACCATTTGCTTAAAAGCCTAATTAAACTGAATGTGTGAAACAAAAACTCCATTTCGCAAAACATTTAATTTACGTTTTAATTAAAAATCAAAACGCGATAACAACGCGAAAAGATGAAAGTCGGCAAACCCGTGAAACCAACAACACGCAACAACAATACGAATAATTGTGGAAAATAACTTGACTTTGCTACTCGCCTCGCATTTTCTATTAATTTCCGCCAAGCATTTTGCAATATTAGGTCTGGCGCCATCCAGACAGGATAAAGCGTACTTAAAAGGAGAGAACGATTGCGGCGCGTAAAGGTTCCAGTCCCGGTCTAGGTCTGGGACTCGGACCAAGAGCCATTAATTTGTCTTTAGGGTCACCAATCCGAGACTCCTTAAGTATCACAACTAAATTAGAAAAGTGCGCAATGTCTCCAATAAAAAGGAGGATGTTTTGTTACTGCAATGGATGGACAGCTTGTTTAAAATTGTCAAGGAATCTCCGGTAAATAAAAGCGTAAACAAAGTTCATTTGTGGTTCTAAAATAGTTCGAGAAATAAACCACGCACATCCCCCCTTGAAATGAACAAGCCAAATCGTTACGGCACATAAAAGATACAAGTATGTATAAGTGCAGCAATATTAAGAGCACCGAGAAGAAGGAACTGTCCTGGAGGCAGGAAGAATGCAAAATGCAAAATTTATGATAAGAAACACAAACACACAAAAATGCACACACACCATTGCATATCGGAATGCACCGTATATTTACGTTAAACTAAATCATCTATAATGCAACAACAAGTTCCCAAGGAGTGGAAAAAAGTCTGGAATATGCATCGAATGGAAAAATTATTGTTGTTGTCAACTATAACTAAAAATGTTTTGCATTTGAATTCCAATTTTTCCCAACAAATTAAAAATGTTTAATCGGTTTGACCTATGAGACCCAAAGGTCCGAAGATCAAGACCAAACTTGGTAGAAGTCGTTCAGTGCAATGGTATCAATGACAATGGTATGTTAATGAAGTTTCCAGCTTGTGTTGTTATGATAGTGTTTTTTTTTACAATTCGCGGGAGAGTTGCAAAATTAAAAATGAAACTGACTGCCAAATAGTCGGCTCAGATGGCCAGGGACATGTCGACACGGCTGTTCATGCTGATAACGAATATATTTAAATTCTGCCAGTTGTGAACATTTCGATTCCGAAAAACCTAATAGACCGTTGTAATCTTTTTGAGTACGAGGTCTAAATTTATGTTATATGTTTGCATTTTCACCCCAGCAAAGTGTACTACAATGAAAAATAAGCAGGGAAGAGAGGGAGAGACAGGAATGCGGACAAATCGTAGTTTCTCATGAAATGCTTGATAACAGAAAAAGACGAAAAAATAACTTTACCCGGAGCCAGTCGTTTTTCATGCAGATTTATGTAAAAATTTGTGAAATTTGCGTAAAGAAAGTGCGGAAGAATACAGCGAGTGCACTTTTAAACAGAGAAGCGGAAAGAACTTTAGCATCGAGCATTGAATTTGATGGCAAATAATGTGACTTCATAACTAGTTGAAATGCATTTTGCATGTCACAGACGCTTGATAAAATTACTTAAAGATGCTGCACTTTATGGAGTGCTTTGGTACTTCATTTTTGCATTAGAGTAAAGAAGATCGCTCCTTTTCTGCTGTTATTATGTTCTTTGCTAACAATGGCTTATAATTATTTATTTTCCTCTACTTTTTCGCTCTACTAATTTTTGTTGTTGCCATTTTTTATCTCAGAAAGATAATACTTTACTCCAGACTGAGTTGAGCGTGCTTTTTGTCTGCAGTTTGTAGTTGGCCGCTGTTAGCTCGTCACGTCTTTTCACTTTAAAGAAAGTCGTTAGTGGCAAAACAAAAATGGACCATAACAAAATCAGCATTTGACTCCCATTAGGGGATACTTTGGCAGCTAAAATCGAGCACAAGAGGGTTCAAATTGTATAAAATCAATTATGATACATTTGAAATATATTCAGATGTAAGTGTTAGTCTATTATATGGGAAAATACAATGTAAAGCAGCTTTGAATGCTTAAATAGTCAAGCCCTTCAAGCTATCTTTTAGATCTCTAATTAAGATATAAACTAAGCAATAAATTATCATTAAGAACTTAGAAAATACAAAGAGGAAGAGCAGACAAGATGTCAAAGATAACTTCAGGGATCTGTGTGGACAAATATTTTAATTCAGTTAATTTAACCATAGTCCTTCGAACAAACTTAACTAATTGCCGAGCTTCTAACATTGCGAGACTTAATAAATTACTTAATAAAAAAATAAAACTGCTAAATGTTAATTATATAAGGCGCTGGTAATAATCTTGTTCTCTTTGTTTAATAATTAATTTAATCAAATTTAATTAATATGCAATTAAGCACTCAAAATATCAATCTTTTTGTTCGCTTAGCCGACTGCAATGCGGCGATTTCTACTCAAAGAAAACTGGGTTTAATTGGCACTCATTAATGTGCCTTCAATTCGTATTTAGCATACATAAATTTGGCAAAATGCAATTTTAATTTAATCAGAGTTTTACATCAAAGCATAATTTATACAGAACTTAAACACAAATTTTATCCTTGGGCCAAACATTAGCTGAGCAATAAATTTCGCGCGCAATTGAGCTTGTGATTTTGGCAAAGCGAATGTAAGGAAAATTAATTTTCCTGTGATTTTGCATGTATAAACACATACACATACATACATGTGCGAATCTTTCTGCTCTTGCGAGCTGCCTGGCAAAAATTGTACGCTCGCGGCTAACAAATTTTATAAGCAAATGCTGAAATAAATTATAGCTTAAAATTGGCAAATGATTTCCCAGTTTTCGCATTGCAAAACGCCCTTTCCCAATTGACAATGCTTTCTTTCTTGCGTTTTAGCATTTTTGGCAAACGCAAATTGAATTCATTATGCGGAGTATACCATACGAGGGCAAAAATCAGTTGTTGGTTTTCCTTGCGCTGTAACAATATTAAAGATACATTATAGCACTACGTAAAAGACAGACCAAGACAGTAAACGTCAAAAGCAAATAGAACTCGACAATAGCGACAACAAAAGCACATAAGACATGAGGCCCAAAAATAACAAACACTGTATCCTAGCAACGTCACTAACAACACATAAAAGATTTGATAAAATTATAACTTCGGTGTGCCCAAGGCAAAATACCACTCAACATATTGATAGTAAAACACAAAACTGTTGGCTTCAACGTAATTAAATTTACGTTATGTTTATTTTCAAATAATGTATGTTGGCTTCAATTTCCATTTTCATATATTTTCTGAGAACATTTTTACAATTTTGTTGCTCTTCATTGCTATTATGAGCTTAATAAAACGAACCAATTATATATAAAACTTTAAGAAGGCAACTCTCGAAATAAAACTAAATTTTATAAGCAGTCAGTTTAGTTTATGTATACAAAAAATATAACTGTTAACCAAAAATTATTTTATAAAAGTGAACACTTTAGTTAAGATTCCATTCAGTGTTTCTGAAATATTCATTCAAAACTTATTTTTCTTTATATCAATAGTTTTGATATAAATGTGTTTATTTCTGTAAAAGAATTTTTAATTCCACACAATTCTTTAAGGTATTCTGAATGATATATATATTTTATTATGCACTGTATAGTCTATTTACAAGTTTTCTTCCAACTCGAATTTGCTCAATATATAAAATCATACCGATTTCATCTTTAACCTTAGGATGCCATAAAGTCCGAGACTTACATTCTTTTTTATAAACATCAATATCTCAATCAAACAATTACACATATTTTAATTAATTTAGAGAATTGGTCATAAAGCATTTTTTTCTGTACTGTCTTTGTTTACTTTTGCTTTTAATGGTATTATTTATTGTTGTACCATTAAAATCATCCTGAGCAAGTTTAATCGAAAAAGTATGTCCAACAGTTCGATCAAAAATTGGTTATTTGTGTAGAAAAATGAGCACTAGAATAAGTACGAGGTCTTTTACTGTCGTCACGCTCGACTGTAGCCTTGCTTACTTGTTATAAACAAGAAGCGAGCAAACATTTTGTTCCCCGATGTGGTTCTAATTTACTTTTATACCACGTGGCACTTAATGGTTGTCTACTGCGGGCAAATGCCGCAAGTTGACTATGTTTGTATGATTTTGCCTGAGTAGATAAAATAATTTATTGGGTAAAAATTGCTGGCCAAAATCTAAGCATTTCGATTTCATTCATTAGCTGCTGGATGCCAGCTCTTTGTCTCTCTCTCTCTCTTTCTTTCCCTCTCTCTTTCTTTATCTTACTCAGTGCTTTTTTCTCTTGGCTGCTGGTTCGCATCTTATCAGAACTGGTTTATCTATTTTGGCAGTCTTCTTTGGTCCTCCATAATGTTGGCGCCATGTTGATGTTATCCCAGCGGAAGTGTTGACTCAATGTTTACTCAATGAGGGCGTTTCTGCGATATGACAGAACGACAGCATTCCACCCTATGTTTCCAATCGCTGTGTATATATCTGTGTGCATTGTGTGTATTTTGGTAGCCATTTTAAACGCTTCGTCTCCATTTTCTCAGTTAATTCAAATACTTTAGGCCGAAACTATTCTGAAATCCGTTTTAACTAAATGCTGGTCTAATAACAAGAAAAGTAAATGTCTAACAATGCAAATTAGAGTCCATAACAAGTCACATCTTTTAAAGGATGTTTAACACAGAGTAGAAGTTGGAGAAATGTACTATAAATTAATTTAGAGCATTAGTTAATAAATTTGTAAGTAAGTTTATTTGAGAACTAGTGAATCTAATATTTTTTTACATCATTACGAATCTGTTTAATGAATTAAACTTTTATTATCCAATCTATATTTAAAGACAAAATTGTAAATCAAAATAGTATGAAACAACTAAGATATTATATAGGATATAGTTGTACGTAATAAATAAAACTTATTGAAGATAGCTCTAACCATGATATACACATAATGAGTGTGTTTGGTTGCAATAGCTCAATTTATATTACTTGTCTCCAAACAAATTTATATTATTTTTTCGATTTGTCCTATAAGCTAGCTGTCCGATCCGGATAAAACTCATCATCAACTAATCATACATAATTTGGTCCTAATAGCTTTAGTCGTTTCCAAGTTATGAGGTTTTTTACAATTTACGGGGCGGTAAGGTAACAATTTGAAATAATCTTGATATGCTTTCGAAGTGGGCGGACTTTCATTCCAAATTGGTTTTCGGATCGACGGAAAGACAGATATCGCAATATCGACTGGGCTGTTGATGCTAATTAAAAATAAATATACTTTAAAAAATATATATACTTTATGGTACATGGTCTAAATATAGAAATTTTTAACTGTTTCCTTTTAATTATGTATATATAACCGTTTTCAACCAAGTATATTTTGTCAAGCTAGTAATAGGCTTTAATACTTTGTTTATTATTCACAAATTCACAAAAATTTTCAATTTCGTAGTTAACTGATAGCAAATAATTGTAAATTGGAGTTTTACACATGTTAATTTGGGTTGAAATAATTAATCCTGCTGTCTCTGGACACTTGAAACAAACTTTATTACTCTAATGAGAAACACCTGAGCAAGGAGTTTCAAGTAGTGGGAAAAGTGAACATTATAAATATTTGGAACGAAAATCCTGTGCTAAGGCTCCTGGCAATGTGAGACCGTTCAATTTACAACGTTTAACCGCAAAATAAAGTCGGTATCTGATGGCAAATCTCCATGCTATTTGGGTTTGGCTTTTGTATGACTGTGGCTCTCTGTATGTTTCTGTAAACTGTCATTTCCGACTAACAAGCAGCATTTGCACTAACTTACACACATTTCTACACACAAGCGCAGAGAAAGATACTTGTACCACTCGATTCGGTCTGTGGAAGCTTCTGGTGTTTGCCTTTGCTCTCAATGCACAATAATTGTTATCTTCAACAATTTGCGGATGTTATAAACATATACTGCTGCTTCATATTGTCTGCATGTAAATACAAGCAACGACAGCTGGGACTGGAATATGGAATGGGGACGGGACTGGGATGGGGAATGTCGATGGCGCAGGGGCTGCTTCTTCTTATGGTGGTTCTTAGGCATTTGCACTTGTCGTTGCTTTTTATGGCTAAACAAGCGCTGCACCTGCTCGGTTCAGCTCAGCTACAAGACAAAAACAACAACAACAACAACAACAAGCACACACACGCAGACACATAAACATTCACACGCATGCCCATAGACTGACACGGAAGACATTTAGCTAAGCGCTTCGCTTGGTAAACAATTTTCGATTTTAGTTGTTTTTCCTCAACCTGTGCTGTACGTTATTTGAATCTCATGTGCGAAAAGTTTCTGTCGGTGAAACTTCTTGACAGCAAATGAAAAAACGCTGATAAATTTACAGCGGAAGCGAGGAACGGAAAGGGCGAGACATCTTGGGAAGTCGTGCTCCTATAAACTGAAAATTTGTCGAATATGAGTATGTTTGAGGTCTGTTTAAAGTCATAGGTTCTTTAGTTTCATCAAGTTTCACTTGTAGCATTTTGGCAATTACACATACGCCTGTTTGGGCAAAATAGCATTGTCACGTTGCCAACTTGCTGAGCACCTGAGCAGCCTATTTACGCGTTACTCATATGCCTACGTGTCTCATTAAGGGACGTGTGCCCGACTCGGTAATAGAAAACTTGGCCATAACATTTATCTAGCCCAAAACTTAATTAACGGCCTGAAAAGGTAATCGGCTGGCGCTTCTCACTCCCTCCTGTACTGTGCTAGGCCATTTCCCTGGCAAATGTTTTGGACATTAAGGCGCGCACTTCTCTCTACGGAAAAGTCTAACAGTGAAGGCTCTTCTCTTTCGCGCTGTGAAGGGTCTCATTAAACTGGTCATTAGGCGTCAAGTGGCCTGCTGGTTTCACAGCCTGTAGCGGCAGTAGCAAAAACCAACTAAGGCCTAAGCATTTTGACTTAATTTGAATGACTCTTTCTCACCGTCTTCCTGTTTCTGGCTTGGCTTTAATTTCTAGCTAACCAATAACCAGCAGCATGGCAGCTCAATTTCCACATTCAATTAAATTATTGGCAATCGTCAGGTCAGATCCCAAAATAGCTATTTTGCCCCGTATATTCAATTGTGTGCAGACTATGAACATTGCCTATCTTCAGATTTATATTATTTTGAAGGTTTTGTCATTTGCACGTTAGTAAAATCAACAGAAAAGTTAATTAAATGCTTTACTGAAAACAGCGCTTGACTTTCGAATTTTTAGTTAGCCTTGGGTGCAATAGTTTTGGGTTATCCTAATTGGGTGGACAACATTTATTTCTCGACAACAAAGAAAACAACAGAAAATAAATATAACAAGAAACAACGAAGACTAAATATCCTTGCAATCATGTATATCGCGCTAATTTGGATTTAATCACCAATGGATCCTATGGTAGCTATATATATAGTTGTCAGATTTAGGTGAAATTTTGTCGACATATTGAAAATATTCATACAAAGCTTTTTCGGCATTTAAATCAGACTGTTCCTATGGGAGCTAAATTATGTAGTCATGTCATCAAGATAGCTTTAAAACTGAGAGACTTGTTCGCATGGAACCAGATGGGCAGACAGACGGATATGGCGACTCGGCTGTTCATTCTGATCAAGAATATTTATATTTTATTGGGTCGGAAATACCTCCTCGAATGCGTTACAAACTAAGTGACTACGGTATGAAAAGAACAGTCGAGTATGATAAATTGTGCTATGCCTGAGAGCATAGCAAAGCACACACTTTTGACCGGTAGGCTATCGCTCTGATACGGCTCTCGTCAAAATTCGAACTGATAGCTCTTACCATCTCTTAAGTATTTTGTTCATACAGAACGACAGACAGACGGACTTGGCTATATCAACTCGGAAATTATGCTGTTCGTAATATACATACATATATACTTTATATACCATTATAAAAATCAAATGATCAACAGTTTTGAATCATATAAAAAGATTAGTCTTAATTAACTGATCTTAACCAAACTCACTCATAATGTGTATATATATCCTTACCAAATTTGTTCCTGATCCGACAACTATAGCGGATTTGCTGATGCTTTTGTTAGTTGTTAAACATCCAAATATATAGCACAACAGCAATTCATATTTCCTATTCTCATTTTAAAAATAGTAATCAAAAAGGATGTTCCTGTAACTTACTTAAACGTGTAAATGAGCTGCACCCACCTGTAAGAATAAAATACAGAATGAAAATAATTAGGAAAGTTTCTAAGGCCACACATCTTAATTAAAAATATAAGCTCTTATTTTATCTGCAACTCTTCCACTCCCCCCCATCTACCAAAAACAGAAATTGGCATTAAATACCTGACGGGAAAGAGCTCGAGAGTTGCTAAAAGTGCAAAACCATCATTTAAATTTTTTACAGTAATAAAAACAATCAACACATCTGTTCGTATATAAATCAAATTCTACAAATTAAAACATTTTTCATGATTTTAACTGATTATCTCATACCAGTAACACCACAAATTGTTTTTTTTTTATACTTTTTATATATAACCTTACATTTTATACCAACATTTATACATAAGCTCGAACTGGAGTATTTAATTCGCATGTGATGTTTTTAAGAATTTTGGCAAGTTTTAATTTTTTAATTAGTTTCGCTGGCAGAAAACATTATTGGAAAAGAGAGCTTCATCAAAGAAAGCGTTAGACTTGGCGTATGCGCAACATGAGCATTTTTTGTTCAGAATAAACAAAGCGCTCATCAAGTTCAATAGAGGACAATATGGGAATATAATATGTTGCTTTTTATACAAAACACAAGAAAAGTTTCTCATTGAAATCATATAAATTCACTTTTATGCCGGGACAAGTTGTTGAGTCAGAACTTTATTTATTTGTACGTTCCTAAACGTTGATTTGATTATTTATTGCAATCCCGTCAACTAAATTTTCTGTATGTACTCTTGACAGTGATCCCAGCATTTCAATATCTATAGGACAAAAGTGCTTAAGCAAAGAGAATCAAAAACATACCACCATAACAAGCACACAAAAGCTCACTCGCATGAACATTTAAATGGAGAGAGATACGATTTCATCTAGATGCTATTCGTACCTATGCAAATTCTAAGAGGGAGAACTCCTCACACATACATATACTCATGCCATGTCCTCCTTTGAAACATCCTGCACGAACTGGTTGTCGTTGACTTTTTGCCTGTTTTTGACTGTATCTTGATACAAGTGCTGCAATTTGTAGCCCACTTTTCTGCATTTTCCTCGTCCTTCAGCTTGAGTCTCCTCTGTGCCGACTGAGTGAGCTGTATGCTGATAGCTCCGGTTGGAGCCATCTGCTCCCTTACTCCATTCCTCGCTATCCGTCTGAAATTGGCACATTCACAAGCTTTGTTACTAGCAAAATCACTAAAGTTGACTACGCTTTTGTTTCTTATTGTTGAGCTTCTGTTTCTGGCGCGCATTTAGCAGTTGCAAATTGGTTCTCACCCTAGACGATTGCATTGCCGGGGCTTACTAGCTAACTGGTTTACCAAAGACGTCATGACATATTGATGGTAATCAGAGAAAGCCAACACCCGCAGCTTTCGCAGTGAGGAATTAGTTCGAAACTAAAGATACATATAATTTAATACTTTATAAGATGGTTAAGATTTTGCTTTACCATTTAATATTTTTCTTTTCTTAAGTTTAATTAACAATATATTGAAACTGCCTATTTTAAAATTGTTTAAACTTTTACGATGTTTGTATCTATTGTTAGTGTATTGTCAACTATTTATTGTCAACTCTTATCGCCCACAAAACAAACAAAAATCTAAAAAGTCCCCCCATAAACCGCAGTAAAACAATATCACCAACAAATTAAAACAACCAGAAAAGCCAAAGGAAAGCTAATTATGGTCGACTGTTTACTCCCACAGATGAGCGGGATTATTCCCCACGCAATTTCAATATACGAGTGTACTGAAGAGAAATCATTAAAATGTGTTAACTGTACAATAGTAGAACAGAGTCTAGAACCACCAGCACTGCGATTCACTCGCACCCCACACACCGAAAAGTTGGCTCAATTTGCGGTTTTTGGAATGAGATTCAGATTGATCGGTGTACAAGGCAGCTGAGTACTTTGTTTATGGCGTTTATCGTGTCAAAGAACTAAAATCAAAAGCATCAAATTTATTTCCCCACTTGTCACTTGCAGCGAAATCTAAAACTTTTATTTCATAGGAAATCTTCATCATTAATTTTGGAATCGATAATTATTTTCATTCGAAATTCATTAGAAATTTATTTGTAGAGTGAGTAGTTTGTGAATTTATTAATAATTTATAAATGGTATACATCCGATCCTAAGAAGTTTTGGCTTCGTCCTATTTAATATTGAAAAAATCGTACTTTTACAACAAGTTTTTAAAAAATATTATTTTTATACTCTCTGCAAGAGTATATTGGGTTTGTGAAAATGTATGTAACAGGCAGAAGGAGGCGTGGCAGACCCCATAAAGTATATATATTCTTGATCAGCATCACAAGCCGAGTCGATATAGCCATGTCCGTCTGTCCGTCTGTCTGTCCGTCTGTCTGTCCGTCTGTCCGTCTGTCCGTCTGTCCGTCCGTATGAACAAACAGATTTCAGAGATGGTAAGAGCTACAAGTTCGAGCTTGGTCTCAATCGATCACATATTTAGTCAGTCAATACAAGAATCTTTTTTTTTTTTGATGCCACGCCCCATTCGCCCACAATGATGAAAAAACTAGACACACCTCGGAAAAAATTGGTGTTTTGGGCGAATATCTCAATAACTATTGCACCTAGGATCACCAATTTTGGTATGGAGGTTTCTAGCGACATCCTAAATGCATTGACATTTAAAATTTTGGACTGCCACGCCCCGTTTTCCCACAATTAATAAAAATAATTCTCCACTTTCGTTCCGTTTTTAGGCGTTTGTTAATATAGTACAGTATTGTAATTTATAATTCGTGTGAAGACTAACTATATCAAACTATTCTGAAAGGCGCATTGAAATCGCACTATAAACAAGAAAACTAGAAGCGTTACAATATTGATAACTGACTGCAATATCTTGTATGAGTGCAAGCGAGACAGAAACATACAAGCACATGTTCGAATGTTTTTGCTGCCTGCGTGGCGGCAGCGCTACCCGCAGTCGCTGGCCGCGCTGAGTACACACATACATACATACATGTATATGCATCATATATTGTCATTCGTGTGTGTATTCGCATACAGACAAACAGATGTATGTGTGATTATGCTTAGATTGTTTTTGTTTCAACGTGTTTTAATGCAAGTACTACACATTGTAATATCTCTAGACCGATTTTAATAATTTAATCGGGTAAAAGGCAGAGAGTATTTTACGGTCGGGCTTGCTCGACTGTACTTTCCTTACTTGTTTTTTATTGGACGTTGAAGTACTAACGAGACAGTACATTCAAGTGGCCCAGCAACACCAAGCAACGTGCTCGTTAGTGCGCGGAACCCTGCAGATAATGCAGCCACCTCCCGCCCAACCGACCGAAACAAAAACCGCGGAACGAATTTATTAATTATAAACAAATACAATATATATAAAATAAAAATATACAAACATCAAAAATAATAAAAACTATCCAATACGTACTACAAATATAATAATTTAAACTATATTAGTTATAGCCTTGACAAGAGACAGAGAAGAGAAATTTAATTTAAAGATATTGACGAAGAACTACCCACAACTCGAAAAAGTTTTTTGTAGTTACTTCACAATACTCGGAACGGGTTGTGGATAGCAAAGTTAGTAGTGCAAGGTTGAAGAGAGGGGGGAAGAAAATATCTAGTGGGTCTGATCGGAACTGCGAAATTAATTTGGCTGACTAATTCGGAAGAATCAGTTCAACCGTTGATTAGATTAGGTAGGAAAATTATATCGAGCGACGTTCTACGATCAGACAAAGAAAAAAGATTTATTAGTAAGAGTCTACTACGATAGGAAGGCAAGTGTATATAAGGGTTCCAGTTAAGGGCCCTTAGGCAAAACGAAGGAATGGTTTTTGTACAGATTCTTGATGAATCCTGGTTTTGGGAGACCAAATACAAGATCCATATTCAAGAATAGGCCGTACCAAGGCAGTAAAAAGTGTTTTTGTTAAATAGGGATCGTTAAATTCTTTTGACCAGCGCTTTATGAAGCTCAGGACAAAATATGCTTATCGAACTTAAGCTTTGAATCCATAAGGATACCAAAATCAATGACCAACTCAATTCTTTGAAGAGACTTGCCATTCGGAATGTAATAATAGGTGGGTCGCCTACTGAAGGACATAACGTTACATTTACAGTTGAGATTTAATAAATTGGCTTGACACCAGGATTGAAAGCTGTAAAGATTGGATTGTAACCTGGTTCCAAGAAGAGACTCAGAAGCCGAACACAGAGTTTGACATCATCGGCATATATGAGTACACGAGAGTGACTAATTACAGATGACAGATCATTTATGAACAATATAAATAGCAAAGGGCCGTGATGGCTTCCTTGTGGGACGCCGGAAGTAACTTAAACTGATTTCGATAACGAATCTTTAAAAAACACCTGTTGTGTTCTAAAACTTAAGTAATTCGAAATCCAAAGAATAAAATTATAGGAAATTACAGGAAAACATCCTGATTCAACGGACAAAGTTAATAGTTTGTACAGGGATTTTAACAGGCCATCTGCACAATTTCTTAGCACACAGCCTGGGACTCCGTCCGGTCCTGGTGAAAAACAGGTGAGTTTGCATGATAAGGGTATGGTGAATCAGAATTATAGTCCAGCTTAGAAAAAGTCGTTTGATTCCCTTTCAAAGACTACACTAGTTGGAAGCATTAATGATTTACGCTTCAAATAAACGAAGTTATAAAACCGTCTAGGATTCCTATGGAATTGTTGTTCACAATCTGTAAGTATTCCTTATAACAACGGTCGTTCAAGACAGAGAAATCAGATAGCGAAAGAGATACAAAGAAGAGCCAGTTTCTCTGAATCTCTTATAAAATCTCGATTTTCTATTTTTAAGCAATGTTAACTCACGGGTAAACCAAATATGCTTGTTACACCTTTTTTGAACACAAAGCGGAACACAGTCATTTATTAAGGAATTCAAAGTATAATAAAATATTGTGATTGCACTATCCATTTCTCTACACATGAACAGCCGGGACCAAAACTAGCGAGATCGCTTTAGATATTCTACTAGTATAGATCACCCGGGCAGGTAAATCAATCAACACTTCCAGAGACGGGTGATAAGGATCCTCAGGATTGGATAAGGGTGTGGTACGGGGGACAGAAAAACAGGATGGATCCAAAACAGAAATCAGATCGAGCAAACTATTTACGGAGTTTGGGATGACATTAATCTGAAACAGTGAAATCCCAAATTATCCCAGATTATCAAGAAAATCGTGCAGAGTCGTCGAGAACTACAAGAAAATCACGATCGGATAGAATAGAGAACACTGATTTAATAGCTGAGGAGTGCAATAAATAAAGGGAAAAGTCTGAAAAAGAAGGAATATAGGAGCAATTGATAAAAACACTAGTGTTATTTAGATATCACTCAATAGCAACAAATTCAATATCCACAGAGCCATCGGTTATCACCTCCTCCGAGGATAAATTAACATCGCGATGATGCATCGACGTCAATCAGTACACCACCGCGGCGAAGCGTACGATCTTTTTGTAGATAGAGAATTTATTAGAAAGAATTTTAGAATTTAGAATATCAGGCCTTAAACATGATTCGGAAAAGGCCACGACATGAAAATGAAATGACAGGCTGTTTAAATAAAGGTTTCTAAACTTACTACAAAGTCCTCTCACATTTTGATAGGCTAATGAGAGGGAGGAAGATAGTTTTTTTTTCGGTATCAGAGGCCGGGACAGGATTAGAAGGCAACGAAATCGGAGTCCGATTCTTCGCTGTATAATCTTTTATTAATAAGTGATCCGGCCAAAAATCTTTACAGCAGATTGTGCTGAAATATTTGGCTGGAACACTTACTTTAAATGAGGAAATTTCCCGAACATATGAAAATTTAAATTTTCCCAACGTAATGTTGGCTTCTGATTTGGCCTGAATAAAGGCTTTTACATCATCTGATGTGATATCAGGGGCAAGCCTGGAAACAAATATTTGTTTCTTTGGTGGAATAGCTATAAGAGTCTTTTTATCGGGCACGGTAATTACTTCCGTAGAAGCAACAGCAGTGATAGACTTATTCATTAATTCGTCAACTGCAACTGTGTTGACAACTAACGAATTAGAAACTATAATTTCGGGGTTCGTAGGGCTATTGTGGGCAAAATATAGTTGTCTTCCCTAGAAACTATTGTGCTTGGAGAGGGGGATGAAAAATTTGCTAATGAAGGTGCGGACAATGTGGGTATGCGAAGTGCGACCGAAAGTTCATTAGGGCCAATCGACAATCTAAAATTGGAATTTTTACGTTTTGGAGAACCATTCAAGACTTTCAAATCTTTGAACTCCTTGTCCAAAGCAGCGAAATTATCGGACAGACTTTAAAATCTGCCCAATAGGTTCCCAAAGCCTCTCCTAGTATGTCTCATGAAGCTCACCATGTTCCTTTCGACATCCCTACAAACTTCACAAGTCCACTTTAAACCTGATTTAGACTCAATCAGGTCAATAATTCAGCCGTTAAGGCCTGCAAATTTTTCATGTTAAACATTTTCATATAGCCAGCAACAAACAAAACCCACTTTAACGTTTGTTCGAGCCTGGCAGTTGGAATTGTAACAGACGTACACATTAAGGTTCATGATTAATAAGACAACAATATAAAAAAAGGAAATAAAATACTCTCTGCCTTTTTTTCCCGATTAAATTATTAAAATCTGTCTAGAGATATTACTTGCATTAAAACACGTTGAAACAAAAACAATCTAAGCATAATCAAACATACATCTGTTTGTCTGTATGCGAATACACATAAGAAAGACAATCTATGATGCATATATATTGTTACATACTGTTACATACACTTGCACAAACCCAATATACTCTTGCAAAGAGTATAAAAATCCAGATGTACGGACAGACAGACAGACATTAATATATCGACTTGGCTGTTGATGCTGATCATGAATATACATGCTTTATGGGGTCGGCCACGCCTCCTTCTGCCTGTTACGCACATTTCGCTTCTGACAATCTAAATAGACCCCTTTACTCTTTTTTAAAGAGTACGGGGTCTAAGAATTACATAAATGACTTTGCAGTCAAGTATTCCCTTGTTCATCACTAAAACTCCCACTTCTCACTTGTGTTGTTTGTGAGTATAAATCTGGCCAAATCGATCCCCTATTTCTCAGGATTCTATCAACTGACTGCTGGCAGCTCCTGTCAAATCAAATAATTGAACTTTCGTACCATTGCGAATAATGGAAAACAGCCGCACATTTAATGCGATTTTAAAAGAGGAAACAAACAAAAACGTAATAATGGATCAGCTGCCTGCCAATGTGGAACTGATGTCGAAGTAAAAACACACATTTTTTCATAATCCACTTTGATACTCGGTATCCGCTGATGGATTATTCTCGTTCAAATGTCGCTTCTTGTTGGTGCTTATCCCAACACCATGCCCGCCCTATAACATCCTTTCACACTAACAGAATGTGGCACAATTGTCGGTTGCAAAGTCTTCACTATGCTTGGAGCTCTTCCTATCGACAACGAAAGCAACACGAGAGCGATGCCGATGGCAACAGATGCCGTCGGCTAACAAGCCAAAGACTCGAAAATGTTCGTGATTTTTCACGCTCTAAATACAATAATGTATGTCTAAGTGCAAGTATACGAATACGTGTTTACGCTTGCAACCGGTATGACGATATATCCTTTCAGGGACATTATTTGAAGACAGTAGGTTCTTAAATTGTTATATGAAAGTGTAAAGTTGGGAAAAATCTTCTTAAATTTTTCTTCTGTCTAAAATATCTAGTAATTTTTATACTCTCTGCAAGAGAATAAGGGGTTTGCGCAAATGTATGTCAATAAAAATTTTTTTTTATTTGATGCCACGCCCCATTCGCCCACAATGAGCAAAAAACTAGACACACCTACGAAAAAATCGGTGTTTTCGGCGAATATCTCAGTAACTATGGCACCTAGGATCACCAGTTTTGGTATGGAGGTTCCTAGCGACAGCGTTAATAAATTGACATTTAAAATTTTGGACTGCCACTTCCCTTTTTCCCACAATTAATGAAAATAATTCTCAATTTTCGTTCCGTTTTTAGGCATTTGTTCATATAGTACAGTATTGTAATTTATAATTCGTGTGGAGACTAACTATATCAAACTATTCTGAAAGGCGCATTGAAATCGTACTATAAACAAGAAAACTAGAAGCGTTACAATATTGATAACTGAATGCAATATCATGTATGAGTGCAAGCGAGACAGAAACATACAAGCACTTGTTCGAATGTTTTCGCTGCCTGTGTGGAGGCAGCGCTGCCCGCAGTCGCTGGCCGCGCCGAATACACACATACATACTCATATGCATCATATATTGCCATTCGTATGTTCATTCGCATACAGACAAACATCTTTATGTTAGATTATGCTTAGATTGTTTTTGTTTTTTAATGCAACTACTACACTTTGTTATATCTCTAGCTCGATTTTAATAATTTAATCGGAAAAAAATGCAGGGAGAATTTACGGTCGGGCGTGTTCGACTGTACTTTTATTTCTTGTTGCCTAGTAGATATTACAATGGGGGGAAAACAATTTAACAACGCTTCTAACTTAGCATTAAGGGAGGTCATACCAAATATTAAAGTTTTAAAAAATTTTAATTTTTAGACCCCTTTACTCGAAAATAAGAGTAGAGGGGTCTATTAAGTTTGTCAGAAGCAAGATTTGCGTAACAGGCAGAAGGAGGCATGGCCGACCCCATAAAGTATATATATTCTTGATCAGCATCAACAGCCGAGTCGTTATAGCATTAATCTGTCCGACCGTGCGTAGCAATAAATGGATCTCAGAGACTACAAGAGCTAGAGCTACTTCACGAGCAAGTCGAGTATATTTGAAATGTTTGCCACGCCCACAACCGAATTCGCAAATTAAAAAAATCTATTTCCACATTATCATAACTTTGAATCGACTAAAGCTATCGGCAACATACTCACACGTAATTTGCATGGTAAAATTATAACAATCCTCACCAAGTTCGATCTAGATCGGACAACTATAACTAGGACAAACAGGTCAAAAATTGGTTATAAGTATGTTATGGTTATAAGTATGTCTCTAGATTAATTACAGTGCCTTTTAGAGCCCTTTAGTCGGCACGCATGGATGCACAGGTAAATCTTCAATGTTTTAGTATAGAAAACTTTCTTGTTAGCTATGCTATCTGATCCAAATTTACACGGAGAGTACATGTCTAGGAAGTACCGAGTTTGATCGAAATCGGACAACTATATCGTATAGCTCCCATTGGACTGTCGGTTAAAAATACGCTTCAAATATAAATAGGTATAAAAAAAATGTTGCATGGACTAAGCTATACTGACCAAGTTTCATCCAAATCGGACTACTATATCGTATAGCTCCCATAGGAACAATGGGTCGAACATTGAGTAACGGGTATCCTAAGGTCGCGGCGCGACTATAGCATTCTTTCTTGTTTTAAATACTAATTTTATCGATAAAAGTACACAAAAGTTTATCAAATTGTAAAAAACTCTTCTTGCTTTGTCGCGATTTATTTTGATTCATTGATTCCAGTTCTTTAGTTCATTTATGCGGTTTATTATCGATAAATTTATCATGAGCGTAAGCTACGATTCTTTGATCAACTGTTTAGCTGTATCGTTAGAGTTTCTACTAAAATTATTTCAATATCTGATGCGATTGATTTAAGTGCAGATTTCTATAATCTCATGTTGGGATCGGACTTCTCACGGCATATTTCACGGTCATTAGAGCCCGACTGTATTTTGATTCTTGTTTCTACTTTGTAAACACAATTTAAATAATTTTGCTGCCACATAAATTATTTATCTTTATTATCTAACAGAGAACATCGACGATGGCGGATTTTTCAGCCCTTGTCATACAAATAAAATTTGCGGTGATGTTACGGCTTTTGAGCACACATTACTTGTGCTTAGAAATCGGTCAAAATCCTAAAAGAGCGAATGACCGCAAAAATTTTCTAACGATGTGTCCTCACCGGCAGTGTTCAGCTAAGGCCATAATTCCGTCATTTGAAATGTTTTGTTTTAAATGCTGCGGCAGACACTTGACCACCAAGCTCATGCCTAACAAGTAAGAAAGGCTACAGTCGATCGAGCAGACA
Organism: Drosophila acutilabella; assembly: GCA_035046005.1. Classification (NCBI taxonomy): domain Eukaryota; kingdom Metazoa; phylum Arthropoda; class Insecta; order Diptera; family Drosophilidae; genus Drosophila; species Drosophila acutilabella. The sequence goes on along the minus strand of JAWNOK010000026.1, from coordinate 726,002 downwards.
GTAAAAGACCCCGTACTCTAGTAGTGCGAATTTGTATTTAATGTAAATTCAAATTTTATAAGAAAATATAAAAGATAAAATTTTTAAATCAACTTTTTGAATTGAAATTTAAAAAATTAAATAAATAGTTGCCATTGTCAGCACTCGAACCCGCGACGTCATGCAAAGGTTCCAGAACGTACCGCACCAGTACCGCAGCAGCTCAAAATTTTAAATGTCATTGCATTAAGGCTGTCATTAGGAACGTGCATACTAAAATTGGTGCTTCTAAGTGCCATAATTACTGAAATATTCGCCTAAAACATAGATTTTTTCGAGGTGTTTCTGGTTTTATGCTCATTGCGGGCGGTAGTGGGCGTGGCAACAATTTGAAATAAACTTGATCTGCCTGACATAATAACGGACTTTCATTGTGAATATGGTGGTTCTAGCTATTGTAGTTTAAAAGATCCAGGTGTTCATACGGACAGGCGGACATGGCCATATCGACTCGTCTCTTCATGCTGATCAAGAATATATATACTTTGTGGGGTCGGCCACGGCTCCATCTACCTGTTACGCACATTTCACTTCTGACAAACTTAATAGACCTCTCTACTCTTTTTTAAAGAGTACGGGGTCTAAAAACACACACACACACACACTTTTTGCCAAATAATTGTGCACTTCCATAGCTGGCACTCACAAAAGCGGAGATTTTCATGACGACCAATTCGCGTCATAAAACCGCTTTGTTATAGCTAAGGATTCATGTGTGAGTTTGTGTGGACAGTATGTATCCAACAATAAAGCGGTTTATGTTCTAATTCTATTAGCTCGAAGCCCGTGTAGCAATTACGCCCGAGAACAACACACAAATAACGAGGAATGCTAAAGCACAGCATTCTTGTTAATGTAATTTTCACAGCCCTAGCCGTAACAGCATCATATGCGGTTACTCGAAAGTATGAATGCCTGTCAGTCCATCCAGACTAAAGATTTTATGGCCAGCCCAGCGTCATTAATTCAATCAAATTTGTGCAGACTTTAAGATAATTGATGAAAAACCGTTTTAAATATTCGATTTAGGTTCAATGAGAAATAAAGAACTGACCTAAATCTATCCCGTTCCAATACATGGAGCTATTTAAATAAGTTGACTAAATGCTGTTGCTCGAATTAGCGAATGTACATACAGACATATTATACATAACAAATAAGAAAAACTACAGTCGAACTACAGACAAATACATTTCTCCAATGGGAGCTATAGGATATAGTTGTCCGATCCTGACCAAATTTGGTGACGATAGTTATGTGCATAGTATACACACAATGTTGGAGTTTAGTTAAGATAGCTCTAAAACAAGTAAGAAAAGTACAAAGTATAATACTCTCTGCTTTTTTCGCCGACTAAATTATTAAAATCGGTCTAGAGATATTACAATGTGTAGTTCTTGCATTATAACACGTTGAAACAAAAACAATCTAAGCATAATCAAACATAAAGATGTTTGTCTGTATGCAAATGAACATACGAATGACAATATATGATGCATATGTGTATGTATGTGTGTATTCGTGGCGGCCGGCGTCCGCGTTGGAACATGTGCTTGTATGTTTCTATCTCGCTTGCACTCATGCATGATTTTGCATTCAATTATCAATATTGTAACTGTTCTAGTTTTCTTGTTTATAGTCCGATTTTAATGCACCATGCACAATGGGATAGTTTTATATAGTTCGTCTCCACACGAATTATAAATTACAATGCTCTACGATAAGAATAAATGTCTTTACAACGGTATTGAAGTTTAAAAATTATTTTATTTCTTGTGGCAAAAGGGGGCAACTTAAAATATTACATATGTTTAATGGCGAGCAAAAGTAAGTGAATGTTTACAAAATAGACTTTAGCCGTCCAGCAAACGCTGTATATGTAGTAGAGTTCAGAATTAAAATAAAAATACCAACTGTTCATTTGAGGAATGATGCCGTTTTGGGAATTTCAATATAGTGGTCATATCAGGAGGATTAACTTTGATACATCTAAAATACTAGAGACCAATTCCATGCAAATTCTGAATAGCACAGCAACTTTCCCAAAGCAAAAGAAAGACAGCGAGTTAGAGATATTGACAGAGAGAAATATAGATGCGTACTCTGTTGCTGTACTTGTCTTTCTCGTTGCTTTTGCCAAGTTGTGCATAAAATACCTGCAGCAACTTTTGCTAATTGTGCGCCAAGGATACGTTTATAAATGACATTGCTACAATATACAGCCAGTTCATGCCAGGGTCTGGGCCAAAACTGGGTTGAGTGTGCGTCAAGGCTTGTTTGGAGTATAATTAAGGCGCAGACATGCCCCAGGCTAGAAGCCCAATAGAATTTGCATGTGAGGCACGCACAACGCCAAGAACGCTGATTTTTGTTACCTGACCACACAACAAAGAAATGTTGGTAACAGGTGCTGAATTTAGAGCCCCGGAACTCTGCAAAGGTGGACTAACAGAAGCAGCTACTGAATACAATAGGTCCATTTATCCATTTAATTAACTGCCAAAGGCTGCTGTTTCCGCAACTAGGAAAGTTGTTGCCATGCATTTGAATCAGTATTAAACTTATTATATTTGTCACCTTTTCACGAGCATATGGCATAAATATACAACACTTGGGTTTATACTACAAACATTTGCAAAATATTATACGAGAATTGCAACCTTAAATACATATCAACACCAAGCAAGTTAGAAAAGCTGCAGTCAAGCAAAGCGACTCTACAAGAGTCTAGTATGAATTTTCGATACAAGTTATCATATGACAACATAATTTTGTCTGATTTTAAAATCTTCATCTTTTGCTCCTAGAGATTTGCTTAACTGAAATACAAGTTAAAGTTTCAAGCAGATTTCATATGCAAGTTTTCAAAAGTTTTAATGACATGTCCATCTCTGTGATAATTAAAGGTAATAATCTGCTCAACTAAGCTGAAAATGAACTGCATTAATAAAACATTTAAAGCTTAACGCAACTATGTAAATTATCTAATGCAATGAAAATATATACACATTGCACCTGTGTATATATGTATAGTTTACATTACGATAACAAGGGCATTTGAAAATATACTTTCACACAACTTAAATATTCAATTATATGAAAGCGTTTGTCTTTGTGCGTGTGTGTGTGTGCAGATTGGAGAGTTCATAAATAGTAAAAGATACAAGTATAGTCTGCTTTGATTTACTTCAAAATGGACAGACCTTAAGTCGCCTCTGGCATTTGTATCGAAAAGCTGCACTCCAATTGAATGGAATCTTTTAAGGTTTAACTTGGATCAGGCCACAGCTGCACGAGCCAACCAATGTTCAAGTCCCAGGTGCAGGATGTGGTTCAGGTGTATGGCACGTGTGAACAAAGGACCCTCTTTCGGGGTGGCCTCATCACAATCAGGCAACCTCATTAGCCGCAACTGTAGCAGAATTACCAGTGGCAGCCAAGGCAACCGCAATGCATTATAAATTTAGTTGTTTCAGCATATGTATTTTAGATGAATATGTGTGTGCTTTGTATATGTTTGTATTCTTTGAATGTATGATGCTTGATTTGCTTATTCAATTATTTAATAATAATAAATGATATTACGCTTGCATAAATTGGAACACATTCGAAGTGCGAAATGCCGTCTTTAAAACATTAATTAAAGCAAATACTTTGTCAGCTATATAGGCACGTAACATATCTATGTAAATACATACAATCTTATACACATGAAGTAATTAATAATGTTATAAATTTATCAATTGTGATTAAGGATGAGTCTGTAAACCAAATATTTACTTTAATAACTAAGCTCACCTTCAACCTGATATAATATAAATTAATCACCGTAACTTCCAAATGACTGGAACTATCGTGATCAAGTGATGCAAGTGACCACACAGTATGTGCATGGTACCATTAAAACAAGCTTTATCCAGACCAGACAACTATAGCTTAAAGCTCCAATAACACATATCGGTCAAAATTAAATGATTTGTATGGAAAAACAGACACTATAATAAGTACCGGGGGTTTTACAATTGGCATGCTCGACTCTAGCATTTCTTATTTGTTCAGCATTACCATTTATGCTAATGCAGATCAAATCGCGGATACGCGAGCTACGCAAAACATTTGATGTATTCTTTTTAGACCCTGTACTCTAAACAAGAAAGAAAGTACAGTCGAGCACGCCCGACCGTAAAATACTGTCTGCCTTTTTTTTAAAAACACATTAAAACACGTTGAAACAAAAACAATCTAAATATAATCAAACATTCATCTGTTTGTCTGTATGCGAATACACATACGACATACAATATATGATGCATATATGTATGTATGTGTGTATTCGGCGCGACCAGCTACTGCGGGCAGCGCTGCCGCCACGCAGGCAGAGAAAACATTGGAAAATGTGCTTGTATGTTTCTGTTTCGCTTGAACTCATACATTGATATGCATGCGGCAGCGATGCCGTCACATGTGCTTATGTGTTTCTGTCTCACTTGCACTCATACATGATATTGCATTCAGTTATCAATATTGTAACGCTTTTAGTTTTCTTGTTTATAGTCCGATTTCAATGCGCCTTTCAGAATAGTTTGATATAGTTAGTCTCCACACGAGTTATAAATTACAATAATGTACTATATGAACAAATGCCTATAAACGGATCGAAAGTTGAGAACTATTTTTATTAATTGTCGGAAAAAGGGGCGTGGCAGGCCAAAATTGTAAATATCAATGCATTTACGCTGTCTCTCGGAACCTCCATACCAAAATTGGTGTTCCTAAGTGCCATAGTTACTGAGATATTCGCCGGAAACGCCGATTTTTTCCGAGGTGGAAAACACTGAAAACACCGACCCGCAGTCGCTGGCCGCGCTGAATACACACATACATACATATATGCATCATATATTGTCTGTCGTATGTGTATTCGCATACAGACAAACAGATGTATGTGTGATTATGCTTAGATTGGTTTTGTTGCAACGTGTTTTAATGCAAGTACTACACATTGTAATATCTCTAGACCGATTTTAGTAATTAAATCGGGAAAAAAGGCAAAGAGTATTTTACGGTCGGGCGTGCTCGACTGTACTTATCTTTCTTGTTATAATATGTAGTCAATTAAATATTCTTCTTTAACTGAAAATTTCTTACAAAGTATTACGCTATAAAATGGATTTCAGTGACTATATTAGTGTAGAGTTTTATATCTTAACAATTAATGAACCGCAGGAAGTAGGAGGTTACAGATAACGTTATTGTTGCAACAGGAGCTGCTGTTTGAAAACTTGCATTATCTTATTCCTTTGGTTGGGTAACTGTTGTAGGTTTCTTTTAGCATTTAAGGAAAGCCCAGGCATGCATAAAATATGTTGACCAACTAATTTGCATATGCCAACTGTCCTTGCACTTTTGTGGTTTTTTTTCTTAAATTCGCAATTTGCTTCGAAAGAAAAGGATGACTTACAGGTTTACAATTATGTGTAATGTAAAATACATTGATAAGGTAGATTCAATGGTTGTTTTGAGTTGCACAAACCTATATTAAAGAAGTCACATAAAGTAAGCGTAAAGTGTCAGAAAGTTTTGTAAATCTTTCAGATAAAATTGCACAGTAATAGTTCGGTCAACGAGTCGTTTAGTAAATGTCCTGACAAAAGCTGTTGTAGCTGAGAAGGAGCAAGATATAAGAAAAACTGAAACCCAAGACAAACACACTTAAACACCACTTGCCACTGCTTTAGATGCAGACTACGGTGGGGCATATCCCTGTCTCTAGCCACAGAGTTGCATTTTTGGGGCGTGGCAACATCCCTGTGTGTTTTAATGTGTATATGTGTGTGTATACAATTGGTTGAGTCATTAAGTGAATGGCAGCCCAAAAAGTGCCGTCAGAATTCATCGCAGCACATAAAACGCACCACATCTGAAGTGGAATTATGGAATGAGTGCAAAGTGTGGGAGTTGTCAGTCAGTGTCTGTTTCTTAAATTGGCTAATAAACCGACAGCAGCTGGCTCTTTGACTGTAAGCAGTGGGCTGTCACATAAAGCGGCTGGCATCTTAAAATGCCTGTGGCTTCATTAAGTGCTCGTAACATAAACACATGAAATACTTGTTGTCCCCAAACCAAAGAGCATTTTGGTCGAGCTTTAAATTTCTAAAGCTGGATAAAGGTGTGGAAATTATTAAAACAAAATTGATAAAGTGAAAAAAAAAATAATTTTCCAAAAAATTAATAAATTCTGGTTAGTCGAGAGCAAATAATTAAAAATACTAAATAAATTCAGACGAGAAGACAAGGCCTTTTTGCGAATCAATCTAATAAAAATGTTCAGTTTTTAACAACAGTAAAACTAAAGTGGAAATCTTAAGTACTTTAGTGATTTGCAAAATGCTAAATGCACAGGCAGAATTGATAACACTTAAAAATAATGGGATAAGCGATAAACAGCATGAGATTTATCCAAGTTTATGTGATGGAAAATAAACAAAGTTAATTAAAATATTCAAGCACACTATGAAAAGCCGAAATCTCTAAATAATAAGCATTTTGAATTTTGCTAAAATTAAGTAGTCATTCATCATACTTATAAAAATAATGTGTATAAATTAATAAATAAATAAATAAGTTAGTCAACAAAAAACACATAGCAGAATTGAAGATTCCTTTGTTCTTGGCAGGACTCATCGGCTTACTTTGTTACGGATTTCTACTTCAGTATAAGTCACAGAGTTATCCTAAAATGTGACCTACTGTTTTGGCTCCATTACTTTGCTTCATTCGGTTTCAGTCTTATTGCGAAAGTTTGGCTGCTTTAGTGCTTCTGCTGCAGCAAGTAGTCCGTAAAATTTCATTGCGATATGCTGAAGTTGTGTAATAAATTTTCAGAATTATTGTTCACATTGAAGCACAAGTATTTTATGTCGGTATCGATAGATCTGTGCGTGTTTTAGTGAGTGTGTATGTGTGTTTGTATGGGTACATTTCGTTCGTGGCCCCGGCACAATTTCTGAACGCATGTCGCATTTAAGGCCGAAGCCCAATATTAAGCATAATATTGTGTTGGAAGCAAAAAATAGTTATTTTTGTTTTTATGACATTTTGTTGAATGAAACTCAGCTCCGATTATATTGGGTTAGCCGTTTTGACAGCTGTGCCAACTGACTGTTTTATTAGTGAGTTGCTACGATGGGGTTAGGCCAGAAGATTTGTGTTCAAGCAATAAAAACCGAAACTTAATTGTTTTATTGAGGGAATCCGTCTAAAATAAATCAAGTACTTAAACGTAATGCATTTAATTTAATTGAAAACGGACAAGTTTAATTTAGCAATGCTTCTACAGATGTCAGTAAAACTAATTAGTTTGACAAACTAATTAAATCATTATCTGTGCGAAAAAGTTGACTCAACGCTCTATCAACTTTAGCCACAAACAACATTTGCTAATGTGCAATTAATTAGACTTCATTTGCATTACCACTTGACAGTCATATACGTCGACCAAGACAACCTATACTTTCTACTCTCATGCAATCGCAGCTTCAACGCGCAGCTGACATGTGTACCCAGGCGTTGTGAGTCAAAGTCAACAGAACTTTGACGCACAAGCGGAAATTCAACTTCCACGTATATGTCGAAACACTGTACAGATGCAGCGGTCTAAAACTGCGGGTCACCCTGTCTACTAAAAGCAGACATAGAAAGCTGAAATCAGAATTGGCCCGCATTTGCAACTCCCTTCAAACCTGACTCATTGCGTTTTTTTATTGATGCTCATTCAGCATTGTGATTAATTGAAAGTACGTGGGCTGAGCTTGGTTTTGTCTGTGATCTGTGGAATGTACTCTTCCGTTAATTACCCAGATTAACAACTGATCAATATTTAATAATCCAAATTCGACACTCGAACATGAAATGTTTATGTAAAAGTCAGGCAGCGCCCATAAGTATGCTCTGGTATATGTTTTGGCAACCGGGCGGCAATGCGTGAACACAAGACACTTGCATTTATATGTGTTTCCATGAATGCTAGTAAATGCCTGTCGGAATTTGTTCTCTGCCGTTATCGCGTTTGATTTTCGTTGTTATATCGTGGGCGCACAATAAATATTCAGGCGCATGTTAACATACACATACAATTCAATAAACTCTCACTGAATGTAGAAACAATTTTTTAGAGCGATTGTATTACATTTTATTTAATTTGGTATTGTGCTGAGAAAGCCTTTAGATCGGGCATCCAAATCCACAACAGTTGTTTGCCCTTCCGTTATTCTTGTTGTCGTGGTCCTTTGAGTTCCCCATAAGTGTGTGGATGTGTGTGTGTGTGGGGGGGGGGGGGTGTGTGAGTATTTTTGTTGATATATTTTTATGCATGCTTTGCTATTGTCGCGTGGCAAGCACTTTATTCAAATAAGTAACAGCGAACACACGTCGAGCAGAAAATTTACGTTATTCCAATAACAATTTGAAAAGAACAACTGAAGCAACAACGACAATAACAGCAAAGCACCAGTGTTATCGAGCGCCAGTGCTGCCAGTTTAGCAATTTAGTTGCTAGATCTGGCAACTTTATAATAAATTTGCAACTTTTCTTTATATAATGATATTAGCAACAAATCTAGCAATTTTTTATTTTTTCTTAGCAATTTTAGCAATTTTGTTTTAAATAACACAAATTTTATATTTTCCTGCAGAGTTTTTTAATTTTTTATATCTTTTTGTCATCGATTGCACAAATAACGATTGATAGAGGTTCGCAAAGATATCGGAACATGTATTTAATTCAGTGGTTCGATTATACCAACAACTTTATAGTGTTTGGTAACTCTTTGAATTTGTTTGGTGATAGCAAAGCGATCGAAATGCCAAAAATCTACAAGCAAAATTTTCGTAATGTTTCAAGACTAGGAGTTCAAGCAATGAATTCGCATTGAAAATATTCAATTGCAAATTGAAAAAATAAATTTTATACAATAGGAGTTTATAGAGGACACCAGCAAATTTTGGACGGAAGTTATTAGGTATAAAGACGTACATACAAAGATAATTTCTACGATTCATTAAATAAATATGTATTATTGTTGAAAATTAAGATTATAATGGCTTAGCAATTTTTCTAGCAATTTTCAGAACATTTTTAGCAACTTTTAGCAATTTTTCGTCCAAAATCTAGCATTTTTAGCTTGAAAGATTCTGGCAGCACTGTCGAGCGCACAAGAACAAGAACATATTATGTTGGGTGTATTAAATTGCCATTTATTTGATTTTTGCATTTCTTAATCATGCTTTAATTTTCCATTTTATTTTTATACTCTCTGCAAGAGTATATTGGGTTTTTTCAAATGTATGTAACAGGCGGAAGGAGGCGTGCCAGACCCCATTAGGTATATATATTCTTGATCAGCAGCACAAACCGAGTTAATATAGCCATGTCCGCAGTAGCTGGCCGCGCTGAATACACACATACATACATATATGCATCATATATTGTCTTTCGTATGTGTATTCGCATACAGACAAAGAGATGTATGTTTGATTATGCTTAGATTGTTTTTGTTTCAACGTGTTTTAATGCAAGAACTACATATTGTAACATCTTTAGACCGATTTTAATAATTTAATCGGGAAAAAAAGGCAGAGAGTATTTTACAGTCGGGCGTGCTCGGCTGTACTTTTATTTCTTGTTATACCCGTTACTCGTAGAGTACAAGGGTATATTGTAATCGTTGGAATGTATGTAACAGGCAGAAGGAGGCGTGGCAGACCCCATAAAGTATATATATTCTTGATCAGCATCAATAGCCGAGTCGATATAGCCATGTCCTTCTGTCCGTCTGTCCGTCCGTCCGTCTGTATGAACAAAAGGATCTCAGAGACTATAAGAGCTAGAAAGGTGAAAGGGGTCGCAAATGAAAGGTACAATACCCAAGCAGTACGAGATTGTTTTTGTTTTTTGACAGGCCCACTTTAGGGCGTTCTATCTTCATATAAAGGCAAATGTACAGATACAACTTGAATGTTTTAGTATAGAAAACTTTTTTGTTAGCAATGCTATCTGATCCAAATTTACACGGAAAGTACGTGTCTAGGAAGTACATGTACAGACCAAGTTTGATTGAAATCGGACAACTATATCGTATAGCTCCCATAGGACCGATCGGTTAAAAACACGCTCCAAATATAAATTAGTATGAAAAAATTTTTCATTATCTAAGTTATCTTAATGAAACTGATACAGAATAAATTTATCAATAACATAAATGTACTGTTCATACAAATCGGACAACTATATCGTATAGCTCCCATAGGAACAATCGGTAGAACATTGAGTAACGGGTATCACAAAGACGCGGGGCGACTGTAGCATTCTTTCCTGTTTTTTTTTTTAATTTATATGCGATTCACTTTCTTTGCATATCAATTATCTTCCACTTGCTTCGATTAGAAGTGCAGTACTGAAGACAAATGCATTTTTTCCTCGCGAACGTGACAAAGGAATAACAGGTGAAAGAAACTCAAAAATATACCGTTCATCGATGCTTGCCTTATCTATTTTACTTTTCTCGCATTAGTTTGTTGTTGGTTTTAAAATATCGAAAGAAGATTGCGACCATAAAACGATTGTACTTATAATAAATAACAACAAAAAGCAAAACCTGCATTAAAAGTAGCTCAAAATGGAAAAATTTGTTTTGTAACTTTCTGTGCCAATATTTCACAACAGCAACAAAAATATGCTGTAAACTTATTAAATTCTTTCAATTCAAATATTTTTGAAGCAATTTATAAGTACAAATCATTGGTTTAACAACTTTTAATTTTTTCGTCGTGGTGGACCATTTTCTGGAAATGCCCATATATACTTATAATTTCAAACGAATATGTAGCATGTAAATGTGTTGCGTGGTGCAACTGGTAGAGTTGTGGCGCATCGTCTGAGATCGCGTGTTCGAATGCTGACAAACGAAATTGTTAATTTTACTTTTTAAAATTTAACTCAAAATGTATATATTAAATTTAAATTTTTTAAATGTATTTTTAAAATTTTAGTTTAAATTAAATACAAATGCGCACTACTATGAGAGTACGGAGTCTTCTATAGTCGGCTCGCTTGATTGTTCTAAGATAAACATTCTAAATCTTATTGAGCACCTATACCACATTTAAGCTTCTGGGTATGCGTTAAATAATTGAAACAATGTCAAAAATTGTACAGAAGAATAGGGGATTGGTGTCATAAAAAAAACATGTAACTGCCGAAGACGGTATAATGAATTAATATGTTCTCAAATAGTTTGGCGGTTAAGAGAGAGTACTTTTAAGTAAAGTCTTTTAGGTCAAGGGTTTTGGCATGACCAGCTCAAGAAATCGAATTAAACTTTTATTTTCGTCATAATAAGGATTTTAATAAGTTTTATGAGCACGAAAGTAAAGTCAACACGTGGCTTGGATGACCACGCACATGCCCCGACCAACAGGGAACATAACTTGGCCAACACATAAGTCCCGTAAAATATCAAAGTCGCTACCCAAAAGGAAATTTCGTGTGTGCCGCACATTTTTGGGCTACATCGTATTGATCCGTTCAGTGAATTTTACGAATTTATGCCGTGTGTGCAAGCAATGTTAACAAATGTGTTGAGTTTCGGAATATATATAAAGCCTAAAGTAAGGCTAACTATCTTCGTCTATCACAATATCAAGATGTCAATTTAACCGACGTGGCGTAGTCAAATGAGCTGGCATTAATCCTGTTTGTCGTATGACAGGGGAAGTCCCTCTCTGTTGGTTCCATGGCTCGAGGTTCAGCCAGTTATTGATCTTGGCTACGTGTGTTGCCAAATTGAAGCTGCCTTTGGGTATTTTCCGCCCATACAATTTTTCATGCAGCACTTAGCATAAAGCAGCAGATAAAAACGAAGCCCCGTCTTACCATCTGTTTACCTTCTTTGGCAGGACACTCACAAATCCTTCGAGCAATCAATTTGTTTTTATTGAATTTCTACTCGCAAGAATGGTCTGCCCGTCAACGTTGGCAATTTGCTGGAGGACATTCATGTCGAGTACACACGTGACATGCCAAACAACAGTCTAACAGTACAAAACAGCAGAAGTCTCACTCCACATAGTCCAGCACCTGGCTGTGCTACATGGCGTTTGAATGACGCATGGCTCAACATTTATTATGGCTTACGATGTTTTCTATGCCCGCTTTGGTTGTGTCCTGTTTCAACTTGAAGCGTTTTTATTACCTGTTTCCTGTTTCGTCTTTCTCAAAGCATTCGCCGTCTCTCCCTTGTCTTTTAGTCTGTCAAAATTTATGGTGTAAAATTTGCACACTACTAACGTAGAATACCCCCGCGGTGTTAAACTAACATTCTGTTTGTGTGTTATGTTGCTGGTCTTACTGTTTACTTTGTTAGCTCCTTTTTAAAGTTGCTGGATGTATATTCTGCTGTGGTCTAATCTACTACATGATTTTTTCAGCAGCTCTCATTCGGCTAAAACTTTCCGAAACGTGTTTACCACAAAGTAAGCTCCAGAAACATCAAAACCTCCTAAGTTTTTGAACTAGATATATATATTAACCAATTTTTATTGTCAATTTATAAATTACGATTAAATTTAAAAGTGATCAAATCAATAAAATTTTGAAAGCAATTGTTTTGTTTTTTCAAATCTCTTGATTATCATGACCTTTTATAAACAACATTTCCAAAATGGCATGAACCAATTACATAATTTCTATTCGTTTAAGTCCTGAACACGCCCAAAGCCACGCCCTTGTTTGTCAAATTCAAAAGCCAAATTGTGTTGCCATATAATACTGTTGTTAAGGGTCGCCTTTTATGTGTTTTATTCTATTTTTTGCGGTCTCATTTGAAATTAGTTTAAAATGGCGTAAGAGTCATTTTTGACTATGTACTGGAGGAGACGGCGCCAAGATCTGAGACAGAAACATACTTTTGACGTCATCCACGCTCTTTGGAGACTCATTTTGAAGAGCTTGGACCTTATAAGTATCTCACAAGTGGGCCAGTAAAAGTGTATTAACACTAATTTAAAAGGTCAAGGATTTTATGGTTGAATTGAATGCAATGAAATTACGTTGTTAAAAAACAAAAAAACTTCATAATATTCCAAGCAGCATTTAATTTCATTTAGTGCTTTGTAACCCTTTATTCCTTTCTATTTCCATTTATGCCATTTGTGTTTCTACCCAAGTTTTCAAAAGGTGAAAAGCATCAAATAAAACAAGTAAGAAAAGTACAGTCGAGCATGCCCGACCCAATATTACTCTCTGCTTTTATTCCCGATTAAAATAATTAAATCGGAATCCGTGACTAACAAAAGATAGTATTTGTATTAGAAGACGTTGAAACAAATAAAAACTAAGTTTAATCGAAGAACTATCTGTTTGTCGGAATGCATATACAAATTTGTTTGACATTATATGTGTGCTTATATATTTGTATGCATGTGTACCATTGCACTATGGGGTATTTTCCCAATTTTCGGGTATTAAGTCATTTTCTCAAAGTAATACTTCAATATGTTATGATCAGTACCGAAAATGTTAATTAACAGACCGCTGCTAAAGTTAACAGCTGTTAAAGTCAGCTGTTTTTGGCGAAAACACGTGCTTTGAAATTGCAGCTTTTCTGAAGCCAATTTTCAAATTGAAATCATTGCTACGTAAATCAATTAAATTGTGCCAATCAAAATGGATACCAAATACAGGTTTGTTTTATATGTTCAATGTACTAATATCATGTATTTGTCTGTGTTCTATTAATATTTTGTACAATTTGTAAGTGTTCTTAAAGGTACTTGTCATTCAAAAACTCAACTTTGGGAAGAGTTATAAAAAGAATGAAGGGGAATGAAAGTGTGCGTCTAAGTGAATGTCGTAGAGCCATTAGTTCTTAATTTAAAGCAGTTTGTTTCAAAGTGCACTTTTCCGCACTATCGGCGCAATTCGTTTTTTTGCAGGTGAATTTGAGTTATTAATCGCGGAGTTGTTTGAAGTATGGCGCATGGCAAGAGGCGTGTTTCATCAAAGGGAGGCCATTCTTGATTTTTTTACGAGTAAACAAACGTCTTATTTTCTGCCGGTCTGTAAGCCTCAAGTGGACAAAATGCAACAGAAATAAAAAATTCTTTGAAAGTAAGCATTCGAGTAGGTTAGAGAGCACAACCAAGCTGTACCTAAAAGATTTGAGTAATGCCGATAAACGACAAACTGGATGACCTGCGTTGGAACACTCGTTGAAAGGTGGGAAAGCAAAAAAAAACTGTTGAATATTAAGTTCCATCAGTAAGTGTTAAGTATTGAATTCCCATCACTTAGTTTAGAAACACTCATGTTGCAACTATCGTAATCGTTTGCAACATTGTGAAATTCCATTCTATGCAAAAGCAACATCGATCGTCGGTTTGACTGTCGCAACGATAGTCTAGCAACATTATGTTGCTGACGAATTTGACTAGCACGCATTGAATGTTGCTAAGTCTTTGTCTGTCTTGTTGCGATTCTTAAGCTGTGTAGATCGATGTGCTGTGCCGTGCTTAAGAAAATATATTAATCAGAATATATAAAGTATAACAACTATTGTGTTCTTATTTCGGTCCTGGATTTTCAACAAAAACATTAGCTCCTTCAAAGTCACAGGAATGCAACGTCGCTTTGCTGATTCAAGCAGCAAGTACTGCTGCGCGTAAACAAGGGAACAGTGATCTTGATGCAGTTTTAAAAATTCTTGTAGACTTCCTGGAAAAGCCAAATATATTAGGCGTTTTCTAATAAATCCGATTTAACAGTCTGTTCGAGCATCTAATGACGAAGCTTTGGCTTTAATTCTAGATCAGAGATTAGAGAAGATGTTAAAAATAGAAAAGCTAACATTTATCCTTATTATAAAGGTGTAGCTGACAATAAAAAACACTGAATAACCTGCTAATATCCAGATAAGCGAAACCGTAGCTAAAGTATCTTTGCAAGATCTTTTAAGTCACACTGCCACCCGGATTGTTGGCCTTCAGGAGGATGTCATTATAGATGTTATGAGGAGGCAAGAAACTGATTTCTTATCAGCAGACTTAATATTGAGCTATGAATGAGACGGAAGCACTGGTCAGTCTAACTATAACCAGGCTTATGCTTAAGACCGGTGAAAACATTGTTGATAGCTATTTGTGGTTGCCAATGACAGCAACTGTTCATAAGCTGATTGTTCACTCTAGGCAAATTATGGAGCACACTATTCTCCCTGTAGGGTACTTTGGCGAGGAAGCCTCTGAATCACGAAACAAAATATATAAAGAAGACCGACTTTATCACGCACGGAAGAACAGCAGAATGAATAACTTCGCCGACGTTTTTAATAGAGCAATGGATACCTCTGATCCTGTTATATCATCAACAAATCTTGAGAAACGAGTCCTAAAACATAAAGATCTTGATCGTCCCAGCGATGAATTTAACCTAATTTAATTTGAATCTTCAGATGAAACGCTTGAGGAATTCGACAATATAGTACATTTAACGTCTCACAATTCTCATATGATGAGCAATTTAACAACGAAGAACATTTGTTTTGTTGATAATTTTTTAAAAATAATTTTTTTTGTTTATGAAATTTATATATTTATAAGAGTTTATTCTAAGAAAAAAATATTTAATTTTAAAAGATAATGAAACAAAAAATAAAACAAGATTGGTGGGGGGCGTTGACACGCCTACTTTTCCAAAAACATGTGTCTGATCATGGACATATTAATAATAAAAACAAGAAAGAATAGTACAGCCTTTTTTACCGATTAAATTATTAAAATCGGTCTAGAGATATTACAATGTGTAGTACTTGCATTAAAACACGTTGAAACAAAAACAATCTAAGCATAATCAAACCTATTTATCTGTATGTCCAACCCGGACCAACCTTGGTATGAATAATTATAATAGTTGTTTATGTGAATTTGGTCTCGATAGTCTTAATAGTTTTTAAGTTAAATGTTTTACTATATATGTATATATAAATAAATTTATATAAAGCATGATGCACCTGCACATAAAATTAGTCCAAATGTGGTGTTTCTAGCTTTTACCATCTCGAATATCTCGGAGTTTATAGGGACGGACAGACGGTCAAGTCTTGTTCGCACAAACCCAATATACCCTCACAGCATATAAAAACAAGTAATTACATTAAAATACACTAATTTTGACTGATTTGGCTCATAGGATCAATATACTAGAGATCGGTCAAATAAAACTGAACTTAACACATGAAAATGGATTACCATGGCTTAAAATTAAATGGTAGGGGTCCTGAAAAAATTATAATTAGTCGCCCCGCGACTTTAGGATACCCCTTACTCAATGTTCGACCGATTGTTCCTATGGGAGCTATATGATATAGAAGTCCGATTTGTGTGAAATTTGGTGTAGACATAGGATTTTATGCCAAATGCGTATGGAGCGAATTTGGTTCAAATCGTACAAGAGACACAAAAAATTTTCATACTAAGCATTTTCAACCGATTGTTCCTATGGCAGCTATATGATATAGCAGTCCGATCTGGATGAAATTTGGTGTACACATAGGATTTTATGCCAAATGCATATGGAGCGAATTTGGTTCAAATCGTACAAGAGACACAGAAAATTTTCATACTAAGCATTTTCACCAGTTTTAACCGATTGTTCCTATGGCAGCTATAGTTGTACGATCCGGATAAAATTTGGCAGCAAGGGTATATAATCTTCGGCTAGCCGAAGATAACCTTTTTTTCTTGTTTTATCTTTCATTTGCGACCTCTCGGGTCTTTCTAGCTCATATAGTTGCTGAGATCCTTTTGTTCATATAGACGGACAGACGGACGGGTCTGTCACGCCTCCTTCTCCCTGTTATTCCAACATTCCAACGATTACAGTATACCCATTTACTCTACGAGTAACGGGTATAAAAAATCAAATGTAAGGGTTTTATAATTTTATTTTTACAATTATTTGTACATATTATAAATTATTGAAACATAATTTAATGTATTAATTAAATATAGTGCACCTCATTCATAGTTCAAATGATCAGTACACTTATTTCCGGCTTACTTGTTGGGTATTATAATGAGAAGACTAAAGGCACACAAATTTCTGTTGAGTTCGTTGTGCTTTGTAGGTGGCCAAAACCTATGCATAACTTTATCAAAAACTCATAATAAACTGCTCAAAAATGACCTACATTTGGAGATACATTTACTAACATCTAATAGTGCAGAGAAAAGCAACAACCACATTCAGAACAGCTGCCCGAAAGAAAGAAAAGTATAGCCAAGCACGCCCGACCGTAAAATACTCTCTGCCTTTTTTTCCCGATTAAATTTTTAAAACTGGTCTAGAGATATTACAATGTTTAGTACTTGCATTAAAACACGTTGAAACAAAAACAATCTAAGCATAATCACACATACATCTGTATGCGAATACACATACGAAAGACAATATATGATGCATATACATGTATGTATGTATGTGTGTTTTCAGCGCGGCCAGCGACTGCGGGTAGCGCTGCCGCCACGCAGGCAGCGAAAAAATTCGAAAATATGCTTGTATGTTTCTGTCTCGCTTGCACTCATACATGATATTGCATTCAGTTAGAAATATTGTAACGCTTCTAGTTTTCTTGTTTATATTGCGATTTCAATGCGCCTTTCAGGATAGTTTGATATAGTTAGTCTCCACATGAATTATAAAATACAATACTGTACTATATTGATAAATGCCTAAAACCGGAACGTAAGTTGAAATTATTTTTATTAATTGTGGGAAAAGGGGCGTGGCAGTCCAAAATATTAAATTTAAATGCATTTACGCTGTCGCTAGGAAGCTCCATAGCAAAATTGATGATCCTAGGTGGATTTTTGCTCATTGTGGGCGAATGGGGCGTGGCATCGAAAAAAAAAAAGATTCCTGTATTGACTGACTAAATATGTGATCGATTGAGACCAAGCTCGAACTTGTAGCTCTTACCATCTCTGAAATCCCATACGGACAGACAGACAGACAAACGGACAGACGGACATGGCTATATTAACTCGGCTTGTGATGCTGATCAAGAATATATATACTTTATGGGGTCTGCCACGCCTCCTTCTGCCTGTTACATACTTTTGCACAAACCCAATATACTCTTGCAGAGAGTACAAAAAAAGAAATAAGACTTGGTGAGCTACATTTATTCTAGCTTATCACTCCGGTTCCAGACCATTGCGTATTAAAAACATTTTTGTTACGTCAATAAAAACTCGCACCGAAATTTTGCATAATGTGTGCCTTTAAAAATTTAATGAAGGCAAGTTGCAAATGATCCCGATTTTTTTCGCTCATCTTCTCCTTTTTATATTTTTGCGTCTTCCAGTTGTGTTGACATTACCATTGGGCACACAAACTATGCAATGGGGTTACATTAAGCTTCCTTGTGTCCGCTTCAGTCTCTGCCGTAGTCTCCGCGAAACCCTCAGCCTAAATCTCAGTCTAAGTCTCAGACTACGTCCAATTCGGACACATTTTGTTGATAATGTTTTCCTATTTACGTTGCCGTTGTTGCCAGAAAGACAGTTTCCCAGTAGTCGACGACTGTGAAGCGACTTTGTTTTTTATTGCGCAACATTAAATGAAACCAGACCAGGCCAGTGGGGCTTGAGGCCTACAGGCTTGAAACTTTCTAGCTTGCCTGCTAAGTCCTGATGCTGTGAACGTGTCGAGCCCTTAGAGCAGCCATTTCACTGGACAGAACGGCACAAGAAACAAATGATACAATAAAAAAGAGTCTGTTGCAAAAACTATGCATATTGTTTGTCATTAACAAGGCCAGAAAAGACCGGGAAAAAAATCAAAAACAAAAAAACTGCCAAACTAAATTCGCTATGATGAAAGAAAGCTGTTACATGGTACTACTGCCAAGGCCTCTAAGAGGGAAACGGTAACAGCCTGGGGAATAACATTGCCTTTGGGTCGCCAGCTGACATTAATTTTGTTTTCATAGCACAACCCACAGGGCCAAAAATTATCCCCGTTTTCCGTCCATTCTCTTTCTCTTTACTGTTCAGCTCCCCTTTGTCCCTCATTCAGTGGCATTTTCAGAAAGATGTACAAATGTGTGAGCTTGTGTGCGTCACTGCCAAATAAAGACATTTTGTTCTCCATTTTTTCTACTCGTTTGCTAGCTTGATTGACATGCCGTCTGCTTTCTGTGGCTCACTTGCTGTCCTTTACATCTTTGCAGCTGACCGTGACACAAAAACAAAGACAACAAGTACTGAAACAAATTAGCACAGTTTCGTTCTTAGTTTTGAGCCTTTTGTTCTGTGATGCTATGATTTTTATGAAGATTTTTTGACAGTGTCCTCAACCGATTGTGACTATTTCGGCGGGGACCTCAATTAAAAATATCATTGAAATATCATTCTATAGTTTATAATAAACAAAAACAATATATATTTTTATACTCTCTGCAAGAGTATATTGAGTTTGCGCCAATGTATGTAACAGGCAGAAGGAGGCGTGGCAGACCCCATTAGGTATATATTCTTGATCAGCATCACAATCCGAGTTAATATAGTCATGTCTGTCTGTCTGTCCGTGTGTCCATATGAACAAACAGATTTCAGAGATGGTAAGAGATACAAGTTCGATCGAAGATTTTAACTAAGTTAACTTAACTAAAGGATGCAATATGTTTGTGTTTGTCTGAAATTTCGTATGGATGTGTAATTTCTGCATACCAACCGTAAAAGTGCCTTCCAAGTTATGGTGTTATAAATAAAATTTGAAATAAATGAAATAAATAAATAGGTCCATTAGGTCATTTTAAATTTGGTGTCTATGCTCTTTCAGTCTCAGATAACCAGGTGTTCCTCTGTACAGATAGTAAACGGTCGGAGAGACGGACATTGCTATGTCGACTTGGTTGCTGATGTTGATAAAGATATGTACATATATACTTTATGGAGTCGGCCTCCTTCTGGATTTAGGCACATTTCGGTACTGACAAAGCTATAATCCTCTGCACTTTTTGTGTGTACGGGATCTAAAAATGATTGAGCCTTTGTCAGAAAAGTGCCAAGAAGAAAATCATTTGAAAATACGTAAAAAATATATTGATATATTAGCAAATACAACTACGTAATCATTTAGGTACCAAGCGAAAAATTGTGCTTAAACTTCCGAGCCAATTATAGCCGTTTATTCTTTTTTTTTTGTCAAACAACTTTGTAAGATGGTTGTTTGAAATTTTGTTTATTTATAAACATTTTGATTCTTTTGTATTTCAAAGCAATTATCAGTTATGTGCGAAAGTACATAATTAAACTTTACAATGCACTTTGCGAACACATTATACAATCTGTAAAATGCCCGTACTAATTCTAGTGCCCATTTGCCCATTCAAATACGCAATGTTTGCCCTTTTTGTCCATTTTGAGCTATATTATAAGTTGTCCGATCCGGATAAAACTTGGGGAACATGATTATAATGTTACCTTACACATAACATGTTTGGTTTGTCAAAACTCAACTAACACTACATGCCTTCATACAAATAACCTATTTTTGACGGATTTGCCCTATGGGAGCTATATAGCATTTCGATTACTTGTTCGAAATAATTATGATTTAAAAATAATTTCTACAATATTAAATATTCCTCCAAGCCTTTAACCATACTCAGCACTTTTCAAAAAAATGTACGCCTAAAACATGCAATAAAATCTGGAATTATTGACAAACCATACAGCTTTGCCGAGCTCTAATTTCATTTATTCTGAACACACTGAAAATTACTCCATTTACTCGTACAAAGCCTGACTCCTTTGCGGCCTTTCACACAATATTTAATTTATTTAAAGCTCACATTTTCACACTCAACCAGCATCACCCATAAAAGAAAACCTACCGCCACCGAAAAAAAGAATAAGTTCAGTCATGCTGTTAAAAGAGGCAACATCGGAATCCGGATATGGTTTCTGGTTTGTTTGATGATCCGTTGTTTGTATTGTTTGCGTATTTGCATAAAAATTGTGCATACGACGCGATGTCGCCACGCAATTCAAACACCCAGACACACACATTCATAGAGGCAGCTTTAAATTTGTGCGCAGGATTCAAGGTTGAGTTCATATTTAAGAGTCGTTCAAAAGCCTGTTTGAAAATTTTAGTAACTATGGAGATTCATGTGCAACAATGCCAAAGAATTCATTCAAATCATTGAAACTCATACTTTTATATATGTATGTGTGAGTGTGTGGGTTCTTATATGACTTTCCGCTCTGTTTTATTCTCTACTCTACTTATATTCATCACTTTTCACTTTTCAATGCCGTTGCATGCGGCAAAAAATTGCATTTCCCTTGTCTCTGTTTCTGCATTTGCATTGTTTGGCATTACACAAATGGATATTAATAGTTGGCATGAGTGTAGGTATTGGATGCCATCCTTGCTGTTCGTATTTATTATTTTTAAATGATGATGATGTACTACTCATTGTTAGCAACTGGGTTTATTTTCAATTAATCATGGGTGTACTCAATGAACATCAAGTAAGTAGCTGCCGTTTATTTCAAAGTCGTCGAGCAGACAAAGTCCGCTGTAAAACACTCAAATATTCCTAGCAAGTGAATAAATGAATGCATAATTGTATGTAGGTAAGAGCTACAAGTTCGAGCTTGGTCTCAATCGATCACATATTTAGTCAGGCAGTACAAGAATCTTTTTTTTTCGATGCCACGCGCCATTCGCCCACAATGAGCAAAAAACCAGACACATTTCGGAAAAAATCTGTGTTTTTGGCGAATATCTCAATAACTATGGTATGAAGGTTCCTAGCGACAGCGTAAATGCATTGACATTTAAAATTTTGGACTGCCAAGCCCCTTTTTCCCACAATTAATAAAAATAATTCTCAACTTACGTTCCGGTTTTAGGCATTTGTTAATAATGCACAGTATTGTAATTTATAATTCATGTGGAGACTAACTATATCAAACTATCCTGAAAGGCGCATTGAAATCGCACTATAAACAAGAAAACTAGAATCGTTACGATTTTGATAACTGAATGCAATATCATGTATGAGTTCAAGCGAGACAGAAACATACAAGCACATGTTTTCTTTGCCTGGCGGCATATATATTGCATCATATATCATATATTGTCATTCGTATGTGTATTCGCATACAGACAAACAGATGTATGTTTGATTATGCTTAGATTGTTTTTGTTTCAACGTGTTTTAATGCAAGTACTTACACACTGTAATATCTCTAGACCGATTTTAATAATTTAATCGGGGAAAAAAGGCAGAGAGTATTTTACTGTCGGGCGTGCTCGACTGTACTTTTCTTTCTTGTTTAACATTATTTTTATATATTTATGAATATTATTTCCAAAATATCAATTATTCCCCTATTATATGATTCTTCGATTATAAGAAATAATTTAGACATACTATTTATTTATCGGGCAGCGCTGCCGCCACACAAGCAGCGAAAACTTTCGAACGTATGTTTGTAATACAAACTTTGTATGTTTCTGTCTCGCTTGCGCGCGTACAGTGATTTTGCTGTTAAATAACATAAGCTTTTAACCATGATAACTCTCTTGTTTGACATAGGATTTTGATGTAACTTTCAAGATAGTTAGATATGATAAGTCTCCACACGAATGTTAAAATACAACACTGTACTATTTAAATAAATGACTTAAAAACGGCATTTTAGTTGGAAAGTTTTTTATTTTTTTTGTTATATTAAGGCTGTCTCTAGCAACCTGTAAGCCAAAATTGGTTCTCCTAAGTGCTATAGTTACTGAGATATTCGCCTAAAGCACAAATTTTTCGAGGTCTTTGCGGTCTTTGGTCTTTGCCGGGGCGGTAAGCGGCGTGGCAATAATTTGAAATAAACTTGATCTGCTCGCGAAAACAACGGACTTTCATTCCAAATTTGGTGGCTCTAGCTCTTGTAGTTTAAAAGATCCAGGTGTTCATACGGACGGACGGACATTGCTATATCGACTCGTCTGTTGATGGTGATCAAGAATATATATACTTTATGGGGTCGGCCACGCCTCCTTCTGCCTGTTACGCACATCTCGCTTCTGAAAAACTTAATAGACCCCTGTACTCTTTTTTAAAGAGTACGGGGTCTAAAAATACTTTTTTCTTAAAGTCCGTAAGCCAATCTAGTTTATTAAAATGAGTGACAGCTTTATTACAATCGGCTGGCCTATTTACTAGTCTAAAAATGTATATTATAAGTTTAAGTTTTAGAAATAATTAAATTTTATTTCTGGTTTTATGTGCAAAAAGATGCAGAATATCTTATTAAATGGGTACATAAAAATAAGTAAGTATTAATTTACATAACGCAAAACAGAGATTCAATGT
Organism: Drosophila acutilabella; assembly: GCA_035046005.1. Taxonomy (NCBI): domain Eukaryota; kingdom Metazoa; phylum Arthropoda; class Insecta; order Diptera; family Drosophilidae; genus Drosophila; species Drosophila acutilabella. The sequence goes on along the minus strand of JAWNOK010000026.1, from coordinate 702,522 downwards.
TAATTTATGTATCGGCCGATAAGAGACATTTTCTGAAGTTGTGAAGAATTTTTAGTATATTAAGGGAACTAAATTGTGCTCAGTCAAACTTCATCACGCCCTTATTGGTAATTATACAAAAAATAACATGAAATATTATTTGAATAACTATTAGTTTTTACTATTAAAAAGAAAAAATAAAACATTTTAACCATTTACAATATTATACAAAGCAATTATTTTAATGTTAAACGGATAAGCAAATATTTATATCATGTCATTCAGACTTCAGATATTCACTGTTACATCTAATTTAATTTATAGCTTATAAACTTAAAAAAGTGTAGGCAAATTTAAGATCTGCTAGGCCATCACTATCATCTCTGAAATGTATTTTTCGCTTAAAATTGAGAGTGTCAAAGCTCCTGCTTATTGTATTTTATGATTCCTTGGCGGCATTGATATTCCCCTCCTTTCATGATTGGCAGCTTTATTGCCGTTTAGAGCCGCGTTGTGAATTCTCTGACATCTTTTCAGAAATTTAAAACTTGACGTGTGTGAAATGCCTGACGCATATAAATTAAATATAATGTAGCATTTAAATCAATATGCATCTGAGCGCTCTTTTAAATATTATAATTAAAAAATTTGAATCATACCCACAGCACAACAGTTAAAAACATACATATATCAATTGCTATCGCGGTATGTTAATTAAATCAAACGAAGCTCTGCCAGAAAACTGTTCGCGTTAATAAATAACAGCTTCAAAAAAATATATGACCTGGTTTCCCACAAAAATAAACAACAGGACAATGCTACTGGAATTTAATTAACAAACATGTTCAATCCTCGCAAAAGAATATTACCTTAGGTTGTCTTCACAAATATGCTAAATAATTTTCATTGATATATCATTAGTTTCACTGTAACCAAAACAAATAAAGTACTAAAATTTTGAAAGTCAATATGTTTTCTTTATATATCATGACAATAATCTACATGTTACTTAAAAAAAATTCAAAATGGATTTATATATAAATATATTTGGAAATATTCTTTATTTATATAAAATAAAAATTCAGTTAAATCACGGCCATGCCAGGCTGTTGGGATTAGCAGATTGTGGTAGCACAAATGACTTTTTAATTATTTTCCAATTTTCTCTAAATAAAAAGTTTGTCCAAGCTTGATTTTAACGAGTGAATCCCATAAAAATCTGAATTGGAAGTTTGAATGTATGGTGTAATAACTTTTGGCTTAACTGCACAAAATTTTTGGTGCCACACATGTAGAAAAACAATTAATTGACTGCATAAAAAATATTCTGTAGTGGTGAAGGCATACTGCAACATCAGCATTCATTTCCATTATAAATGTCAACAGAGGAAAGCAAAACTACAAAGACAACGTCGAGTCTGATGCAAATGGTTAGCAGTTCCCATGTGCAATATAAACGAATTTAATTATTGTTCATGTGATGAAATATGAGAAAATTTATTTATAGCTGTGCATGCCATTCGAGCAGCTACTGACATGAGTAGTTCTCATTGTTGTTGCTTGTTTTTTAAGCGTTTGCGTCGAATACATAAATGTTACACAATACACACACAAATATACACATGCACACACACACATACACACATCGCTGAACACGTATCGGGCAGCATTTTTATTTGTAGTGCTTTATGACATCGAACGAGTCTCGTTACCTGCCCAAGTCCACGTGGCGTATGAATTATGGTCATGGATGTCGAATGATTAATATTCAATTACATTCACAGGGAGCCTGCAGTTGACCTCACCCACATGTAAAACGAACTGACACTTTTTTTTTGCATTTAACAACAAAACTTTGCTAATTGCACAATAAAGTAACAACCTTTACACAAACAAGTAAGAAAGGCTACAGTCGATCGGGCCGACAGTAAAAGACCCCGTACTCTCCTAGTAGTGCAAATTTGTATTTAATGTATATTAAAATTTTAAAAGAAAATAGAAAAAATTAAAATTTTTAAATTTATTTTTTGAATTGATATTTAAAAAATTAAATAAACAGTTGTCAGTGTCGGCACCAGAACGCGCCGCACCAGTTGCACCACGCCCCGCTATTAAGAACCCACCGATTATCTGCATTTACATGTTATAAATTTTTGTTATGTAAAAAAAATAAATGAAACGGCTTTGTCTTGTGCCCAGATTCGAACCGCAGTCCTTAGGTTTACATTCAAGAAGGAAATATGACTGCAGGTATCTCTACCACTTGGGCCACGTTTCGTTCAATAATTAGATCGTTTAATACTGTAGGTAAACAAAGAGTTTTCTCTTCTCTTTCTACCACGTGTACATATGTAAACTACAAATATTGAACATATTTTCTGGTGAGGGGACAGTAGTTTTTACAATTTGCGGTATGGGTAAGGGGCGTGGCAACAAATTGAAATAAACTTGATCTACTTGATATAAGTACGTCCGTACTTTCAAGAAAGTAATGTACAGTCAAGCACGCCCGACTTAATAATATTAACTGCTTTTATTCCCGATTAAATTAATTAAAGCGGTATCTAAGTCTTACAACGAATAGTAATTGTATTAGAACACGTTGAAACAAAAACAAAACTTTAATCGAACATGCATACATGAAAGAATGCTACAGTCGCCCCGCGACTTTAGGATACCCGTTACTCAATGTTCGACCGATTGATCCTACGGGAGCTATACAATAAAGTACGCCGATTTGGATTAAACTTGGTCAGTATATGAACGCCATAGATGTGTACATCCGATGTGAATTTGGTTCGGATAACGTAACGAACAAAATAACATAGTTTTCTATACTAAAACATGCTATTTTTACCTGCTTTTACATTTAAATGAACATAGAACGTCCCAAGGAGGGTGTGTCAAAAAACAAAAATAAACTTGTACTGCTTGTTCATTTTATCTTTCATTTGCGACCTCTCGGGTCTTTCTAGCTCATATAGTTTCTGAGATCCTTTTGTTCATACAGACGGACAGACGGACATGGCTATATCGACCTTGTACTCTACGAGTAACGGGTATAATTATTCCATTTGTTAGTTATTTATAATCTTAGCAAATATATTAACTCAGCAAAAATAGGTTAAATTTTAACCAAAAACAAAATAAATTTTTACCAAAAACACAAGTATAAGTCATTGCAATGCATTTTTATATATAAAATTTCTAAATTCAGTCACCTCTACGGACTGATGTTGCACAAATGAGTTTTGCCACGCCCCCTTACGCCCCTAAAATTAAAAAAAAAAGTTTTTTAATAAATTATTTTACTTTTTTTATTTTATTTTGGTTTTCATAATTTTCTTCATTTTCCAATTCAATGTTTTCAAGAAAATGTAGGTTGTTGTCTTCAAACTCATGTTTTTCTAAAAAATCATTTAAGTATTCGTGTTCACGCGAAAGAAGCTGGATTAATGGCCAGCCGACTGCAAGCACCGTATTTTCTATGATTTTTTTGAGTACAAAATACTCTTATGAACATTTGGTGTCATTGGAATCCATGCGCAACTGTCCACAATCATTTCGCCAGTTCGGTGGCAGTATGATCCTCAAATTGTAAATGATTTCTGACTAACTTCATGGTTTTGAGTAAACGTTTTAACGTGTTAACGGTATTTGTATTTCCAAAGCCCCCAAAGCCCAATTATAATGCAAATTGTTGCAAAATTGGTGCCTTTTTACTTTTAAAATACTTTTATCCACATTATTTCATGAATGCAGCTCAAAATATCTTTGAATTTCCTTCTCTCGTTCGTACTGGCCCCTCACACTATTCCACACAGCAAACAAATTGACATTGGAAAAAATGAGGTTACCTAATTAAAATGCGAATTGCGCCAAAAGAGGGAAAAAGAGGAATATAAGACAAATACCACCTAACTCAGAATTAAAAACACTATAAGAAACACTAAGACGAACAAGTAGACAATTCTAAACTCTTTTACATAATCCTTTCCAAAGATGAAATTTGTTGCTAAAAATTCAGCTTTAGTAGCACCTATAAAACGATCAAATATTAGTATACACACGCACAATTTGAACCATTTTTTTATTAAATCCATAGTTAAAACCTCCTAAATCAATATTCATGACTTGATTTCTTCAAATTGTGTTCCAATCACAAAATATTAACGGCGAAACATAATGCATAAATTTACAGAACTTAGTTGCACGTACTCTCGATTGCAACAGCTGACTTTACAGCTGTTATTCTCAAATGGCACTGTTAAATTTAACATTTTGAGTTTGGGGCATAACAGTCTGATGTTTTCTTAATGCGTTAACATCAATTTTATGAAAATTAGAAAAACTTTAAAAATCATGCAAATGCCAGATAAAGTGGTCAAATTCCCCATAGTGCATTGGTGTCACGCAAATTTGCTAATTCATTTTTAATGGCATTAACACTAATACGAAATAATGAAAAACTTCGAGTTTTATTTATTTCGCAAACTTTACGTAATTACTGTGATTTAAGCACTCTTTGGATTTTCTCTAGTCCAAGCTATGATTTTAGCGTGTACTTCCATAGTGAGATATTGTATTAGCCATATGACAAGGTCTGTAGCCATGATTTATGACCTTCATTACTTAATGTTCACCTGCACGTGTACATTCCAGTTAAATTCTCTAACACATTGAGCCAATACCCTATTAACAATAATTGTAGTGCATTGTTGTATGTTTATATTAAATAAAATTATTCTGGCAACAGTTGGTACCATTGTAAGTTGTACAAAATATTCAAAAATATTATTAATCAACATAATATTAATTGACCAAAGATCCGATTATCACATATACATATCAAAAACTTAGCTGCTATTAAACATTTTGATTGAAAGTACGGGGTTTTTGTCTTCAGCTTGCTCGTCATACCCTATTCTATTTATTATACCTGATTTTTTAACTGATGGAGTATCTGCATTATGTTTAAACCACAAACTGCATGAGAACGAATTATTGTATGCATTTAAGAATCGCCTGATTACATTCCCAGTCTTACGCATACATATACACACATCGAGAAAGGGTAGGGCGTCAAAGTTGTGCCCCTAAATTGCATATTAATTGCTCATTAATAGTTGATTAGCCTTCAAGTTTGTATAGAAATTTGAGGAGAGTAGGAATCTCAGCGCCGCCCAGTTGAATCGCGGCAGGGCGTGGCGTGACCCACAAAGCGCCAGTAATCTTTAGTGTTAAGTTAAGTATACGCAAAACTTATCAAGACGATTAGTGTTGCTCTTGGCTGCTGCTGCCCTCAGCATTAGTGCGACAAAATGTTGTAATCAATCAAACCAAAGCCCTACTGCGGGCTCTCTTCCTGGCACTTACTGCTTCGCAAATACTTGCAATTAAACATTATTAATCACAGCGACTAAGCAGCCAAAGCCATATTCGTTCTGTGCTTGAACCGAGCACTTCCGCCCAAACAAATAATTACAATAGTCATCGCCCATGGGGTCCACATCCTGTGCTCGTTCTGATAATGTCCTCACATTATTTTCGCATAAAATAAATATTTAATTAAAAGTCGACTTGAGCCACACGTTCAATGAAGTTCTTTGTCTTAAAGAATATTTAAATGTTTGTTACACTCTGGACATTTTTAGACCCTGTACTCTAAAAAAGAGTGGAGTGTTCTATTAGGTTTTTAAAAAACTAAATGTCAAAGGTTAAAGGAGGCGTTTCCCATCTCAGAGATTATAAGAGCTAGAGCCACTAAATTTGGAATGAAAATCCGTTTAAATGTCAGGCAGATCTAGTTCATTTCAAATGTGTGTCACACCCCCTACCGCCCCTCAAATTATGAAAACCATTTTAATTACAGCATAACTTGTAAATGACTAGAGTATCCGTGATCAATTTGACACAGTATGTGTATGGTACCATTAAAACTGCCTTCACTAAGTCAAATCCGGATTGGGAAACTTACGCGTATAGATTCCTAATGACAAATCAAAAAAAAATTTAGATGAAGAAATGTAGTCTTCATTGAGGGATCGCAATCAAACTCACATGTTATGCGAATATAATAGTTTCACAAAATTTGTCCTGGCTCAGAGAAGACAGACAGGTCTAAATATAGTGAATTACATGGAGAATTTAATATTTTATGCATACATATACAAAAAATATAGCTCTAATTTTAGTGTGGTACATGTGCTAGAGGTGGTCGTTATTATTATTTTCGAATTAAAATCCCAAGGTCTACGGTTCGAACTCTGTCACTGGCATTTCTTTTATTTTTGTTATATAACAAAATATTATTACAACTTAATGCAGATTATCGGGTCCATTTAAATAGCAGGCATGGTGCAACGGGTAGAGTTACGGTTGGTTGCTTAGCCTATTTGTTGTTTGTTATTTTTTTTTTTTTTAATTTCCAATTGAGTTATTCATTATAAATTAAATACAGTCAAGCAGTCAAATATTAATTTCGTATCAAAATACATGGTATATTTATACGCAAAACTAGTTTTTACAACTAGGTACATGGCTTGTAAATATGTACATATATATTTAGGTGCACATATGGGAATTTTCAGAAAAATTGCAAAAAATGCCCAAAAAATTATAAGTTGTTAAACTTTTGATTTGTCCTTTAAAAATGCTTAAAAAATATTTGCATTTAAAGAATTTTTTAAGTTTTCAGCATATTTTTTTCGCTGTTGTGAAGGTTTTGTACAGAAAGTTACAAAAATTGTTTTTCCACTTTGTGCTACTTTTAGTGCAGGTTTTGTATTACAAGTAGAGGCAGGTCAGGAATTACTACATTAATTTCATGGGGACAAGTGTGGTGGGGGCCTCTAAAATAGAGCTTGATATCCCAGTGGAAAAAATAAAGTTTTAGTAGAATATTATCTCGTACTTTATTTTATTGAGAATTATAAGTACCAAGCGTACTTCGCGAATTTTGTGCACAAAACTCGTCAACAGTGATTTAAAAGACAGATTACGGAAGACAACAGCAAAGCTAAGAAACTAAATAATTGATAAGTTATTTATATTATATAGACAACAATATATATTTTCTAATATTTTTTCGTTTATAAAACAAGTAATTCTTATAATTTATATTATTATTGTTATATATCTAACTTTTAAAGTTATATTTTTGGTTTTTCTATATAGAACTTTTTGAAAAATTTCTTTCGCCGACCAAGTGGAATCATGCCACGTTCGCCATGTCACGTTACAAATTTTTTATATAAGTGTAAAAAAAATAAAAAAATGTTAGTTACATATTAAACAATTTTTTAAAAATGGAAAATTACTTTATTTAGTTACAATTAAAAACAATTTCCTATCAAATAACTTGCCAATTTCGGCGTCTTCGCATTTATCAAGGCAAAGTGAAACAAGAATTCCACTTTTTGTAGCGTACGCGATGCATTTTTAGTTATAACTTGAAAACGCCAAGTTTTTAATGGTTGTCTCTTATAATATAAATTGTGTTAATTAAATGTTATAAACACGAGAAAAATTACAGATTTTTTAACATGTAAAGGCATACAATTGTCGCGTTCCCGATCGTGGAAATACATATGCATGGTATTTAAATATAAATTACTCGGCTTCTTCTTAATTATACCCGATACTCGTAGAGTACAAGGGTATATTGTAGTCGTTGGAATGTATGCAACAGGCAGAAGGAGGCGTGGCAGACTCCATATATTCTTGATCACCATCAATAGCCGAGTCGATATAGCCATGTCCGTCTGTCCGTCCGTCCGTCTAGGAAGTACATGTACTGACCAAGTTTGATCGAAATCGGACAAATATATCGTATAGCTCCCATAGGAACAATCGGTCGAACATTGAGTAACGGGTATCCTGAAGTCAAGGCGCGACTTTAGCATTCTTTCTTGTTTTATAATGGAAATATGCGCAACACTTTGAACACTATTATGTCTCGAAATAGTAAACAAATGTGTAAAGTTGTTAAATAAAATATTTGATTTTGCGACTTTTATACAAAATATTTTATATAATTATACAAAGAATACTATGTGAATTTTGTATTGCACATTGCAAGTTTATATGAAATTTTCTATTGACAAGGTCTGACTAAAGAGCAACACCAGGTATATTTATCTTAATAAAATATTTATATATTTTGACCATGTTTGTGCCAGACTGTGTCATTTGTTCTGTTGGAATTTGTATTGAATTTGTACACGGATCAAGTATTTTTAATTTTACTGAGTTTTTACGAAATACGTAATATGTATAAATATAAAAATGAAGTTAATATTAAAATTATATAAAAATATACTTTTATAGTAAACATGTGCTTTGTAGCTTCATAACTATTAATAAATTAGTAGCTGCAATCCTTTTACTATAAACAGTTACGATAAACTAAACTAATTTAAATTGTAAAAAAATTAAATATATTTTTCCTTATATATAAACCGACATTTTTACTGACTTTAAAAACATTTTGAACCTCTAAAAGATTTCTCTATCTTTGCTCCACATATTGGAGGCAGCTCAAAGAATTCCGTATGGGATGAATCTTAAAAACTACGTAACAAAGCACGTACACAAATACTTGAGAATAAAGGATATCTGTTCAAACTGAGAGATGTGAACTAATTGTGCTGCATCTGCTGTCAACAATGAAGGAAAATGGCCTACACATGATAGACAACAAGGACATAAAGAAATTGCCAATTTGGCAAATGTATTGGCGCCAACTTGGCGCAAGTTGTCAGATATTTTGAGGTAAATACTTGAGTCGCCATTGGACAGGTAGGTGATTGCCAAGCAAATTTGAAGCTAATCAATCAGTCTTAGCCCCAAAAGATTCGACTTATTTGTAGTAGCTCTCTCTGTATGCCATATAAACATGCAAGAACAAACATATTAATTAGTATCAGAGTTTATGCCTTAAATTCCGTTGAAATTGGAAACTGAATAAGTAAATGATTTATGACTCAATTACCGTTTTTATATACGTGCTCTAAGTTCAGTTCCTTGATCCTAAGTCCTCCAGTCTGGTTAAACACAGTTTAAACTTTGATTCTTTTCTTGTCAGATTCCTCTTACACTGTCTCGCACTTCACATGAGTTTCGCACTGAACACAAAGCACTTTGGACAAATGAATTTGCTTCAATATTTCTTATTTTATATTTCTCTTCATTTTATTCCCTCTTTCCTTTTCTTTTAATACTTTTTTATTTCCTTCTTTTTCGACTGCTCCCGTACTTCCGTTGTGCTTGGCACGTAATTTATTTATTTATATCGTTGATTATTTACTTTTTGTGGCATGTGCAGCACAAATGTAGGCAGCGCCTATAGAAGTTGTGACTTATTGTCGTCTATAGCGTTGTACACACCCAGATACGCACTCGAACACACTCTCTTACACGCACAAGTTCACACAAATGCTGAACACTTTAACTTGACTGTAGATATAGATTATGACGCTGATTTCCATAAAACATGCAGCTGACTTTATTGGCTGAGGTCAAAAATATAGTGTCCATTTGTAATCTGGGCGTTGCTTTTGGTCAGACGAATCCTGTCAGTGCAACAACTTAAATGCCTTTGCCCCAATGTACACACATATACACTCACGCACAAAGCCCTACACGCCGACACACATACAATCGCACACTCGCACGCACGTACCCGAGCTGAGAATTGTAGAAATATTTAAAACGCGACGTGCTCGTTTCTTTGCCACGCTTACGTGTGCCCGTTTACCGTAACCAACCAACACAAATATCGAACGTGAACTGACATATCATTTCGCTACATCCAAAAGCCAAAAACAGGCGCAGGTCTCATTCGTTAAAATCGTTTAAATCGCATCGTGCCCTCTGTTCGTATGATTTGAGTCTTCGGAGTATGCATCTCTTGCACACTGGCGCCAAACGGTCGTTGGCAGAACTTTCTACTGAGCGAAAAGAGCGCGCATGGAAACTGGGCGAAAACTCTTCGGTAGTGAGGTATTCCCGTTATTTTCGTTAAGGGGAATGAGTAACAATTCCTTTTCGGCCTGGCTCGGTCCGAAATTTCAAGGTAGTTCGCCCCTTTCGATAAGAACTCTTCGAAAATGCTTACGAAAATTTGGTACGATACTATATTTGTCTACAATTTTTATACTCTCTGCAAGAGTATATGGGTTTGTGCAAATGTATGTAACAGGCTTTGCAAACCCCATAAAGTATTTATACTCTTAATCAGCATCACAAGCCATTCTTCCGAAATGAGACAAAATCATTTCATAATTGCAACCTCATCATCATTTTTGGGCTGCCACGCCCTCTTTTCCCACAAGAAATCAAAAACTGTTTAAACTTCAATGCCGTTTTAAAGGCATTAGTTGTTGTCGTACAGTATTGTAATGTATAACACGTATAGAGACTAATTACATCAAACTATCCTGAAAGTTGCATAAAAATCGGACTATAATGTGTCTATATATGCATACAGACAAATTAATGTTTGTTTGATTATGCTTATAACTTATTATTGTTTCGACGTGTCCTAATAAATGTACTATCTATTGTGATACCTGGATGTCGACTAAATTATTTTAATCGGAAGTAAAAGTAGAGAGTACTTACTTGTTTAAAAGTAACATTGTTTTTATTAATTGATCGATCTCATTAACTATCCTGATTTATTTAATATAAAGATATTGACTGACTAAATATGTAGACAACTACCATCTCTGAAATCTGTTTGTTCATACGGACAGACATATATATATATATATATATAGACCCCATACAATACATACATACAATATATATATATATATGTCTGTCCGTATGAACAAACAGATTTCAGAGATGGTAGTTGTCTACATATTTAGTCAGTCAATACAAATCTTTTTTTTTTTCGATGCCACTTTCCGTTCGCCCACAATGAGGCAAAACCTGGACACACCTTGGAAAAATCAATGTTTTCGACGAACTATGGCAGTTAGGGACACCCATTTTGGTATGGGGGTTCCTAAAGACAGCATAAATGGAATTCCATCGAACTGGACTGCTACGCATAGTTTCCCGATGAGAAATAAAAAACTTTACAAACTTGCATGCCGTTTTAAAGGCATTAGTTCTTATCGTACAGTATTGTAATTTATAATTCGTATGGTGACTAATTATATCAAAAATCCTGAAAGTTGCATAATAATCCAACTATTAACAAGAAAGAAAACACGTTACAAAGTTTACATTTGAGAGCATAGACCATGCAATGAGTGCAAGCGAGACAGAAACATACAAACTAGAGATGAGCGTCATGGTCGGGATTTTCGGAAAACCCGCGGGTTTAGTAGTCCTTGTACTCTACGAGTAACGGGTATAATTAGGTCTCTAGCTATATTTTTAGGCTTTGCCGCAAAAATCGAAAATTCGCCCATAGTGAACTGGTAGAGTTGGGCGCCTTGCCGGAACTTCGCCTGGGATCGCGGGTTCGAATGCTGACAGTGAACATTTGTTAATTTAATTTTTTTTTAAATTTTAATTCATGATGTAAACATTAAATTTTAGTTTTGTAAATGTATTTTTAAAATTGTATGCGCACTACTATGAGAGTACGGGGTCTTCTATAGTCGGCTCGCTAGACTGTAGCCTTTTTTACTTGTTAAAATTAGTTTATATACACTTCGCACTGTAATGACACATAATTACTTTTGGGCACAACTTGGCACAAAATTAGTTATAATGCACAACAGACAACAGACGGGTTAGCAGGTTAGCTGTTTTCCGCTTTTGGACAACTCAAATAAACGCAGACAAAAAACAAATTAACAAACATCAACAAAATCTTTTTTAATACAAATATTCTACATACCTTGGCCGTTTTCTTCTATAATTTGATTGAAAGTTGTTTAAACCACAAATAATTTTGGCACGCTCTCAAGTAACCAAAAACTTTCCCTCCCTTTTTAGTTTCGTACGCATGCAATCAAACAGATGACTTTGAAGGGCTGGCAAAATTTAAGGGATGCATCAAAACTATTAAAATCTTTTGATTTATTTTAGAAAAAGTATGTACTATTAAAATTTTATTATTAAATTAGGCTTACTTTCTATAAAAAAAATTGAATTTTCGTCGAAAAACCGACTCGCTGGCCCAATGTGCAGGGGAAGAAAAGCATTACTAATTTCCTAAAGTAATTGTGTTTATGGCCGTCAGCCGTCGGATATACAGGGGGAAGAACAGTGGACTTCGGTCTTACTGCCGTAACTGTATATACCGATGGAAGTGCGACTATACTCTCCTCGCGAGGGCGGCTGGAAGCAGATCCATGGTACGGTCATGTCTCTGCCATGGATGCTGACGAATGGTAGTCGGGCTAGAAGTAGAACACTTCTCTAAAAAGTCACCCCAATCCAAAGGTGGAACAGCATATGCCCGCGGATGCATGGTCGAGGGGGTGCTCGATCGCTAGTATGCGGACTCTGGGTACCTGCCGACCCCCAGTTTTATCTAGGCTTACCACGTTAGAGCGGGCTATGACGTGGCGGACATTCCCTTCCCGCACACTCGTGGGACCAAATACATGGATCATCTAAACAAAACTTTTACGGAGGCCGGTACTCCTTCAAAAAACCGGGTGGGACAAGACAATCCCTCTAAAATTTCGGCAAAGGACAAGCCAGTCCCGAGCCAAAAAAGAGTTGGTGGTAGAGTGGTTACGGCAAGACAACCGGAAACCAAAACGGGAGATCTGTCTAAACGCACAACTCCCACTGTGGGAACCAGTATGCAGAGCATTATTGCGGCTACTGATCCCGCAGTGGTGGTCGGGCGGGAGGACTCTTCCAACTCCACCAACTCGGAAAATAAACGAGAGAAGAAGGCATCTTTCCAAGACAAGAAAAGAGCTGCGTTCATTCTCTCCAAAAATAGCGAGGACGGCACCCAGGAGAGTAGGGAACTAGTCAGCTGGGCTAGATCCATTCTCCCCAACTACCAGCCGCCTAAAAACAGCGCCAAGAAGGGACCTAATAAGCGTCAACGCTCCGCCGAGGATGCGTCCAGACCAGACCAGACCTCCCAGCCAAAGAGGTCCAAGGTCGCTATCCACGCCCGCTCGTTCGCGGACGTCGTCCGGAACAGGACTATCATCGGTGTCCTAGACCGGGGGGCCCCTGATGGTCTTGTCCCAAAAGACAAATGGAGGCTCGTCGAAAACGAGCTACAGGACAAGTTCCTAGAAGTACTTGAGGAGTGCGGAGGTGCGCTGCCCAGCTGTGAAGACGCGGGGTGGTATCAGGGCAGAGTGAAAGCCATCGCCTGTCTTGACGACCACTCCGCCACCCTTTACAAAAAGGCGGTGGCATCCCTCGGCGAAGTCTACCCAGGAGCCAATCTGGAAGCCGTAGACTGGGACAACGTCCCGAGCCAACCTCGCGCCAGAGCTTGGGTGTCTGCAAAGCCAGCAGAACCTGAGCGAATTCTGCGACTTCTCCAAGTATGTAATCCAGGACTCCCAACAGCAAATTGGAGGGTCGCCAAAGTCGAGGAGGCGGTAGGCCCATCCAGGCAAATCGTCCTCATACTTGACGAAGCCTCTGCGGACATACTGTCCAAGACGGATGGCTCAATAAAATACGGTTTTAAAAATGCCAGAATCCGTATTTACAAATCGGACGCCAGAAACAAGAACGGCAGCAAACAAGAGTCAGACCAGGACATGGCCGAACTTTTTGAGGCATCGGAGGTAACCGAGGACGACATACTCGAAGGCTACGTCTCTGAGGAGAGCGACCTGGCCAGAGGTCTCAGCAGAGTGGACATGGCTGAGTTGGAGGACCTCGATGAGGAGGACTCAGCTGTGGACACCACGGTGGTGGAGGTAACTGCACAGGATGTCGATCTCGCTCCTGCAAATAAACCTCCACCACTGTAAGGCAGCATCTGCTGCTCTCCTGTACCTCCTAGCCAGGGGAGGTGCAGATATTGTCCTCATCCAGGAACCGTGGCTATGCAAAGGCCGTATTTCTGGGTTGAGGACTCCAAGTTTCAAGCTGTACGCTGCAGAGGTATCAGGTAAAGCCCGTACCTGTATATTAGCAAGTAAAGATCTGCCAATCTTCCTACTTCCCAATTTCAGCAATGAAGACAACACTACAGTGTGCCTAGAACACACAGAACGACCAGTAGTGCTATGCTCGGCTTACATGAGCTACGAACAGGACAACCCTCCGCCACAATTACTCCGAGATACAGTCGAAGCCTGCGACAAAATGAACAGGGACATACTCATTGCCTGCGATGCCAACGCTCACCATCATCAGTGGGGAAGCACTGACACAAACAGTAGGGGTGAGTCCATCTTTCAATACATACTCTCAACTAAGCTCGTTATCTGCAACAGGGGTAACGAGCCTACCTTCATCATTAAAAATAGGCAGGAAGTACTCGACCTCACTCTTGTCTCTAGCTCACTTGAATCGCGCATTCTTTCCTGGAAAGTTCTAAATGAACACTCCTTCTCTGATCATCGCTATATCGAATCCAAATTATCACTTGACATTCCTCAAGTGGTCCACTCTCGTAATCTGAAAAAGACAGATTGGAACACTTTCACAACCCATCTGGCGCGTCTAATCCCCACAGATCCTCCCGCGCCCCTCCATACTAGCTGGGCGAATCACTCGGAGGCACTCGTCTCCTCTCTGACCTCTGCTCTGAACAGGGCAACTAGAAAAGCTTGCCCTATTAGCAAGGGCAGGGGACGTCAGAAACCTCTTTGGTGGACCCCCACTATATCAGAACTCCGCAAGAATTCGAGGAGATTATTTAACCAGGCCAAAAACCTAAACTCAGAAGCGGCCTGGGAAAACTACAGACGATCCCTTTCGTCATATAATAGGGAGATCCGCAAAGCCAAAAGAAACTCATGGCGAAATTTCTGCTCCGACATCGAAAGCACTTCAGAGGCAGCGAGATTACGTAAGGTACTATCGCAAACTATGTCCTCTACGGGCTTTTTCAAAAGAAGTGACTCCTCCTGGACTACGTCTGGACATGAGTCATTAGAACTACTGCTGGACACCCATTTCCCGGGGTGTTCAAACAATCCATCTACCTCTAATCACGAGGTACTCCATGATGTTGAGGGACCTCCCCTCGCTCTCATCAGCAAAACCAACATCCTATGGGCTATAAAAAGCTTCAAACCTTTTAAGGCCCCAGGCCCTGATGGTATTATTCCCGCCCATCTCATACATGCGGGTGACATAGCGACCTCTTGGCTCCATATGATTTTCAAAGGCATACTCATATCGGGGCTAATTCCTAACTCATGGTTACACTCCAGGGTAATTTTCATTCCCAAAGCAGGAAAACCATCTCACTGTAACCCGAAAGACTTCAGGCCAATAAGTCTATCTTCCTTCCTTCTCAAGGTGTTTGAACGCCTGATCAGTTGGTATCTCCAAGAGAAAATCCCGAGATCTAACCTCTCGGATGCACAGCATGCATACCCCAAAGGTAGATCAACAGAAACTGCTCTTCATAGGGTGGTCTCCATTATAGAGAAATCACTCTCTTTAAAAGAATTCTCCCTTATAGCATTCCTAGATATTGAGGGAGCCTTTAACAATATCCTCCCAGAGACGATAACGGATGCACTATCTATACTGGGAACTGACTCTGTGACTATCCACCTCATCGACCAACTACTTAGATGTAGAGTCGTGGAGGCGTCTCTCGGTAACGCAAGCTCATCTAAATTTGTTACCAGAGGCACCCCCCAAGGGGGTGTGCTATCTCCACTTCTATGGAACGTGGCCATAAACAGTATTCTAAATACTCTGAACACGGGGGGGTGCAAGATAGTGGCTTACGCGGATGACGTAGCCATCGCCTTCTCGGGAAAATTTCCCCAAACTCTGTGTGACAGAATGGGGGAATCCCTGTTGACACTATCAAGGTGGGCAACAAATAACGGACTAGGGGTTAACCCAAGTAAAACTGAACTAGTCCTCTTTACAAACAAACACAAGATACCTCGCCTCAGGCCTCCCTCTCTAAACGGCGAGATACTGGTTTTCAGCGACAAGGCCAAGTACTTAGGCGTCTTCCTTGACAGGAAGCTAAATTGGAACGCCTGCATTGAAGACAGAGCGAGGAAAGCGTCCATTGCCCTGTTTACATGTAGAAAATCCATTGGTTTAAAATGGGGGCTCAGTCCACTCATCACCAGATGGCTTTACACAGCTATAGTCCGCCCCATACTACTATATGGAGTTGTAGTATGGTGGACGGCCCTCAATAAGCAATCTAATTTAAAAAAGCTTAATAAAACTCAACGCCTAGCAGGACTACTCACTCTAGGTGCCCTAAACTCCACCCCTCAGGAGGCCCTCGAGGCCATCCTTCACTTTCCCTCACTCGAGATCACGAGTAAGAAAATAGCCTCTCTCTCCGCCATTAGAATGAGAGAGTCATGCCTATGGAGACCGAACGGGATAGGACACTCCACTATTCTATCATCGCTCCCATTCTCTATAAACAAAACAGACTACAGCACTCCGAAAGAGTTGACTTCAACACCTTTCAAGGTGGTCTTCCCCCCAAGGGAAACGTGGACTCAAGGTCCTCCTTATCGAAACTCATCCCTCCACTTTTACACTGACGGCTCTCGAGCGGACGGTCGAACGGGTGGAGGTTTTTATTGCCCGGAGCTAGGTATAGCTGAATCCTTTAGATTACCGGATCACTGTAGCGTCTTCCAAGCGGAGATATACGCTATTCAGGAAGCTCTTAAAGCCCTGGAGCGCGAGATCCCTTATCGATGTAGGATCTGCATCCTATCAGATAGCCAAGCTGCCCTTAAATCTCTGGGGTCGGTCTCAACAAACTCCCACATTACAAACGAATGTCGCAAATCTCTCATGGAGATGGCAGATCGATTCGATTTTCACCTCATATGGGTCCCAGGACACAGTAATATTGAGGGTAACACAACTGCGGACGAGCTAGCAAGGCTTGGCACAGTCTCCCCTCTCGACTCCGAGAGGGGGCTAGTTCGCATGCCTCTAGCATCCTGTAGACTTCAAATCAGTAAGCACTTCGAAAGACTAGCTGATCTCGTATGGGAAAACACACACAGATGTAGAGTACCACGTTCTACATGGCCGGTTCGTGACGAGAAACGTTCGGCCAACTTATGCAGGCTGACCCGGAAGGACTGTTCCGACGTCTTCCGGGCCCTTACTGGACACTGGCTGGTAGGCACACATGCCATCAGGCTATCAGCCGGTTACCACGATTTCTGCAGAAGCTGCGGAAACGAAGAGGAAGAGGAAACGGTAACTCACTTCCTCTGCCAATGCCCTGCTCTAGGGCCGCCAAGACAGCGCCACCTTGGTGCCTTTACCTTACAGGGGCTGTCTGATATAGCTGACAAACAGCCCCTACAACTTGCCAAATTCATACAAGCCACGAAGTGGTTCTCCACAAATCTTTCATAAGAGCTTCATAATCGCCTCCACATTACTGACCCACATGGTATCACAACGAGCCGAATGCGGCTCATGTGTGCCGGTGCTTATTTTATCACCGGCAGCCACTCTACCTAACCTAACCTAACCTAATTGTGTTTATGGGTATTTAAACTATAAATTCTAAGCCGAATTAATCAAAGCTTCGATCTTTCGCGAATATACCCAGTTCCATTGAGAAGAGGAAGAGGTAAATTACCTATCTACTCTTTGCCGTCAACATGCTCTCTTTAGGAGAATTTGTGGTTTCTCCGAACCAGATCTAATGGCATATAACTACTGAAGAATCGCAAACTATGTTTAAATAAAAACAAGAAAAAACGGTTATCTTCGGCTCGCCGAAGATTGTATACCCTTGCAGTTATGCACATTGCGTTCATTTGGTATCAATGGTAAGCATTTTTAACCGATTGTTCCTATGACAGCTATATGATATAGTGGTCCGATCTGGATGAAATTTGGTGTACACATAGGATTTTATGCCAAATGCATATGGAGCGAATTTGGTTCAAATCGTACAAGAGACACAGAAAATTTTCATACTAAGCATTTTCAACCGATTGTTCCTATGGCAGCTATATGATATAGTTGTACGATCCGGATAAAATTTGGTCGGCAGATGGATAATGATAACAAATGCGTATTGCGTGAATTTGGTTCAAATCGTACAAGAGACACAGAAAATTTCCATACCAAGCATTTTCACCAGTTTTAACCGATTGTTCCTATGGCAGCTATATGATATAGTGGTCCGATCTGGATGAAATTTGGTTTGCACACGGGATTTTATGCCAAATGCATATGGAGCGAATTTGGTTAACATAGCTCAAAAAAAAATTTTTTTTCATCCGATTGTTCCTATGGGAGCTATATGATATAGTGATCCGATCTGGCCGATTTTAACAAATGTTCTGCGTGCAAAGGAAATACACATTTGTGCCAAGTTTCATCAAGATAGCTTTAAAACTGAGAGACTAGTTCGCATAGAAACAGACGGACAGACAGACGGACAGACGGACAGACGGACAGACGGACATGGCTATATCGACTCGGCTGTTGATGCTGATCAAGAATATATATACTTTATGGGGTCGGAAACGTCTCCTTCAATGCGTTACAAACTTCGTGACAAAAACAATATACCCTCTGCAAGGGTATAATAAATTGCAAGTTCTTAAACGTTACAATTTATTGATTGACTTGGCAATCGCGGAAAGGCTTGGCAGCGTGTGAGTGGTTACAGCACTAACCAGAGAATACAGAATACAGAGAATTCTCTGGTTAGTGGTTACAGCGAGACGAAAACGAACTAACTGCTGCTTGCGACAGCCGCATTGCCGAATACAAACTAGCTTACAGACTAGCTTAAGTATAAGAGTTCAATACACTACTGGACAATTCAATAATATCGTTAATTTAAGCTTATCCTAACAATTCCTTATTTTCCTTATTCTAACCTATGTTTATGATCCAACAACTACTCCTCGTAAGAGAGGTTCACTCGATCATTGCTGATCATTAATGTCAGCATGCAATGACGAATTTAAAAAGTTTTTAATATTTATTTAATTTTGACGATGCTTAGCGGTTTGACGAGTTTCTTCGGGCCGAGGACTTAGAAATTGAGTTTGAGTCATTGGGAAATATTCAATACACAAATAGAGTTTCATCTCGCTTCACGAGGGCATGAATGCCTATGCACGTGCTTTTGGTATTCTATATATGGAGAGAGGCTTATATCTGTTACATCTGTAGAGATAAATAGATCAAAGAAGTATATTACTAGAGAAATAGAATCGACATTGTTCAAATCAATTTGAGGGGCATCTTTCAGCCAAAACATCCCATGTATATGGGGTGAGCCTCACTGCTGAGATTCTACTCTCTTGTAGTATATGACGACCCTATTTTGACCAAAAATACTTCCTTGCTTTTTCATTAATTTAAACAAGTGCCTAAGCCGATAGTCAAAATACCTAGAACATGTAACAGGGTCAGTAAGAATCAATCACACTTTCTCGTTTGAAGGCAATATTTATGCATCTTCCTCTGTAACTCCTTGCTTGTCCACATTCTTTTTCAAAAGGACAAGCAGCCGACAAAATATCACATGAAGTTGCATAAAGCCCAAACTGACGAATCATGGCCATCACCTTTCTTATTTCTGCATCCCAATGAGCAGGAGACGGGCAAATAACTTTCAGGACCTTGTAGCCTTCACTGTGGCGAATAAGATTGACCTTATGTTCATCGTTTAGGGCGTTCTCAAGCAAATTGAAATATTGTTTCTAATAGTAACAAGTAAGGAAAGTACAGTCGAGCAAGCCCGACCGTAAAATACTCTCAACATTTTTTTCCCGATTAAATTATTAACAAGTAAGAAAAGTACAGTCGAGCACGCCCGACCGTAAAATACTCTCTGCCTTTTTTCCCGATTAAATTATTAAAATCGGTCTAGAGATATTACAATGTGTAGTACTTGCATTAAAACACGTTGAAACAAAAACAATCTAAGCATAATCAAACATACATCTGTTTGTCTGTATGCGGATACACATACGAAAGGCAATATATGATGCATATACATGTATGAATGTATGTGTGTATTCAGCGCGGCCAGCGACTGCGGGCAGCGCTGCCGCCACGAAAGCAAACATGTGCTTGTATGTTTCTGTCTCACTTGCACTCATACATGATATTACATTCAGTTATCAATATTGTAACGCTTCTAGTTTTCTTGTTTATAGTGCGATTTCAATGCGCCTTTCAGGATAGTTTGATATAGTTAGTCTTCACACGAATTATAAATTACAATACTGTACTATATTAAAGAATGCCTAAAAAGTAGAGAATTACTTTTATAATTGTGGGAAAACGGGGCGTGGCAGTCCAAAAATTTAAATGTTAATGCATTTACGCTGTCACTAGCAACCTCCATACCAAAATTGGTGATCCTAGGTGCAATAGTTATTGAGATATTCGCCCAAAACACCAATTTTTTCCGAGGTGTGTCTAGTTTTTTGCTCATTGTGGGCGATGGGGCGTGGCATCGAAAAAAAAAAAGATTCTTGTATTGACTGACTAAATATGTGATCGATTGAGACCAAGCTCGAACTTGTAGCTCTTACCATCTCTGAAATCTGTTTGTTCATACGGACAGACAGACAGACAGACAGACAGACAGACAGACGGACAGACAGACGGACATGGCTATATCGACTCGGCTTGTGATGCTGATCAAGAATATATATACTTTATGGGGTCTGCCACGCCTCCTTCTGCCTGTTACATACATTTTCACAAACCCAATATACTCTTGCAGAGAGTATAAAAACGGTCAAGAGTTATTACAATGTGTAGTACTTGCATTAAAACACTTTAAAACAAAAACAGTCTGAGCATAATCAAACATACATCTGTTTGTCTGTATGCGAATACACATACGTAAGACAAAATATGATGCATATATGTATGTATGTGTGTATTCGGCGCGGCCAGCGACTGCGGGCAGCGCTGCCGCCACGCAGGCAGCGAAAACATTCGAACAGGTGCTTGTATGTTTCTGTCTCGCTTGCACTCATACATTGATATGAATGCGGCAGCGCTGCCGCCACATGTGCTTGAATGTTTCTGTTTCGCTTGCACTCATTCAAGATATTGCATTCACTTATCAATATTGTAACGCTTCTAGTTTTCTTGTTTATAGTGCGATTTCAATGCGCCTTTCAGAATAGTTTGATATAGTTAGCCTCCACAAGAATTATAAATTACAATACTTTACTATATTAACAAACGCCTAAAAACGGAACGAAAGTGGAGAATTATTTTTATTAATCGTGGGAAAAAGGGGCGTGGCAGTCCAAAATTTTAAATGTCACTGCATTTACGATGTCGCTAGGAACCTCCATACCAAAATTGGTGATCCTAGGTGCAATAGTTATTGAGATATTCGCCCAAAACACCAATTTTTTCCGAGGTGTGTCTAGTTTTTTGCTCATTGTGGGCGAATGGGGCGTGGTATCGAAAAAAAAAAAGATTCTTGTATTGACTGACTAAATATGTGATCGATTGAGACCAGGCTCGAACTTGTAGCTCTTACCATCTCTGAAATCTGTTTGTTCATACGGACGGACAGACAGACGGACATGGCTATATCGACTCGACTTGTGATGCTGATCAAGAATATATATACTTTATGGGGTCTGCCACGCCTCCTTCTGCTTGTTACATACATTTTCACAAACCCAATATACTCTTGCAGAGAGTATAATAAATTATGTTGAAATCTTTTGTGGATAGAAAAGAATGAAGTCTTTTACTAAGTGTTAATGTGTTTCTTTTATCTTAAATCTGTGTACTATGTGAAATTTTAAATTAACCTTGAACAAAGATTTGTAGTGAAATTTCATTTTTGAGAGAAGAAAACTTATGTTTGTAGCATTTTGAAGCAATGAAACTATATACGGGTGCGTTGTGTATAGCAGCTCTGTTAAGGAGTCGTTATCTTAACAGAATGCCGCCCTGTTCTGGATATGTAACATTTACATTTTTTTGGTATTCCTAATAGATTGTGATCAAAATTATGTAAATCTAAAAAACTTGAAAATAAGACTTAATTCCTAAAAATCGGGCGTTTGACCCAGGGCTATGGGGTATTTTTATACTCTCTGCAAGAGTATATTGGGTTTATGAAAATGTATGTAACAGGCAGAAGGAGGCGTGGCAGACCCCATAAAGTATATATATTCTTGATTAGCATCACAAGTCGAGTCGATATAGCCATGTCCGTCTGTCTGTCCGTCCGTATGAACAAACAGATTTCAGAGATGGTAAGAGCTACAAGTTCGAGCTTGGTCTCAATCGATCACATATTTAGTCAGTCAATACAAAAATCTTTTTTTTTTTTCGATGCCACGCCCCATACGCCCACAATGAGCAAAAAACTAGACACACCTCGGAAAAAATTGGTGTTTTGGGCGAATATCTCAATAACTATTGCACCTAGGATCACCAATTTTGGTATGGAGGTTGCTAGTGACAGCGTAAATGCATTGACATTTAAATTTTTGAACTGCCACGCCCCGTTTTCCCACAATTAATAAAAGTAATTCTCTACTTTTTAGGCATTCTTTAATATAGTACAGTATTGTAATTTATAATTCGTGTGAAGACTAACTATATCAAACTATCCTGAAAGGCGCATTGAAATCGCACTATAAACAAGAAAACTAGAAGCGTTACAATATTGATAACTGAATGCAATATCATGTATGAGTGCAAGCGAGACAGAAACATACAAGCACATGTTTGCTTTCGTGGCGGCAGCGCTGCCCGCAGTCGCTGGCCGCGCTGAATACACACATACATTCATACATGTATATGCATCATATATTGCCTTTCGTATGTGTATTCGCATATAGACAAACAGCTGTATGTTTGATTATGCTTAGATTGTATTTGTTTCAACGTGTTTTAATGCAAGTACTACACATTGTAATATCTCTAGACCGATTTTAATAATTAAATCGCGAAAAAATGCAGAGAGTATTTTACGGTCGGGCGTGCTCGACTGTACTTTTCTTACTTGTTATTTATTTTTTCGGATATTTATTAATAACTTTTAAACTAAGCTAGATATTTTGGTACGGTTATTTTTTTATCATTAGGCGTGTTAACGTCCGACCAATAGTATACATACATACATACATATATATGTGCATAAATATAATGTCAAACGAATTTGTAAATACAAACAATCTTCTGTTCGATTAAACTTTGTTTTCTTTTTTGTTTCAATGTGTTCTTATGCAAGTACAATCTATTGTGAAACCTGGATACCGATTCTAATAATGTAATCATATAACTGGGAATAAAATGCAGATTGTATTTTACGGTCTAGCGTGCTCGAATGTACTTTCCTGTACTTTAATTTCCTGTTTTTCACTCACAATGTCTGATTCTTTAACATTGCTTACCTTATCGGTCATTTTGTTATTTATACATTTTTTATTCACGACAGCTGATCTCAAACTATTGTATACTTATTCTGTCATTCTATATTCATTAAATTGTTCTTTACTTAATATAGTTTTCTTGCTTTACTTCAAACATTTCTTTTTTGTAATTTTCATTTCCGACAATAATTTTGACATCGTATACCTTTTCTGTTCGCATATTTATACTGTTATCTTTTTCACAGCAATGTTGCGACCGGCTACGTTTTGTATTCATATTTCTTCTGAAATACATTTACTACCAGAACAAAAGTTTAAACTTTTGATATTTTTAGCAATTGTTTAAATTTTGTCTGTATCATTATTATTTATTAATACTGCACGAGTTTCGGTCGTCTCAAAGTTTTAATTTTTTTAATCGCGTTTAAGGTTATATGTAGAATTGTAAGGAATCGCATTCAATATTTTATCGTCTAATTGTCTTTGTTTGGAATATTTAAAATTTTAATCACTTCTTTATTTTAATGTTATGCGTAAACTTTAAAACTTCTGATGTAATCTTAACAAGCGTTCATTTCAAAGTCAAGATTATTGAATGGGACGAACCAAATGACCAATTAGTTCGTTCGTTAAAAATTTAACTACAAAATTATATCCTTCAATTGAACAATGTTGAACAACTCTAGTTTATTGCGCACCAATAGGTTATTCAACCATCGGAACTATTTACAAAGTGTTCTTATTCTTTATCGATATTCACTCTCAATGATTATCGATGTTACGTAAATAATGTACAATTAAAAACTTATTAATTAGCCATTATTAATATGAGTACCTACAAGTATAGTGTACAGTGTACTACAGTATAATAAATAACAAGTAACAAGTCGAGCGAACCGACTGCAAAGTTTCCTAACATATGAGGACTTTGTCCTATGTGAACTATAGGCTATAGATGTCCGGTCTAAACCAAACATATTGAGAATATATATAATTATAATATACACATAATACTTGAGTTAAACAAATTTTGTAACAAAATTTACTTGCTCGCGAAGTAGACGGACTTTAATTTCAAATTAGGTCTCTCAAGCTCTGAAATACAGGTGTTGATACAGACGGACGGACAATGCTATATCGACTCGGCTGTTGATGCTGATCAAGAATACATACATATACTATATAGGAAAGGAAGTGCTTCCTGCTGCGTGTTACGCACATTTCGTTTGTGATAATCTTAATAGACCACTATCCTCTTTTATAGAGTAGGGTTGTGCAGCATTTGTTTTTTATTTGAATTTAATTTAGGAATTTTTTAAATTGAGTGTTTGTACTGGTTCCTAAATAAGTATTATATTAAATTAAAATATATTTTTCTATTCTATTAAATGCATATGATAACATTCTTTGTACATTATATTGGATGATTGATGTTATACAAATTTACTTCTTGTTAAAATAAAACATTTCAGATAAAGAAGCTTAAAGCTTCTTTACAAACAATATCAAATATTTCTCAATCTTGCATCGAGTACAAATAACCAGTGTTTACAAATTACGTCAAAGCTAACAGTTAAGTTCAAAAGGTTGATGAATTGGCTATCCCATCAAATATAAAGACTATAACACTTAAAGCTGAAAATAAGGGGAAATTCTTTTTACCCGATGAGTAAACCAGTTTAATATGATGAGAGGAATGGATGTAGTTTCATCGTTTTTTCTACCAATTGGGTTTAGCTTAAGATATACAATACTATTTTAAATTTTTACTGAGAATAATATTTGAATGTTGACTGAAATTAAATAATAATTTGACTATATTCAACTTGCTATAATTATTATGTGACAAAAGCTGTTTTTTGTTTTTATATAAATGTGTCAATTTTGTGCAACAATTTGGAGTATTCTTTGGACTGACACAAATTCAATAAAATAAATGAGTTATTTCAAAAGCTTAAGAAATTCTAGTCAGGTTCATAACCCTTTTCGGATGGTCGTATAAAGCATCGATTAAAATTTTTACTGCTTTTTAATTATTACTTGCTATTTTACGGTGCAACACTAGACTCTGCGTTTTTGCTTGCCTTTCAGTTCTAAAACAAAAAGTATCTGTACCTGCTATTAAAAGCAAACCGTAACTCAATTCAGTTTTAGATTTGTGCCAGTTATTTTTCTGGCTCTATTCGAGTGAAAAGGATGTGCACCACAGGGCACTGGTAGTCTGTGACCCACTGCCAATCGAGGTCAATGGCCAGAAACAATCAAAGAAATTGGGTCCAGTGGCATCAGCAACAAAGAAGAGAAAAAGATAGTGGGAAAAGGGGGAGGGAGGAGGAAAGTAACGCCACTCATGTGGTATGTATGTGCGAGTTGAAAGTGTAACTGGCTGGTGAGCTTATAAATCATAATTTTGAGCAAATAAATCCTTCACGGACAATTTAACCTCAGCTGTGGCAAAGCCAAAAAGGCAAAAAAAAAACAGGCCCAGAATTTTATTCTGATGCTGACTCGAATTCTGAGTCAGATTCGGTTTCTCATCCTTATCTTCGTTCTTAATTTGATTTTGGCTGCGAGAACCTAGTTCTGCTACCAAGAATGCAAAGTCATTGAGATACTCATATGAATGGTGAGGCAAGTATGTGTGTGTATTATTGACTGTTAAAGATGTGTGATAATATGTGGGTTAGCGGGGCTTGTGTGGTTACCAGCTGTAAAATGTGATGAATGAAATGATTCGAGAGGCTTTTGCTTAGCAATCGCACTCGATAACTAATTTATGC
The DNA here is from genome assembly GCA_035046005.1 of Drosophila acutilabella. NCBI lineage: Eukaryota > Metazoa > Arthropoda > Insecta > Diptera > Drosophilidae > Drosophila > Drosophila acutilabella. The sequence goes on along the minus strand of JAWNOK010000026.1, from coordinate 676,283 downwards.
ACATGCCACACCTTTGAAGACATACCAGAAATATCTTGTTTTGATTAATCCATTTGCTTCCAACTATCTGCCGTTTCCGCAACTCAAAAACCAATGAAATGCATTGTAGAACAAACCTATGATTCAGGAGAATCTACTGAAAATTCGATAGCAAATGTGACTTATGTGTGCTTGTGCGGTCATACCTCATGTGTGCCTACAGTGGTTTCAATGAGTCAAAAGGCAGAGAGAACTTAGAAAACAGAGAGAATCAAGAGAAACTGAGATAGAGCAGAGGAATAGACAAGCGTCGTCTTTGATAACTGTGAATATAGCAGCTGTTTGCAAGCAATTGAATTTAATTTATGTTAAACTCATTCATCTCTCAGATTGTCAGAATCGTCAATTGATGGTTTTTAAGATTATTTGTAGGCACACGAAATATATTATTACAATACTGTTCGATAAGAACTAATGCCTAATAATGACATGCAAGTTTGAAAAGATTTTTATTTCTTGTTGGAAAGTCCGAAATTTTTGATGGCATTGCATTTATGGAACTCTTGGAACTTCCGTGTTTTAGTGCCATAGTTACTGAGATATTCGACAGCAAAACATTGATTTTTTCCGAGGTGTGTCCAGGCCTGATTATAGGCGAATGGGGCGTGGCATAGAAAAAAAAGATTCTTTTATTGACTGACTAAATATGTAATCGATTGAGACCAAGTTCGAAAAGACAGACAGACGGATTGAGGGACAGACTTACATGGCTATATCGACTTGATCAAGAATATATATATACTTTATTGGGTTTGCCACGCCTCCATCTGCCTGTTACCTACTTATATGTACTCTTGCAGAGAGTATAAAAAGTACAGAGGTCCGATAGGTTTTATTTAGAAGCGTAATGTGCTTAACAGACAGAAAGAAACGTGAGAACGGGGTTTTAAAAACTGCATTGGACAAAACAAGCTTACACTATCCTACATATACATATTAAAATATGTTTTTCTCTTAGTTTCTGGGATTCTAATATGTTATTTTGTAATACGTATTGCAATGTAGATTTGATAAAGGCAATATTTAATAAATCAATGTTTTGTTTACAATATTAAGGACAATTCAAGGGAATATTCGATTGTTTGTTTAGTGTTGAACTTGGCATTTTGGCAATTGTGTTTGATTTGTGGTACCGGTTGTGCTTAGAATTTGCATGAGTATCTGCGGCAATGAGCAATTTCAAATAATCAACATTTGGATAGCATTTGGACAATTCGAAACTGCAATGTCTAAACATAAACACAACATGCATGGGCAATCATATTGGGCGGATAAATTAAGTAAACACACGACCAGAATGTGAATGCTTGTATATGTGCGTGAATGTGTTTGTATGTGTAAGTGTTTGGTACATTACTTGGCCACAAAATGCATTTGACATGTGTGCTGCTACTGCAAATTCAACGCCACAGCTTCCCCTCTTCTATAAGCTAATTAAAGAGCACACGCGTATGACATGCCACGCCAGATGTTAGTCCACAAAATCGTCTTTTCTGTGGGAAGGGATCGCACCCCAGGCGGAATTGTCACAGCGCACTGGCAACACACATTCAACCACACCCAGCACACAACAAGTAACACGCGTCTTGTCTTTATTCTAATCTCAGCCGCAACATGCTTTAAATTTAGCATAACACAGCAGCCCATGGGGCTCTCATGGTGTAAGCTTCTGTGTGCTCTTTCCCCAACACCTTCGTCAAACACTCAACTCTCTGCGTTAAGGTCTCGACAATATCTTCGGGATACGCTCGGGGTAGTTAAACTGAGTGAACGGCTCGTGTTTTGATTTCATTTTGTCGCCGCGGATGACGCAAAAAAAGGTAAACAATAATTTTAGACCCCGTACCCAAAACGAAAACAGAGACTGTTTACGTTTTTCACATGACAAATGTGCTTTACAGTCAGGAAGCGTTTCCGATCCATATAATATAGATCAGCATCAACAGACGAGTCGATGAAAACACCTAGATATCAGAGACTATAAGAGATATAGACCAAATTTTTAAGTCCGTTAACTTCAAGTGATCAAGGGTTTTTTTTTTTAATTTTTACCAGACCCCTACCACCCCAGAAAATTGTAAAAAAAAAAAACTGTTTTCAAAATTGCATAACTTGGAAAATACTAGAGCTATCATGACCGTGTTAACTAATCGGTTGAAAACCCCTATTTGTGTATAAAACTGCGCACTGGAATGACTACGGGGTCTTTTACAGTCGGTTTGATCGTCTGTAGCCTTCCTAATTTGTTTTTCTATATTTTATTTATGAATGCCTTTGGCATCAGCACTTTGTCATTTAAGTTCGACTATTCATGCCCTGCTCCATTATTCCCGGTTAGTAACCAAAAGTTGTCTCGCAGCCTTTAAACAAGTACAGTGGTCGCTTTCAAAGTCAGTAATGTTTTCACTGTATTTCATCAACTAAAAGTGATAATTTGTATAATCCTGTCAATTCGTTTGTTTCCTTTCATTATTTTTTCTTGTTGTGCACAACTTATCATTGCGATTATGCTAGTTCTTTTCGAGCAACTTTTTGTTATACTGTGTGAGGGTATATTGGCTTTGTGCGAAAAAGCCTTGACCGTCAATCCGTCGGTATGAACGCCGAGATATCCGAGATGGTAAAAGTTAGAAACACAAAATTTGGTACATACACTACTTTAATGTGCAGGTAGATTATGCTTTATTTCAATTTTTACCACGCCCCTTCCGCCAGGCAAATTGTAAAAATAAATTGAAAACGCGGTAACTTGAAACCTATTAAAGCTATCAAGACAAAATGCACATATTATGTGTAAAGTACTATTATAATTATCTATACCAAGCTTGTTCTGGATCGGACAACTACAAATAGGTAATTTGTATGAGAAAATGGTGTCAGCAAGTGTAGCGAGACAGAGCGTGTTTCTTCTTGTGCTTCTTGCTTTGCTGCGTTTTGTTTTGATTCGTTGATACCAGTTCTTTAGTTCATTTAAGCGATTAGTTATCGATAAATTTATAATGGCTTAAACTACGATATTAAATAATCGACTTTTGATCAGCTGTATAGGTGTATCTTTGGAGTTGCGTTTACTTAAATTAATTGGATTTCTGATCACCTGGATCTTTCAAACTACAAAAGCTAGAACCACAAAATTCACAATGAAAGTCCGCCATCTAATCTGAGTACCCATTTCCTCCTAAAAATTCGATTTTGTCGATATTTTTTGGGGTATTTGCGGCACAATTTGGTTTAAAGTTTGCAACTTACATGACCGCAAATATCGTAAAATATAACATTTTAAAAATGTATTTGAAAATAAGGGAATCAGTCGGTTAGGTAAAGCCTTACTGTACAAGATAATTGTTGGCCCAAAACGTGTCGTTTACAAAAAAAATTTTGTTCATATCAAGCCTAACAATGGCCTGTAGATTGACAACAATTTAATTTAAAAAAACCCTGACAGATCGGAATAAATTGCATAAAAAATATATTTTTAAACAATTACAAAATGCGCGGAATAAAAGCAAAATTGAGAAGAATATACATAGAACACTGTACAAATTCTTAAATTCCAATTTTAGGTGTTGGAATAAAAATACCTGAGTCTATATTATATAATATATATAAATCAATCACATCAATAAAGTAGTTGTGTTTGATCTAATAAAACAAAGTTAAATATTGGTAGAATAAGATAATATAAGAACGTGGACAATTTCGCATTTCTTATAATTGGGTAATTAACAATATATCAGATTAAGCCGGTAGGTCACGGCTCTATTCAAACTGTATATTTTAGTGCACAACGCTATCGTTAGATATAAATAATAATATCAGCATAAAAGTGTAAAATGCAAAACGTGCAGAGTTTTCATATTCAATTTTTATATGTTGTGGTTTTTTTTCCTTTTTGCATAGGCCCTTGCCCAATTGTTTATGTTCAATCCACTCGCTCTCCATCGTTTTACATTCTTGTTTTTGGATGAAATAAATTTGAGTTGAAAATAGTTAAGTGATTGATATAGAGCTCTGCGAACCAGTTCAAATGAACTCTCCCATTGCCAAAATGCATTGATAAATGCACTGAAAATTTATAAAGATTTTTCTAATAATACCTTCAAATGCTTGGCGATTTCAGTGCGCAAATTTATGAACATCTCAATTGGTTTGCAAAATGCAACAGAGGCCATAAATTGTTTTAGCTGTGTATTTCTCGCAAATTTGAAAAGGGTCTTGGCCATTGTTTTGAGCCGAATTCTCTAGGAAATCCATTTGTATGAACAACATGTGGGTGCAAATAAGGACGAACCATTTCCAGAAAGCACAGCGTTTACTATTTCTGGCATTAACACATTCCTTTTTAACAGAAATCGAATACATTTTGTGATGGTCAGTTTTAAATTGCATGACAGTTTTTTTATTTTAACTGTCTTGAATTACATTGCATACATCGTACGTTCTAAGATCAAACAAGTAAGAAAAGTACAGTCGAGCACGCGCGACCGTATACTACTTTCTACTTTTTTATACTCTTTGCAAGAGTATATTGGGTTTGTGCAAATGTGTGTAACAGGCAAAAGGAGGCGTGGCAGACCCCATAAAGTATATATATTCTTCATCAGCATCACAAGCCGAGTCGATATAGCCATGTTTGTCTGTCTGTCTGTCCGACTGTCTGTCTGTGCAAGAGTACAATTATTTGATAGAGTATAGGAAAGAAGAACGAATGAAGCATGCTGATGCTTTGAGTAGAGCGTATTGTTTATTAATCGAAGATTCATTAAAATATCGGTTAATAGAAGTCCAAGCGGCAGATAGTTGGATTAAGGCAGTAGTAAAAGTTTTGAAAAATCAAGACTATGAAGAATTTTTCATTAAAAATGATGTATTATTTAAAGATCCCAACAAAGCACTTTTAGTTATACCTGGAATCATGGAAAAGGAAGCCATAAAATTAGGGTATGAAAAGGGGCATTTTGGTTAGAAAAAGACAAAAGAAGTTATAGAGCAAGGTTATTTCATACCAGACTTACAGAGTAAAGTTGTAAAAGCATGCGTACAATGCTTAATAATAGAATCAAAGAAAGGAAAGAAAGAAGGCTTAATTACATCAATCGATACAGCCATGGATCCATTAGGTACATATCATATTGATCACGTAGGACTTTTGACAGATACTCGTAAATTATATCACCATATTTTAGTAGTTGTAGAATTGTTGTACCAATGATTTCTAAGCTGAGTCAGGCCGATCTTTCAAAGTTGTATATACATGTGGGCTCTGTGCAGAAAATTTTGAATAATACTTCAACAAGAAGCACCAAGCAAACACCATTTAAGATTTTGACTGGATTAAATATGAGAGTTAAAGAGAATTTTGAAATTAAAGAGTACTTACAGCAATTATTTATAAGTGAAATCGTAATAAGAATCGTATGGAATTGGAGATCTAAAGCAATTAAGAGAACACAATTTGGAACAGGCATGAAACTTAGACCTAAGTATTATGGAACGGATAAAATAATTGAGAAAATGAACCATGATAGATATAAGGTAAAGAAAGTTGGTTAATATTAAGGACCAAATGAAACAACAACTGTTGTCGAATATATTAAGAAATGGTAATATCATTCGGGACGAATGTTAAGTCAGGACGGCCTTATGTAAGAATATGTTATATATTAAGATCATGCAACGCTGCTCGATAAATATATAAGCTTGTAAAATATTCTTATTCGATAAGAAAAATGATTAATCGATAAGAAAGGAGTGTGTCGAAAAAAGTAAAGTGAAGAAGACATGCACAAACTGTTGTAAGCCTAAATTTAAAGCGAACAAGTAAGAAAGGCTACAGTCGAGCGAGCCGACTATAGAAGACCCCGTACTCTCATTGTAGTCTTTAATTTAAATTAAAATTTTAAAAATATATTAAAAAATTACAACTTAATATTTACATTTTGAATTAAATCTAAAAATTGAATTTAACATTTGTCACTATCAGCGTTCGAACCGGCGAACTCTACCAGTTTTACCACGCCCCACTCTTAAAATTGTTTCGATTATCTGCATTTACATGCTACAAATTCGTTGATATTATATGTATGTGTGCACACACATATGTGTGTGTATATGCATGTATTACATTGGTCGGCGTGGCCAGCGACTCCGGGCAGCGCTGCCGCCAAGCAGGTATAGAAAACGTTCGAACATATGTTTGTACGTTTCTCTCTAGTTTGCGCGCATACAGTGATTTTTCAGTTAAATAATATAAGCTTCGAACCGTGATATCTCTCTTGTTTTAAGTGGGATTTTGGTAGGGTAGTTAGATATAATAAGTCTAAAAACGAATGTTAAAATACAAAACTGTACTCTTTGAATAAATGCCTAAAAAAAGGCATTGAAGTTGGAACGTTATTTAGTTCTTATGAGAACAGGAGGCGTGGCAGTTCAAAACTTTTAATGTCTTTGCATTAAGGCTGTCTCTAGGAACCTGCATACCAAAATTGGTGCTCCTAAGTGCCATAGTTATTGAGTTATTCGCTTAAAACACAAATTTTTTCGAGGTTTGTCTGGTTTTTTGCTTATTGCGGGGCGTGGCAACAATTTGATTTAAACTTGATCTGCGTACGTCATAAACGAACTTTCATTCAAAATTTGGTGTCTCTAGCTCTTCATACAGACGGACATTGCTATATTGACTCGGCTGTTGATGCTGATCAAGAATATATATACTTTATGGGGTCGGCCACGCCTCCTTCTGCTTGTTAAGCACATCTCGCTTCTGACAAACTTAATAGACGCCTTTACTCTTTTTTAAAGAGTCTAAAAACCCACTAATAATTGTTAAGTTGCGAAATTAAACTGAATTAAATACTATTATTTTCAAACTATGCAAGTGGTGATTTTAATGGAAACAACATCTTCTATGAACCCGTCAAGACTCAGCCTACATACATGTGAGGTGGCAACACTGAGGCGCACCAGCCCTGGTGAAGAAGAGAGGAGAGAAGGAAGAAGAAATACACAGTTGAGGCAGTTGCCGAGGAATCGTCGTTCAAGAGTCGTCGAAAGTAGTAATCGTCAATTAAAATCGCTTAAAACCTCTAAATTTGTTAATCACCATTCAGTAAATAATATCAATAAACATTTATTTTCTCTAATTCTTACATTTGGGGGCTCAACCTGTCCTGAACGCGTGGATTAATAAAACGAACAATGAAAATCTCAGTTTTGTATAAGTGTGAACAGTTGTAAGAGCATTTAAAGATTAATGCTTTTAAAGTCGAAAAGTTGTTAAGTTGCAAAGTTGTACAGTCGTGAATTAAAACAATTTGCTAAAAAACAGTTTTACAGTGAACAAAGAAAAAATAAAATACGTATAGTGGAAATTTCATTCTCTGATGAAATTCTAAACAGGGTGCGAAATCTGGTTGTAACAAAAAAGTAGTTCTTGTCGATTTGGGTATACACATAAAAAAGTATGCCGAAAACAAAGCACACTCCAGCAAAGAAAAATAAAGAGCAAAATCAAAGAGAAGAGAGTGATAAAGAAGATTTAATCGACATGTCGGAAATTAATAGCAGAGTAGAGTGGGCATCCACAGATCTAAACAATCAAATGCAGCAGATTATGCAATTATTAACACTAAAAATCGAAGTAGACGAACGCAGAGAAAAACAAGTCACTATAAAAGCGGACAATTTCGAGAAAATCTTGAGTGATTTTGATGGTTATTCGATTCCCGTTCAAAAGTGGTTTGAAATCTTCGAGCTTAATGCTGAAGCGTATGAACTTTCTGAGAAGCAAAAATATGTACAAGCTAGGGGAAAAATATGTGGAGCTGCCAGACTGTTTTTGGAATCTGAATACGTGTCAAGTTTTGCAGAGCTAAAAGAACGTCTAATATCCGAATTTGAGTGCCGAATAAATAGCGCAGATGTTCATCAGAAGTTGCGTGAAAGGAAAATGAAGAAATCAGAAACATTTCACGAGTATATGCTAAACATGAAGAAAATAGGCAATCAAGGAAATGTGGAAGAATCGGCTGTTCTACGTTACATAGTAAATGGGTTGCAAATAAAAAACGAGTATAAAGTCGCTATGTATCGTTGTACCTCATATAAAAGTCTTAAAGAAGAATATGAAATTTACGAGCTGGTACAGGAGTCAAGTAAAAGCACTGAGAAAGTTGGACAGTCAGATAAGAGTAACCAGCATCTCACCGAAAAGCGGAAAGAATTCTGTTTCAATTGCGGTTCGCCGGATCATAAAAGGAGAGCGTGCACAGTGGATACAAAGTGCTTTAACTGCAACGAGAACGGACATATTTCACGAGATTGCCCAAAAACAGCTGACAAAGTGCGTATGATTCTAGACCGCAGCCGAATCAAGACGATTATGATCAACGGAGTCAAATTAGACTGTCTAGTCGATACAGGAGCAGACGTGTCCATCGTAAATGAAGATGTTTTCATGAAGCTGAATAATGTTAAACTTTTAAAGAGTCAAACGGTTCTACAAGGATTAGGAAAAACAACTACTAAGCCCGTTGGACATTGCAAGCGTAAAAGTTGATCAGTTACAGACAGAGCACAAATTCTTAGTTGTTCCTAATAATAAAATTGACTGTGAAGCACTTCTGGGACATGATTTCATAAAAAAGTTTACATATTTGGCCGATTCCAGTGGATTCTCCTTCATAAGACTAGAGCACCAGGACATGTCGACGAATGACGATGCTTTAATATACAACGTGACTGAAGCGCAGGATTCTTTTGCAGCACCGCCCCAGTATCAGAAACAAATTGAACAGCTCATTGAAAGTAGTTTAGTTTTACCAGAGGCCCATTTGGAGTGTCCGATTCAGTTAAAGATTGTGCCAGATGGAGTCATTAAACCTTTTCGACAAGCACCAAGTCGTCTTTCAGCAGATGAGGCAGAAGCAGTCAAAAATCAGATTGATCAATGGATGGACCAGGGTGTTGTACGCAAATCGTTTTCGCATTTGGCCAGCAGAATCGTGGTCGTTAAGAAAAAAGACCAAAGCCTTAGAGTATGCGTCGATTTTCGTAAACTTAATAGCATGGTACTAAAAGATCGATTTCCAGTGCCTGTCATGGACGACGTATTAGAAAAACTAAAAGCAGCAAAGATATTCACAACCATGGATTTGGAAAACGGATTTTTTCATGTGCCCGTAGAGGAAGAGAGCAAAGCTTATACTGCGTTCGTTACTCGTGAAGGATTATTTAAGTTCAATAAGGCGCCATTTGGATTTACAAACTCTCCAGCCGCTTTCATTCGTTTTGTAAACTACATATTTCAACCGCTTATTAATAAAGACATCATGCAGCTGTATATGGATGATATAATCATTTACGCTAACGATGAGGATGAGTGCATGAGAAAAACAAAGGAAGTCTTAAATATAGCTGCTTTATATAATTTAAAAATTAAGTGGAAGAAATGTAGCTTTCTGCAGAGACGTATTCACTTTTTGGGTCACGTAATCGAAAATGGTAAAATCTGGCCAGGAGTGGAGAAAAGCTTAGCAGTCAGCCGTTTTGCTACGCCTAAAAATATAAAAGCTGTTCAAGCATTTTTGGGACTGACTGGATTTTTTAGAAAATTCGTGCCACAATATGCGCAGGTTGCACGTCCACTTACGAATTTGCTTAGAAAAGACGTTGAGTTTAAGATCGGTCCAGCAGAGTTGCAGTCAATAAATGAATTAAAAAAATTGCTTACCACAGAACCAGTACTTCGCATCTACATAAGAGGAGCACCTACCGAACTACATACTGACGCTTCTAAGGATGGGTATGGAGCTGTGCTAATGCAGACTTTTGATGGAATGCTTCATCCAATATACTTCTGGAGTAAGAAAACAACGCTTGCAGAGTCAAAACAACACAGCTATATTCTGGAGGTCAGAGCTGCATACCTGGCGTTAAAAAAATTCCGGCACTATTTACTGGGAATCCAGTTTAAATTGGTTACTGACTGCATTGCATTTAAGCAGACGACGGGGAAGCAAGATATTCCAAGAGAAGTGGCGCAGTGGGTTCTGCATTTACAAGATTTTGATATAAACATGGAACATCGAGCAGGCGAAAAAATGAAACATGTTGACTATCTCAGCCGTTATCCACAAGAGGTTTATATAATTAAGAGTGAAATGTCAACACAATTAAGGAAGGCACAGGAGAATGATGACTATATCAAAGCAGTCGTGAACATTTTGGAGAATGGTCCATACCAGGATTACAAACTGAAAGGTGGATTGCTGTATAAAGCAATTGTGGGAAATGATTTACTGGTGGTCCCGAAGAAGATGGAACGAGAAGTGATCCAAAACGCTCATGAAATTGGTCATTTTGCATCTAAAAAAACAATGCACAGTATTCAGCAGCAGTATTACATACCGCACCTTGAGGCAAAGGTTACCAAGTTTATTAAAAACTGTATAACTTGTATAATTCACAGCAAAAAGTTGGGTAAGCAGGAGGGATACTTGCACTGTATTGAGAAAGGCGACGCTCCACTCCATACCTTGCATCTTGATCATCTGGGTCCGATGGATGCAACAACGAAGAAGTACAAATTCATCCTTGCTGTTGTCGATGCTTTCTCCAAGTTTGTCTGGCTATTTCCTACAAAGTCCACAGGAGCAGAGGAGGTCGTCAAGAAGCTTAATGATTGGGCAAACATATTCGGATTTCCAAGACGACTAATAAGTGACAGGGGTGTTGCATTTACATCAAATGTCTTCGCGGAGTTCCTCGAAAGCAACATGGTGGAACGTGTTTGGTCTACCACTGGTGTCGCCCGAGGCAACGGGCAAGTTGAGCGAGTAAATCGCTCAATCTTGTCTATTATTGGAAAATTGTCAGCTGAAGACCCGCCCAAGTGGTACAAGCACGTGCCAGAAGTACAGAAGGCGATAAACTCGCACATACACATGTCAACGAAAGCATCACCATTCCAAATCATGTTTGGGACAAAAATGAACGCTAAGCCAGAAGATCAGTTGCTGGAATTGCTTAATCAGGAACTAGTAGAACAATTTGATGAAGAGCGTAATGCATTGCGTGCTGAAGCCAAACGTAATATTAACGAGACTCAGAATACCTATAAAATCAATTATGACAGGAAACGTAAACCCGAAAATGGTTACAAATTGGGTGATCTTGTTGCTATAAAGCGAACCCAATTTGTTGCAGGTCAAAAACTAGCTAGCTCCTACCTTGGTTCGTACGAAATTATCAAGGTTAAGCGTTGCGGTAGATACGATGTAAAGAAAGCATCCATTGACGTCGAAGGACCAAACGTTACTTCAACAAGCTGCGACAACATTAAGTTGTGGAAATTTATTCAAGAAAACGAGGAGCTGTTATCATCCGGGTCGGATGAAGATCAGGAGGGCCGAATGTGAGGTGGCAACACTGAGGCGCACCAGCCCTGGTGAAGAAGAGAGGAGAGAAGGAAGAAGAAATACACAGTTGAGGCAGTTGCCGAGGAATCGTCGTTCAAGAGTCGTCGAAAGTAGTAATCGTCAATTAAAATCGCTTAAAACCTCTAAATTTGTTAATCACCATTCAGTAAATAATATCAATCAATAAACACTTATTTTCTCTAATTCTTACATACATGTGGCAAAAGAACGTACGTTAAAGCAGTTTTTTGGAGGTCGATATAACTGCAAGGAAGAGTAATTTAAATATATTGGATAGGTATTTTGATCCATTGTCAAAGTTGTTATATCGAGTGGTCAGCATCTTTTGGGCATTGATAACCTTTGATCATTAATGAAAAGTGATCGGATCAAATCAGAAGTAAGTGCAAAGTGATGTCGAAGTTATAAGTGGTAAACCGTGTGCATTTTCAAGTTGTTACATATCGGCGAGCTAGATTGACGATAGCTAGAGTGTCATTTATATGAGGCATGTTAGTTTAAATCCATTTGAGGATGAAGACCATTGTATAACCCCAAATAATAACCCCCACTGATTCAATTTTATAAATAAAATTTGTACAAATTTGTAAACTATTAGTCTACAATTATTTTATGATTTTTAAATAATAATATTGGCAATATAATATAATAATAATATTTAAAAAAAAAAAGGAAATAAAAAAATAATATATAAAATAATAATCACTGCCAGGCGCTTGAGTTATGTTATGGCACTAACTAGACAGACCAGAAGGCAGTGCCCTGTCTTATTGAAGATACGCAATACGCACAAAAGTAGGCAACAGAGCTGCCTCGTAAGGTTAATTTGATATTTGTGAATTTAGTTTCCATTGTTAAATAAATAAGCACTTTTCCACAAGTTTTAATCCAATGAAAATTGCATTAAATTATTTTCTAATTGGCTCTCAGATGTAAGATGGTTTTTAACTTTCCATCATTTGCTTCTAAATGATTTCACACATTTGCACAGAACGTGTTTATGTCTGCCAAAGGAATTAATTAATTCAGAATACCAGCCAGAGTCTCTACAATATTATTTTCTCGTATTTGTTTACAGAAACAAACACAAGCTTATATATTGACTGCCACGCAGATGGCTGCCAATGTACATTACATGACACTAGGATCTTTGATAGTCTGTTAGAGACATATTGCATGATAGGTCATTTATATTCATTAAATTTTCAATCTTTTTATAATATGTTCCGAATATTTAACAACTAAATCGATAATTGTTTATAACTAGTTTGAATTCTACATAACAGGGTATTTGAGATTCGCCAAGTTAATCCTTTTTTTCTTTTTCGCTTTAAAGATGGTTTCATAAGACATAAGAACTTCTAGTTTGGGGGCTAAATATGTCAACATATTTAAGCTCATCTATATGTTGCTCACATATTTGGCAACTCGAATTTGCCTTAAAAGTAGCTTGTTTGGCGCCTAGCCAAAGTGACTTTGCTCTTGGCTCTAAATGTTGTCGTCTCATATAGTAAATAAGTATATGTCTTGTGTTTAGCTAACGGCCAGACTCTGACAACATCTCTTGGTCATTAGCCTCCAATTACTTATTGTTAATTTGTTATAGACCATTCCAAACTGAATGCTTAAGTGTTGCGGTCTTGAATATTTTGTACGTAACTAAAAGGAAATGTAATTACTATCGCATTTTGGGTCTTATGAATAAATAATCTTTTGTTGTAGGCTGTACTTCTCGCACTGCGTGAATGTAGTAGAAATTCTGAACAAACTTTCCTTCCGTAACTGGTAACAATAGATTATCTCTGTCTGTGAGCGATTAAGTTGGATTACTTTTAGTGTAATGTCAAACAAATTTAGAATGATAGTCCGTCTATGGTGTTCGCAGTAGTGATCTATATGAATAACAGAACGAACAATGCTCAAAATAAGTAGAGTTAATTTTATTGCTAAACGGAATGCTTGATTGAGTGAACACGAATTGAAACGAACACGAAAGAAAAGTGCAGTCGAGCACGCCCGATCGTATAATACTCTCTGCATTATTATATATTATTCAAATCGGTACCTAGGTATTACAATGGATAGTACTTGTATTAAGATATACATTTGTTTGTCTATCTAGACTGTTTGATATAATAAGTAGACAAAAGAATGATTAATTACAATACTATACGAACAGAAAAAATTCCTTAAAAACGGCATTGAGGTTTGAAAATTATTTTGTTTCTTGTGGTAAAAGGGGGCGTGACAGGCCAATACGGAGTTTTAAAATAGGTGTTCCTAAGTGCCATACACATAGTTACTGAGATATTCGTCAAAATCATCGAGTTTCCAAGTAGTGTCCAGGTTTTGCTTCATTGGAGGCAAATGGGGTGTTTCATAAAAAAAAAAAAGATTCATGCATTGACTGAATAAATATAGAGTTTTAGTAAACTCGAACTTGCAGCATGCATACGGACTTACAGACACACAGACGGACATGGCTATATCGACTCAGCTCGTGAGGCTGATCAAGAACATATAAGCTTTATGTGGACTACCACGCCTCCTTCTGCCTGTTACATACAATATACTCTTGCACAGAGTATAAAAATAATATTTTACAGATTTTGCTTATAGGAGTTATTAGTTTCAGTGCCATTTTTGAATACCTTAAGGAAAAGAAAAGGAATTTTTTCTTTTAAGAACATCATTTGTGGCCAAATAATTCTTACAATCACATCATATCAAAAATTTTTGAGTAACACTTGTGGTACGTATAGCATCTGCTCTAAATGTTGCATGCCATCACCAAGCAATTTAGTTCTCTGAGTCACGTAGTAGCCTTGGGCCAACGACAAAACAAGACACCACGCAAGCTCTCTATAGACGTAGCAAACCAATTGTCGAGGCCAAAAGGTTGTGCACTTGTTGGCATCGTCGTCATCATCTAGAGTAGGAAGAAAAGCACAACAAAATAACATCAGATCACAGTCATCTTAGGAATGAGGCAAATGCACCGCCAACTTTGTTGTTGCTTGCGTGTCTGAATAACCATGATGATGGCGTTGATTATGTTGCGAAGAAACAACACATTCCCCATAAACAAACAGCAACCGCTGCTCGAGGGTCTTCTCTGCTGGTCTGATTGACTGGTAAATATTTGTAGCTTCGGTTTTCCCAAAAAGATGATTGATGCGTTCTTTAGATGCATTTCCTGCATTGCATTGCTATCAATATTCTATACTCAAAATGAGGTAGATTATGCAAATGCGGAGACAATTTAGGGAAGAAAATTCAGCAAAGCTGGAGCTATAGTTCATATTTTATTCAACAGCTTTGAGTGTCACCTTATGACAGCAATTTTTGAATCGTTGCCTAACCCTAGTCTCCATCACCTTCTCCAGATGGGTCTTAGTTCAAATTCAACAGCTGACGCTTGTTGGAAAATTGCGTTTTAATTAAAAACGTTCAAGTGCACTTAAGTGTACGTTTGGCATAAACGTCAAAAAACACAACCAGCCATTGCACACCTACAACAGAAAAAGGTAGCAATCATTAAAAGCGAGGAAAGGAAATAACGAAGTCAACAACAATTACAATGAGAATAATGTTAACAATTAAGACAAAAGTACTCCAATGTATAAAACAATGTGCACACAACTAAAATAAAGGAAAATATATTATCCAAACTCAGCATTTTTAAAGGAGTTTTCCAACTGCGGTAAAATAGTTAAGTAAATTTTATTATTTTGGAAAAAAGTTAAGTTAGATCTTGACTAATGAAGGAAAATACTAATGGCGCGATTATTTCTCTCCGTGCCTCAGAAGGGCAACGCATAGAGTACGGAAATAAAAATTGCGATTCGAATTTATAATTTGTAAAACAATTAGATGAAATAGAACTCGGAAGAGTTTGTTGTAGAAAGTACACAAGACTCGAAAAGTGTTTTGAAAAGTGATAAAGCTAGTATTACATTGAAGCAAGTGAAAAAGAACCCGAATTTATCTGGCATTTTAAATCAATATCTCCGTTAATTACATTGAGCAATAAAAAATATAAAGGGCTACATTCGAGCGAATTTTATCACGCTCATTAGCTATTTTCCACCGATTTGTTCCTTAGAGCTATTGAATTTAGCTGACCCTATCCGGATC
This sequence comes from Drosophila acutilabella, assembly GCA_035046005.1. NCBI lineage: Eukaryota > Metazoa > Arthropoda > Insecta > Diptera > Drosophilidae > Drosophila > Drosophila acutilabella. The sequence continues at coordinate 660,669 of JAWNOK010000026.1, read as the reverse complement.
ATACTTGTTGAGGATTGTTTAGTTCATGATGTACACGTAATATGTAAATTTGGTTGCGATCGCTTAGCTAATACTACTTGTCTTCATAAAAATGTCCGATCCGGACCGAACTTAGTGAGGGTAGTAATAATGGTAGGCACAATACACTGTACATACAATGTATAAACTTGCTCCCAAATTCTCTACGAAAACGGATTTTCACACTGTCGCACGACAGAAATGCTGATCCAATGCATTAGTTAGGGCGACAGATCTAAAGAGCAGGTTAGCATCTTCTTGGATACGTATAACGCCACGGTTGTCTTTTTCACCCATTCTTCAGCATTGTTCCTTCAATTTATTTTGCTATCCAGCAGCATTTCTAGGTATCTTATTTGAGAAATTGGCTCTAAATGGGTACAGTTCAGGGGGATCCTTTGCGGTACCTTACTCTTATGACGTTTGAATTTTCAGCGTTGATATGTAGATCGGCACAACCTGCCAACACACATACCTTGCTGAGTGACCTTTCCATAATAGAGCTGAGAGTTGATGGGCAAACACCATTGATTAATATGCTTATGTCATCCGAAAAGGCAGTAACTTGAGGGGCTCCCCTATTGAATCTCTGGATTAAATCGTCTACCACAAAGATGCATAGAAGTCGAATACACCTGGGCGGTGCCCCCCTTTGATGGAGGCAATTAGCGAGTGCAATGCTGTTTCCGATCATTTCTATGGTATTTGTGTACGCTGCTGGTTGGTTGGCAACCTTCTTCCAAGAACACTTTTGAGGTGGAAATCCAGCAGCTTTCTATGATTGTAAGCTTGAACTATGTGAGACTGCGTTTACCTTATTTATGTAGGAATGTTTCGCTAACGGTTTCTCATTTGGTAGGTATACGGCCCGTTTCAAGACACGTTCTTAATTTTCTGAGAAGCCATGAAATGATCACGTAATTCGCGGTTTATACCAGGGCTGAAGTGATACCTTCGACGACATATCCTTTTATGCTCTCAGAGTCATATCGAATCTTTTCTGGTGTGAATATCTCCGTTGGGGTGTTCTGGTGGCCCGTCTTATCTGGTAGCTCCGAGCATTTTGGAAAGTGAGAGGACATTATAGCTTTCCTTACAGCTCCAGATCTAAGGGTGTTTGCCTGCCGTATGCCATGTATCACGATGCTAACATAAAGCGATGCCTTTCTTCTTTCCGTAGTAGTACGGAACCTCTCTTTCATCTTATCGTTGCCACGACGAGCCCTTGCTTCAAGGCTATCAGCATCCAAAGCCGGCTGATTTTTAGGTGTTATTGCTCCACCAGCTGAGGTCCTCTAAACCGACCACGTGTTTTGGGCATCAAGCACCGACTGAAGGCCAAGGTCCCTCTTCACCTAACCGGCTTTTAGCTTATGTGGCATCCTTCTCCTACGTATGCCGCTTTTTAGGGCGGAAGAATTCGCCTCCTTGCTAGTGCACGCGTTTTGGCGCTACAGCGGTCTCCTAGTCTCTATTGGAAAGAGAACCTATGCCGTTTCGACGGAAGGTATTTCATTTATAAATAAAGTTTTCTTCGTTGTTGTCAAGTAATTTAGTACCAATATTATATGAAAGAGCAGATGGCTCAGGTACTGCACAAGAATTAACTGATTTTTCTTAAATTTTCAAATTGATCAGAGTTGAAAGAAATCCCATATCATTGATTAAAGACTTCTTTACCGATTGTGAGAATGGTCCGAGTTTGATGGTAAATGGTCGTTTAATGAAGAACATTATTAATTTATTTATTTAACAAAACTATAAATGACAAGTAAACGTTGACGATCTGTTGCGCGTGCGTATTTAATTTTGTGGCTCATCACCTCTCCCTCTCGCTCGTTCATCTATTCATTTGAACAAGTTTTGGTTTGGTGGGTAGAGTTGCCAGACGCTCACACGATCATATACAATATCATTTTCGAGATGTTTGTCTGGAATAAATTGAAGCAGAAATTTTATAATATTTTCGATAATAATGCATTGAAATAGCTTGTAAAGTGTACTGTATATGCTACCATCACTTGCATAACTTATTATATCAAACTTATAAGCACCTTTGCATTGAATATGAGTCCAAAAAAACTTGGAATGATCTCAAGTATTGCTGCTGCACCTACTACTACTTCCAAATCTGCACCATTGGTCGAATGAAAACGGCTTCAGCTCAATTTAAAATTGATTTCTCGTTTTTACATTTGAAGAGAAAACGATACGCATTGCACTTCACTGCGCTGCATCTGAGCCAGACATTTTACATTTGTCAAAATACCGTCACATTATCTGTTCTGTAACACAGTATTACGCAACACTTATCGCCTTTAAGTCACTTCCGTTCCGACGGGGTCGGAAAACCCTCATTATGCCTGTTACGCACAATTTTTACTTCTAACAAACAAAATTCTTCCATGTACGTTGCTCAATAAAGTCCATGAAAACATCTTAGAGTTTTATGTAATAGTTTATAAGACGGATTTTAAAGCCAACATACACGGTTTTAATAATGTGAGGTAGAAATGCTTTCAAAATAAGTGTTTACTCCTCGGAATTAATTGTTCGTTAGTATATGCAGAGTAATATCTTTGTGATGGTGAAATTAATGCACATAGCTATTTAATCTGAATTTTCTTTAGTCCGTAAGGGCCAGCTACTTTGTTTTCCGTTCCCAATTCCAAGCTGAAAATTGGCTTCTGCAAAAGGATTGTTCCATAAGCAGCACCTGCTTCTCTCATTTCCCTTGTTTCACTGAAGCCTGTCTCTGATTAGCTCGACAACGTCTATTAAAGTTTATGCCAGTGTGTGTGTGTATTTGTGAGCTCGCAGGAAACAGAATATGACAGATTTAACGTGAAACAGATGTGCATATCTTTTGTCGTTCATTTATGGTAATTTTTTTATTCACATCGCGAGTCTTTTTCAGCTGCTGAGTATATAACTATAGAATTCGTTCAGTTGATAAAAAAAATCTGCATTTTTATAAGGATTTCGGTCTTTAAATGCAAAATTAGCAAATTACGACCAACCGCTGTGATAACAAAATGGATAATGAAATGCAAATGCAAAGTGATAAGTGGAAAAAGATTATTCATCAATGAAAAAATTATTGAGAACTGGAAAGTAGCATCTTTATGTGAAAGAGCAGACAAAATCCGGGAAAAAGTAGAAATATTATCAATTAGTTAATAATTAATTTTGAATGTAAATTAGTAAAATATATTGAGTTATGAAAACATTTTAAATAAGCGTCTGTATTCTTAGAAAAAATAACTGTAAAAATTCAAATACCTATTTAAATACCTTCCAAAAAATTGCTAATCCTTGCATTTACTGTTCCTTTCATATCTTTCATGCCTATTTGTTCTCCACTGTATCATTTCAAACGGACAATTGTGGAGTTACTAACAAAAAGGCTGACAACGAACGCATCGTCGCGTAGGCAAAATGTAATGCAAGTTTTGCGCATTGCTTTGATTTTTTTCGCAATTGTTTATTCAGTTTTTTTTTTTATGCTGAAGCGTAAATGCATAAAAATGAGAGGTGACCCGAGTGGTGGCTGCGCATGCAGCTCCATGGGACCAGTGGCTAGCCACGTGCACTGAAAAACTGTGAAAACTTGTTCCATCTGACGCTGTTGGAAAAAACTTTTAAGCTGAGCCGCAGCAGCATTAACAACACTTAAAATGCCTGCAGCGTTTTCCTTTAATACAAGTGGACAGTACTTCGTGTTGTTCTTTTTATATCCATTTTGTTTTTTATATTTGTTCTCCTTTTTATGTTTTTCAAGGCAACTTTTCTAGAGCACTAGCAACCCACTTGAAACGTTCATTCCCAAACATGTTCAAGGGTTTTATCGCACTCTATCTCATTTTGATTTAGTCGGCATTTAGTTTCCTTTATGTTCAGATTTTGTTTAAATAACAAACACACACACATGTGTACTTTTACACCCAGTCATAGTGCTTACTCCTGCAACTTAAGAGCGACAAGTGTAAATGAGGCTCATTTGCATTCGCTGTTAGTTGTAAAGTCGGATACACCAAAATTAAGAATAATATCTCTATGAACATTTACGAGTCCCTTACAATATTTATTTAAGTACAGAGAATAAATATTATTTTCAAAAATCATAAACATGTGGCCGAAAGTCATGAGTCATAATCCCAGAAAAATATTTTGTAAGCTAAAAGTTACAAATAATTAACTACGCTCAATTCAAATTCATAACAAATAGTAACCCACTATATTTCCCCCTGGAAGATCAAAATATTTTACTTTCATATACTTTCATTTAATATTTCTATATGGAAATTTTAAAATAAAAAGCTGAGCTTTTAGAAAAGTCTACAATGGAGCGGAACTTTTGCTAATAAAATTAGTGTTAATTATATAATATATCGAGCTGTCGAAGTGTCTCATGAAAAAATCTACATGTGTATGTGTATGAAATAGTTTTACTTACAAAGACATGGTCTTCGTTGTTGTACTGTGAAGTTCGGCAAAATTAAATTCTAAACGGCCAAAAAAAGGGCTAATGCCCTTATGGGTGTATTATAACATTGATTCGTTTCAAGTCACATGTGGGTAGGATATACTTATCTTTTCTAATAAACGTTTGTAGCTTTTGAAATTTATAATACTGTTATGAAAATGCTACAATTGGTGATTGAAACTACTGTTAGCATATATACAGCTTTTATATCAATGTTAAGGGGTTCCATTAAAGCTTCATAGCATGATAGTAAATAAGCATTTATTAATTAAAAACTATTAATTGCGTTAAGCTGACTGGAAGTATACAGATGGTAAAATATTAATGACAAAGCTTGAATTGCGATTTCAATTTATTTCTTTCTTTGCAAAATATTAGAGTTATATTCAATTATGAATAACAGATTATTCTCGAAAAATATGATGTTTGTATCGATGTAGACTGGGTTTAAAGAAATTTTTAGACTGCGTATTTTTTGTTTAACTTATTCGAAAAGTTTATTAATTTTAAGTTTACAATGTGCTGATTCCGCTAAATTGTTTGAGTTGCAGTTAGATAATCAGTCAAGTGGGAAGTAGAGTGCTTAACGTTTTTACCAAAAATCGGCCAATTACCACCAAATTAGTTTGCTTTTGCGTGCTGCATTTGAATTAAATCGTTCAGTTGCATTTAGTTTTTCCGTATTTTAAAAGGGTATATTGTAATAGTTGGAATGTATGTAACAGGCAGAAGGAGGCGAGGCAGACCCCATAAAGTATATATATTCTTGATCAGTATCAATAGCCGAGTCGACATAGCCATGTCCGTCCGTCCGTAAGAGCTACAAGTTCGAGCTTGGTCTCAATCGATCACATATTTAGTCAGTCAATACAAGAATCTTTTTTTTTTCGATGCCACGCCCCATTCGCCCACAATGAGCAAAAAACTAGACACACCTCGGAAAAAATTGGTGTTTTGGGCGAATATCTCAATAATTATTGCACCTAGGATCACCAATTTTGGTATGGAGGTTCCTAGCGACATCCTAAATGGATTGACATTTAAAATTTTGGACTGCCACGCCCTTTTTCCCACAATTAATAAAAGTAATTCTCAACTTTCGCTTTTTTTTTTGGCATTCTTTAATATAGTACAGTATTGTAATTTATAATTCGTGTGAAGACTAACTATATCAAACTATCCTGAAAGGCGCATTGAAATCGCACTATAAACAAGAAAACTAGAAGCGTTACAATATTGATAACTGAATGCAATATTTTGTATGAGTGCAAGCGAGAAAGAAACATACAAGCACATGCTCGAATGTTTTCGCTGCCTGCGTGGCGGCAGCGCTACCGCAGTCGCTGGCCGCGCTGAATACACACATGTATACATGTATATGCATCATATATTGCCATTCGTATGTGTATTTGCATACAGACAAACAGATGTATGTTTGATTTTGCTTAGATTGTTTTTGTTTCAAGGTGTTTTAATGCAAGTACTATACATTGTAATAGCTTTAGACCGATTTTAATAATTTAATCGGGAAAAAAATTGCAATGAGTATTTTATGGTCGGGCGTGCTCGACCATACTTTTCTTTCTTGTTTTTCTTAGCGCACAAAGAAACTGTATTTGTTTTCCTTTTTTAAATTTTTTTTTGCATTTTCTTTTGCTTTGCTTGATTAAAGTTTTTTTTATTTCAATTGCCGCCTGGGAGCGAACGGAAGCTTTTAACTCTAGTTCAGAAATGCTAACTCAGTTTTGTGGAGCCTCATTTAAATCCAGGGACAATGCTCCATATGTCCCCATCCAGCGACAGTCGCATATCTTTGAGCTGAAAAATAGTAGAAAAGAAAATTACACTGGTTTTAATCATGTTGCTTTGGTCAGTAATTTCTACTCTTTTTTTTAGAAACTTTCACTTTTAACTTGATTTTAGCATTGCTTTGCACGTTTCCTTAACTCTGAGTTGGGGCGTGGCGGTTGCATGTAAAAATTATGCGCTACGAAATGCAATTATGTAAATGCCTGAAGCGCAGAAATCGAAGTTAATTAGGTCGTAACCGTGGTGCAAATTGTAATCCCCTTAAGGCAGAACCAACTACGCAGATAGAATGGGACAAATTGCTTGGCAAGGACTTAGTGAAGCAAGAAATTGAAAGGGTCATAAAAATGTCAGCTCTACATTAAATAAGCTAACCGATGTTGAACATGAAAAATGCGAAGCGGATTAAGCAAAGCTTTTCGCAAAAAAAAAAAGGTTACAATAATGTCTCATGAGAATTTATTGATGTGACCTTCATTTTTGTGCTTTAGTTCATTTAAAACTAATTCCCATATAAATCGTTGGCTAAAATCTCCCAATAAAGAAAAATCCTTTAACTTATTATAAATGCGTTATGACATTTTATGAGCAATAAAGATACATATGAAATATTTGTTTATTAAAACACATAAAATAAGTCATTATAGAACGCATGTTTCCATACAATATCAGAAATTTTCGACAAATTTGTGGTATGCGAATCAAACTTATAATGGTGTCATGCACATAATGTGTCAATGCGTCGTTACAATGGGCCTAGTATGCTATGGTGTTATAAAAAGGTTTTTTCACTTTTCTGAGCGGGGTGAGGACGTGGGGGCATAAATTTTAAACAAACTTTTTCTGCCAGACTTATTGACAGAATTTTATTACAAAATTTAAGCTCTAGCTCTTGTAGTTTAGAATAGCATCTGAAATCTCAGCTTTTACATGGACGGATAGGCTGTCAGATCTCATTTGTGCAATCCCTATATTGAAACATCATTTCGTTGAATTTATTCTGTTTAAATTTATATATTATATATTTGAAAACTTGCATTTCGCAATTAATCTAAACAAGCACAATTATCTACAATTCGCAAGTACTTCCCTATTAATAAAGTAGCAAAGCAGGTAAATTTATTGACGCACTTTGATGCTCGTAAATTGGCGGCTCGAATGGTTTTCACAATATCTGAGAAAAAAACCATTTATAAAGCAGTTGCAATATAAAAACCCAAATATCCACAATTGTAGCTTGCCAGTATATAATCAAGGACAGCACAGGTGGACGATTTATGTGCCGTATGAGCAATTCAGGATATCGTGACTGACGTGACACCCTAGCAAGCATATTCCACAAAAACAGGGAATTTTGGAAATGGAAATCAACTTTAACATCTTTCCCATGCTTGAGTAGCCTAAATGTGGCGGTTAGACACAATGTGTCTCTGCTGCATCTTTCCAAAAAGATGTAAAATTTGGTGCATAAAAAATTTTTTTTCTTTGGGGATTTTGGCTGGCGACAGGGAAAAATCTGCATAATCACGTGAGCGCGGACATAAAAAGTCGAGTTGATTTTAGACTTAGAATTTTCGCACACGAGTCTCTCATCGCCAGTGCACTTAAACGAAAAGAAAAAAATCTTACGGGAAGTATTCGACAAGCACTTTTAATGGACAAATCCCACTCTACCCTTGTCTCTACCAGTTCGGGCCTTACGTATAAATCCCTGGGTGTAAATGATCAGGAATGAGAAGGAAGTAAGAATATATTAACTTTTAGAGTTAAATTTATTTATTGGTTTACTATGAATTCTATGAATTCTTGTGAATTTTTATTCGATATAATTGCTGAGATTTTAATTATATATAACGAATAAATTAAGATCGGTTCTCAAATGAGCGAGTCTAAGAGAGCAGCAAAGAGAGCAGATGGTCAGACCCGATATATCCGAGAGTACAACCTAGATGCAAAATTGAAAACAGTTGTCGCTAGAACGCCGATCGTGTCGCTTGTGTAGTTCATGTGCTCCTTATTCTATACATGTAAAACATTTGGAAAATAAGAACGCTGAGAAATGTATCTACGAGATACATCTTTCGTGCTATAAATAAACGAAAAGTTGAAAAAGGGGGACAAAATCATCGTCAACTAGCGTGCGCCAAGTGCAAAAGGAATGAAGGGTCAGACCCCTAAAGCAAAACCAAAATAAAACGAAAATAAAAATAAATTTAAAAATGTTTCTGTGAAATTACCTATATCCATTATGGAAATAAAAACGGAAATTTTTATGCAATCAACTTGCGTGCGGGTTAAAAATAATCAACAAACTCAAATTTGTTTATTTTGTGCAAATTATGCCAAGAGACAAAGATAAATATTTAAAAGCTGTCCAATATTGTACCCGATGAGATAAACTGTGATGATCTAGGTGGTTAAAAAATTTACTCACTGAATTCAGATCAAAGTACCCGAATTCATAATTCAAGCAAAAAATCGTTGCGCAAATTGGTAAATGCTAAAATAGATTATGCGTATTATTATTGAAAAATCGAAAATATTAATGAAAACAATACAAACAATTGCTAATTGCAATTATCTTTCACTAATGGAAATGAAGGACTGTTTAATACACCATATATATCGAATTTTTATATTGACTTAAAACTGCACTGACTGCTATACACGCGTTGCATAAAGTTACTTTTAAATTGTGAGACACATTTTTAATTTGTTCATTATTTACATGACTTACGCAATACTTGCACCAAGTTTTCTATCCGTAATTTTAATTATACGAGTACATAGATAAATAAATGATAGATAATAAATGATATGCTACACGCATATGTTTCTGAAAGTCCAGTATGTTTACCCGTCTCTTAAATTTGAATATAATTGTGAAGTTTTACAAAATGTGATTTCTAATTGTTACCAGATTAACATTTAAACAATTAGCTTCTTTAAAAGCGGTTCTGAACATGTTTGCTTAAAATTTCAGAATATTTTTTTGTATAACGAGAGTTTTTGGGGTATTTGAAAATATTTGCTCCACTTAATTTTCATGACAATGGGACAGATTTATGCATTTTTTTTACTTGCCGGCCGCCCACTTGGGTGCAGTTGTTTTCTGAACGCAACAACAATATGTACCAAAAAATAAAATGCAAATTCTAAACTTTTTCAGCGCATCTTTGGGGTTTGTTGAACTTGCGAGTATTTCGCAGATACATTTCGTTTTTAATTCTGAATTTCAATTTTGCATGAAGCTAAAATTACTCAAAGATAATTTTATGTCATTATTCAGAGTTCCGAATTCAGATTGTGTCTTTTCTAGAGTTGTTTGTATATCTGTTTTTGCTTTAGGATTAATATTATGCGACAGATTCCTGGTCCCGCGTGTCAAATGTGACAGCTACCAATGCGTCCTCGTTTCTATGCTAATTATGCAAATTTCTTGCACTCCGTCCCTAGTACAGTGGTTTACAAAATAGAACATGGCAAAGAAGATACTGTGGTCTCTTTGACATCATTTATATTCCAATGCATGTGAGTTTTCAACGGTTGTGCTGTCGTCGCATTTCCTTTATGATCACCCCAGGATTTATAAAATTCTGACATTTTCGCAAATTCATACTTTACATATAAGTATGTTGAATGTGTGTGGACAATGGGAGTATATTGGGACAACTGTGAATTATTTGATTTTTGCAATTTTTGTTTGTTTTCATTCTCATTTATTCATGACTGCAACAGCGTGCCATTTATGAACAGCATATTAGACAGTCAGAAATGCTTTTTAAATCAATTATTGTTTATTTTTGCAAAAATATACAGCTTTTATTCTATTGACTTCTACTTAGAATAGAAACTCGATTTATATTTCTTATATTCAATGAACAAAGTTATTCTATATAACAACCAACTTAATAATAACAAGAAAGAAAAGTACAGTCGAGCACGCCCGACTGTAAAATACTCTCTGTATTTTCCCCGATTAATTTATTAAAATCGGAATCGAGATATTACAATGTGTAGTACTTGCATTAAAACACGTTGGAACAAAAACAATCTAAGCATAATCAAACATACATCTGTTTGTCTGTATTCGAATACACACACGAATGACAATATTTGATGCATATATGTATGTACATATGTGTGTATTCGGCGCGGACAGCGTCCACCGGCAGCGCTGCCGCCATACAGGCAGCGAGAACTTTCGAACATGTGCTTGTATCTTTCTGTCTCGCTTGCACTCCTACATTGGTATTGCATTCAATTATCAAAATTGTAACGCTTTTAGTTTTCTGGTTTATAGTCCGATTTTAATGTACCTTTCACAATAGTATGATATAGTTAGTCTCCATACGAATTATAAATTACAATACTGTACGATAAGAACAAATGGCTTTAAAGCGGTATTGAAGTTTAAAAATTATTTTGTTTCTTGTGGCAAAAGGGGGCGTGGCAGCTTAAAATTTTATTGACACTGCATTTAATGTGCCGATTGGAACTTCTGTACCGAAATTGGTGTTCCTAAGTTCAATAGTTATTGAGCCGAAAACACAGATTTTTTTCGAGGTGTGTTAAGATTTTGGCTAGTTGTGGGCGAATGGTGCGTGGCATCAAAAAAAAAAAAAAGATTCTTGTATTGACTGACTAAATATGTGATCGATTAAGACTAAGCTCGAACTTGTAACTCTTACCATCTCTGAAATCTGTTTGTTCCTACGGACAGACAGACGGACAGACAGACAGACAGACAGACTGACTGACATGGCTATATCGACTCGGCTTGTGATGCTAATCAAGAATATATATACTTTATGGGCTCTGCCACGCCATGTTACATACTTTGCACAAACCCAGTATACTGTTGCAGAGAGTATGAAAACACAAAACTGACTACAACGCAGATATAAAGATGGAAGAGTCAAAAAAAGTTTAGAAATATTTGCTTGTTATTTTAAATGGAACTCACCTGAAAAGCATTTCATAGCATTTTCCAACTTGGAACTGCATTTACAGAAGTTTACTTAATACATGTAACATATAACCAATCGATTTAATTTAAATCATAACTGGACACTTTTATTTAGTTTTATTTGTGGTATACTATTACAATTTTAACAAACTCTAAGAGTCTATAGAATCAATAATAATTTAAATGACGTGCTGATTAAATGAAACGTAGTAGTAATTACTGCTATGCTATTTGCTGTCCTACGACCAGAATAAACTCGTTTTTTTTTTTTTTAATCATAAAAAGTGATAAAATTTTACTAATAACTTTGTCGTTCATTTTCGTTTAAGTCTCCGTATTTATTTAAATTTCCAAGGATGGTGCACTCAGCATCCCCTATATTTTATTTATTTACTCTAGTTTAAATTCACAGATGCACAAAATAAGTCTTAGCAGCTGATATCAATTTGTAGTTGAACAACAGAAATAGCGACGATTTTTCGTTTTATTCCGAAGAGTGTTCTATAAATACCCAACAAATTCGACCGAGGAGCACACAGTTCAAGCGTAAATAAACCTGAGAAAATGTAGACTCAAATAGCCTCTACATTATGCGAAAATTTACAATGCTTTTTTTACGATTTTCCTGTCGGAGTGCTGTTCTAAGTGCTGGAAAAGCCTTCAATGCCAATTTCGTCAAATAAGCGCAATTTATTCTTTATAATCAATACATCTTATCTCAAAATCTTGAGAAAATATGTAATAAATTAAGGATGATATTTTAAAGTTTTTTTGTCTGTTTCCTTTTTGTCATCATGGGCTTAAGCCTGACACTCGTAAGGCAAAAGGCTCCATAGGCCTATATATTTATTTGATCAAAATCAATGAATTGATATACCTTGATCCTCTTTCCGTCCGTCTAAATATGACTTATCGTCCAACACCGGAATGATTGTACTTATATTATTACCATACTTCACTATTAATAACATTTAGCATAGGAAATCTTTGAAGCATAAACTTACATTGATAACTATTTAACAAAATATCTTCATAGTTCGAAAAGGGTACATAGTTTCTCTAACCTATCTTAAATGGTTCTAAGAAGGACTTACAATTATTTCTGTAATCAGTTAAAGACTAGGTGAAATCTTACTAAGTTCAAAATTGAAACTTAAAGTCCAATATGTTTGTGATTTTTAAGAAAACATGATCTTAAATAAAATTTATATCTGATAAGACCTGACTGCAGGGTGTCCCTAGGTCAAATCGTACATATCAATACACGTTTAAAGTAATTTACATTCTTAAAAAAAGTATTTCTTGTTCTACTTTTTTTTTTCTTTTCTTGTTTTATGTAAAATTCTTGTAAAAATACTTTCAGAGCAGTCTATTTATTTTGATAAGGCTAGAAACATAGACTTACGTACAAACACTCTTCCCACATGTTCCTTGTTCTTGATGTTGATATGCTTTTAATGTAAGAATCATTTAAATGGGTGCTTGAATTCATTTTTCTTTTGCCTTTTATATATGTATATTCTACCAAAGATCGTTTAGTGTCAACAGTCCACTCTAGTGGGTGATTTCCAAAGGAAACATATAAAACTAATTACATTTTTATACCCGTTACTCATTGAGTACAAGGGTATACTGTAGTCATTAGAAATTATATAACAGGGAGAAGAATGCAAAGTATATATATTCTTGATTAACATCAATAGCCGAGGTGATATAGCCATTTCCGTCTGTCAGTCCATCCGATAGACCCGATAGGTCGCAAGAGAAAAACAAGTAAGAAAGGCTACAGTCGATCGAGCCGACTGTAGAAAACCCCGTACTCTCATAGTGGTGCGCAATTGCCATTTTTATTTACATTTTGAATTAAAATTTATAAATGTAAATTAACATTTGTCATTGTCTCGAATACAAACACCCGCGATCTCAGACGAAGGTTCAAAATCCGCCGAAATTCCACCAGTTGCACCACGCCCTACTTCTAAGATTCTTCCGATTATCTGCATTTACATGCTGCAAAATCGTTTAAAATTATATGTATGTCTGCACATACTCATATATGTATGTATGTATGTATAGCATTGCAAGCATAAATATGTTCGATCGTTTTCGCTGCCTGTGTGGCGGCAGCGCTGCCAGCAGACGCAGGCACATGCATACATATATATGTGCACACATACATACGTGCAATTTTGAGCGCATTTTTATGTGCATGCAGACTAACAGATTTATGTTCGAATAAACTTCGTTTTGTTTTTGTTTCAACGTTTTTGTTTCAATACAAGTAATATCCATTGTAAGACATAGATACCGATTTAATTAATTTAATCGGGAAAAATACAAATGCGCACTACTATTGGAGTAAGGGGTCTTTTACAATCGGCGATCGACTGTAGCCATTCTTACTTGTTTTTATATTAGTATGATTAATCGCTTTGGAAAATTTTATGTTTTTGGTCTTTGTTTATTTTAAGCAATATGTCCAAAAAAATGTTCAAATTGCATTAATGTTTCATCTGGTATGTGTCAGATCTTGAATGATGAGCGTTTGTTCTTTGTATTTCGGTATACAGTCAACTTATTTGTGTTTATATATATTGAGCTCAAGCAGCACTTGAAATAAATCTTAAAATTGAATTTATTTCATAACAAGTAAGAAACGCTACAGTCAAGCGACTCGACTGTAAAAGACTACGTACTATTTCGTTTTTCCATACTAATGTGAAATATTTGACCAATTTGTCCCATAAGGATTTATCATATCCTATCCGGATTCAGGCTAAACTTGGTGAGAATAGTCATATCTATGATATCCAATTAATGTGTGAGTTTGGTTGCGATAGATCAAAGTAAAATGTTCTCAGTTGTTAAAGATTAGACATGTAAAATGAACTTGAAATTAAAACATCTATTAAGTTTGAATTTTTTTGTTAATCAACAATATGAAGAATTAATAAAATGTTATTCTTAAAGAGTTTATAAATGGAACTATAATATATATATATAGGATTTTAAATGGGGCGAACCATAACTCTTTTCGGGTTCGCCAAGGTAGGGAGGGCGACGACAGAGCCAAATACTCTAACATGGTCGTCTAAGGTCCAATGTCCGTCTGTTTTTAATGTTCTTCAGTATTCCACATTTCCTTTTCTTTGAATAACGTGCACTTAGCTATTGTGTAGCAGTTGCTTCTATGTAAAGGCGAAAGAAAGAACCCCACCCCATCCGTCGAGACGTGTCCGAGCATCGCAAGAAGTGCACAATCCCGATCTCCCATAGTAGGTTAGCGATACAAATGCCAACTGAAAAGCAGCACAGTACACAACTCGGACAAGTAGAATATACAATACAGACGACCGTAAAAGACTCAATGCATTTTATTCCTGGTTATATGATTATATTATTAAAATCGGTTTCCAGTTATTACAACCGACAGTGCTTGTATTAGAACTTACATATGTTTGTCTGTATTCACATACATATACGTTTGACCACTAACCAAAGAATACATAGATGCGTCAAACTCAAGATTTTTTGAAAGCAAACGCTTGCCTACTCATCAGTGTTGCCAACTTGTCCTTTTTCCGGACAGATCTTTCCTTTTTAGACCCCGTATTCTTTAAAAAAGAGTATAGGGGTCTATTAAGTTTGTCAGAAGCGAGATGTGCGTAACAGACAGAAGGAGGCGTGGCCGACCCCATAAAGTATATTCTTGATCAGCATTAAAAGCCGAGTCGATGTAGCAATGTCCGTCTGTCTGTCTGTCCGTCCGACCGTCCGTATGAACACCTGGATTTTCTAAACTACATAAGCTAGAGTCACCAAATTAACCCTTACCGCCACCGCAAGCGAGACAGAAACTTACAAGCACATGTTTGAATGTTTTCGCTGCCTGTGTGGCAGCGTATACAGACATCAAGTGTATGTTTGATTATGCTTAGATTGTTTTTGTTTCAACGTGTTTTAATGCAAGTTCTACACATTGTAATATCTCTAGGCCGATTTTAATAATTTAATCGCGAAAAAAATGCAGAGAGTATTTTACGGTCGGGCGTGCTCGACTGTACTTTTCTGTCTTGTTTCAAGTGGAAGCGTTGGCAACACTGCTACTCATGGCCCGCCAGAGAGCTTCGGCAAAAAGCCGAACGTCGTAGCGCCCCGGAGAGCCGATCGCCTCTCAGCAAATTCAATGCGGACGAAAATAAATTCAGTCTGCCACAGTCAGTGAAACGATGAGCTCTGCTATGTCGCTTGTGCTCTCGTTATGTGTTTGTCTCTTTCTAGCATTCCAGATACACACATTTTCCGTAGTCTCGTAACGGCTATCGACCCGGTTCTAAAATTTGTGTTTTCGACAAATTAGCGAGTTGGGAATATATGCGTCTTTTGTACTGTTTTTGGTGACAGATCCTCGAGAGTGGCTGTGGCTGTGCTAATAGAGTGACGATCTCAAGGGCAGCATGGCGCGGGTTCAAGTGGTAGCTGGAAATATTTATTTGAGCTTTTTTATTAAATCATTTTTTTTTACAATGTTTGTCATTAAATAATGCCAACAATTTTTAAATTCAATTAAAGACATTTATTTTTATTTTTAGAAAACCATAAATAGAAAAATGGTTACATTGTATTCTCTGGTTAGTGGTTTGACATTATATGTATACCAGAGACCTGCAACGAGTATACTCGAGTATGTTCGAACTTTTCATCAAACGATCGAGTAACGAGTATTCCAACGGGCTGTCCGAAAAATGTTCGAATCACAACGATCAGTTGCCCGTTTTCTGCTTGACTCGAAAATGATCGTTTGATATCAAACAATTTGGTTGCGAGCACAACGATCAGCCCCATAGATCGTTTGCTGATCGTTCGATTGGACGAACGAGTATTCGAACGAGTATTCGAACGCAACCTGCCTGCCCGTAATTTCAGTACAAAAGTACAAACAAACGTTCGAGTATCAAGCAAGTTCGTTGGTTCGCTTGAGTTGCGTGACGTTCGCTTGCGTTGCGTGACGTTCGCAGTGTTGCCATTTATTGGGAGGAAAATATGCTAGTTCTAGCGGAAAAGGCTAGATTGCAATAAAAAATAATAAGAAAATTGTATAAGTATATATTTTTCTTCTTCTTTTATTATTATTTTATAAACCATAATGGGCAATATAAACAAGTAAGGAAAGTACAGTCGAGCAAGCCCGACCGTAAAATACTCTCTGCATTTTTTCCCCGATTAAATTATAAAAACGGTCAAGAGTTGTTACAATGTGTAGTACTTGCATTAAAACACGTTGAAACAAAAACAATCTAAGCATAATCAAACACACATCTGTTTGTATGCGAATACACATACGAAAGACAATATATGATGCATATACATATGTATGTATGTGTGTATTCGGCGCGGCCAGCGACTGTGCTTGTATGTTTCTGTTTCGCTTGCACTCATACAAGATATTGCATTCAGTTATTAATATTGTAACGCTTCTACTTTTCTTGTTTATAGTGCGATTTCAATGCGCCTTTCAGGATAGTTTAATATAGTTAGTCTCCACAGGAATTATAAATAACAATACTGTACTATATTAACAAACGCCTCAAAACAGAACGAAAGTGGAGGATTATTTTTATTAATTGTGGGAAAAAGGGGCGTGGCAGTCCAAAATTTTAAATGTCAATCCATTTAGGATGTCGCTAGGAACCTCCATACCAAAATTGGTGATCCTAGGTGCAATAGTTATTGAGATATTCGCCCAAAACACCAATTTTTTCCGAGGTGTGTCTAGTTTTTTGCTCATTGTGGGCGAATGGGGCGTGGCATCGAAAAAAAAAAAGATTCTTGTATTGACTGACTAAATATCTGATCGATTGAGACCAATCTCAAACTTGTAGCTCTTACCGTCTCTGAAATCTGTTTGTTCATACGGACAGACGGACAGACGGACAGACAGACAGACGGACAGACGGACAGACGGACATGGCTATATTGACTCGGCTTGTGATGCTGATCAAGAATATATATACTTTATGGGGTCTGCCACGCCTCCTTCTGCCTGTTACATACATTTGCACAAACCCAATATACTCTTGCAGAGAGTATAAAAATGAAATATCTGTAATATATGTGCATTGATTTTGCAATGTACACATAAGTAAAGGCTAGATCAAGCGGGAAACAATTTGGAGAGCAACACTGATGGCACGCGCAACACGCTGAGGGTTGCTTTTGTTTTGTGTGTATTTGTGCGAGCAAGTATTGTTATGTTTGACATACCACGAATTTCGCTAATATTTTTTTTAAGACAGAAAAACCCAAATGGAAGTGTATCTACCTGCTGCACATATTGCGCTAAAAGCAAAATGCCCCTTTTACAAAACTCATAGAGTCATACTCTTGCCAAACATGGAAATTTCCGAAAGGTCAGCCCATCTACGTTTAACTGTTGAGCTGAAGCCTTTTCTTCAGCACATTTTAATTCTGTAAAAATCTTAAGAATGAACAGAGTATTTAAAACAAAATTGCATTTATTATTAAATGTCAATTTATTTAAAAAACATTCTTTAACGCCGTCAAATCATTTTGTGTAGTACCACCGCTGAGAATATTTCATGCAACATTTCTAAATTTCTATTTGGCTTGCTTGCAACATGTTCCATATAACGGCATTTTACTCGAGTATATACTCGAGTAAAACGAGTATAAGCAGGCCCGCGGTACGCACACAAACGATCGAGTATCAAATTTGTTCGAACAAAAACGATCACGAGTAGCGTTCGAGTATACTCGAAATTTTTATACTCGTTGCAGGTCTCTGATGTATACACATACACATGTATGTATATGTGTGGCGCTGCCCCCGTAAATGCTTCAAAAAGTTAGAACATATGCTTGTATGCTTCTGTCTCAATTGTCAATATTGTTACGTTTCTAGCTTTCATATTTATAGTCGAATAGGATAGTTTGATACAATTGGTCTCCAAACTAATTATAAATAACAATACTGTACGATTAGAACAAATGACTTAAACACAGCATTGAAGTTTGAAAATTATTCTGTTTCTAGTGGACATTGCATATATGCAGTTGGACCAACATTGGTGTTCCTAACAAGCATTGTTATGGAGATATTCGTCAAAAACATCGATTTTTTCCGAGGTGTGTCTACTTTTTGCCATATTGTGGACGAATGGGGCGTGTCTTCGAAAAAAGATTTTTGTATTGATTGACTAAATATGGAGTCAGGACTGACTAAATTCGACGTTGTAATTGTGACCATCCCTGAAATCTGTTCGTTTATAAGGACAGATAGACGAACGTGGCGTCACGAATATATATACTTTATGGGGTCTGCCACGCCTCCTTTCCCCTGTTATATACATTTCATCAATTACAGTATACCCTAATACTATACAAGTAACAGGTAAACACATCAAAAAAGGTTCATATTTTTTCGCAACATTGGTTTGGTTTACTCTGGTTTGTAAAGTGTACAACTGTTTCACCCGGAACGGATTTATATATCATATACTTGCCATAAAACAATCGGTTGTATATACTTAGTATGAAAATGTTCATTGTCTCTTGTGCAACTCGAAACAAATTCACGCAATATGCATTTGTTGTCATACCCCATCGACCAACCAAATATCACCCAAATCTATTTAAGCACTTGGTTTATTAGTAATAAAAAATTAATATTTAATTTTTGGCGAGCCGAAGTTAACTGTTTTTGAGTTTTGTATATATTTTTACCTTATTTTCTTTGAATTGTAGAAATGGATATGTACAAGAACAACTGAAACTGAGCTTAAAACATTTGACATATCTGGAAGTCACTAACAATATCAACCGTATCAGGACAAAGAATAAATCGGAGCAAAGTGTAGAACATAATCAACAACAAAGGTACACCTGACAAATGATAAATCGAAAACCAGATTTAATGCGAAAATATGTCAAGGGAAAAGTTTGCCAAAAACTAAAATTAAAATTGAGATTTAAATTAAAATTAAAACTGTTAAGAAAATAAGCAGAAAAGAGAGGGTGAGAAACTGATTAAGACGAGAAAAAGAAACATCAACGAAAGCAGGCGCCATGAAGTTTCGTTTGGACACATTTTGGTTATTTTTGTTGACAGTTGGCGGCAATCAGAAGCAATTAAGCACTAATTGTTGCTACGGGCTGGCCTTTTGGGGCATGCCAGCTGCAGCTGCCATAGCGACAGAGACGGGGATTTCCACTGCAACTGCAAAGCAAAAATCAATCGAGCCAACAATAGTGAATGGCATCAAGCAGATTCATGACGGAAATGAGCTGGAAATAGCATCGAAATTGCGTAAGACCGAAAGGCAACCGATGTCTGAATCCCTGCCGGTTATAGGAGACATAACAACAACAAGCCGACCACCGACCCAACCGGATGCTCCAAGCCATACGATAAACAATAAGTCATTCCCTACAATAGAAATTTTAGAGGAAAATATTAAGGAGCGATTGGCCGACTCGTTAGCCAGTGAGGAAAAGATCGAGGCCATTCCATTTAAAACACAAATAACAACAGAAGCAAATTCAAAAACTTCTGACTACGATTCCGGTCAAAGCGACAGAACAAGCACCCATCATCCAGAACGGCGACATGTAGTCCCCGATAAACTGCAGTACACCAAGGAGA
The DNA here is from genome assembly GCA_035046005.1 of Drosophila acutilabella. Lineage (NCBI taxonomy): Eukaryota > Metazoa > Arthropoda > Insecta > Diptera > Drosophilidae > Drosophila > Drosophila acutilabella. Next base: position 640,725 of record JAWNOK010000026.1, on the reverse strand, counting down.
TACAAATTAAACAGGGCCGTCTAATAGGGATAACACGCCGCTTTCAAGTGACTAGTGGTCTTCGTGAGGTGGATCAGTTCCTGGGTCTGCCCTATGCGGAAGCACCTACCGGAAATAGACGATTTATGCCGCCTGGTAAGTAGCTATAAATATGAGAGATGCTCTAATTTCAAATATTTTGACAATAGCTTGTATGAAAAGGCAAGACAAATAATTGTAATACTATAAGGCGATGTATAAGCTAGGCGATGTATAAGCTGATATCGTAGGTTGAGAAAAACGGTTGACGATTGATGTTCATTACCTCGTGTTGAAATCATTTAGCGGTCTTAGTAGTGTTCTGAAAGAATTTATAAAATTTAAACTAACAAGCAAACTTCAATAAATCATTAACAAGTTTGTGTAAAATATTCCATGAAATTTGTCTTCTTAAGTCGATTGTACTGTGCACTTTAAGTATTGAAACCCAACTATTACCAACACTATTGAATACCAAATATGACGGCAATTTGCTACATTGCAGTGCTAGAAGGCCACACAACATTAATCCACAAATTACACAGCAGATGCAGGGAAGAAACATACCACGTCCAAGCATACAAAACAGCAAGCAATTTTGAATGACTGCAATTTTAAGCAATTATCTTCGAACAGCACCTGGCATTAGGCTTTTAAAACTTGACACGTACACCGAACGCCCAAAAGTATACCACACAATTTGGCCTACTTGTTTGTACACTTTGTGTGCGCGGGAATAAAAGTCGGTGTTTGCTTTCCTGTGGTTAATGTACTATGGGCATAATATACCTTTTATTATAACGTTTTTAAGTTTTGTTTTATTTTCTTTAGACTTTAAATAAGAAATAAGACCTACTTTCGAAACAATAGAAGTTTAACCTATTGTTCAATGATAATGAGGTTACTGTACTTTGTGCACATTTTTGATAATACATTGCAAATAGAAGCTATTCACATGCAAAAATGTGCGATTAGATTGGAATTTCGTATACTTAAATAAAAACTTTATAAAGATTTAATTTAATTTGGACGTTGATGTACTAACGGGACAGTACATTCAAGTGGCCCAGCAACACCAAGCAACGAGCTTGTTAGCGCGCGGAACCCTGCAAATAATGCAGCCACCTCCCGCTCAACCGACCGAGGGGCACACCGCATAACGTACGGCTAACGATAAACGCGAAACGAATTTATTTGTTAGAACATAAAATAGCTAAAAACGAAATACAAAACATCTTAGACTATTAAACTAATTTAATTAAGATCTAGACAGGTGACAGAGAAGAGAAGTTCTTATTAAGGGGGTAGAAAGTTTGTTGTAGTTACTACATAGGACTCGGAAAGGATTATGAAGGGAAAAATTGGTAGAACAAGGTTGAAGAGACAGCAAAACTAATCTGGCTGAGTAATTCGGAGGAATCAATTTCACCATTGATGTTTGTGTAAGAAAATTACACCGAGCACTGTCCTACGATCAGACAAAGAAGGAAGATTAATTAGTAAAAGTCTACTACGATAGGATGGTAAGCGTATGTTAGTATTCCAGTTGAGAGCCCTTAGAGCAAAAAGGAGAAATTGTTTTTGTACAGATTCTATTCTCTCCTGATGAATCCTGTATTGAGGTGACCAAATACAAGATCCATATTCAAGAATAGGCCGTACCAAGGCAGTAAAAAGTGTTTTTGTTAATAGGGATCGTTAAATTCTTTTGACTAACGCTTTATGAAGCCTAGGACACTAAAAGCACGATTTGTAATTGAAAGTACATGCTTATCGAACTTGAGCTTAGGATCCATAAGAATACCTAAATCAGTGACCGAATCAATTCTTTTAAGAGAGTTGCCATTCAGAATGTAATTATGTTGAAAGGGAACTCGCCTACTGGAGGACATTACGTTACACTTGCTAAAGTTAAGATTTAATAAATTAGCTTGACACAAGCTATTTGAAAGCTACATAGATCAGATTTTAGCCTGGTCCCAAGAAGAGACTGTGCAGCCGAAACACAGAGTTTAACGTCGTCGGCATACATGAGTACACGTGGGTAACTGATCGCAGAAGGCAGATCATTTATGAACAGTATAAATAACAAGGGACCGAGATGACTTCCTTGTGGAACACCCGAAGTAACTAGAACAGATTTAGACAAGGTGTCTTTAAAATAAACCTGTTGTGTTCTAGAACTTAAGTAATTAGATATCCAAAGAGTAAAGTTATAGGAAACACCCAGAAGATTGAGCTTGTGTATTAATAGGCCGTGATTAACGGAGTCGAAAGCCTTGCTAAAATCTGTGTAAATGACATCAGTTTGCAATTTTCTCTCAAAGCCCTTTAGTGCAAATGATGTAAATTCTAACAGGTTAGTGGTCGTTGATCTATATTTCACAAACCCATGCTGGCAGGGTGAAATCATGGATCTACAGAAATGTTGCAATTGAGAAGTAATCAATTTCTCAAAAGCCTTGGGAATAGCAGAAAACTTGGAAATACCCCTATAGTTGCAAACATTGGATTTATTTCCTTTTTTGTGAAGAGGAATAATGTAAGATGATTTCCAAACATCAGGGAAACAACATGTTTCAACGGACAAAGTGAATAGTTTATACAGGGGCTTTAAAAGGCCATCCGCACAGTTTTTAAGCACACAGCCAGGGACTCCGTCTGGACCAGGTGAAAAAACAGATTTAGTAGCCTGTAAATTAGACAAAAGCGAACTTTCGGTGATGACTGGTGTAAAATTACAATTGAAGAAATTTAAATGATAGGGTATGGTAAGTCAGAATTATAATCGTGTTTACTATATGTAGTTTGAAAAAAGTCGACAAATAAATCGGCGATAGCCTGATCCGAATTAGCACTTTCTCCTTCAAAGACCACACTAGATGGAAGCATTGATGATCTACGCTTCGAATTAACGAAGTTGTAAAACCATCTAGGATTCCTTCGGAACTGTTGCCCACAGTCGATAAGGTATTCCTTAAAACAACGGTCATTCAGAACATAGAAATCAGATCGAGCAATCAGATATCGAGAAAGATACAAGGAAGAACCAGTTTCCCTGAATCTCTTATAAAATTTAGATTTTCTATTTTTAAGCAATGTTACCAAACAGGCTTGTTAGACCTAGTTGGAACACAAAACGGAACACAGACATCAAGTAAGGAATTCAATGTATAATAAAATGATGTGCTTGCACGATCCATATTTCTACACTAAAATATTTTTAAAATATTTGTTATACCCTTGCAGAGGGTATATTGTTTTTGTCACGAAGTTTGTAACGCATTGAAGGAGACGTTTCCGACCCCATAAAGTATATATATTCTTGATCAGCATCAACAGCCGAGTCGATATAGCCATGTCCGTCTGTCTGTCTGTCTGTTTCTATGCGAACTAGTCTCTCAGTTTTAAAGCTATCTTGATGAAACTTGGCACAGATGTGTATTCCCTTTGCACGCAGAACATTTATTAAAATCGGCCAGATCGGATCACTATATCATATAGCTGCCATAGGAACAATCGGTTAACACTGGTGAAAATGCTTGGTATGAAAATTTTCTGTGTCTCTTGTACGATTTAAACCAAATTCGCTCCATATGCATTTGGCATAAAATCCTATGCGTACACCAAATTTCATCCAGATCGGACTACTATATCATAAAGCTGCCATAGGAACAATCGGTTGAAAATGCTTAGAATGAAAATTTTCTGTGTCTCTTGTACGATTTGAACGAAATTCGCTCCATATGAATTTGGCATAAAATCCTATGTGTACACTGAATTTCAACTCGATCGGACTACTATATCTTATAGCTGCCATAGGAACAAACGGTCATTGAAAAAAAATTAACGCAATGTGCATGACTGCAAGGGTATACAAGAAAGACAAGAAAAAACGGTTATCTTCGGCTCGCCGAAGATTGTATACCCTTGCAGTCATGCACATTGCGTTCATTTGGTATCAATGGTAAGCATTTTTAACGGATTGTTCCTATGACAGCTATATGATATAGTTGTACGATCCAGATAAAATTTGGTCGGCAGATGGATAATGATAACAAATGCGTATTGCATGAATTTGGTTCAAATCGTACAAGAGACACAGAAAATTTTCATACCAAGCATTTTCACCAGTTTTAACCGATTGTTCCTATGGCAGCTATATGATATAGTGGTCCGATCTGGATGAAATTTGGTTTGCCCACGGGATTTTATGCCTAATGCATATGGAGCGAATTTGGTTAACATAGCTCAAAAAAATTTTTTTTTCATCCGATTGTTCCTATGGGAGCTATATGATATAGTGATCCGATCTGGCCGATTTTAACAAATGTTCTGCGTGCAAAGGGAATACACATCTGTACCAAGTTTCATCAGGATAGCTTTAAAACTGAGAGACTAGTTCGCATAGAAACAGACGGACAGACAGACGGACAGACGGACGGACGGACAGACGGACAGACGGACATGGCTATATCGACTCGGCTGTTGATGCTGATCAAGAATATATATACTTTATAGGGTCGGAAACGTCTCCTTCAATGCGTTACAAACTTCGTGACAAAACCAATATACCCTCTGCAAGGGTATAATAATCTTCGGCTAGCCGAAGATAACCTTTTTTTCTTGTTTATATTTATTTAGTTTGCTAGTCAGTCCAGTGTCTTGTTTTACCCTTGCAGAGTGTATATTGTTTTTGTCACGAAGTTTGTAACGCATTGAAGGAGGCGTTTCCGACCCCATAAAGTATATATATTCTTGATCAGCATCAACAGCCGAGTCGATATAGCCATGTCCGTCTGTCCGTCTGTTTCTATGCGAACTATTCTCTCCGTTTAAAAGCTGTCTTAACGAAACTTCGCACAGATGTGTATTCCCTTTGCACGCAGATCGTTTGTGAAAATCGGCCAGATCGGATGACTATATCATATAGCTGCCATAGGAACAATCGGTTAAAATGCTTAGTATGAAAATTTTCGATGTCTACTGAGCAATTTCATCCAAATTCACACAATATGCATTCGTTAACATTCCCAATGTGCTGACTAAGTGTCATTTAAATCGGACTACTATATCATATAGCTGCCATAGGAACAATCGGTCATTGAAAAAAAATTATTCGGCTAGCCGAAGATTTCCCTTTTTTCTTGTTAATTTTTTTTTATGAATGTCAATCATCTTAATAGCACATTACTGCTCAAACTGGTAACTGTTGAATGAGCTTAGGCATAAATGCAAAACCGCAACTGGCCGCTTTGCTTAGCTGGAAGTCTTAAATTTCACACATTTTGACTGCGTTCTAAGAACAATGAATTATGTGACGCATTTTGCAGCTCGTTTTGCGAAAAGGACTGAGTGCTAGCAGCCAATACCACAGGCCGTGACAGAAGAACTTCTCACGAGTTGTATTTGTATGTCAGAGGGTGTATGTGTGTTGTGGGTAGAAGTGCTGTGCATGTCTGCCTGTCTGTCTGTGGGGAGTGAGTGCAACCGCGTTGCGTTTATTGAGCACTTTAGATGCCAACACTCAACCCGTGCTGCAAACTTGAACAATAACAAAGACTGCGGATTGCGTGACGTCATGTTTGTCCGCGGAAGTTGTTTGTCATCGCAGACATGAGTACATAATCCCAGTCCCTTTCTTTCTTCCATCCATTTCCTCTCTACCATCTTTATGATCAACCGTTAACATTGTTGCAGCAATCCTAGTTCAGTTTGTTAGACAAATATAAGCCAATGCAAATACAAGATTCGTTGCCATAAACGTAATGCTTGTATAGCTGGTTTGCGAACCCACGTATACACACATCAGTACCCACTCATGCACATGTAGCACACCCTCTCAGCACAATCAAATGGAAAGTTTTTGACAACACGTCGAAAAATTGTTTTGCGTTTCGTACGTGGTATTTGTCTTCTCTCTCTCTCTTTCTAGGGCCATGGATCAGGAGAAAAAGGGGTGCTGGAGTCTCGCAGGTCGTACTTATGTGTGCTTTTATATATGTTCCAAGAGCGCGTCCCTTTCCTTGTTGCCGAATTTATTAATAACAAAATGCAAATAGCGCCACCGACTGCCACGTTTTGTGATCCGACGTTCGCGTATTTGCTCTTCTCTTGTGTCTCCCCGTCCCTTTATGCCTACGCCCTTATCCCCATATTCATGCCATTTATTGTGCCGGTTCTATTCAGAAGCTTATCCAAAGTTGCGACCATGTGTGAAGACTTGTACTGTTTTTATGATACATTTCACAGAAAAAAGAAATTTGTGTTCTTCGAATGTGTCAAAGTGTAAATGTTGCATATTTATAGCACCCGAAAATTAAAAATGTGTTTTACTTACAGTCCTTTGTCAGTCCGCATGTGTCTGACTAGCATATTTTCTAGTAAATTACTTTGTTAACCCAAGACATTTACTCCACAGCATAGATATTTGAAGGCTTCCAACACAAGTCTTACTTTTCGCTATTTCCACCATTAAGTTGCACATTAACCACATGCTCAATGTTAATTCATGCATTTTAGTTGCATCAGCAAACACTATTTGTGGAAATAATAAGTAAGCATGAGGACTGAAGCAACTTGTTGTTCTAAATCGGAATGTCACATCGATAAAGAATGTCATGGCAACAGCTTCACAACAGTATCTGCAACAATGCACTCGCATTTGCAATGCATTCTAAACCGAGTTGACCAAATCGTGGTTGCGGTTTCCGCTTGCATCCCCTGTTCGAGTATGGCTATTCGACGTTAACTGAAACACCAAACTAAAAAGCAGTCAACTTTGCTGTAGTCCCAAGTGTCCCCTGAATACTACGTCCTACCCACCCCTCTCTACTTGTCTGATAGTGTGGCTACAACACTCATGAGCAGGAAGTGCCAATATGGCACTGAATGTGGATGTCTCCTTGTTCACGGTGCTTCCAAGTGCCCGTTGACCGTGTTACATAAATACAAAATTGACTTTGTGCTCCCAAAACACCACGCAAACCAATCGAATCGTGTTTTTCGCTGCTTCGCCATAGCGAGAAAGAGACGGAGAGATCGAGTAAGAGAGATGGAAGAAGTAAGAAAAGTACAGTCAAGCACGCCCGACCGTATAATAGTCTCTGCATTTTTCGCCTATTAATTTATTAAAATCGGAATCGAGATATTACAATGTGTAGTACTTGCATTACAACACGTTAGAATAAAAACAATCTAAGCATAATCACACATACACCGTTTGTCTGTATGCGAATACACATACGAATGGCAAACTATGATGCATATATGTATGCATGTGTGTATTAAGCTCGGCCAGCGACTGCGGGCAGCGCTGCCACCACGCAGGCAGAGAAAACATTCGAATATGTGCTTGGATGTTTCTGTCTCGCTTGTACTCATACATTGATATTGCATTCAATTATCAATATTGTAACGCTTTTAGTTTTCTTGTTAGACCCCGTACTCTAAAAAAAGAGTAGAGGGGTCTATTAAGTTTGTCAGAAGCGAGATGTGCGTAACAGGCAGAAGGAGGCGTGAACGACCCCATAAAGTATATATATTCTTGTTCAGCATCAACAGTCGAGTCAATATAGCCATGTACGTCCGCCACGCCCCTTACTGTCCCCGCAATGAGCAGAAAACCTGACACACCTCGGAAAAAATCGGTGTTTTCGGCGAATATCTCAGTTACTATGGCACTTAGGAACACCAAGTTTGGAAGGGAAGTTCCTAGCGACAGCATAAATGCAAAAGTCGTTAAAATTTTTGAGCTGCTTTGCCAAAAGAAATAAAATAATTTTCAAATTTCAATACGTTTTTAAGGCATTTGTTCTAATCGTAGACTTCTGTAATTTAAAATTCGTGTGAAGACTAACTATATCAAAAAAAAAAGGCTGTAAAAGACCCCGTACTCCCATAGTAGTGCTCGTTTGTATTAAATTAAAATTAAAATTTTAAAATGAAATTTTAAAAATTAAAATGGTTGATTTACATTTTGAATTGAAATTTAAAAAATGAAATCATGTTTAATCGAACATGCATTCATCTGCTTGTTTGCATGCACATTCAATTTCGTTTGAAATTATATGTATGTTTGTATTGGTCGGAGCAGCGAAAACGTTCCAACATATGTTTGTATTTTTCTGTCTCCCTTGCGCGTATACAGTGATTTAGCAGTTAAATAACATAAAATTTGAACCGTGATAGCTCTCTTGTTTAACGTAGAATTTTGATACAACTTTTAGGATAGTTAGATATAATAAGTCTAAAAACGAAATTAAATTACAACACTGTACTATTTGAAAAAATGCTTTAAAAACGGCATTGAACTTGGAAAGTTTTTTGTTTTTGAGAAAAGGGGGCGTGCATTAAAGCTGTCTCTAGGAACCTGCATACCAAAATTTGTGCTCCTTAGTGCTATAGTTACTGAGATATTTGCCTAAAACACAATTTTTTTAAATTTGATCTGCCTGACATAATAACGGACTTTTATTGGGAATATGGTCGTTTTAGCTATGGTAGTTTAAAAGATCTAGGTCAGACGGACATGGCTTTATCGACTCGTCTTTTCATCAAGAATATATATACTTTTTAGGGTCGGCCACGACTAATTCTTTCCGTTACGCACATTTTGCTTCTGACAAACTTAATAGACCCGTCTCTTTTTTCGAGAGTACGGGGTCTAAAAATTTGGAGTTTTAATAATGGATGCAGTGTGCGAGTTGAGTTGAGATCGAGTAATTAATCGAACAATTTGCCGTTTGGAAGCTATAGGCTGTAAAAGTCCTATCCGGACCAATCTTAGTATTGTTAGTAATAAAAGTAAAATACACATAACATGTGAGTTTGGTTTGAGGTGAGCCAATTAAAACTATATATTTTTATTAAACTTATAAACTTTAAACCGATTTGACCTATGCATAGCATTTAGTTAATATTGACACATAAATATTAGCTATAAACAACCTCTTTCTGTTAAGCAGTTTTCGCTTCTGAAAATCTAATATATCCGTGGTTGGTTTAATCTGTGTCTGAACGTCAGCATAGATAGTATATGTATTGTATTCTATTGAAATACCGGTCATCTGCATAGTTAACTTAATCAGAATTGAAGGTTAAAATAGGTTTAATATTTAAAGTATACATTCAACCGTAAGTATTAGTCTCCTTGCTAGCACATGGTTCCACTGTACCTCGTATTTACTACAACGGCAAAGTGTTCTAGCCCCTGGAAATTGCAGTCAGAAAGCACTTTATGAAAGTTTGTATACGCTTATCTAATGGTGTGCATTTTTACCTTTCTCCCAAACACCTGTCTACCTTTGCGGTGGTTGCTTTCAGGAGCTGCATTGCCTTGGCAGGGACTGAAGATTGCACGACATTTGCCGCCAGTTTGCCCGCAAAAGTTACCGGATATATCATCCTTGAACAGCGTAAATATATCTCGTGGTCGTTACAAACATTTGATGCGTCTCATGCCTTACCTGAAGACCGAGAACGAGGACTGTTTGTACCTGAATTTGTACGTGCCACACGAAGGTGAGTTCCAGTCACTTTCAAATTTAAATGTCTTTATAACTACTGATCCATCCAGTGTCAATGGCAACTACGCCAAAGCTTCTTGCGGTACTGGTGTATCTGCACGGTGAGTCATTTGAATGGAATAGCGGCAATGCCTATGATGGCTCAGTGCTTGCGAGCTATGGAGAAGTCATTGTGGTCACGGTCAATTATAGGCTGGGAGTGCTGGGTGAGTGTTGTACTCGGACAGCTCATATATTTTTCCTACAATAACTTATTATATTCAGGGTTCTTGCGACCCAGTATCGATGCCCACAACATTGCCAACTATGCTTTGCTGGATCAGATAGCCGCATTGCATTGGATTAAGGAGAATATTGGGTCTTTCGGGGGAGACAGTTCTCGTGTGACTTTAATGGGCCACATCACGGGGGCTGCTTGTGTTAATTACTTAATGATGTCGCCGGTGTCATCAGGTAGGTTCTGTAAACTCTTGATTATAACTCCAATTAATCACGTCAATTTGGATACAGGTCTATTTCATCGTGCCATCCTCATGTCCGGCTCGTCAATGTCAGACTGGGCAGCCAGCAATCAGTCCCTGCAATTGACCATGCAAATCGCACATGACCTCAATTGCCCACTAAGTGACAGTGGAGAGAATGACGCTCTGTTAGATTGCTTGCGCCACCGTCGGTAAGTCCATCATCCCATTGCATTAACCATTGTCATGTGCATTTTTATTATTTTATAGCCAATATAATCACACAACTATGCGTGCTAATGCCTCGGAGCGTTCATGTCCATTATCATGCATTTGCGTGTCCCGTAAATGCGTAGATTTAATTTACGTCGGCGTCTTCAAAATTATGTGCTTTGCTTCACTGACCGAATCGCCACTCTCTTTCTTTCCGTTAATCGCCCTAGACTCGGGCTGATGAGCCGACCTGGTGCTTTGCCTAATGATTCGGTAATTTACGAGCATGTCGCACCGCGTTCTCAATGAGGCGAATAGCAGCTCTCAAGTTGACCCGGCCAAAACTAATCATGCGTGGTTCCATGCTTTCTGCCCCGAATTGTGGGTATAAACCTGCCTGTTTTGCATCAATATTAGAGGTAATCCCTCGAGTCCATTTTGTCCGGCGACATTCAAAACACTCATCTAATAAGCCCTCTCCTCCATGCTCATGAAATCTTGTGAGTGGGGTCGGTCGCACTTAATTGGTTTTCAATTAATCACGCTTCTGAATCACATCTTTTGTCGTCACTTAGAAGTTGGGGTCATCTATTTAACAGCCCATTAGATGAGAGGCTCAATAAATTGTTCTCTATATTTGCAGTTCTGCTTGTTAAGAAAAAAAGTGGATGCGATATGGAATGTAAATTATTTTAAGCTTTTTTTGATTTTTTATACAATTGTTTTGTTAAGTTTTAACAAAGAACATTTCTGTATCCAATTGATTTATATGGACAATAAGAAAACACATTTTGTGATAACTATCAGAGCTTATTAAGTTTGTTACAAATCGAATAACTATAGCTCAGTTGGCGAAATCTGGCGATAATAGCTTATTTTTGAAACAAGTAAGGAAAGTACAGTCGAGCAAGCCCGACCGTAAAATACTCTCTGCCTTTTACCCGATTAAATTATTAAAATCGGTCTAGAGATATTACATTGTGTAGTACTTGCATTAAACACTTTGAAACAAAATCAATCTAAGCATAATCACACATACATCTGTTTGTCTGTATGCGAATACACACACGAATGACAATATATGATGCATATACATGTATGTATGTATGTGTGTACTCAGCGCGGCCAGCGACTGCGGGTAGCGCTGCCGCCACGCAGGCAGCGAAAACATTCGAACATGTGCTTGTATGTTTCTGTCTCGCTTGCACTCATACAAGATATTGCATTCAGTTATCAATATTGTAACGCTTCTAGTTTTCTTGTTTATAGTGCGATTTCAATGCGCCTTTCAGAATAGTTTGATATAGTTAGTCTTCACACGAATTATAAAATACAATACTGTACTATATTAACAAACGCCTAAAAACGGAACGAAAGTGGAGAATTATTTTTATTAATTGTGGGAAAACGGGGCGTGGCCGTCCAAAATTTTAAATGTCAATGCATTTAGGATGTCGCTAGGAACCTCCATACCAAAATTGGTGATCCTAGGTGCAATAGTTATTGAGATATTCGCCCAAAACACCATTTTTTTCCGAGGTGTGTCTACTTTTTCCATCATTGTGGGCGAATGGGGCGTGGCATCAAAAAAAAAAAGATTCTTGTATTGACTGACTAAATATGTGATCGATTGAGACCAAGCTCGAACTTGTAGCTCTTACCATCTCTGAAATCTGTTTGTTCATACGGACGGACAGACGGACAGACAGACGGACAGACGGACAGACGGACATGGCTATATCGACTCGGCTTGTGATGCTGATCAAGAATATATATACTTTATGGGGTCTGCCACGCCTCCTTCTGCCTGTTACATACATTTTCACAAACCCAATATACTCTTGCAGAGAGTATAAAAATACTCTTTAGACCGAGTAAAGGGTATTTAACAGTACTTTCGCTCCACTTTAAGCTCCTCTTCACATCTATATTACCAGCTATTTGTTTATAGTATAGTGTAGTTATAAAATATTATAATAAAAACAAAAAAAAAAACAAGAAAGAACAAGAAAGAATGCTATAGTCGCGCCGCGACTTTAGGATACCCGTTACTCAATGTTCGACCGATTGTTCCTATGGGAGTGTTATTAATATAAGTATTAATTTGAATATCAACGGATTATTTCTTAATTTGAATATTAACGGATTTATGTAAATTAACAACACTGAATATGTTAAGCTCCTATGTTATATAACATACAAAGTTGGCAGCACCAAAAGATGGAAAAAATCAGAGAAGTTAAAAAAAAAAGTTGAGTTCGAGAACAAGACTGACGCCGACAAGACACAAATTTGAAACGTTCCTCACACTCTAATATTAAATTTGAATAAATTCATCAGTTTTGTTCTAAATGGTTGTCGCCCTTTAATTGCCGTTCTTACAGGGAGCTATATGATATAGTAGTCCGATTTGAATGAAACTTGGTCAGTATATTTATGTTATTAATAAATTTATTCTGTATCAGTTTCATTAAGATAGCTTGGTAAATACAGAATATTTTCATTCAAATTCATATTAAAATGTCCCGATGGGAGCTATACGATATAGTAGTGCGATTTGGATGAAACTTGGTCAGAACATTTATGTTATTGATAAATTTATTCTGTGTCAGTTTCATTAATATATCTTAGTCAATGCAAAATTTTTTTTATACTTATTTATATTTGGAGCGAATTTTTGACCGATCGGTCCTATGGGAGCTATACGATATAGTTGTCCGATTCCAATCAAACTTGGTCAGTACATGTACTTCCCAGACACGTACTTTCCATGTAAGTTTGGATCAGATAGCATAGCTAACAAAATAGTTTTCTATACTGAAACATTCAAGTTTTATCTGTACATTTTCCTTTATATGAAGATAGAACGCCCTAAAGTGGGCGTGTCAAAAAAACAAAAACAAACTCGTACTGCTTGGGTATTGTACCATTCATTTGCGACCCCTTTCAACTTTCTAGCCCTTATATTCTCTGAGATCCTTTTGTTCATACAGACGGACGAACAGACGGACAGACGATCGAAAAAAAAAAGATTCTTGTATTGACTGACTAAATATGTGATCGATTGAGACCAAGCTCGAACTTGTAGCTCTTACCATCTCTGAAATCTGTTTGTTTATACGGACGGACAGACGGACAGACAGACGGACAGACAGACAGACGGACAGACGGACATGGCTATATCGACTCGGCTTGTGATGCTGATCAAGAATATATATACTTTATGGGGTCTGCCACGCCTCCTTCTGCCTGTTACATACATTTTCACAAACCCAATATACTCTTGCAGAGAGTATAAAAACGGTTATCTTTGGATCTCCGAATATTAAATAACCTTGCACTCATGCATATTGTGTTATTTTAGGTTCAATTAGCAATTCTTCCTTCGATATAGTAATCCGATCTGGATAAAATTTGATGGGCAGATGGAAAATGATAACACATGCGTATTGCGTGAATTTGAAAAGAAACTCAAAATTTTCATACTAAGCATTTTCAGCATTTGCAACCGATTGTTCCTATGACAGCTATATGATATGGTGGATCGATCTGGCCGATTTTAACAAATAATCTGCGTGCAAAGGGAATACACACATGTACCAATTTATTGAAGATGTTTTTAAACTAAAAGACTAGTTCGCATAGAAACAGACGGTCTGACGGACATGGCTATATCGTCTTGGCTGTTGATGCTGATCAAGAATATATATACTTTATCGTGTTATTTATCTCATAGTTGTAAATAATAGCTTATTTTATAGTTGTTAAAGATTTTATGAAATATTCGCTATTAATTTCCTCCAAACTGGAAGAAATTTTAACCCCTTCTAAGGAAAATAAACGTTTAGAGGCATGAAATACCAAGAACTCTTTGTTTCAAAATTCTTGCATACAATTTAAGGGCGTGGAAGTGGAAACAATTTAAATGCAACTTAAATATAAGCACATGAAGTAAATATATACAAATAATGTATGTAAACCCAAATCAAAAACGGAACAAAATTATAATTATGTTAATTATGTCAAGCACAAGCACCGCAGACATACACAATGTCAATAGTCAAACATACAGATGCAACTAACTGCTTTATGCATGTGTGTGAGTAAGAGTGTATTTTTTCTTGTTGTTTTCTTTAGTGTTTTGCAAATTAACACAGCAGGAAAAAGTTGGCAAACTGTTCAAATTTTTCTCTTCTACTCGTATACAAAACTGCTCAACCTTCGCTCCTATGAAAGAGAAGAAAAGGTGAGGACTTTGCATTAACACAAGAGGACGAATTTTAAATGCGCTGTCTCAGGATTGACATCTACGAAAATATTTGTTCAGCTAGACAATTAAAATTAAATGTCTTCAATATTTTCATAAAAACATAATAATGATTTTTATACTTAAAAGTGCCCGTGTTTGAGTTCGTGCATTAATTTTGAATTTCGTGTCATTTTACTTTATTACCTTTACATTTTTAATCCATATATGTTCGTCCGGAATTTCAAGATTTAACTTAATATATAATAAAATAACCCGAGCTAAAAAACTGTGTTAATGCATAAATTGTTTGTTATGGGCTTTGCAATTAATACTTTAAACTTATTTATTTCTTCAGCCACAATATATGGAGAAAGGTGTTAATATATGAAAAGATACCTGGAATTCTGTGTATGCTTAAGCATACTCGTAGAAGTGAAGTAGCGATGTAGAGAATTGGTGTGGGGGTTAAGTAAATAAATAATGTATGAATAACTGTGAAATTACACACTCACATACTAGGGGGGAAGGTAAGAAAAACATTATGGCCAGTAGTATTTACACAACACACACAAACAACTCAAATGAATTTTACTTTCTGTTTTTGTTATGCGATTTCCTCAAGAATACACTCATTTTAAATATTTAGTAATATATATAAAGTGAGCTGGCATGGTTTTAGTTATTAAAATGCAAATCATTTGCTCATTTGTAATGTTTAATTTAATGTATTTGCTTTGAAAACACAAGCCCTGATCTCTACTTACATAGTTTGCAGATTGACACAAATATTTGATTTAAATAATGACTATTTCGATAGGCTATTACTTGAAATGAGAACTTTGCATTTCATTTAAATTTGCAATTAAATAATTTATTTACGATAAACTACACTTATGTTTCATTTACTTGATTGTAGATAAACTGTAAAATGTTTGCATAATATATGCAAATTGCACTGCGTCAAACTAAACATGAATAATACAATTCATTTACTCCAAACTTTAAAAACATTTTTAACACAATTGCTTCATCTTTACAACAAATCCTTAAAGGATTTATTTTTTTATACCTCTTTTGTTATTAATTATTTATGTGCTCACTACAGTTAAGCACTGAGCAAGCGAATTATATTTTATGTCCATTTAATCGTCTTAAAATGGTTACAATGTAAACGAAGCAAAAGAATGGTCAAATAGAGACAAGAGGAAAAAGAAATAATATTGTATGTGTATGCGTATCAAGTATACGCCCAAAGGCCCACAAATAATCCAGCGCGCGCTGTTTGCATTGTACTAGCTGAACGCTCTTAATTGACAAAACGAAAAGCAAAGCATATTAAAAATTCATTAAATAGAAAGCATGAAGAACAACTAACATACTAAACACAAACAAGGTCAGATCTGGGGTAAATAAATGCTGGGCTTCTTTCTATGTGCTCAACTTCGAGTGCAGTTTAAATACAAGTAACTGCATGCAACATACAAAAAGAGTCATCAATCTTCGTAGATGCCACAGAACACATACGCACACACACTTGTCGCGAAGATGCCCAGACAAATTTGTGCATTTTGTGTGAGTTGTCTGAACAAAATTGTCACAAAATGTAGTAAAAACCGCAATGAACAAGAAATAAGTACATTCTACAGTTTCCTTGTCTCTCTATAAGAAAAATAAATTAATGGATTTAATTGGCTTTTCATTTTTTGCTTGATGAAAATAAATATGGAATTGAGATAAATTTGATATTTTCTAATAAAAAGCACCTGTTCTTGTTTCTACCGAGGTGCATAGTAACGTTTGGTCGCGCATGAAGAAATTTGTTATAAAAGCAACGTACAGAATAATATTTTACTAATTAATTTTAGTCCTACGGAGAAACTAATACAACACAACTAATCCACACAACAAAACTCGGACAAAAACAGAAACTCTTCTGCACGAAAATCATAAATCACACACTTTATTCTCTACAACTTTGGACTTCCAAGTGAAACTCCATTCAAAAGCAAAGTTTTCACAATATTACAGCATTCGCTACAAGGTCTAAAACTGACGCACAATGACGAGCTGAAGCACAGTGAGGTGAAGCCAATCCAAAAAAATATCTCATTTTAAGAGTCGATTTCTCTAGCCACTCAAGCACTCCCCTCTGATCGCAACAACCAGTGATAGAGCATTACCTGCAATCGACAAGTACCCAAAGCATCCTGCATTGTTTTCCTGTGGCTTATGGGGTCATATAAAGCTTGTGGTGCCCCAGATAGTGGATTGCTGGTTTTGGTTGGAACCCACCTTTACTTTTCGTGCAGATTTAATGGATTGCGATAATGTTGTCAAGTAGATTTGAGCCTTTTAAGCGCACTCCCTACATTAACCCAAATGTAACTTGATGTCAGTTGATAGACAAAAGTGGATGAAATTACATTTTCGAGTCATTTTAACTTCAGAATATTGTTATTAAATTTCTTATTATTTTTAAACTTTTATTTGAATGTATTGCCGAAATTTTTTGTTCTGCAATATAATATTTTATTCTGCAAATTACTTTCACACTGTAAATTCTAATTTGTTTATTTGAGTTGCACATTTTTTACGAAACCTTGATTCGTGGAAAAGCATTAAAAAAAAGTTATCAAGCTTTCGAAATAACTCATTATATTTTAATAAAGAAGTATTGTTATAAAGGTTAAATGTTCTACGTTGTATAATGTGAAATATCGAAGCCAAATCAAGGTTTGGTTCATATCTGTTCGGCACTTATCGATCTTTATTTTCTGTGATACAATTTGGCAGTATCTTAATATATTTTTGCACAATGATTATACTCTCTGCAAGAGTATATTGGATATGTATGTAACAGGCAGAAGGAGGCGTGGCAGACCCCTAAAAGTATATATATTCTTGATTAGCATTACAAGCATCCATATATAGCATATATAGCCATGTCAGTCTGTCCGTATGAACAAACAGATTTTGAAGATGGTAAAAGCTACAAGCTCAAACTTAGTCTCAATCGAATATTTAGTCAGTCAATACAAGAATTTTTTTTTTTTTTTTTTGATGCCACACACCTGGACACACCTAGGAAAAAATCAATGTTTTCGGTAAAAATCTCAGAAAAACTATGGCAGTTAGGAACTATTTTAGTACGGAGGTTTCTAGAGACAGAATAAATGTAGTGCCATCAAAAATTTTGGGCTGCTACGCCCCATTTTCCCATAGGAACAAAAAGAAATTTTTAACTTAGATGCCGCTTTTAAGGCATTTGTTCTTATGGTACAGTTCTGTAATTTAAAAGTCGTTTGGAGACAAATAATATCAAACTATCCTGAAAGTTACATATAAATCGGACCATAAACAAAAAAGAAAACACGTAACAAAGTTAACATTTGAGCGCAATGAGTGTAAGCGAGACAAAAACATTCAAACACATGTTCGAACGTTTTCGCTGCCTGTGGCGGCAGCGCTGCCCACGTTCGCTGGTATATACATATGTAGTATATATGTGCACACATATAATGTCAAATGAATTTGTATGTGCATACAGACAAGCTGATGTTTCTTCTATTATAAGTACTTAGATTTTATTATTTTCAATGTGTTCTAATACAAGTAATACCTGGACTTAATTAATTTAATCGGGAATAAAAACAGAGAGTATTATACGGTCGGGCGTTCTCGACTGTACTTGTACTACTTGTTTTTACCAATTGAACTTATCTATGTATTCATGTTGTACGACTTTAGGCAGCACAAGTCTTTGGAATGTGGATTTGTATGCAAACGTTTGCAAAATTGCACCCTGCCGTAACATTTGCCGAACAAAATACGTCATAAACCCAAAATGGCAGATGCTACTTCAATACAATTGAAGTTGGAAGCAAATTTAAATTCACTTCAAAGAACTTTCGGTTTTCGTGGTTACTGCAGTATATACACATTCCTTATTAATATGTTTTCCTTAGTTTAGGTTAAATGTGGAAAAGGTCAGAACGGTGTTTGTAAAAGTTAGTTTTTGCAGAAGTTTGATTCTACTATAGTTTTAGTAGAGATTAAAATTGGTATTTTATTTTTGTTTTCAAGAAAGTTCATTCAGTTTTCTTTTTTTTGGAAACTTTAGGTACCATTTGCTTTAAAATTTAGTTTCCTGTGAAAATATGTTTCGAAGGACCATATGTGTATCTGGATGATTTTAGACCCCGTACTCAAAAAGAGTAAAGTGGTCTATTAGGTTGATTAGAGTGAAATATGCGTAAAGTATGTATGTATGTGGGCACCCCATAAAGTAAAAATATATTCTCTTAATCACTATTAACAGCCGAGTTAATATAGCCATGTCCGTCTATCTGTATGCGCACTAAGATCTCACAGACTCTAAGAGCTAAAGACTCAAAATTTAGAATGAAAGCCTTTCCAGTTGTTAGGCAGATAAATTTTTTAAAATTGTTGCCACGCCTCGTACCGATTCTGTACACATTAAATCTGTGGTACCATTATAAATACCTCGAACAAGTTTAAGCGTACAACTATATCATATAGCTCTCATAGGTAAAATCGGTAGAAAATAGTAAGTTTGTAAATAAAAATGTAGTGTAAGTTGGTCGCAACCAAACTCACATATATGTGTATGATACCATTATAACTTAAACTTGGTAGTTGAGATATATCCAATATCTCCCATTGGGAAAAATGTCTAAAATAGAAATTTTTGTTAGTTAATCTGTCGCAACTAAGTGACTATCCTTATCAAGTTTGTTTTGAATCGGACAACTATATCCTTGAGCTCTAATAAGGCAAATAGGGAAAAATTACTTATATGTACGGAAAAATATGTTTACTTGAATGGCTACTGGGTCTCTTACAGTCGGGTCGATCAAGCTGCCTTTTTTACTTGTTATTTTTATGTAGAGCACGTGTGAGCTACGGTCAGGATTGACTTTAACCGAAGAGCATTGGACTTCTTGTGCGTGTCCTGCAACAAATCACACATAAAATTTATTAGAAATTTAAATCAAAGTGTAAAGTATCCGCTGTCGGACACTCACTAACACACCGCCAAAATCATGCACACACATATATACGAATTGACCGGTCAGTCATTCATTCAGTTATATGACCCTTTTACGCCATTTTCTAATGCCATACTTTCTATTACTCTTTGCAGCTACCAGGATATCTTACGAATACCAACATCGTTTCAACAATTTTCAACATCATTGGGTCCAATTGTCGATGGACACGTAATACCAAATCAACCGTACAAGGTCATGGCGCATAATGCGGAGTATTTCAGCCGGTTTGTTAAGCAATTGCTGTCATAGTGTCTGCTCCGTCCCTTCCTTAGCCCAGCATTTGATATTTGCTTTAGACCTTGCACATATATATCCCTTAGACTATTTATTTATTGTGTGTTACTTGATTAGATGTTTGGCATTTGCCATTTGGTTTTTGGTATTGGACGTTTGGCTAGTGGCCTCAGGTAAAATCCAATCGTTTGTGAAATCGATGTATGCATTCTTCGAATTGAATGCCCCGAGCTAAATCGGGAATACCACTTGTTGTATCCAACAGGCAAATGTAACACTAAACTAAATGACATGTTTTAATGTCACCGAAAGGTCATATCAACACTTAAAGCTCAAGTTAAGACGGCTCTCTAAGTATATAGACAACTTACTTATTTCCATACTAAAATACCAATGAAATGTCTAGATGCAATCGCTGTTGCACACTTTATATAAAAATCGAAAGTACATTGTAGACAACCAACTAGGAAGCTAAACTTTAGTTACGGCTTTAACTTAAAGTTTCACTTCATCTTGGGAGCTTTGGCCCAAAATTCAATTGAGCGCCTTTATTGATTTTAGATATACGCGAGAATGTTGCATCACAATAACCCCAAAACTGATGAAGGATTTGCGATAATATTAAGCTCTGTTTGTAATGTATACACATCAATCAATCAGGCAACAAGTAACTCAGGCCCCAACAAAAGCGGTCACTTTGCCATATTCTTGCCCCTGTCTGAATATTTTTTTATACCCTTGCAGAGGGTATATTGTTTTTGTCACGAAGTTTGTGACGCAATGAAAGTTTCCGACTTCATAAAGTATTAACATCAACAGCCGAGTCGATATAGCCATGTCCGTCTGTCCGTTTGTTTCTATGCGAACTAGTCTCTCAGTTTTAAAGCTATCTTTATGAAACTTGGTACAGATGTGCCTTTTGTTAGCTTTACTATCTGAACTAAATTCGGGAGTACATGTACTGACCAGTTTTAATTAAAATCGAAGAACTATGCTTAGTCAGAATAGGTTGAAGTTTAAGACTAAATATTCGCCAATTCACGCTCCCATATCTTAACGAACGATCGTCCATATCACCTGCATTTTTGTGTTTCTATTATTAGCGTACCCCATTACCCCTTAATAACAGATTAAAACGAAGTATCGGATATCCTAAAGTTGCGAAATGACTGAAGCAATCTTTCTTATTTCGTCTCGGAATGTGCTGCGAATTCCGACGCACGTGTCCATTTACCATTGCCATTCGGTATATATATATATATATATATGTATGTATATATCTCCGCAAAATCTAATAAAATGCGTGATTAATTGGATTTTAATTGTTATCCTTTTGCAAGTCGAACGTGTTTTACCAGTCGACGCAAAGATAGAATAATAGCTGGCAGGAAGTGCCATTAATTACGGCCAGAAGGAGATGAGAAACTGTGAGAAAATGTACCCAATGGCTGCCGTAAAGGTAAACTTGGAGAAACTAAATGGAAGCACGTTTTGCACGGCTCAGGTTGAGTTAAATTGTGCGACGCTAGTAGGGCTTTAAATTTCACTTTTAAGCGCTTTCATGAAGTGGCCATAGATCAAAGTGCTCTCCACAGTTGGTAAATAAATAAGGCGTTAACGAAGGACAGCAATTATCGGTTGGATGGCACTCCATCCTCTTCTCTCCATCTTCCATTTTTATCTATGCTTTTAACCAGCTTTGCATTAATTTTATCGAGAGTTCCTATAACTTGCACTAACACTAATAACTTTCAGTGCCGATTGTTCGCTCGCGATATCAGACGCGCAACAGGACACAAAATAGTTCGAGTCCTCCCTCAAGCTGGGGCTTTCCATTCATTGGAAGCAGCATAACAACTTGCGCCGCAGGACCTCGCTGTTTTTGTAGCGGATGTGTACAGACGCTTAAAGCCCTTTGTATGCACTGTTAAAAATTCAACAGCAGTCCATCGTGAACACTTTAATATTTTTAACAATATTTGTTATAAATATCAAGTTTTAGTATTTTTTGAAGTGTACAAAATTACATTTTACCAAAACATAACTATTCTCATAGATATAAGGCACAACTTAATAGCTCAATAGTATTCGACCAATTCAAGCAGCTCTCTCTCTCTCTCTCTCTCTGACGCGTTCTTCCTCTGTATTTTCTCTGACACTCCTGTTTGCTGTCTCTTACAGTTATGATTTATTATTCGGAATCACGGAGTCGGAATCCTACCATACATTGGCCGCATTAGCACTCGAGGAAGGATTACGTGAAAATGAACGCGATAATTTATTGCGGTTTTATATGCAGACACGCTTTGACGTACGCCCCGATTTGGCCTTGGCTGCCACGCTAAAAAAGTAAGTGAAATTTATACTCTGTTTTATGATTCCCAACTTGTAATACGAACAGAGTCCGCAATCAAAAAGCGCAATAAACAGAGATTGTGTTACAGCCAAGTTGCATTTTAAGCATATATCCATATATCCAACTCATTCTTCTCAATTAGATCCATTTATGATGCAATTTGTTTGATTTGAATGCCTAGAAAGGCTGCTTCAATATTTTGTCCATACTTATTATTTCACTTTAAATTTATTAATGCTGAGAAGAAATGTGATGTTGTATATATAACATAAAATAAAATGAGTTTTATGGCAAATAAATAAGTAGATTTAAACCATTGTAATTTTATAAAATTCGAAATCTTTCAATTCTACAAGGAGCGGACACTAAAAGTGATAATAAAATTTCAGAAAAATGTTATTATATGAGGTAAATGTTTCAAATAATAATTCAATAGATTAATACATTCTGTTTCCCCTGTTGGCCCACAAAATTTTTTACCAGGAAATAAAATGGAGTAAAGTATTTTATTTTCTTTGATTTTATAAATTTTCGAACCTGCGTTGTTATAGAAATATAACTACATATGACTACATTATAGCTTGATTTTATTATTAGTTATTAAAGCTCATTTGTGTCAAAAGTGATGTTAATGGTGGCTTTCCTAAGAGAATATACAAAATGTATCAGAGCTCACATAAATAATAATAAATGAATAATAAACTGTGCAAAGACATCACCAGAGCCACACAATTATGCCAAGAGCTAGTAAGTTATTACAGTGAGTCTGGCCAGTTTCAAAAGTCCCTTTCGCCCGTTGTGTGCACATATATTCTGTTCATTTCATTTGGACTAAACAATGGCAGTGACTATCTCATTTCCAACACGAGGACGATTCTAGTAATAAAGCCTTTCTCTGTCAGACCTCTTGCCCAGCTTTGTGATAAATATTAAAAACAATGCACAAAACTCGAACCTCTTACGCCCCCGCATTGTCAACATTTCCAATGTGTATGTGTGTGTGTGAGGAAGAATTGCATTCTATGAAGATGGCTTTGGACCTGGCCAGAGCGACACCATGAGACCATACTATAAAGTTATTTGCACAAAAGAGCGCAATTGTTTCTAAAGACGCACGGCAAGGATTCCAAATGGAATGGCAATGTTAACTTGAAGTCCGCAAAAGCAACATTTGCTTTATGAAGTGGAACTGCAAATACCCTTAAATAAATCCTCAAAATGTGTAGTTCTAAGAGATTCCTTTGTTGCAAATGTGACAAATTTCAAATTTGTTGTATTGTTTTCGCGTTTGCTGTTGTCGAAACTCGGTCAAAGGCTGCAAAGCTAGTTATTCTGTATAGTGTTAGCTGAATGTCAGTGGATGCCACTAGCGGATAACAGCAATAACACCCTCCAAAACAGGAGAAAAAATAGCAACAAACAATAAGAAACAACGACAAACAAACGATTGAGAGGAAGTTCACACAATCAACAACAGATGCGCTTTTTCACATTCGAGAAACTGAACATGGAAACTCTCCAGGGAAATTGTTTTGTGTGCTATGGTCTGACGCTGCTTGCAGCCTGTGTTGCTAGTCGCCCACACCCATGTTCACAGACATTGAAGTATGTATCTGCTTCATTCCCAGGAACTTTAACCAAACAGCTGCTGCAGTGCATCCCACTGGCAATGCTTTGTTGTCCGTCATTGAATTAAATGATAGTCCAAACAGCAACGGGTGTACAAAACTTTTTGTTTTGTTGCGCAAAATGACGCACACTCTGTCGGAGTGACTGACAGTCTAACGGATATATAGCAACAAAGTTGCCTGATCCTGTAGCTGGGGGCTTTGGGTGTTTTTAACAATATTGTGACCCCGTCACATTAAAAGCTTGCACTGGCTGTCTGTTCAACACGACACGTTTTAAATGCGTCAGGAAAAGGCTCAAAAGGATGATCGGGTCGTGATGGGGTCGTGATGGAGTCGTGATGGAGTCGTGATGGAGTCGTGATGGAGTCGTGATGGAGTCAAGGTCGAGAGATATCAGGGTTCTAGCGTTCGAGTGTCTGATAATATAATACCTAAAAGGACAATTCAATGTATCGATTGATTTATTGTTTGCGGTCGATGTAATCTCTCAGTGAATGCAGCCAAATTCGAAATCGGAGTCGAAAGCAGGATGTACATGATGTGTACCAGGTGCAAAAAGATACCCAACTATGAGTACTTTCTTCATTTTTAGTTTGTCTTATTTTCATTTTCGCAAATAGTAAAAGTGCCTTAAGTATTAGAAAATACAGCAATTCAACCAAAAGGTTTAAGTCAAATCTGTTGTAAAGTGTTCACATCACGGTAAATTAAGAATCATTTAAAGAGTAGTATTAAGTAGATTACGATTAAAGGTGTTTCCGGTTCATACGATTTTAAGCTATAATATTCTAACAATTTGAAACCCAATATTAAATATTAAAAAAACATTTATGATTCTAAGACATTTTTTCAACTGAATTTGAAATTCAAATTCATATATTAGTTCCTTTTCTCTTAAAAGAGTTAATTAAGTTATTTTTTTTTTAGGTTTGGTTAAAATGTTGGGTATAGGTTCTAAAAGTCATAAATTACTTGCATATTTTTGATTCAAAACCCTGTTTCCACAAATTACCGATTTAAACAAAATGCTGTCAAATCCCTAACAAAAATGTACTTCCGGTATAAAAATCAGTTTTTGTAAGTTGTACAACATTAGAATGAGGATTTTTTAACACTTTATGTTTCAAATTTCAACAGCTTATGCGATTATATAAGACCCCGTGTTCAAAAAAAGGGTAGATGGTTCTATTATAGGAATAATAGAGCCGCCAAATTTAGGAAGATAGCACGTCAACTTCGCGAGCAGAGTTTAAAGTTCACTTAAAATTATTGCTACACCCCTTACTGACTCCGAAAATTGTAAAAATCTATGTTCACCTTACCACTACATGTAATGTACCATTATTATCTTATTTGATCCGGATCGGACATCAATATCGTATATAGCAACCGTTGAACAGATCGGTAAAAAATAGAAAATTTGTATGAAAACATGTAGTGTGGATTAAGCGGTTGCTAACGAGTTTCACATAATGCGTATTTCGTAATTATAACTTTCCTTACCTTAAAGATCCAATAGGCCAAATTTAGTTCAGAGCTTTTCTAACTTGTTGATTCATGGAAATAATGTTAAAAATGTTGGGAATGAGCACATTTAAGAAGAAAACGTCTTTACACTCAACAGTTTAATTGTCTCTTGCCGTCTCGTTTTAAGACCCCGTACTCGTTTCAATATAAATTAAGTGACTTGAAATTGAAAAGAAGCTTTCGAGCCAAAGCCAAATAAGATTTACATTGTTAAGTCCCTGTCTGTGACTGCCTATAAATATTAAATACGATTTGCTCCTGAGGCAAAAGGCAGCAGAACTTCATCTTTTTTGTCTGCTGCAACTTTATGCATAATTTCTAATAATTTCAGTTTGAGGAGCCACTTGAATAGCGCACTAACAGTTTTTTTGTTTCACCTTTTACTCGGTATTATTTCATTTCACGACATCCTTAGCTCTAAGTGGCACAAACTTGAGCATCCTTCAGAGGAATTTTATCTGTGGAACGGTCGCAAGTTTTTTGGTAAAACGTTTTAACTTCTAGGCACTGGGCCGCTTACAACACGTTCTTTATGACCCATTTCTTTTCTTTTTTATGGCAGTTTGGACTTGCTCTGGTAAGAATTGCGATTTTGGCATGGCCGAAAAAATGTTGGCTTGCTGCACTTAATGACTGCCTGCATACATTACACACATCGCCCCTAACCCGTAAATGGGTAAAAATTATCATGTGTGGTATGATGCTTTAATGTTCCAGGTGGTCAATATTAGCATCAACAAGTAAAAAGGCTACAGTCAAGAGATCCGAAAGTTAAAGACGCATTGTTCCATACAATCAAGTGCAAAACATAAGAAAAAACGAATTATATTTTATATACATACAAAGGTATGTATATACTTACATAAACATGTTTATATTTTCTTTCATAACTAGTTTTAACAATTAAGAAAGGCGAGCTGACTGACCCCATTCTCCATTTTTCAACCGAGATGTCTTATAAGAACTATAGGCTATAGGTGTCTGTTATCAAATGCAAAACTGCCAAAGAAGCTTTTAGTACTAATTGTGATCACTGTCATTTATTGTAAGATAGTGAACAAAACCTAAGCCAGACACAAGGCACTAAAGTCCTAAAGTACTTAAACAATGGATTACTTTATACTACATCTAATATCATTGCGTACACAAAATGTGAAAGTTTGTATGTGATTGCTTTATCAAAATTTTATATTCACACAAACAATATCATATTGAGCGATTTGGTGTATGGATGCTATGGGATATCGGCGTCCGAACCAGATTAGTATGGGTAGTTATAATCAACTGATTGCTATATCGTCTCGGCTATTGATCGGTTGCTGATCAAGAGTATATATACTTTATGAGGTCAGCTACGCTTCCTTTAGCCTGTTGCGCACTTTGCTCTTCTGACTAGTCTAAAAAACTCCCTAAACTCTTTGTAAAACGAGAGAGAAAAGTACAGTCGAGCACGCCCGACCGTAATATACTCTCTGCATTTTTTCCCGATTAAGCTATTAAAATCGGTCTTGAGATATTACAATGTGTAGTACTTGCATTAAAACACGTTAAAACAAAAACAATCTAAGCATATGTTTGTCTGTATGCGAATACACATACGAAAGACAATACATATATGATGCACATATGTATGTATGTATGTATTCAGCGCGGCCAGCGACTGCGGGCAGCGCTGCCGCTACAAAAGAAACGAAAACATTCGAACATGTGCTTGTATGTTTCTGTTTCGCTTGCACTCATACAAGATATTGCGTTGAGTTATCAATATTGTAATGCTTCTAGTTTTCTTGTTTATCGTGTGATTTAGTGCGCCTTTCAAGATAGTTTGATATAGTTAGTCTCGACACGAATTATAAATTACAATACTGTATTATATAAACAAATGCCAAAAAACGGAACGAAAGTTGAGAAAAATTTTTATTAATTGTGGGAAAAAGGGGCGTGGCAGTCTAACATCTTAAATGTCAATGCATTAAGGCTGTCACAAGAAACCTTCATACCAAAATTGGTGATCATAAGTACCATAGTTACTGAGATATTCGCCGAAAACACCGATTTTTTCCGAGGTGTGTCTAGTTTTTTGCTCATTGTGGGCGAATGGGGCGTGGCACCGAAAAAAAACAAGATTCTTGTATAGACTGACTAAATAACTGATCGATTGAGACCAAGCACGAATTTGTATCTCTTACCATCTCTGAAATCTGTTTGTTCATACGGACAGACGGACAGACAGACAGACGGACATGGCTATATCGACTCGGCTTGTGATGCTGATCAAGAATATATATATTTTATGGGACCTGCCACGCCTCCTTCTGCCTGTTACATACATTTGCACAAACCCAATATACTCTTGCAGAGAGTATAATCAGTTGATGCGCAATGAAAATATGAACTGACTGCGGCTCGCGATAGCTGCAGTGCCAAATGTAAAGTATTTTTACAGGCTCTTAAGTATAAGAGTTTGTTTACATCTACTTTAGGTTAATTCATTAGATTCCTTTTATGGCTTAGGTTTATACTTCATTGATTTTTTCTAAACTAAAACTTCATTGTTTTCCTCAAACTACCTAGCTACGCTTATGACCTAACACGCTTTTTGAGTACGGGCTCAATACATATAAGCTAAGAGTGCAATACGACGAAAACACAAACAACAAAAGGGAACATAGGATCGCAGTGGAGACACGGTTGTTTCTACAGCTCATGCTGCTTGTTAATGCATGCTGCATGGCCACGAATTTTTGGGGACTCCACATTTGGTAAACTTGTCCGTGCTGCCAGCAGGTAAGCATCGTCGTAATAGAGTCGAGCAGCATCTAATTGCAGACAAGTTTGATTTACAATAGCCATGGAATTGCCCATTCCGACATTACAGGGCATTTTGTCTTCTTTCAAACTCATTTCTAATTCTGACTCTGATAAATGGGCCATTGAAATTGTCTTCTCAACTGAGGCGATTGCCAAAAGGCATTTGTTTCCTGCTACTGAATCTTCTGGCCAATTAATTAAAGTCCAAATGGACAGCCCACTTACTTATCAAATGTGTGTGTAAGAGTATCTGTATACATTCGCCTACTTTATTTTATTGCTTGTACTTTTTGGGTTCCAATATAATGAATTTTATAGACCCCGTACTTGAAGAGATATTGAATCTCATAGACTAAAAGGGTCTAACCCTTTTAAGAATTAAGTTTGTCTACCTGGCGATCAGAACAAAATTATTTCAAATTGTTGCCACGCCCCTTACCGCCGCCGCAATGAGCAAAAAACTAGACACACCTCGAAAAAATTTGTGTTTTAAGCGAATAACTCAATAGTTATGGCACTTAGGAGCACCAATTTTGGTACGCAGGTTCCCAGAGACAGCCTAAATGCAATGTCATTTAAAGTTTTGAGCTGCCACGCCCCCTTTTCTCATAATAACTTAAAAACTCTCCAGATTCAATGCCGTTTTTAAGGCATTAAATCAAATCAGTACAGTGTTGTAATTTAACATTCGCTTAGAGACTTACTATATCTAACTTTCCTGAAAGTGGCATCAAAATCCTACGTCAAACAAGATAGAAAAAACGGTTTAAAGTGCAAGTTATTTTACTGCAAAATCACTGTATGCGCGCAACACATACAAACAAACACAGAAACATACAAACATATGTTCGAACGTTTTCTCTACCTGCTTGGCGGCAGCGCTGCCCGGAGACGCTGGCCGCGCCGACCAATGCTATACATGCATACACACACACATATGTGTGTGCACACATACAAACGAATTTGTAGCATGTAAATGCAGATAATCGAAAGAATTTCAAGAGTGGGGCGTGGTGCAAATGGTAGAGTTGCGGCTGAGATCGCGGTTCGAACGCTGATAGTTTCAATTGTAAAATAAAATTTTTAAATTTAATTCGAAATGTAAATCTTAAGTTTAAATTTTTTAAATGTATTTTAATTTAAATTAAAGACAAATGCGCACTACAATGGAGTACGGGGTCTTCTGTAGTCGGCTCGCTCGACTGTAGCTTTTCTTAATTGTTCCATACAAAAAAGCAATTTTAGACTGATTTGACCTGTGGGATATAGGATATAGTTGTCCGATCTTGACTGATACAAACTTTCTTACCTCATAGGTAAGTTACCTGAAGTCGTTTTATCCTAGATGAGTTTTTAAATATATGTACTGTCATCAGTGTTAAGCATGGTCTGTACTGAAATCACCGGCTTATCTGGACCTTGGCAACAGCTAGCAGACACAGCAGCGTATGCACCGAAACCCAGCTCAATGTGCCGCTGACAGCTCTATCGTCATTTTAATTTTAGCAATTTATAAACCGCAACCATATCGCAGAGCTCTTTAATTACTGCTAGCCACAATGTTGCCCATTTGAGCCTCCAGACACGTAGATAAGACCAACTGGAACAGGGTCCTCTTCCTCTTCATCAGTCGTCCTACACCCCACATCGTGTGTATCACAACCTACGTTGTCCGTCCTAGGTTTTTGGAGTCGTCGGGGTCGTCAACGACAAGTGCTGCAGGCGTTTGCTCAACAGACGCTTAATAGCATAAACTTATTTATTTTAATATTATTATTTATAAAAATTGAAGTATGCAGAGCATCGTAGGGGCAGCTTGTCTCTGTCACATTGTGTCTCGTAGCGTTACAAAGCGCCGTTTGTCGATGCTGAACCTCGAGCCTTGGGGCTGTGACGACAGCGGACGCAACGGTTCAGTATGCTGCTTAATTTATAGTCCTCAGGCTGGAACCGGAAGTAACATACATATATAATGTGAAGTGAGTCTGGGTCGCACCAGTAAAATGGATAAAGGGTGGTCATTGGTAAGGCCATAACTTTAAAACGCCACTGTCTGTCGTTGCCTTTTGTATGTTTATTTGTGTGTATACGTATATATTATTCTTGGGCTTTAATGCGCCGGCTAAATATGCACATTGTTTGCCAACAACTGACGCCCGCGCTCTTAGAAGTTCTCTTTCCCATTCTCTCTGTCTCTCTCTTATATTTTTCTCATCCTCCACTTCCGTTTCTTTACAACAATTATTGTCGGGGTCTGCTCAGTTCGTTGGCAATGTACAATATGAAAACATAGAAGCACATTGATTACATATCTGACATAAAAAGTGGTAAATTTTTACAAAATGTAAACTTTTATAAAAGGTGAATTTAATAAAATCGAGTTGGGTAAAATCGAGAATCATCAATTTATTTATGATGTAGAGCTAAGAATCAATTTGGTTGTCAAGGCTGCAGATCCGTGAATTGCGTTTATATATCTTCAAATTAAAGTTTAATATAATTTTTATTATATATCTTTAAGACAATGTATAATTAAATACCATTTAATACAATACAATGTCTGGTAGTTAAAGCTATTTCTTGACAAATTTGTGTTCCTATACCCTATTATACCAATGCTTGTGCAATTTGATGTAATATTTAAATAACATAACGCAAAAACAATGTAAAGCAAGTAGAACATATTATAACATAACAGGCAGGAAAGAAATACTTCTAGAGCGCCTTTTTTCCTAATTTTCGACCGGTTTGGGTGCTATATTATATAGTTTTCCGATATAGATCTGTGTCGGATAGTTAAAATTGTACCGTACATAATCTGTGTGAACTTGGTCACAATAGCGCTAATAGTTTAAAAATTGTAGTGTAATGATAATAGATTTTTACAATTTGCGGGGCGGTAGAGGCAAAAATTTGGAATAAACATTATCTGTCAATATAGTCAATATAGACGGACTTTCCTTCCAAATTTGGCTCTAGCTCTTGTAGTTTAAAAGATCCAGGTGTTCATACACCTGGATTTATTAAACACGGGTCTAAAGAATTGATTGATTCCTTCGTCATTAAACTCCTTTACACATCCCTTGTCCGCCCCATTCTTGAATATTGTTCATGTGTCAGGTCTCCTCAACATGCTCATGCTCATACTCAAGATTTGATTGAGTCAGTGCAGAAGCAGTTTTTACTCCTTGCACTTCGAGGTCTTAATTGGGACACTAATCTTCGCCTTCCAGCTACACCTACATACCCTACACCAATAGGCTCTTATTCCTGAATCTTCCGTCCCTTCTTAATCGTAGTAGAGTTCTTGAAGTGATTTTCCTTCATAAGCTTATAGTTTGTGATATCTACCCCCAATTTCTTTTAGAACGCCTTAATTCTAATATATCAACCAGGGCAACAATTTGCACAATCGTTTTCGGGTATTATGCGGTCATTATAACGAATACTATAGAATAATTGATACATCTCTTTCACTTTCCCATCTCAAAGCTTCACTTTACAGCCAACTCCATTAAATATCTGTTCTCCAGAGGCAGTATGTTTCGCATCATGCCATTCATGCGTTCCTTTAAATCAGAGATCTTTCGCAATCCTCGCAACAAATGTTGGATCAATTTCTTTGCTTTTTATTCCCAGATTAACTTTGAATTATTAATTAATTGATAATTTAGTTAACAAAATTTTTTTTTTTTATTATTTTCAGTTAAAATAAATTCTAGTATTTCACTTTCTTAAGTCATTAATAGTAATTTTAATTATAAATATAACTTTATATTTCGGTTAATACCCGCGACTGCACTTAGTTTGCGTTAATAAATAAATAATAAACTACGGAGAGACGGACAAAGGGACATAGGTATATCACCTCGGCTGTTAATACTGATCAAGAATATATATCTTTAATGGGGTCTGGCTCCTTCTGCCTGTTACTCACATTGCATTTGGACAAACTTAATAGATCCCTCTACATTTTTTTAAAATAAAATATATTAGAAAGATTAGATATTAAATTTTTCTATAACCAAAAGTTTTTCAAAACAATACTTTAACGAGTTCGAACTTTTGCTATTTTGTATTATTATTTTTATTTGTTTTCTTAAGATTTTCACCAGAATTTTTGTTTTCATATAAGTGCACTGCTAATTAAATACGATATACGGCTTAAGCTTTAAATAAAATTAAAAAAAAAAAAAACAAATAAATCCAATATATTTTTTGTTTATTGACTTGACTTAGCTGAAGTACCATCTAATACACGATCCTTAATTTAAGAAATTTCATATTTTATCCATTGTATTTTCAATTGTTTTCAATTATTTATTCTATGGATGCTTGTGTGTCGAAACGTTACTTCCTGTTTATTTGTATGATCCAAGAACTTAATGTGATCTAGTGTGCATAAGTGAATCTGCCTCAAATGATGCTTCTCATATGTAGTTGCTTGTTTCATAAAAATTTTCCACTGTTGCTGATGCAGTTGCAATTGTAGCACTGTGTTGCTGTGGAACAATACGTATTCTTTGCTCGCTGAAACATCATAAATTACATGCGTGATTTTTGCCACACGCCTCTTGTGTGTACGCATTCCAACTCAATCTGGTCTACTTCCCCAATCACCGAAAGCGCCTTCTCTTTCCAGCTATTTGTGTTATGCATATGGTAAACTTTTCGCTTATTTTGCTCGTGTTGTTGTTTAAAAACCTGCCTGTTGGACTTGGAAATATTTGTTTGAAACTCTCGTATATACGACTATTATATTAATGTTTTTTTGGCTCTATAAATCTGCAAACGGCAAATTTTTATTGCGGAAATGTTATTCATGAAGTGAGTATGCAACGGCGAGGATTTCATCGAACTGCCAGCCAACTTGTTAACCGGTATCCTTCACCAATATTTTTGCACTACTGAACATTGTTATGAAACTTATCATTGTAGTTCCATAACATTTCATATTTAACTGGAAAACAAACTCAATAATTTAAAATTTAAATTTAATAACATTTTGACGGCTCTTGAAATCGTTTTAAGACGAAAGTTCTTTTTCTCAATACAAATATGTTATATTGTGTGTGAGCGGAAGGCTAATAAAATGATTTGTATGGCAATGAAACCATAATAAATGCGAGTGCAATCTCCCACATTCCTGTAGAAACAGCACCACACACTTTCAGTCCCCATGGAGCCGAGTTGCCAACAGTTATTCGTCTGTCCGTATTTTCTTGCATTGTTGTTGGTCTATGTACACTATGGCATCAACAATAAATGGCGTACACAAAACGGCCGCAACTTGCGGTAGAATAATTTTGGTAAACGTTCACGAGCCACACTGGCGTATGAGCAATATATTTCTATAACAGTTGGCTGATTCTAATGTAACATGACTTTTAGCCATAAATAATGTAAAGGATTTCTTTCACACAAAAAGAGTAGTTTAATTCGAAATCTAAAAAATTAAGACAATTAATTTGATTGCTCAACAACAATATAGGTCAAAATAACGAGACATCTATTCTACAAAGTGTGTCAAACAGACAGAGTCTGGCATTGCTTCTAGCTGTACATCTATTTATGAATAAGCCCTACGGCCTATGCTCGCTATTTAGCTTAAACTGTGCCTTCGGATGCCTCGAGCTTGAGCTTTTAATGGGGAGCTCGTGTAACCGGCAATGCGAGTCATGTTAAGTGGGGTACATGAACCCCTTGGAATGATCTCTCTTTAACCCTAACCAGACATAAACATTAACGCCTCAAAGTGTTTTGGTGTTGGTGTGTATTTGTATGTGAATCTGAAGATACATCTCGTTTCGGTTAGCCAGTTATTTAAGCAAATGTTTTGAGTGTTGCTGCTGTTTCCATATCTGATGGCATGTGTGTCTAAAAAGTAGTGTGAGGAGGCCTGAGGGCGATAAAATGGATTTGACTCCGAGAGT
Source organism: Drosophila acutilabella (assembly GCA_035046005.1). Classification (NCBI taxonomy): domain Eukaryota; kingdom Metazoa; phylum Arthropoda; class Insecta; order Diptera; family Drosophilidae; genus Drosophila; species Drosophila acutilabella. The sequence goes on along the minus strand of JAWNOK010000026.1, from coordinate 606,693 downwards.
ACCAAAAGCACTGATTCCACTTTGCTAATAAGTATATGCTAATGATGGTATCTGTGGCTGAGATAGTTTCCAGATTATGGAACTCTAATTGAGAATGCAAATGCCAAGTTGAGCACTAACAAATATATACTTAAAATTAGGTAAAACCAAAAATATTAAAAAACAAGTAAGGAAAGTACAGTCGAGCACGCCCTACCTTATAATACTCTCTTCTTTTATTCCTAATGAAAATAATTTAATCGGCATCCAGGTATCACAACATATAGATATTTTATTAGGATACGTCGAAACAAGTATAAATTCTAAGCATAACCGAACAAACATTCATTTGTCTGTATGCACACACAAATTTGATTGACATTATATGTATGCTCATACATATGCAAGCACCAAAAACGTTCGAACACATGTTTGTATATATCTGACTCGCTTGCACTGTGTAATGATACTATGTTCAATTATTAATCTTGTTACGTTTCTAGCTTTCTTGTTTATAGTCCGACTTTAATGAAACTTTCTGGATAGTTTGATCTAATTAATCTGCACACGAGCTATAAATAACAATTCTGTACGATAAGAACTAATGCTTTTAAAACGGCATTGAAGTTTAAAAAGTTTTTGATTTCTTGTGGGAAAAGGGGGGTGGCAGCCCAAAAATTATGATGAGATTGCAATTATTCTGTCTCTAGGAACCTGTACACCAAAATCTATCTTCCCAAGTGCCATAGCTACTGAGATATACCAATATACTCTTGCAGAGAATATAAAAAACTTAAAGTTATTCACAGTTTACTATTCCTATTCTTTGATCTATAAATCAAATGCATCTTTACTTTAAAACTGTAATTGACTTTTGCAAGTGTACAAAATTAAGCATATTTTAACTACCTTCAAGTTCCACTTATATTAATCGTAATGTACTGATGCTGCAAACCAATTAAGCAGTGGTGTTAAAACTAACAACTTTTGGTTTGGAAGCAACCGCTAAAGGTTAACACACCTGTACTGCAGTTTCAACTCAGATCCGACAGCACATTCTCATTTAATGTAATTTAAAATCAAATTGCATTTATTTGAACAACTTCATTAGCAAACTCTTCACCAAATTCATTACGACTCTACCAATGACTATCAAAATGTAGAGCACTAGTCGGCAAATGGCTGAATTTACCCAAAAGTTAACAGTCACATCCCACTGCTACAATCACGAATACATTCGCAGACACTCTAGCAGTCACCTTCAAAGACACTCACCTACAAATGCTTGAAATGTCCTTTCGAGTGCGGAAATATTTAAAGTGTCATACACGCTGTTCGGAAATTAAATGTGAGCGTTCCTTATCCTTACTGAATGGGAGAAATCCAACTTGGCTGTGGAAAAGTTAGGGAGAAATCCAACTTGGTTGTAAGGCCATATTACACCGAGCAACTGCATTAAAAACCAGTCGAAAGAATATCAAGAAGGCCACTTTAATTTCTTCAGATGCTTAAAAACAAACCTTTGCAGATAGCGATAATCGCTAGAAATGTTTAAGTTAATCACTAAAACTTCAAGTATGTATCAAAAATTAGCGTATATAAAATTATATATATATCTTTTATTTGTAATAATTTGAAATAATTGATCAAAGCAATGAAACCACAATATTACTGAGCATACTTCAAGTGCATACACAATTTTTGTTACCACGTATTCAGTGTGAACGGCCAGAGTTAAAGACACAGCCATAGTCAGAGCCAGAACCCCAGCTGGTCGCTAGTCAAGGTGCTGTAGCTTTATGGGATATGCTCTTTGTGGGCGTGTCAGAAAACCAAATGCCAAAATGACAATGTTATGGTAGTGTTGTGCTTTTTTTCATCTGCTGTCCCTCTGCGCCGCGCCGTTTTGTTTCTCCTGCAAGTTTTTGAGTGTTTGTTGTGAATATTTTTGGTGGTCGCTTTTAGAGGCGTTTGCGTTTTGGGTTTCAAGTGTTTTGTGGTTTGTTTGGAGAGTTTACGTTTGTTTTGGCCTCCTTTATGGCCCCCTTTGCGGTGCGAATACGTAACATTTTCGTATTTATTAAATTAAACTGTCGAGGTTAGTTCAGTGGTAGTATCTTCTTGCTCATTTTATTTCGTATGCGCTTTAAACTTGTTCATCTCTGATTTTAAATGTTTTGAAACGGATTTATACATTTTAGAAGTTCAAATTATAATTGCTGTAATGCAATTTAACTAATTTTTGTGAATAAATCCGGACACAAAATCCTTTAAATATGGGAATGTAGCCCAAAAAAGGATTTTATTAAAAAAGTCTTTTCATTTTTAAAATAATTTTGTTTTCTAACTACTAAAGAGCAATTTATTTTCTTAACTTAATAGTATTAAGTGATGCTGGCCAGAGCTGTGTTGTATTTTAACTAAGCTTAAACTTGACATTTTTACTTTATTTATTACAACCAAGTGGCAGACCTATACATCCTGCTCCTAATATAGCCTTTCCGTTTCCTCCGAGCTAAACCAACAAATAGTAGATACATGCCGTAAGCGTATATATAAGTGAGTAAGATTACATAATAAAAACCGCAAATAAATGTATCGCGCACTACACTCATGACACGAGCAACAACAATAGCAATAGCAAAAAGCAAGTGAACAAAATTGTGTCTTCGGCAACAGAAGCTATACCAGTACCCTGTTCTTACACCGCATAGGAATTGAGGCTCTCAAAAGTAAAACAAGAATGAAAACCAAATGCCAGCAGGATCTGAGCAAACAGCAGAAAGTGAGAAGAAGGCAATGTCTTTTGAGGAATTCGTGCATTGACCAATACATTCATGAGAAGTGCCCCCCGCAGGCGATTCGCTGACGGTTTTCACGGCGATGTTACCTGTTTCCCGTTGCCTCTCAACCGTTATCCGATGCCATTGGTTGTCTGTATTGAGGTCAAAGCACATAACTTAAGTAGCCGACAATAAAATGCATAACATGGCACACAGCCGAAATACCAAAAGGAAAAATAGCGAAGCGAAAACCTTTGCGAAAATGTAAAAGTATATGGCTCTATTTATTTGTACATTAGGCCAGGTCAAGAAGTCTTCTCGTTCTTCTGCATCAAAAAAACGCGCCTGACAGCCAGTCTATGTAAGTGTGTGTTTCTATGTTGTTGCTGTTTTATACCCTTTTCGATGTGCTGCTTGTGCTTGGCTTCTTGTACCTGGTTGAGCAGCTGCTAGCAAAAGGCCAAGTGTTGTGCTTGACATGTGCAAACCCATTGAGAGTGTGCTCTGAGTACGAGTTGTAGTTTTAGTATCCTGCTGGGGCTCATAAGTATTTCACGCTGTTTTGCCTGAGTTTCGCAGAAAGCAGAGGGAGCCAAATCAGACTTTTGCACCAAAAGAATATTAAATTTATTTATAAACTTTACTCTTGGTAACCTTACTTTAGGAATACTTCTTAAAGAACAACTCTTTTAGTACAAAGAACTATTACCAAACCTATAGCAGTGTAAAGTGAATAACAATCACTTAAAAAGTGCAAAAGCTAACAAAATTGTTAACAACACACATTACGCATACATGGCGTTGTTCTGTTTTTTCATCCACAGATACCAGGACATGTACAACAATCCGATTAAAGCCACTAATTTGGAGCACCGGGACGTTGTCCTGGACATACTCTCCGATGCCCGCGTTGTTGGACCTCTACTGCAAACAGGCTTATTCCATGCAGACGTCCATCGACGCAATTATATGTACGTTTTTGGCCATAATAGCGCATCCGGTCCATATGCAAATGTAAGTACGCAAATTCAATGTACTGAGCATTGTCTGTGCAAATGTATTGCATAGACCCATTATAACCGCATTGTAAGCACGTCAAATTGTGATTCCAATTATGCAGCGCGTTTAATTTAAATGCTGTGGTCAGGGAAACCACTAAGAATTTTCACGAATAACCAGCGTGAGTTGGCATTTAATGAGTTTTCATGTAGTGCCAGTACTGCCAAAGTTTTCGAAAAATCATCGCCCCGTCCCTTTTGAGGTCTATGACTAGTACTCGGGTTGTGGCTTCTGCCTTCTGGCTCCTGTCTTTTGTCTGCCGGGTCATTCCATCATTTGCCGCCGTTTCGGCTTTATAACAAAACAATTCACAAGTTTGCAGGCTGTACAGCCGCGACCCGTAACGATTGTAATAAAGACAATGAACTGACTTCAAGTCCACTAAAAACAGCAATAAACCTAACCAAAGCGAAAGCACAAAAACAAAAAACATGTTTTAAACTGTGGGGCTAAGTTACCAAGACAGTGGACCACTTCAGTTGACGGGTTCGCTCATTGGCCCGGGGTGGATGAATAGATGCCTTGTTTAAGTTGTCTGGTTATTTGTGTCTCTGCTTAAGGTCTCCATATCTATCAGAGTGTTCCTTTTGGCCAGCTATGGTTTCTGCTGATTGCCTTTGCGAGATAGCTTGAAGTCTTGCTGTCTATGTTATGATTAAATGTGTATATCGATTTGTAATTAGGGAACGAGACAGAGAGTCATAGCGGAGGGAAAGAGAAATCCAATTGATAGAATGAACAACTAAATTTTGATGGAACGAATCAAATTTTGTGAAATAAATGGAAATTGAATAAGCATTCAATTGAACAATTTCGGATTTGAACAGAATATGAACGGCAATTCAGATTAGTTGACAAGAAAATTAGAATTACATTGAGTAAACAAAATGGAACAAAATCAACGCTGTGTACTTTGTAAATTAATATAAAAGTTATACGTCAGACAAGAAATCCCACATTTTAATCAGCACAACTCATCAAACTGTTGGAACCAAATGAAAGCCCAAAAACAGAACCCAAAAAACACTTTTTTGAATCTGAAATAATAGATGGGCAAAATAAATACTTAACTTAACAAGCTAACAAAAGTTTTTATTTCGCATTATTAAGCGTATTTTTATACTCTCTGCATACATTGTGCAAATGAAGGCAACAGGCATGCCACGCCCCAATCGATGTTTTCGGCGAATATCTGAGTAACTATTGCACCTAGGATCACCAATTTTAGTATGGAGGTTCCTAGCGACAGCGTAAATGCATTGACATTTAAAATTTTGGACTGGCACTCCCCTTTTTCCCACAATTAAAGAAAATAATTCTCAATTTTCGTTCCGTTTTTAGGCATTTGTTCATATAATACAGTATTGTAAATTATAATTCGTGTGGAGACTAACTATATCAAACTATCCTAAAAGTGTAATAAAATCGCACTATAATCAAGAAAACTAGAAGCGTTACAATATTTATAACTGAATGCAATATCATGTATGAGTGCAAGCGAGACAGAAACATACAAGCACATGTTCGAATGTTTTCGCTGCCTGTGTGGCGGCCGAATACACACATACATACATTTATGCATCAAATATTGTCATTCATACGTGTATGTTAGCATACAGGCAAACAGATATATGTTTGATTATGATTAGATTGTTTTTGTTTCAACGTGTTTTAATGTAAGTACTATCTCTAGACCCGTTTTAATAATTACGGTCGGGAGTGCTAGAATGTACTTTTCTTTCTTGTTATTACTACCAACAAATCGGTGGCTGTGTAAAGTTGGCTATAAACCATTGCCAAGTCAACTAATCCAAGCACTTCTACTGAGTAAAATGGAACAAAACTTACAGAACTTTATTTAAGCAAGTGAGACACCAATTTGTGGGCACTGATGGCCGAACGAAAAGTTAAACCACTTTTCAATAGCCGACAAATTAAATAAAATTATACAATGCAGTAAATAAATTGTAACTTACACGAAAAGGGACAGACTTCAGCAAATATTTGTTAAATCTTCAAGGCATTTTACGGAATAATTTTGCAGAGTGACTAAATAATAGATGAGAGCAAGTCGCGAAGCTTAAACGACATTTATATTTATGTGTGTTAATATGAGGAAAAATGCGAGGACGATCAACGCAAAGCGCCGGAGCGCATTAGTTACAAATAAATTATGAAAAAAAATGAAATTCACTTAAATATTTCATGGCGAAGCAAAGCCAAAATTCTGCTTGGCTTCGGTAAACATGAAAAGGATCCAAGAGGGATAAGCAGGCTCAAGCTTGCCTACAAATTATCGCTGTACGTAGAGAGTCGACAGCTAAGGCCAATGTGCTTGGGGCCGTTGCTAGTTGTCAGACAAACAAAGAAACAAAAACAAACTGACATATATACAAATACATATATATAAATGTTTGTATGTGTATACAAGCTTTCTTACGAAAGTGTTTGGTTTATGGAGGACTTCTAACAATGCCGCAACATTTTTCTCTTTTTAGTCAGACATATTATTTATATTTATTTAGCCATTTTTGCGGCATTTGCTTTACGTTTCGCTAGATATGTGAACTCAAAAACTGGACTGAGCAAAGAATCCGAAAATTTGTGCATAAACTGCGCTTCTTTCTGCATCTTGTGACCAACTTGATTTTAATGCCATGCTTAAGCGCCCTCTCAAGCCACTCGTTGACTGCCAACAGACCCACACGCCCACTATCTAAATTTAACTGAAAATGGGACAGACTGACTGCCAGTCAAACGCCTGCCACCCTTTGCTTGAAAAGAAGACGAGCATCTCGGCGTATCTCGCGGGCATATTGTAAAACTTTTTGGCACACGACTTGCATGCTTGCAGTTGGGAAAGTGGGTCTGTTTTCTAACTAATCGAGGAAGATACTTATTGGAGTCCATAGTTGCTCCTTAGATGTGCACACGAGAGCAGTTCAACTCAGGGCAACTGTTAAAATGCGAATAAATAAGCTCCTAAACGCAAGAAAAGAACTACTCAAATTGGCAGTTTGAATCAATTACATTCATAAGCTGGACGGAAAATCAAACGAAATGGAAATTAAAGGTAAAAATTCAGTGGTATTTGGGTAGAACCTTTGGTTCACAGCTCAATGGTATTTGTAAGTGTTTGAAGCATAGATTAGCGTATATTTTATATCATAAAAATGTTTTTAAATAGCCCGTAATGATGGCATTGAACATAGAAACGCAATTGTGGAGGGAGTATGAGTATAAATCAATTTATTCAGATATATGACCGCCACGACCACCAAATCATATTTGGTATTTCAAATATGTCCTGTTATGTCCCAGTCCTTTTTGTGTCTGGCGAAAACTTTTCAGCACGCCATTCTTGATAAGAATAAAACATAAAATGTAAGAGGAAGGAAATGAAAAATTCATGGAAACAAAATAAATAAAGTAAAAATGAAACTATTTATTTTTTTTTGCATTGCGCACCCGCCCACGAGCATACAAACTTTTTGGCCGCATTCATAAAAGAAATGCGGGCCAAGACTTTGGGACATAACACAACTATCTACGTGGCTTCAAAAGCAATGCATACTTTTTGGAGCATCGAAAAATGTACTAGCTAGCTAGCTAGTCGCTCTTCACGAATCAGGCAAACATTTTTGGTTATTTTACATATTGATTAGACCATCAACTTCATTAGACTTATATGACTCTTAGTCAAGTTGTTGCTTACGTTAACGTGGCTATGAGGTGGAAATAGATATGTTGGAACAGAAAATTTACTAAGTTAAAGTGCGAGAAATAAACCTAGAAATAACAAAGGTTAAAGCAGACAAGCCATACATTCATAAAAGAATGTATTTATATTTACCTAATTTACAAATTTTGCAGTACTTTTGGTCGGGAAGTGCAAATGTTATTCCAGGATTTTCAATAAAGCTGTGCCAAAAACAAAATTTATTTGATATTTCACCTACGACATCCACGAAATACAATGCTCCGGTATTTTAATTCAGTCAATTAATTTTCAAATTAATACTTCATATAAACCCAAAAATACCATTACAGTTACTTTCTTATTTTATTTAATAAGTAGCTTAATCAGGACACCTAATATTTAAAGTTGAAATTATTTTAAGCACTTTCATGTGTATGATTCATAAATTGTAACACTTATCAATTGATTTTAAGTCATTTAATTTGGAAGAACATTTTCTTGCGTTGCTGAGTTTAATCGGAAGTGATACAAGCTTATCCTTGAGCATGATGGAAATTCTGATAGTAAAATTTTTTTTGTGTCATCAGATTGGTTTGTCCCAAATCTGATAGAACGTTATTGTTCCTTAAAACTCGTAAAATGACACAATAAATCGGCGTCCAAGCCAGTATACTGACTTAACCATATTTCCACGTAACATAAAAATTGTTGAATATCTCAATCCAAATCAAGACTGGCATTCATCATTCATAAACGCTTTAAAAGCTGGCGACAAGTATGAAAATAAGCGAAAATGCTGGGACATGGCAAAAGGACAACGGCCACAAAAGACGACAGCCATTTTTATAAGCGCCAAGTAAAATGGTTTGTGACTTTGTTACATTTTCATGGCAACAGTAAAAAGTTGGCTTTATTACCTTCCTACTTACTGCAATTTTTCGCCCTGTCTTTCACTTTCCCTGTTGGGGTTTTCACTGCTTGTCTGGCTCGCTGAACAAATCTTTATTCAGGAAAACTAAGAAGATTGATGCTGACTGGCCAAATGAAACTGAAAAGCTGTTCAATCTGATCTAATAATTGTAAGATTCTCACTAAGATACCAGTGAGTATAAAAGTAATTTAAATTTTCAATTCAAGAAAGTGTTGAAACCGTTTCTTAAATGGAATTTTCAGTTCCTCTTTTAAGTAGCTTAAATTATACTAGAAAATATTAAATAGTACATTTTATAGTCCGAAAGAGTATTGTGTATGTTCGTATAAAAGCTTTAAATATACGATTTTCATTTGCAGATACCACACAGCATTATGGGCGAAGAGCTGGCTTTCATTTTTGGTGCGCCGTTGGCGCCAGCCGGCCCATTTTCCAGTCACAACTATTCCGTGCAGGAAAAGCTGCTTTCCGAGGCGGTAATGGCATATTGGACGAATTTCGCAAAGACTGGGTGAGTACTGTCTGTGGCAAAGCAAAGTGAGTGCATTTTGCAAAAATTTGCTGTTGGAATTGTGCATTACTTCCCGAAATCGGTGGTCTGAGTGCGGATGAAGAAGTCTGGGAGCCATCAACACAAAGAGTAGCGCAGCTCTGTATGGAAATACAAATATGGACTGAGCACGTTTTGCAATCTGCAATGCTCGGACGGTGAAAGGAATAGAATTTTTATTGCCTATTTTATTATTATTTCGCTGCAAAAACAACTACAATATATAAGCATATGAGCAATCCAAATATTATAAGTTGAATTGCTACAGAGTTTCAGCAAAGCTGGAATCACTACTAAAATCAGACATCGTTAGCAGACATTTTAGCTTTCATTTTGATGTTCGAACATCCGCAGCCAATGGCCTATTAGCTGCATGACCATAATATTTAATAATGATATGCTGTTGAAAATAAAATTAAGGAAAAGGGTTATCTCTAGCTCGCCGAAGTATGAATTCCTTTACAGTCGTGCATATTTGGTTAGTTTGGTTTCAGTTATCAATTGGTTCATATGCTGAAATGATAGCCAATGCACATTGCGTGAATTTGGTTGATATTGTTTAATAGACACCGACAACATTCATACTAAGCATTTTAACCTATAAACTGAGTGCATATATAATACACATACATATGTATCAAGCTTCATTAAGATAGATTAAAAACGGAAAATACTGACGGACAGACAGACAGAAGGACTGATATAGTCATATCGGCTCGGCTGTTTATGCTAATCAAGAATATATCCACAGTATGAGGTCGGCTACAGTTCATTCAATGCATTACAAACCGGAAATGTTAGTATCCATTGAGAGACGTGGTCAAAGAAAATTATACTTATACTTGAGAAACTATGAGTATCAGAAAAACGGGTTTAATAACCACTGAAAATGTACTGTAAAATTACTAAAGTTTCATTTCATATTGCTACAATTTCTGCTGATCACTGTCAGCAATTTATTTGTTACTAGACCAATTTTCAATACGATTCATGAGGAATTTGTTAGTGCATACTTGTATATTAGTTCCAATTTTTTTTGCATTAAAAACAATCTGGGTTTTCGCATTATGAACGAATGCAAATTATGTAACATGCAGAAGTAGGCGTGGCAGACCCTCAAATGTATATGTATTCTTGATCAGCATCACAAGCCGAGTCGATTTAGCAATGTCCGCTTGTCTGTTCGAATGGACACCTTGATCTCACAGATGACAAGAGCTACTAGTTAGAATTTATTCAGTATCGACTCCATATTTAGTCAGTTAATACAAGAATCTTTTTTTTTTCGATGCCCCTCCCCATCCGCTCAGTAAAAGCCAAATTCTAGACATACCTCGGAAAAATATGTGTTCTATGCGAATATCTATTATGGCAGTTAGAAATACCAATTTTGGTACGCATGCTCCTAAAGACAGCATAAATGCACTATTTTCCAAAAGAAATAAAACTTATTTCTAAAAACCCGACGATTATCAAGAAAGAAAACTCGTAACAAAGTTTATATTTGAGTCATTGTCAATGTGTGCGTGCAAGCGAGACAGACGCTGGGTGTGCCGATCCACGCACTATACGATATTTTCCAATTTTTCGGGTATTTATTAATTACATTTAAAATAATTAAGATATATTAAAACGCCTTTTTATATCCTTGCAGAGAATATATTGTTTTTGCCACGAAGTTTGTAACGCATTGAAGGACCCTATTCCGACCTCATTAAGTAAATATATTCTTGATCAGCCATGTCCGTATGCATTTGGTATAAAATCTGTTGGGATTACAACCATTCCGAATAGAAGCAATGGTACAAGTAAATTAAACACAATTGTTTGTCTTTAGGAAACTACAGCTTATAGGCTTTCTTTATACATCGAAATAACCAGCGATGTCGTATTGTCGCGAGCAAACTTAAACGACTGACTTCTTGTCTTTATAGAGCTAATTCATCTGGCAACATTACAACATATGGTGAAATCAACACTGTGATGCCAGATTTTTACTTTGTAAATACATCGTTCTATTCAAACAAATTCCGATGTGCAAAACAAATTTCATCCATATCGGACCACTATATCAAATAGCTGCCATAGGAGCAATCGGTTGGAATGTTAAGGTTGAATATGTTGTATGTCTATTGAGCGATTTTAATCAAATTTACACAATACACGTTTTCTATAAATTTCAATGTGCTGACCAAATATCATCCAAACCGGACTACTATATCATATCATATAGAACTTGTGATTGAAACCAAATTACCGCAATATTCATGACTGCAAGCGTATTTAATCATCGGCGGCGGCAAAATTAAGTTTTATTTACTCAAACACAGTAAAAGAGACAACTCCATTAAGAAAAAGAGAGAAAAGTACAGTCGAGCACGCCCGACCGTAAAATACTCTCTGCATTTTTTCCCCGATTAAATTATTAAAATAGGGCTAGAGATATTACAATGTGTAGCAATCTAAAGATAAACAGACATACATCTGTTTGCCTGTATGCGAATACACATACGAATGACAATACATGATGCATATATGTATGTATGTGTGTACTCAACACGGCCAGCGACTGTGGGCAGCGCTGCCGCCACACGTGCAGCGAAAACATTCGAACATATGCTTATATGTTTCTGTCTCCCTTGCACTCATAAATTGATATTGCATTCAATTTTCAATATTGTAACGCTTCTAGTTTTCTTGTTTATCGTGCGTTTTCAATGCGCTTTTCAGAATAGTTTAATATAGTTAGTCTTCACACGAAATATAAATAAAAATACTGTACTATATTAACAAATGGATAAAAACGGAACGAAAGTTGACAACTCTTTTTATTAATTGTGCAAAAAAGGGGCGTGTTAATGCATTTACGCTGTAGCTAGGAACCTCCATACAAAAATTGGTGAGCCTAGGTGCCATAGTTACTGAGATACTTGCCGAAAACACCGATTTTTTCCGAGGTGTGTCTAGTTTTTTGCTCATTGTGGGCGAATGGGGCGTGGCATCGAAAAAAACAGATTCTTGTATTAACTGACTAAATATGGGATCGATTGAGACCAAGCTCGAGCTTGTAGCTCTTACCATCTCTGAAATCTGTTGGTTTTTACGGACGGACAGACAGACGGACATGGTTACATCGACTCGGCTTGTGATGCTGATCAAGAATATATATACTTTATGGGGTCTGCCACGCCGCCTTCTGCCTGTTACATACACTTGCACAAGCCCAATATACTCTTGCAGAGAGTATAAAAACAAAGATTTTTAAAAAATATTTTCTTAGAAACCCAAAGGCCCCTTGGAAAGGTACATTTCTGAACTCTCACGTCTTGGAATGGGATCGCTACGACTTGGATTGGCCAGAGTTTAACAAGCGAAGTCAGGCCTATCTCAACATAGGTTAGTATTTTGTTCTCTTTCAACAAATTTATACACACTAATGTGTTGTCTTTGCTTGTAATTGACAAGGAATACCGCCAACTGTCGGCTACAAATACCGAGGAATCTACATGAATTTCTGGAACAAAGAGTTACCCGACGAGCTAAATCAGATTGCAGCGATTCAGGAGCAGGGGGAGCAGGAGCTTCGGGCCACTTCGCCATTGACATCGACTTCGATGGCCGGAAACGAGGTGATTACAGGTCATATGAGCAAATACGGGGCGCGTGACAATGGTGCGGAGGATCCGGTGCGTACGCTCAAATTACTGCTCCAGGACCCGCTTTCAACGGGCCACGAACAAACAGATAGGGAGACAGCAGCGGAGAACATGTACAATGCTCCGCCCACATTTGGACACGTACACAGGCAGCAAGTCGGAGAGGGTGTAAGTGACACATTCGGAGAGGAAGCAACCCATCAGGGACAGCGCCTCAGCACCGACTATGGGGAAGATGGAGCCTCGGGCTCCCCAGCCTTGCCTTCCGAGCCCGTGGCTAAATCCGAGACAACGCTGCAGCTACTCATTGTGTTGATTGCCATCTTCATTGTGCTAAACGTTGCCATCTATGCGACTTTCATGTTGCGACAGCGCCGCAAGCGGGGCAAGTCGCTACAGCGCAAGTTGGGCGGCAACATCCTTAGCTACGATGGAGCCAATGATGACGAGCTAAAGCGTTGCAGTAAATCTCGGGACGGAGACGATAGTTACGTTCTGGACATAGTGCGCAAGTCCAACACTTATGAGGCGATCAAGACCGGTCAGAGGTCACCCATTAATGGCTACACCATCCAGCGACAGCTTAGCAGTTCAACCGTGGACACGCACACCAAAGTCTGCGACTGGATGTCGACTCAGAGTCATGGCCAAAAGTTGCCCAAGGCAGGCAGTTTTCACACCACACACGGACCGCTTCCTGCTGCCCAGTTGGACGGCCGTACCATAATCTGTCAAGATATCGAAGTGTCCGACGCCACCCTTCTCACTCCCCAGCACATGCATGACCCGCAGGAAAACCTGCATTATGAGATGCTTCTTCAGCGCCAACACTCCGCTGTGACCGAGCCCAGTGACGCGACTCTGCACCGACGTCATAGCCACGTCCCCTCCAATTCTCACTCACACTCGCACTCTGATCCTGTGGACATGATATTGGCTGCGGATGAGCAGGTTACCAGTTTTGTGCATGCCGACGACGTAGACATTAACGTTACCAGCCGCGACGAGGACTCGCTTAGCCTAAGCCTTCAGCCCTTGACCGCAGCTCAGCAGCTCGACCTGCTCAGGCAGCGCAACTTCCCCAAGGTCTTACCCACAGCACAGGACTTGCGCGGCAGCCACACCCACCAGTACAAACGAAATTCTCTACCGCCCCAGAACTTTGTGGCACCGCTGCCTCCGCCCCGAACCATCAGCAGCACGCTGGGTAGATGTAGGCGGGACAGCACAAACGTGACCACATCGCCGCTTATGCTGGCCCAGGACTACGGGGAGGAGGAGCCTGGAGAACCACAGATCACTCAAAACACGCTAATCGTGGGTCCCATTGTGCCAAAGTCACCTGCGACATCCCTAAAGCGTAACAAAAAGCCATGCCTGAAGCCAGAGACGACGCTCTCAGGTGGTGTGCCCTCGGCAGTTTCTACTCTGAGCGGTTCCTTCCAGTCGTTCGAGACTGTGCCTCCTACGCATGAGGCGACTCCGCCACAAGGAGAACGCACTGAGTGTGTCTATGCCATTGCGGCAAGCCAAAGCGTCAGCTCCATTCCGACTGCGCCGATCAGCTGGTCGGCGCCAAACGGAGACCTGTATGCGCAGCCAGCGAAGTCCGGGTCCAGGACTTCCCTGATACCACGACTCCTGCAGACCTCGCCTGGATCCCAGAATGGTCAGCGGGTATCAAATTCATCCGATGCATCTGTAACAACCTCAACTTCCACGAGTCGCATACCGCAACTGCAGCGACAGTTTTCCAATAAAGATATTTGTTCTCAAGCAGCTTTAAGCGCCAGCAACAAGTCTACAGTGAGTTCACGCATTGACTCGACAATTTCAAACGATTCCTCGGCATCATGGGACTCCTCCGGATCATCTTCTTCCTCGTCGACAGGCACTGTACGCACTGAATTGCAGCAATGTCAGCAGCTCGGGAAAAGTATCACTACAAATATATAGTCTGCAAAGAGACAGTTAGTCATTCAACTTTGTGGACATCAAACTGCTATGGTTGATGTACCCACTGTGTCCGCAATGCCCACTTCATCCACTCAATTCGCAAAGCGAATTAACCGTGAAATCCTTTGCGAAGTACTGTCGACTTGTTCGATCAGGAATGAAAACTCCTTACGGCCAGGCTCTCCGAATTTTAAAGCGTTTGTGTAAATTTCGTAATAGAATAGAATAATAAAGTCAAAGGACTTTGCGGTTTTTGGAAGTTTGTGCAACGCTAAGATAATTGCAAGTCTATGCTTAGAATAAAATTGAGATTTAAGAAAAAAAATGCAAACGGAAACATAAAGTCAAGTCAAAATTGAAAAACTTGGGTTTAAAAAATATAACAATGAAAAAATTTTTGAAAACCCGATTGATTATTTTAAAGCAATGAGTATAAAAGAATGAAATGAATAAAAAACCTTTTTTTTTTTTAATTTAAGAATTATATGTAAACAATTATCAAGCATGAAATTAAAAACAAACGAACAAATTGTAAATTTCAAATTGGAAAGTTTACTTTAAAATCTTTAAAAATGATAAAATATAGAAACAAATGGTTCCATAAAATAGTTTATTAATAATTAGAAAGTAGATTTTAATATAATACATGAAACATAAGGGCACAAAATGAAAAGATGGCAGAGATAATTTGTAAAGTGACTAGACGTATTATAATTAGATAAGCAATACATGTTTGCACGGCGAAGTGAATGCAGTGATTGCCGAAATCGCTAAAAGTATTATGAGAAAGAAAATAAAGATTACATTTTGCCATACGTTAATTTATATACAACTAACCTAAATATATAAGCATTAAAATATACATAATTATCCAATGTATTTATAAGTTTTGTTTGCTTATTTGAACCAATTGTTAGTAGTGGTGAAACTTTGTCTTAAACGTTTCCAAAGTTCTTACCTGAAAATAAGCATAACAATAGGGAAACTTGGCCAACTATTGTGTCAGCAATTTGGAAACGAACAGCTACTTATCTTGCGGTACTTGCCAAAGCCCAAAACCAATTCCTTGGCGATGTCATTTTAATTCGCAACTGGCAAAATTTACTCAGCGAAGGCAACTAAAACATGCCAGAAATAAAGCAAAATCTATGGAAACGTCAACATTTGTGAAACTGCAAATTTTTCAAATATTTGGCATTTTATATGTATTTGTTGCTGTCGTAGATGCCATTGTTGTTGCCGCAGGGAGTTATATCAAAGTTGTCACCACAAAATAGTTGCGATGTTTTCTTGACTCTGTCCTGAAGCATTTTGTGCCTGTCCGGGAAACTTTTGTAATGGCTTTTATGCCTTTGCTTTGTGAATTACTTCTCGATTTTCCAGCGAATTGAGTTATTGTGCACGCATTTACTATTCTCTCTCTGTTCTGCATTTTTGGAGAAGAGTTTTAGGCAAACATAATGCAGTTATCCACGGAACGGTTTTACTTCATCTGAATCAATATAAAAGGAACTTTCCCAACAAGTATGCAAGTTGTTTTTTTTTTTCACAAATCCTTGCCATAAAATAACCTAAAAAAAACAAGAAAGAAAAGTACAGTCGAGCACGCACGACCGTATAATACTCTCCGCATTTTTTTCCGATTAAATTATTAAAATTGGTTTAGAGATATTACAATGTGTAGTACTTGCATAAAAACACGTTGAAACAAAAACAATCTAAGCATACATCTGTTTGTCTGTATGCGAATACACATACGAAAGGCAATATTTAAAGCATATATGTAAGTATGTATGTTTGTATTCGGCGACTCAGGCAGCGAAAACATTCGAGCATGTGCTTGTATGTTTCTATCTCGCTTGCACACATGCATGACATTGCATTCAGTTATTAATTTACTAACGCTTCTAGTTTTCTTGTTTATAGTGTGATTTCAATGCACTTTTCAGGATAGTTTGACATAGTTAGTCTTCACACGAATTATAAATTACAATACTGTACTATATGAACAAATGCCTAAAAACGGACCGAAAGTTGGGAACTATTTGTATTAATTGTCGGAAAAGCGGGCGTAGCAGTCCACAATTTTTGATAACATTGCATTTATGCTGTCTCTACCAAAATTGGTGTTCCTAAGTGCCATACTTCCTAATTGTTACTGAGATATTCGCCTAAAACTTTAATTTTTTCCGAGGTGTGTCCAGGTTTTGCCTAATTGTAAGCGAATGGGGCATGGCATCGAAAAAAAAGATTCTTGTATTGACTTACTAAATATTTGATCGATTGAGATTAAGCTCGAACTTGTCTGCTTGCTCAAAGTGATCAAGAATACATGTACTTTATGGGGTCTGCTACACCTCCTTCTGCCTGTTACATACTTTGCACAAACCCAATATACTCTTGCAGAGAGTTTAAAAAATATCTATAAAAATCGACTGGACTTTATTCTTCCCTAAGGCAGATATTTTCGACTAATTGGGAGAACCCACCGACAATTCTAACATCATCTTGTGCATCAAAGGGAATCACATAAAATACAAAAATGGCTTTGAGGCATCTATCATATTGTGGTGACGACAGCACTTGACATTTATTGTATGTCAAAGAAAACTAAATGTGTGAATCTTCATTTTCCCCCCTGAATTCCAAACGTTCGTAATTGGTGTTGTCAATGCCTGTATCTAATTCCATTTGGAGTATTTTCTGGTGGTTGGTAGTGTTAATTGGTAACAATTGGAAAACGCTTGGAAGGATTCGTCAACCGATTTGAAAACAACTTTTTACCGTTTCTCTTGACATGCGGAATTTCCTTTTGTGTGTTTTTTATACTCTCTGCAAGAGTACGCTGGCTGTGCCGACCAATGGTATACATACATACAAATATATATGTGCATCAGAGAACTGCACGGGTGGTCCTTTTTAAACCCGTTACTCGTAGAGTTCAAGGGTGTATTGTAGTCGTTGGAATGTACATATGTAACAGGCAGAAGAAGGCGTGGCAGACCCCATAAAGTATATATATTCTTGATCAGCATCAATAGCCGAGTCGATATAGCCATGCTCGTCCGTCCGTCCGTATGCATGAACTAAAGGATCTCAGAGACTATAAGAGCTAAATAGGTGAAAGAGGTCCCAAAAGAACATTAAAAGTTTGTTTTTGTTTGACATGCCCACTTTAGGATGTTCTATCTTCATATAAAGGTAAATGGACAGGTAAATCAAGTATGAAAAGTCAGTCTAGCGCGCCTGACCGTATAATACTCTCTACATTTTTTTCCGATTATATAATAATATTTTTAATAAAAAACAAGTAAGAAAGGCTACAGTCGATCGAGCCGACAGTAAAAGACCCCGTACTCCCCAAGTAATGAGAATTTGTATTTAATGTAAATTAAAATTTTAAAAAGAAATTTAAAAAATTAAAATTTTTAAATAACTTTTTGAATTGAAATTTAAACAAGTAAGAAAGGCTACAGTCGATCGAGCCGACTGTAAAAGACCCCGTACTCCCATAGTAGTGCACATTTGCATTTTATTTAAATTAAAATTTTCAAATGAAATTTAAAAAATTAAAATTAAATATTTACATTTTGAATTAAAATTAAAAAATAAATAAATTAACAACTGTCATCGTCAGCACTCGAACCCGCGGTCCATGCGAAGGTTCCACATTGCGCCGCAACTCTATCAGTTGCACCACACTCCTCTTCTATCATTCTTCCGATTATTTGCATATATGTATGTGCACACATACATATGTGTGTATGTATAGCAGTGGTCGGCGCGGCCAGCGGCTCCGGGCAGCGCTGCCGCCAGCAGGTAGAGAAAACGTTCGAACATATGTTTGTATGTTTCTGTGTTTGTTTGTATGTGTTGCGCGCATGCAGTGATTTTGCTTTAAAATAACTTCGACTTTGAACCGTAATTTCTCTGTTGTTTGACATAGGATTTTGATGCCACTTTCAGGAAAGTTAGAAATAGTAATTCTCTAAGCGTATGTTAAATTACAACACTGTACTATTTGATTTAATGCCTGAAACAAGGCATTGAAGCTGGAGAGTCTTTTATTTCTGATGAGCAAAGGGGGCGTGGCAGCTCAAAATTTTGAATGGCGTTATATTAAGGCTGTCTCTAGGAACCTGTATACCAAAATTGGTGCTCCTAAGTGCTATAGTTACTGAGATATTCGCCTAAAACAAAAATTTTCTCGAGGTTTGTCTGGTTTTTTGCTCATTGCGGGGGCGGTAGGGGGCGTGGCAACAATTTGAAATAAACTTGATCTGCTTGACATAATAACGGACTTTCATTGTGAATTTCATGGTTCTAGCTTTTGTAGTTTAAAAGATCCAGGTGTTCATACGGACAGACGGACAGACGGACAGACGGACAGACGGACATGGCTATATCGACTCGGCTGTTGATGCTGATCAAGAATATATATACTTTATGGGGTCGGCCACGCCTCCTTCTGCCTGTTACGCACATCTCGCTTCTGACAAACTTAATAGACCCCCTTTACTCTTTTTTAAAGAGTACGGGGTCTAAAAAATAGAATAAACTGCTGTCATTGTCGGCACTCGAACCCGCGACATCAGACAAAGGTTCCAGAACGTGGCGCAACACTACCAGTTGCACCACGCCCCTCTTTTAAGATCATTCCGATATTTTGCATTTACATATTATAAATTTTTGTTTTGTAAGAAAAATAAATGAAACGGCTGTATTGTCGTCTGTGCCGAGATTCGAACCCCAGTCCTTAGGTTAACATTTAAGTACGAAAAATAACTGCAGGCATCTCTCCTACTTGGACCACGCTTCGTTCAATAATTAGGTCGTTTAATACTGTAGGTAAACAAAGAGTTTTCTCTTCTCTTTCTACCACGTGTACATAAATTACAATTATTGAACATAGTTTTTGGTGAGGGGACAGTAGTTTTTATAATTTGCGGGATCGGTAAGGGGCGTGGCAACAATATGAAATAAACTTGATCTGATCGAGAATATAAATAACTTTCATTCCAAATTTGGTGTCTCTAGCTGTTGTAGCTTAAAAGATCCAGGTGTTCATATGGACGGACAGACGGACATTGCTACATCGACTCGGCTGTTGATGCTGATCAAGAATATATATACTTTATGGGGTCCGCCACGGCTCCTTCTGCCTGTTGCGCACATTTCGCTTCTGACAAACCTAATAGACCCCTCTACTCTTTTTTAAGGAGTACGCGGTCTAATAATAACAAAACAATAAATTATAATCGAATATGCCCGAGTACTAGTAAAAAACGCCGCTCGAGTTCGTTCCCGATTTAAATAGTAATAAATAAACTAAATTGTTATCCAAGGAACACCACGTTGAGGTCATTGCAATGCAATTTGCTCTTTTCAAGAGATCCTCAAGTCAACTTAAAATGTGTAATTTTTATACTTTCTGCAAGAGTATATTGGGTTTGTGAAAATGAATGTAACAGGCAGAAGGAGGCGTGGCAGACCCCATAAAGTATATATATTCTTGATCAGCATCACAAGCAGAGTCGATATAGCCATGTCCGTCTGTCCGTCCGTATGAACAAACAGATTTCAGAGATGGTAAGAGCTACAAGTTCGAGCTTGGTCTCAATCGATCACATATTTAGTCAGTCAATACAAGAATCTTTTTTTTTTTCGATGCCACGCCCCATTCGCCCACAATGAGCAAAAAACCAGAGACACCTACGAAAAAATCGGTGTTTTCGGCGAATATCTCAGTAACTATGGCACCTAGGATCACCAATTTTGGTATGGAGGTTCCTAGAGACTGAGTAAATGTCATGCAATCAAAAATTTTGGGCTGCGACGCCCCCTTTTCCCATAGGAACTAATTCAATACATTTTTATGGCATTTCTTCTTATCGTAGAGTATTCTAATTTATAATTCGTGTCGAGACTAACTGTATCAAACTATCCTGAAAGGTGCATTAAAATCGGACTATAAACAAGGAAACTAGAAGCGTTACAATATTGATAACTGAATGCAATATTGTGTATGAGTGCAAGCGAGATAGTAACATACAAGCACTTGAGCGGCAGCGCTCAATGTATGTTTTCGCTGCCTGCGTGGCGGCAGCGCTGCTCACAGTCGCTGGCCGCGCCGAATACACACATACATATATGCATCATATATATCATACATCTTTCGACACAATCAATGTGTGTGTCGTCACGTGTTGTGGGCATTTTCAAATCTAAAAGTGATCTAAATCCCTTCCTAAGCAAACTTTCATAAATTTCCCTAGCCTGAGTAAGAGAGCGTAAACATAAATTAAAATCTCCTAATATTACTACTTCCCTACCTAAAATATCGCTATGTTCTACAAATAAATCCTCAAGCTCACTTTTAAATTTAGGTAACGAGTAATGGGGGCTCTTATAAATTACAACTCCTATAGACTTATACTTTAAAACTGAGTATATTGCGACCTGTGGAACAAAGACTAACATTCTCAAAAAGTTCGTTCCTGACGAAGACAAGAATGCCTCTTTGTGAACGAGTCATACCCTCACCTAAACAATCTTAAGTACAGAAATTCTAAAGCCTAGGACTTCATAAGTCTCATTTGGGAAGGTCGAACCTTCAACAAAACAAAGCATTGATTCCTGATGCATAAGCTTAACTAACTGGACACTTTTAATATGACAGTGCAGACTTTGGACATTGTGGAAAATTATTTCGAAATTAGAACTATTAACTAAATAGTCGAAATGTGTACTAAGTAACTTAATGGAGCGTAATTTTTCTAATTCTTCCTAAACTACAGTTCGGTTGAAGTTGCCTACTAGAAACAGTCCAGCTGCACTTGTCGCTCTACTGCAACCTGCATATAAAGCTGCTCCATCTAAGCTATCGGAAACGTAAACCACCACCACCTTATTAAAGTTTGCTCCCTGACTCTTGTGGATGGTAATACCTTCTGCAAGCACAATCGCAAACTGCTTGCGATCTATCGTAACATTTTAATTTTTCCTAAACTGAAGACTTCGTACAGTTTTCATTACTGGGCTCAATAATGTATTGGGTAGATTTCTATACTTTAAACGTAATTCTTTTCCTACTCTTTCCTCTAGGAAATCTACCCATAGAATGACTGGATGACTGCTCAATGGATGAAGCTCAATGTCAATGTCTGTCCTATGAGCGGAAGCCACATTATTAAGGGCTAAAGCAAATGGTTGGTCATCTAATTCAAATCTAATTAAATTATTTTCCCACAGTGTGCCATGTAGTTCACTGTAGTCTTTCCTAGAGGATTGCTGAAAAATCCACCTGTCGCCCACAGGCCACTGTTGTCTGAGATCGCCAAACACGATAACAGGTATCCCTTTAAAAAATTTGCTGTAGCCTCATGTTTATAAAGCCAAACATTTTGGCTCCTACCCTACTAAGAACATCTTCGAACTCACTATCATTTAAACATTGAATCTCCTGCAGATTGCCTCAACAAATTCCTTATTCAAATTGAAAACCTCTTCGCAATTTTTCCTAACTAGGATGTACACATCTATGGCGTACATATACTGACCAAGTTTAATTCAAATCGGACTACTATATCGTACAGCTCCTATAGGAACAATCGGTCGAACATTGAGTATCGGGTAGTCGCGGGGCGACTATAGCATTCTTTCTTGTTTATGTAATTGATAACATAACTGCAGCACGCATATGGATCTAATATAAACTGGGTATCTATATTGGCTCTCTTCATTGACAAAATATGCGTGCTGTACGCATTCACCATAATGGCGTCGAAGCTTCTCTTTAAAATTATTTTTGGTCTATTTAAGCTAGATCTAATTGCTAGAATACATATAATCCTCATAACTAAGACCAATTTAAGGTTGCGAGAGAAAATGATTAAAATCATTAAGTGATTCCCTAACTTCACTATCTATGGGAGAACTCAAGAAATTGTTAATTTTCTCGAAATTCTGTTGATGAATTGAATTATTCGGACTGTTTTCAGGAAGAGGAAAAGGAATTTCTGTACTAGGCATAAAAGGATATGGTATACCAAAACGACAGATTTGCCTGTTGCTCATGCCACGCTGGCATAACAGAGTACACTTATGCGTTTGGTATAAAATGAAAGGTATCAATTTATCGTTTGTTGGATTGTTTTCCGTCGTAATGAATTGATCAACAAACTGAAGCACGGGCGGACAGGAAGACGAATTACTAGCATCAAACAAAGGGTCATTCTTCAACCAAAACATATTCATGCATGTTGAAACTCTACTCGCCAATAAAATTTATACACAGAATGTTGGCCGAAAATGCCTCCATCCTTCTTCATTATCAAAATACCTAGCACAAGTAACTGGATCTGACCTATCGGTTAGAACGTCAACTACTTCACTTTACCTACTTTTTGCAGCAGAGAGCGTAATAAAGAAAGAAGGTATGCCGAATTGTCTAATCATGGCTGTTACCTTCTTCATCTCTCCTTCCCAATGCGCAGGAGACGAACGAATGCCTTTTAATACCTTAAATCCCTCATCAAACTGAATTAAATTATCTATTGCTTCCTCATTAAGGGCTGTTCAAGAAAATGGAATGATTATTCCGTATATGTTTGAGGTGCATTTTTTGAGATTGTAAAAAAGTTTATCTACCCTGCAAGCACTTCTATCTAAATTCCTAGGCTCTGATCTAATAATTTAAATTCTCTATTGGAATATTCTCCATTAGGGTTTCACCTCCAGGATTAAGCTCTTGCTCTTCTACATGTGCGTTTGCAGCTCTACCACCCATTTCCCTCACTAAATCTATATCTTCTGTTGATGCAATAAATGGAACGACTTCAGACGTATGTGAAGCTAACCATTCCTCACTAATGCTTATTTCATGCTTTCTATAAAGCTCAGTACCTACTAAACACCTAATTGCATCAACAACACGAGATAGAGATATAGTTTCCACCATAATGCTGTGACGGTATTCTAACCTGCGTTTGAAGTGGAGCTGAACAACCTCTGCGTCACTAAAAGCCCTTGGAAAGGAAGTTACGACATTCGCAACTGGAATAGGAACATTTACTGCAGCTCCTTTTATACTATTTTGTCGATCATAATCTAACGATTTAATGATCATAAACGGTAGCCTTGGAGAAACTAATCATTCTTCTAAGCTCTGTAAATTTTTTAGACATTCTGGAAGCTCTGGGATATCTAAGCCACTGGGCGGCATTGCACTCATACCTGCTGCTCTGTTCTGAGAAATACTCCTATACTGACTAACTCTTTGGCTGAGGCCTCTAGCTAAATCTACTGCATTCTGACGTTCTCTTGTCCTAGCACTGCTTCTTTGAGCTGTATTACGAGCTCTTTCAACTAACCTAGCCTGTGACCTAGCTATTTTATCTACCTCTTTCTAAAAGTTGCCTTCTACGCGGCATTTTAAAATTATAAAATATTTAAAAAACAAGAAAAAACGGTTATCTTCGGCTCGCCGAAGATTGTATACCCTTACAGTCATGCACATTGCGTTCATTTGGTATCAATGGTAAGCATTTTTAATCGATTGTTCCGATGACAGCTATATGATATAGTGGTCCGATCTAGATGAAATTTGGTTTGCACATAGGATATTATGCCAAATGCGTATGGAGCGAATTTGGTTCAAATCGTACAAGAGACACAGATAATTTTCATACTAAGCATTTTCAACCGATTGTTCCTATGGCAGCTATATGATATAGTTGTACGATCCGGATAAAATTTGGTCGGCAGATGGATAATGATAACAAATGCGTATTGCGTGAATTTGGTTCAAATCGTACAAGAGACACAGAAAATTTTCATACCAAGCATTTTCACCAGTTTTAACCGATTGTTCCTATGGCAGCTATATGATATAGTGGTCCGATCTGGATGAAATTTGGTTTGCACACGGGATTTTATGCCAAATGCATATGGAGCGAATTTGGTTAACATAGCTCAAAAAAAAATTTTTTTTTCATCCGATTGTTCCTATGGGAGCTATATCATATAGTGATCCGATCTGGCCGATTTTAACAAATGTTCTGCGTGCAAAGGGAATACACATCTGTGCCAAGTTTCATCAAGATAGCTTTAAAACTGAGAGACTAGTTCGCATAGAAACAGACGGACAGACGGACATGGCTATATCGACTCGGCTGTTGCTGCTGATCAAGAATATATGTATATACTTTATGGGGTCGGAAACGTCTCCTTCAATGCGTTACAAACTTCGTGACAAAAACAATATACCCTCTGCAAGGGTATAAATATAATATATAATATTTGTATATAAATTATATAAATTTAATTAAATTATATTGTTAATTAAGTTAAATAAACATAAATTATTTAATATTTATGAAATAAATGTAACAATTATTTAATAATTATATAATTTTATTAAATTTCAAATTGGACAATACTTAAGACTTACTATAATAAACAGAACGCGACGATTAACACGCGTTTACCGAAAACCGAACGCGATTCTTTAATACAGCAAACGCGCACAGAAAATCGCACGCGGTTTCTGCGTAAACTATCTACGTCACAAACTACGCGCCCAGCAAAATAACAATCGAATGTTCGCGATGTCTAACACACAGATCGTAAATCGATTGAGAAACACACTCACGAACTAACGCACTTATTGCAAATTTATTTATTGTACTTATATATTAATATTAACTGTATTAATATAAGCTTTTAATTGTAATGAAAATTATGTTTTGTTACGGGTTAATTAAAATCTCGTTTTGTTTACTTTTTTATCGAAATCGACGACAAAAATGTTCATAACGAATTAAACATAACGAACGCCAAAATTACGCAGATGGGAGAGGATTTCTCTCTCACAGACATTAGACAGACATATTGTGCGTCTAGGAGTGAGAGAGATGTTCTAGCCCACGGTAACGGTAAAAGTCGTTAAAGCTAGCTGAATTTGAGAACTAATTAATAAAACTGCTAAAATATATGAAAAAATTTGTCAAAAAAGGCTTAGCCACAAAACATTTAGTTTAAAACCAATAAATGGTTTTTAAGAGAAAAACAAAAAAATACGACTATTACCGCTACTAAAACTATTTGTCTCTCTCAATCCTGCTTGCGTGTGCATGTGTGAGAGGCAATGCATAGAAACGAAGCAATAGATCAAAAATAATAACAACAAAACCAGAGAGAGCGAAATGAGAATATTTCTCTTTTAATTGTTTTTGTCTTCTTCGCCAATGTTATTGTTTTGATCTGGATGATAATCAGCTGATTAATATGATTTCTTGGTCTCTTCATATAAGAAGTAGCCCAGACAAGGAGGCAAAAATAAAATAATTCGTTATGTTTATTTTTGAACTTTACTTAATGTTTTAGCATGTAAGAGCATTAGATGATGTAAAGGGCGAAGGTCATAAAGACAATTACTTGACATGGATATACGTACATGAACGTACATAATATTGTAAAACAAGAAAGAATGCTATAGTCAACCGATTGTTCCTATTGAAGCTATACGATATAGTAGTCCGATTTGGATTAAACTTAGTCAGTATATGTACACCATAGATGTGTATATTATATAGATTTTTGTTTTGACTGACTAAATATCGAGTCGATAGAGATCAAGTTCGAACTTGTAGCTCTGAAATCTGTGTGTATATACGGACAGACAGACGGACATGGCTATATCGACTCGGCTTGTGATGCTGATCAAGAACATATATACTTTATGGAGTCTGCCACGCCTCCTTCTGACTGTTACATACTTTGCACAAATCCAATATACTCATGCGGAGAGTATAACTAGAAAGTAGTAATAGTATATAGAGAAATTTTTTGTCTAGGAAGTACATGTACTGACCAAGTTTGATCCAAATCTGACAACAATATCGTATAGCTCCCATACATAATACAATAATATAAGGTAGTCTCGTCGGCAGCAGAACTGTTTTAGCTATGCTTGCAATAAGTGCGAGTGAAAGGCACTTTTTATAGTGAGTGCGAATGAAACGGCTGTACAGTGTGTTGATTAACCCTCCGCTGGCCCTAGGGGTTTAAAATGGCCAAAAATACAAATAAACAAATAGATGAAGTATTTTTTCAAAGTTTAATTTTTAATAATTTTGCATTTCCTACTAAGTGTTGTTTTTGTTGATGTATACTTATTTTTTTGTTTAAATTCTTAATTCTCATGTAGATTTGTATCTTAAAATAAAAAGCCTTAACTAATTCTTTATTTTTTTGGACACGCAAGGGTTAAAAAATTTGAATAAATTCATCCGCAGACCAACTATCCAACTAACCAGCTATCAACAAATTCAGTAAGTTACCAAGTTATCTTAATAAAACTGACACATCATACTGACCAAGTTTTATTTAATCGGCTATACTATACCGTATAGGTATAGTACAATCGGTCAAACAATCGGCCATAGGAACAATCGGTCAAAAAATTCTCTGAAGATGAATTTGTATGAACATTTTCTGTATTTGCCAAACTATCTTATTAATCTTATTCGTTGCACTAATATTATTTTCATACCCAATTATTTGAAATTCGTGTTCCACTGCAAGACGGACATTGCTATATCGACTCGGCTGTTGATGCTGAACAAGAATATATATACTTTATGGGGTCTGTCACGCTTCCTTCTGCTTGTTACGCACACCTCGCTTCTGACAAACTTAATAGACCCCTCTACTCTTTTTTAAAGAGTACGAAGTCTAAAAATCAAAGATGTACCTGTACAAATTTTCATGTTAGAAAAGAGCAAAACATATCGACTTTAAATATCATCATGCTAAAGCGCCAGTGGAAATTAACTCCTGTTGTCCTTTTAAGTACGGTGTCTAAAAGTTAAATAAATTTAGTTGAATAAATTTGATTTCATAGTAAATTTTCGTCAAACGCTGACAAAAGTTCTTTAACTGAATGTAAATAAATATATTCTTCTTCAAATTTTTTAAACAACTGTATTTTATAAAAGTTTTCATTGAATAACTGATGCCACATTTTCAGATTATAAATTTATTAACATAAAACACATAAATTCAACTGTTTCTTGCAAAGCCGAACAAATTTAGGTTTTAAATTTTTTATCGCATGGAAGTTCATGTTAAATAAATGAACTATAATTAAAAGCGTCCGACACAGCTACACAAATATAATTGCCCATAAAAAATAAATATTGAATGAAAATTTGGAAGCTCGCTTTCATAAATAAGGCAGCTTAAATACGTCATAACTAATTAATGCACTTTATAATTAGACCCCGTACTCTTTAAAAAAGAGTAAAGGGGGTCTATTAAGTTTGCCAGAAGCGAGATGTGCGTAACAGGCAGAAGGAGGCGTGGCCGACCCCATAAAGTATATATATTCTTGATCAGCATCAACAGCCGAGTCGATATAGCAATGTCCGTCTGTCCGTCCGTATGAACACCTGGATCTTTTATACTACAAGAGCTAGAGACACCAAATTTGGAATGTAGGTCCGTTATTTTCTCGAGCAGATCAAGTTTATTTCAAATTGTTGCCACGCCCCTTACCGCCCCCGCAATGAGCAAAAAACCAGACACACCTCGAAAAAATTTGTGTTTTAGGCGAATATCTCAGTAACTATAGCACTTAGGAGCACAAATTTTGGTTCTTAGAGATTTCTTAGAGACAGCCTTAGTATAATGTCATTCAAAATTTTGAGCTGCCACGCCCCCTTTTCTCATAAAAACTAAAAAACTCTCCAACTTCAATGCCTTTTTTTAAGGCATTAAATCAAATAGTACAGTGTTGTAATTTAACATACGCTTAGAGACTTACTATTTCTAACTTTCCTGAAAGTGGCATCAAAATCCTATGTCAAACAAGAAAGAATGCTATAGTCGCCCCGCGACTTTAGGATACCCGTTACTCAATGTTCGACCGATTGTTCCAATGGGAGCTATACGATATAGTAGTCCGATTTGAATGAAACTTGGCCAGTACACTTATGTTATTGATAAATTTATTCCGTGTCAGTTTCATTAAGATAGCTTGGTAAATACAGAAAATTTTCATACAAATTCATACGAAATTCAAATTTTTGACCGATCGACCCTATGGGAGCTATACGATATAGTTGTCCGATTTGTATGAAACTTGGTCTGTACATGTAATTTATAGACATGTAGTCTCCGTGTAAATTTGGATCAGATAGCGTTACTAACAAAGTTTTCTATACTAAAACATTCAAGTTTTTTCTGTACATTTTCCTTTATATGAAGATAGAACGCCCTAAAGTGGGCGTGTCAAAAAACGAAAACAAACTCGTACTGCTTGGGTATTGTACCTTTCATTTGCGACCCCTTTCACCTTTCTAGCTCTTATAGTCTCTGAGATCCTTTTGTTCATACAGACGGACGGACGGACAGACGGACAGACGGACGGACGGACAGACGGACGGACGGACAGACGGACATGGCTATATCGACTCGGCTATTGATGCTGATCAAGAATATATATACTTTATGGGGTCTGCCACGCCTCCTTCTGCCTGTTACATACATTCCAACGATTACAATATACCCTTGTACTCTACGAGTAACGGGTATAACAAGAGAGAAATTTCGGTTCAAAGTGCGTGTTATTTTACTGCAAAATCACTGCATACGCGCAACACATACAAACAAACACAGAAACATACATACATATGTTCGATCGTTTTCTCTACCTGCTTTGGCGGCAGCGCTGCCCGGAGCCGCTGGCCGCGCCGAACAATGCTATGCATACACACATATGTATGAGCACAGAAACATATTTGCAAATAATCGGAAGAATGATAGAAGAGGGTCGTGGTGCAACTGGTAGAGTTGCGGCGCAATATGGAACATTCGTATGGATCGCGGGTTCGAATGCTGACAATGACGATTGTTTATTTATTTACTTTTTAATTTTAATTCAAAATGTAAATATTTCATTTTAATTTTTTTAATTTCATTTTAAAATTTTAACTTTAATAAAATGGGCACTACTATGGGAGTACGGGGTCTTTTACAGTCGGCTCGATCGACTGTAGCCTTTCTTACTTGTTTACTCTAAATTTTGAGTACGAGTAAGACCGCCACCGCATTTTCTTTGGGTAGTACTCGAGTACAAAAAACCACCACCCGTGCAGTTCTCTGATACACACCTATACATATCCAATCAAATAACAAAACCATCAAACGCAAATATGAGAAAGGAAAAAAGCAAAAACAAGAATGAATGCTATAGTCGCCCCGCGACTTTGAGATACCCGTTACTCAATGTTCGACCGATTGTTAATATAGGAGCTATACAATATAATAGTCCGATTTGGATGAAACAAACTCAGTATATTTATGTTATTTATAAATTTTTTCTGTGTCAGTTTCATTAAGATAGCTTGGTAATTACAGGAAAATTTTATACAAATTCATACTAAAAGCAATTTTTGTCCAATTGTTCTTATGGAAGCTAAACGATTTGAATTAAACTTGGTCAGAATATGTACGCCATAGATGTGTACATCCTTTGTGAATTTGG
Organism: Drosophila acutilabella; assembly: GCA_035046005.1. Taxonomy (NCBI): domain Eukaryota; kingdom Metazoa; phylum Arthropoda; class Insecta; order Diptera; family Drosophilidae; genus Drosophila; species Drosophila acutilabella. Next base: position 576,532 of record JAWNOK010000026.1, on the reverse strand, counting down.
TTCGGATAACGTAACGAACAAAAAGATTTCTATACTAAAACATGATATTTTTACCTGCTTTTACATTTATATGAACATAGAACGCCCCAAAGTGGGCATGTCAAAAACATAAACAAACTTGTACTGCTTGGGCATTTTATCTTTCATTTTTGCGGGTCTTTCTAGCTCTTTTAGTTGCTGAGATCCTTTTGTTCAAACAGACGGACAGACGGACATGGCGATATCGACTGCGCTATTGATGCTGATCAAGAATATATATACTTTATGGGGTCTGCCACGCCTCCTTCTGCCTGTTACATACATTCCAACCACTACTCTATGAGTACTCTACGAGTAACGGGAATAAAAAGCGAATATGTTAATTATGTTTTAATTTTATGCTCATTGTTTGTTTTCTTCGCATTATTAATGATGAACCGTACATTGTTTGACTTTTTAATGAAAATTTTAATAATTTAATAGCAAACTTACACAATTCAACAAAGGACAAATGTAACTTTAAATTAGCACGTGTAAATAATACAAAGCCCACAATAATTCTAAACGGTATTTAAACAATAAAGGATTGAAAATTAAAGTCAGTCAAATCATGTTCTGTTTTAAAGCTTTGATTCCACGACGCCATTGCATTTTAAAAATAAAAGATAATAAGCAGTTGATTACTATGTATTATTATTGTTTTGTCGCTTTGCGTTTTGATTTAGTTCACTTTAGCGTTTTTAGACTCCGGATCGGTCTTGCTCAACTGTACTTTTTATTCCCGTTACTTGTAGAGTATCAAGGTAAAAAGGAATATCAGACACCATAAAGTATTTACATAAATTTTTGATTAGCTTCAATAGCCAAGTCCACATAGGAAATTCGGAACGAAAAACGCTCCCGACAGCCGCACTGTCGAATGCAAATTAGTCCTACAGGGAAGCTTAAGTATAAGAGTTGTTTACTCTACTGGCAATTCTATAGTTTCACTAATTTTAACTTATACTGACAATTATTTATTTTAATTATGCTAACTTAATGCTTATGATCCAACAAGATATTGGGAACTATAGAGAGCTAGAGAAATGAAGAGGTCGCAACTGAAAGATAAAGTACCCATACAATAAAAGTTTTTTTTTTGTTTTTGACACGCCCACTTTAGGGAGTTCTTTCGTTATATAAAATTAAATGTAAATAGCCAATGAATACACACTTTTAAATCACTTTACCGATGTTACATACCGATACTTTTATGGTTTTGTTTAATACTGTCTTAGAGCGACAGTATACATATGTACTTTCCTATGAATTTCAAAAGAGGTAGCCGAGTCGATATAGCCATGTCAGAGATGGTAAAAGCTACAAGTTCGAGCTTGGTCTCAATCGATCACATATTTAGTCAGACAATACAAGACATTTTTTTATTTTTTTCGATGCCACGCCCCATTTTGCCACAATGAGCAAAAAACCTGACACACCTTGGAAAAAATCGGTGTTTTCGGCGAATATCTCAGTAACTATGGCATCTATTTCGGTATGAAGGTTCTTAGCGACAGAGTTAATACATTGACATTTAAAGTTTTGGACTGCCTCTCCCCTTTTTCCCACAATTAATAAAAATTTCGATTCGTTTTTAGGTATATGTTCATATAGTACAGTATTGTAATTTATAATTCGTGAGGACACTAACTATATCAAACTATCCTGAAAGGTGCATTGAAATCGCACTATAAACAAGAAAACTAGAAGCATACAATATTGATAACTGAATGCAATATCATGTATGAGTGCAAGCGAGACAGAAACATACATACAAAGACATGTTTGAATGTTTTCGGTGCCTGTGTGGCGGCAGCGCTGACCGTAGTCGCTAGCATCGCCGAATACTCACACACATACATATATGCATCATATAGTGTCATTTGTATGTGTATTCGCATGCAGACAATTAGATATATGTTTGATTATGCTTAGATTAATTCGTTTTATGGCAGTGTTGTTGACTCGATACATACATTCTCAAATATCGATAACTTTATTTTAATATGTTCGTTCATTTTGATTAGTTCAATTATATCAGTTTTAGTTCATAGGAACACAAGCGACACATATATGAACAAGAAGAGTGGAGAATAATCTGCATTATTATTATTTGTAAGTCAGAGTACAATAAAGTGAAGATATATTATCATAAACTTACAGTTTCAACGTGTTTTAATGGAAGTACTATACATGGTAATATTTCTCGACCGATTTTAATAATTTAATCGGGAAAAAAATGAAGAGAGTATTTTACGGTCGCGCGTGCTTGACTGTACTTTTCTTTCTTGTTATTATTACTACATATGATGATGAACCTCAGTCAACAAAACAGTGAATTAAAACAATGAAATCAGAACTTGATCATTCCGTGGCAAGCTCCAAACGCATACTCTATTTTACAACTTCTGGTAGCAAGCTGTGTACTTAAGAAACTGGAAAACTTATCGAACTACTATCGTAAGGACGTCCTGAATATGCGAATGAAATGAGCGATCAAAACTTGCGTCCGCTGCGTGTTGTTCTATTGGGTTAATTTACGTTAATTATGCTTTTTTGTTTAACACACGTACTCTAAAAATGAGTAGAGGGGTCTATTAAGTTTGTCAGAAGCGAAATGTGCGTAACAGGTAGAAGGAAGTTTTTGTGACCCCATAAAGTACATATATTGGTGATCAGCATCAACAGCAAGACGATACAGCCATGTTCGCCTCTCTGTCTGTTTGTCTGTGCATCCGTATGAACACCCAGATCTCACAAACTATAATAGAGAGAGCCACAAAATTTGAAATAAAAGTCGCCTCCTTCGCTAGCAGATGAAGTTCATTTCAAATTGGTGTCATGCCCCCTACCGCCCCCGCAAAACTATTAGAGCTATCGTGATCAAATATACAAATTTTTTTTTTTATCATAGCATTACAAATATTGTCTAAAGGACAATTAGTTGAGCTTTCGCAACCAAACTCACATGTTTTGTCTATGGTTCCACTATAACGTCGCGACTAGTCGACTCGCTCGACTGTAGCTTTTCTTACTTGAAAATAGATATCAAATTCCGAAGGATTTAGTCTATCGGAGCGCCATGGAATTTGTCGTATTACCTAGATTTCCAAGAGCACGTGAAAAAATTATGTTTTCTTTTTAATACAAGAAAGAAAAATACAGTCGAGCACGCCCGACCGTAAAATACTCTCTGCATTTTTTTCCGATTAAATTATTAAAATCGGTCTAGAGATTTTACAATGTGTAGTACTTGCATTAAAACACGTTGAAATAAAAACAATGTAAGCATAATCAAACATACATTTGTTTGTCTTTATGCGAATACACATACGAATGACAATACATGATGCATATATGTATGTATGTGTGTACTCAACACTGCCAGCGACTGTGGGCAGCGCTGCCGCCACACAGGCACCGAAAACAGGCCAACATGTGCTTGTATGTTTCTGTCTCGCTTGCATTCATACATTGGTATAGCATTCAATTATCAATATTGTAACGCTTCTAGTTTTCTTGTTTAAAGTGCGATTTCCATGCACATGTCAGGATAGTTTGTTATAGTTAGTCTCCACACGAATTATAAATTACAATACTGTACTATATTAACAAACGCCTAAAAACGAAGCGAAAGTTGAGAATTACTTTTATCAATTGTGGGGAAACGGGGCGTGGCAGTCCAAAGTTTTAAACGTCAATGCATTTACGCTGTCGCTAGGAACCTTCATACCATAATTGGTAATCCTAGGTGCCATTGTTACTGTCTAGTTTTTTGCTCATTGTGGGCAAATAGGGCGTGGTATTGAGACCAAGCTCGAACTTGTAGCTCTTATCATCTCTGAAATCTGTTTGTTCATACGGACAGACAGACGGACATGGCTATATCGACTCGGCTTGTGATGCTGATCAAGAATATATATACTTTATGGGGTCTGCCACGCCTGCTTCTGCCTGTTACATACTTTTGCACAAACCCAATATACTCTTGCAGAGAGTATAAAAATACGCACTTTTTGATTTTATGTTTCCGTGTTCAAAAAGTTTCAAACACACTACTTATGCAATAATCGTGTTTAAATTAGAATATAAATATTTGATTTAATATAATTATATGTAGTTGTTACCAATTTTCAAGTACTTTGAGTGCATGTCGAGCTCATTTCAATTCAATTCATGTGCGTAATTGTTTATTTGTATCTAGTTCAATAATGTAGTTAAAGTTCAATAGCCTGCAAAATACCGCAGAGTTTTCGGAACACCGAACTCGGAAAATGTGGTAGATACCCAGTCGCACAGCCAATTAAAACAACTTATATATTAAAGAGATAAAACATTTTACAGGAATTTTAAATTGTTTCATAAAAAAAAGATGGGAAGTTAAAAAACTGAATTGTTGAATTAATTAACAGGAACAACATACACGAGCGTTATAAGGTAGGACACTTATTAGATTTACCTAACTTTTCTGTTGCCGGTTCGCTTTATTCTACATAAACAAGACCTCAAAACAAAACTAAATGAATAATAAAAGAAGCATTGATGAGTAAATGGGAGAACAGCACGCGGTGTTGGAAACTTTATAAAACGTGACTTAAACTAGAAATGAGACAGCACCATTGCAGCAACGTGCCCTCGACGCCTACCTGGCTTCCGCCACGACTTGCCTCCCGTTGGAGTTTAACCTCCTTCAAGTAGCAATTAACGCCATGATATTGTGGTTTGGTGGCACGTAACATGGGCCATTTGTGCGTGGCATGGCACAGTGTTAATATGCCAAACGAGACACATTGACAGCCAAACATTTGCACCACCACCAGAATACCGTTTTATATTTGTTGCATACTTGTAAGCACTTTCGGAGCATTTCGTTCAATCCCATTATTGCCAAAGTAAACAGACAACAGCGATGAAAACGACATCGCATCACATTCAGCCAAGTCTGTTGCAGTTTGGACAATTTGGATTGTTGTTGTCGTCGACGTCTCCATTTCCATGCTCTCTCGCGCTGTCTGCAATCCACGAAAAGCCTTGGCTCATCTACTCTTTCTCCTTTCATTTTCCCAACTCGCTTTTCATCTTCCTTTGTAATTGCTAGGCACCAATTGTTTTAAATGTTTGACTCGTGTTTGCAAATTGCTCCGGTTTAACCACTACAGTTCTCAGCTGAACGTTGCCTTTTAACCCAGTTGGCTGAAGAGTACACTAGACAACAAGAGTTTAGATCAAATAATTTTATTTTTATTTATAAAACGTTAAAAAACAACTTAAGTGCTGAAGACCAATATAAAAAAAAAATAATCATTTTAAATGTGTATCAAAATTGTAGTCTTCAAATAATCAAAAGTTGTATTATAATGAATTTAATTAGTTGTAGTAGGCAAAATCAATTTTTAACTATTTACACACCAACCCGCAAAAAGATTTGAATTTTTAATTTGTTGGTCAGTGTTTACGTCAATGGGTTCGAGGGGCAACGCGAAATTGCAAATGTTTTTATTATAAACACAAACTGTGTGTGCCTGAGTGGGAGTATTTGGCTGTGTGCTGGTGTGAGCCTTTGGGTTGGGCATCGATATTCAATATGTTACTTTTACTGGCATTCAGCTGTAACCAGCATCACCCTCGCCAACAGGCGGCAGGAGGAGCCGAACCAGAACCAAGAGCAGGAGAAGGAGCTGAACAATCTCAATGCGAATCCTTGCCATCTGATGTTTGCTTTTCGTAATGGAATTGTGTGGTGAATGATGTGTGCTATATTTTCGCCTTTGCACGCCCCATACTGGTTCGATTTTTCCTCGTTTGACTTTTGTGTGCGAGTTCTCTCTGCCTTTCCTTTGCGGATAGATTGACGATTTGAAAGGCTTTCAATTGGCTTTCGTAGGAGAGTGCGGCAAGTTGCAAGTAGCCTGCGTCAATGTTTCAACATTTTCTCTGCACATTTTTGATGCCGCTTCATTTAATTTATTTTTGAGTTTAATTAAATAAAAATACGCATACGATAACTATCGAGCATTGACATAAGCTGATTATAAACCCATGTTTCACTCTATTGATAATTACACTTTGCAGCTGTTGCGTATTTTGATAATTTCCTTATTGTCTTGGAATATATAAATTGTTTGCATTCTCTTTAAAACAAATTTTTATTAAAGTTTGTAAATAAATTTTAGCAATGGCTAGCATGAATAATAGATTTTAGGTAACTGTCTATGGTTGTCAGTTCTTGGATGACTGTTTCAACATTCTTCCGAAAAAAAATGGGGCTCAGACAAGCACATTATCATATGGAAAGCAGTGCTGTGTAACGCAGAAAACACGTGCTCGTATTAGTAAGAAACTTCGTGTTGTTGTTCCACAGTTTTATACCACAATTACCAGCTCCAAGCTGTTTGCTCCAGCACTTGCTCATGCTACACTTAAAAAATCCTCCCAACCAACACCATTCGACGTTAGCACGAATTCTCTTCCCATCTGAAACTACGTGCGACGAAACTGCAACTACGTGTCGAATCCCGATACCCGAGGTACTCATAAATGTTAGACAATGTCTGAGGGAGTGGTAAAGTGAGGAAGCTGACATCTTTCATTCTACATCAGGTTTTCTCCTCGAAGAGCTTTCGATGCCTACACTCTCAAAATGTATGCCTAACATCTAGAGGGTTTTTATACTCTCTGCAAGAGTATATTGGGTTTGTCCAAATGTATGTGACAGGCAGAAGGAGGCGTGGCAGACCCCATAAGGTATATATATTCTTGATCAGCATCACAAGCCGAGTCGATATAGCCATGCCCGTCTGTCTGTCTGTCCGTATGAACAAACAGAGATGGTAAGAGCTACAAGTTCGAGCTTGGTCTCAATCGATCACATATTTAGTCAGTCAACACAAAAAAAAATTTTTTTTTCGATGCCATGCCCCATTCGCCCACAATGAGCAAAAAACCAGACACACCTCGGAAAAAATTGACCCCTATACTCTTTTTTAAAGAGTACGGGGTCTAAAATTGTTCAATACACAACTTCCAAACTATCAGAGCTATCGTGACCAAATTTACACAGTATATGTACGATACCGTAAAAACTATCCACACAAAGTTTGATCTACATCGCAGAACTATAAAACATAGCTCGAATAGGGCAAATCGTTCGTAAAATAGACATTTGTATGAAGACATGTTGAGCTACCGCATACAAACTTATATATATTATATGTATGGGGCCATTATAACTATCCTCACCAACTTTGATCTGTATCGGACAACTATAAAATAAAGCAAATTAGAAATTAAGGAAAATTCGCACTAGAAGGAGTACGGCTGTAGCATTTCTTAATTATTGTAAAATAAAGGTAATTATTACAGATAATCGAAACCGTCGACAAAGTATGGCATGGCAGGTAGGAACCTGCGGCTGGGGCGCAGGTGCGAGTCCCGGAAATATAATTTGTTTATTTACTTCTTTAATTTCAGTTGAAAATCTACAATTAGAACATATAAATTTTTTTGAATTTCGAAAACTTTTAATAATTTTGTAAACAACTCCATTAAAACAACTTAATTTACTGTTGGTGTGCAGATATGCAGACATGGAGTGGATTTCGTGGCAGCTAGTTAAAGTTTAGTGCGGAAATTACATCGTAAGATGATATTTTCTATTACGGCTAATATATTCATTGTTGGGCAAAACAGTCCTATTCGCTGTGCTTAAAATGCTAAATATCCATTTTCGACAGTTAGAGCTTATTTCTATATGCTTTTGTTGCACATTTTTCATTAAAACAAAAACTTATCAGATATATTAATATTTAAATATGTTTCTAATTTAATTTTATCTTTTCAGAAACACATTTATACATACAGTGTCCCTAGAAATTCGGCACACCAAAAATTTGAAAGTGTAAACCATTGCCGCTTTTGTTTTATAATGGCTAGGAAAAAAAAATTAATTAAATTTCGTTTTTCAATATTTTAATATTCATTTAACACAAAAATAACATTTTAACTTTAATCAAATAGTTAAACTCCATTTAGGCACAGATTTACGCAAAAACAGTTTTAGCACACGTAAAGAAAATTATAAAAAAACTTAAAAAAAATACAACATAAAAAGAAAAATGGTTGCCACGACCCTTACCGCCCCCGCAATGAGCATAAAATCAAACAAACCTGAGAAAAATCTATGTTTTAGGCGAATATCTCAGCACCAATTTTGGTATGCAGGTTTCTAGAGGCAGCATAAATGCAAATCCCATAAAAATGTTAAGCTTCCACGCCCCCTTTTCTCATAAGAGCTTAAAAACTTTCCAACTTCAATGCCCTTTTTAAGGTATTTTTTCAAATAGTACAGTGCTGTAATTTGAAATTCGTTTAGAGACTTATCATATCTAACTATCCTGAAAGTAACATCAAAATCATACGTTAAACAAGAGAGTTATCACGGTTCAAAGTTTATGTTATTCAAAATCACTGTATGCGCGCAAGCGAGACAGACACATACAAACATATGTTCTAACGTTTTCAGCCGCTCGCTGTGCCGACCAATACATACATACATATGTATGTATGTGCACATATACATATAATATCAAACGAATTTGTATGTGCATGCAAATAAGCAGATGTATGTACGCATGCTCGATTTAAGTTTTGTATTGGTTTCAACGTGTTCTAATACAATTACTATCTGTTGTATGACTTAGATACCGATTTAATTAAATTAATCGGGAATAAAAGCAGTTAGTATTATAAGGTCGGGCGTGCTTGACTGTACTTTACTTTCTTGTAAGTACGGACGTACTTATATCAAGTAGATTAAGTTTATTTCAATTTGTTGCCACGCCCCTTACCCATACCGCAAATTGTAAAAACTACTGTCCCCTCACCAGAAAATATGTTCAATATTTGTAATTTACATATGTACACGTGGTAGAAAGAGAAGAGAAAACTCTTTGTTTACCTACAGTATTAAACGATCTAATTATTGAACGAAACGGTGCCCAAGTGGTAGAGATGCCTGCAGTGATTTTTCGTACTTAAATGCGAACCTAAGGAATGCGGCTCGAATTTCGGCACAGACAACACAGCCGTTGGATTCATTTTTCTTATATAAAAAAAAATTTATAACATGTAAATGCAGATAATCTTAAAAGCGGGGCGTGGTGCAACTGGTAGAGTTGCGGTACGTTTTGGAACCTTTGTATGACGTCGCGGGTTCGAGTGCTAACAATGTCAATTGTTTATTTAACTTTTTTAAATTTCAATTCAAAAAGTTAATTTTAAAATTTTATTTTATAAATTTCCTTTTAAAATTGTAAATTACATTAAATACATGTTCGCACTACAAGGGGAGTACGGGGTCTTTTACTGTCGGCTCGAGCGACTGTAGCCTTTTTTACTTGTTGATTTCCGAAAAGAAGATAAGATAAAGGGGAAACTGTAGTTATTTTTAACCCATACATTCAGAATGCTGTAATAATGATGTTCTTAAATGTAGAACAAAAGAATGTATAAGGTGCATGCAGTGAGATTAAAGGAACAAATGCTGCCAGACATGTGCCGAGTGGTGTTGCCAGCTTCCAAAGATATACTTGTATACTAAAACTAATTTTGTAAAACTCGAATCAATTTTTCGGTCAACTGTCAAACAAACAACAGAAACAATAGTCCCAACACTGCCATGTCGAAAGGCGAAACTCTTGCCAACTACAGGTTATTCCAAGTCGCTAGCCTCATTACCTCGTCTGACAAAAGCAATAGCGACAAGAAGAGCCAAATGAAACCTAAGAAATTGCTCAACGATCCGCGCTTTCAAATAAGGCCACTCCAGCAGGTGGCTTCAGCTTGTTCTGGAGCAATGATTACGGCCTGCTTCATGACGCCCTTGGATGTCATCAAGACCCGAATGCAGTCGCAGCAGACACGCTCCAACAAGTGCTTTCTCTACTGCAATGGATTAATGGATCATTTGTTTTCATGCGGCTCTAGTTCATATTCAGCCTTGGGCAAACCAATGAAACCACAGTTTACAAGCACTTTGGACGCGCTGCTTAAAATCAGCCGACACGAGGGCATCAGCGCCCTGTGGAGTGGATTGGGGCCAACGTTGGTGTCAGCGCTTCCATCGACCGTTGTCTATTTTGTGGCATATGAGCAGTTTAAGACAGGGTACATCGGCGTCTACAAGAACCACTTTGCAGCTCCAACTTACCTCAGCAAGGACACAGTTTCCAGACAGAAGGAGCTTCCGCTGTTTGTGCCTATGCTCTCTGGTGTAACAGCTCGCATCTGTGCTGTGACCTTTGTCAGTCCCATCGAGCTGGTTCGCACCAAGATGCAGTCAAAAAGGCTCAGCTACGCCCAGGTGATGAGCTTTGTCCGCAATGTCATCGCATTGCAGGGTATTTCTGGCCTCTGGCGCGGCCTGCCCCCTACCATTCTGAGGGATGTGCCCTTCTCGGGCATATATTGGCCCATTTATGAGTACCTCAAGATCTCCATAAGCGGCAGTAGCGATCAGCCTTCCTTTGGACTCAGCTTCATTGCTGGCGTTATAGCAGGCTCTGTAGCTGCCCTTGTCACCTGCCCTTTTGACGTAGTAAAGACCCACGAACAGATCGAGTTTGGAGAGCGCGTCATCTTTACGGACTCGCCCTCTAAGGAGTTAAACAAGCAGTCAACCTATAGCCGCCTCTCGTCTATCTACAGAGTCTTTGGGTTACGGGGACTCTTTGCTGGCTACGGTCCACGGTTGATCAAGGTTGCACCCGCTTGTGCGATAATGATATCCACCTTTGAGTACAGCAAGTCCTACTTCTTTTATTACAATGTTCACAAACATAATGCGCAGTTGCTGCAGAATAATCCAAATGCAAAGCTAGTTAATGACGATGATATCGACTAATTAATCCAAGGTCCAGGATTTTTTTAATAAAAAATAATCATATTTTATTTCAATCTTAAGTAGATCCCACGCGTGGACTAAAGTTTATAAAGGCAAAATAAAACCAATCAAATTTGTTCGCTTTTGCTGTCGACCGGTGCAGTGAAAACATCGCTTGATTTCTGTAAATCTCATTTGACATTTATTTAAGCTCGTATTTAAAAGAATGAGAAGGAAATTAAATGACGCCAACTTAATAATAAACAAGTAGGAAAGGCTACAGTCGATCGAGCCAACTGTAAAAGACCCCGTACTCCCATAGTAGTGCCCATTTTCTTAAAATTAAAATTTTAAAATGAAATTTAAAAAATTAAAATGAAATATTTACATTTTGAATTAAAATTAAAAAGTAAATATAAATTAACAATCGTCATTGTCAGCATTCGAACCCGCGATCCATACGAATGTTCCATATTGCGCCGCAACTCTACCAGTTGTACCACAACCCTCTTTTATCATTCTTCCGATTATTTGCAAATATGTTTCTGTGCTCATACATATGTGTGTATGCATAGCATTGTTCGGCGCGGCCAGCGGCTCCGGGCAGCGCTGCCGCCAAAGCAGGTAGAGAAAACGATCGAACATATGTATGTATGTTTCTGTGTTTGTTTGTATGTGTTGCGCGTATGCAGTGATTTTGCAGTAAAATAACATGCACTTTGAACCGAAATTTCTCTCTTGTTTGACATAGGATTTTGATGCCACTTTCAGGAAAGTTAGAAATAGTAAGTCTCTAAGCGTATGTTAAATTACAACACTGTACTATTTGATTTAATGCCTTAAAAAAAGGCATTGAATCTGGAGAGTTTTTTAGTTCCTATGAGAAAAAGGGGCGTGGCAGCTCAAAATTTTGAATGACATTATACTAAGGCTGTCTCTTAGAACCTGTATACCAAAATTTGTGCTCCTAAGTGCTACAGTTACTGAGATATTCGCCTAAAACACAAATTTTTTCGAGGTGTGTCTGGTTTTTTGCTCATTGCGGGGGCGGTAAGGGGCGTGACAACAATTTGAAATAAACTTGATCTGCTCGCGAAAATAACGGACTTACATTCCAAATTTGGTGTCTCTAGCTCTTGTAGTTTAAAAGATCAAGGTGTTCATACGGACGGACACACAGACAGGCGGACATTGCTATATCGACTCGGCTGTTGATGCTGATCAAGAATATATATTTTTTATGGGGTCGGCCACGCCCCCTTCTGCCTGTTACGCACATTTCGCTTCTGACAAACTTAATAGACCCCCTTTACTCTTTTTTAAAGAGTACGGGGTCTAAAAATGTATTCGAAAGCAATGCTTATCCGTTCATAGTCTTGGTTTCCGTAGGCATTTAAGAATGTAGTCAGAGTTAACATAAAGTCAATAAGAAGTTAGTGAAATGTAAATGTCAGTGTTAATATTTTCAAATCTGTTAACATAAAAACAAGAAAGACAAGAAAAAACGGTTATCTTCGGCTCGCCGAAGATTGTATACCCTTGCAGTCATGCACATTGCGTTCATTTGGTATCAATGGTAAGCATTTTTAACGGATTGTTCCTATGACAGCTATATGATATAGTTGTACGATCCAGATAAAATTTGGTCGGCAGATGGATAATGATAACAAATGCGTATTGCATGAATTTGGTTCAAATCGTACAAGAGACACAGAAAATTTTCATACCAAGCATTTTCACCAGTTTTAACCGATTGTTCCTATGGCAGCTATATGATATAGTGGTCCGATCTGGATGAAATTTGGTTTGCCCACGGGATTTTATGCCTAATGCATATGGAGCGAATTTGGTTAACATAGCTCAAAAAAAATTTTTTTTTCATCCGATTGTTCCTATGGGAGCTATATGATATAGTGATCCGATCTGGCCGATTTTAACAAATGTTCTGCGTGCAAAGGGAATACACATCTGTACCAAGTTTCATCAGGATAGCTTTAAAACTGAGAGACTAGTTCGCATAGAAACAGACGGACAGACAGACGGACGGACGGACAGACGGACAGACGGACATGGCTATATCGACTCGGCTGTTGATGCTGATCAAGAATATATATACTTTATAGGGTCGGAAACGTCTCCTTCAATGCGTTACAAACTTCGTGACAAAACCAATATACCCTCTGCAAGGGTATAAAAAGTACAGTAGAGCACGCCCGACCGTATAAAAAAAACTATGCATTTTTTTCCCCCGAATAAATTATTAAAATCGGTCTAGAGATATTACAACGTGTAGTACTTGCATTAAAACGCCTTGAAGCAAAAACAATCTAAGCATAATCAAACATACATACATCTGTCTATCTGTATGCGAAAACACACACAAAAGACAACATATGATGCATATATGTATGTATGTGTGTATTCGGCGCGGCCAGCGACTACGGACAGCGCAGCCGCCACACAGGCAGCGAAAACAGTCGAACATGTGCTTGTATGTTTCTGTCTCGCTCGCACTCATACATTGGTATTGCATTCAATTATCAAAACTGTAACGCTTCTAGTTTTCTTGTTTATAGTGCGATTTCCATGCACATGTCAGGATAGTTTGATATAGTTAGTCTCCACACGAATTATAAATTACAATATTGTACTATATGAACAAATACCTAAAAACGAATCGAAATTTTTATTAATATTAACGCTGTCGCTAAGAACCTTCATACCAAAATAGATGCCATAGTTACTGAGATATTCCCGAAAACACCGATTTTTTCCAAGGTGTGTCAGGTTTTTTGCTCATTGTGGCAAAATGGGGCGTGGCATCGAAAAAAATAAAAAAAAATGTCTTGTATTGGCAGTCCCAAATTTTAAATGTCAATGCTTTTGCACTGCACGAATTCAATATACCCTTATACTCTACGAGTAACGGGTATAATAAGATTTCATAATGATTAACTATCAGATTCAACTATATCTCTTATAGCATGATTCTATAATATAATATTATAAATAGTTCAATAATAATTTTAATAATTTATTATATAAAAGACACAAAAAATCTGATCGGCTACTCTAAAGTTTGCAGTTTTCTACAAACTTATCTCCAATAAACCAAAAATGTACATATCGTATATTTTTTTAAAAGTATGTTCATGTGCATAATTTGCGAGGCAACTGACAAGCATTTCTCGTCGAAGTTTTCTTTGTTAATCGAAAATTGCCAATAAAGCGCATTAAAAATATGCTTTCACTTAAATAATTGAAATTATATTAAAGCGAATTTCGTTGATGCCCCAATGCAAGCCAATTTGTTATTTAACCACATAAAGGCGGCAACAACGGCACCCATCCAGTTTTTTCAATTTTTTTTACTTATTATTCGTTTGGACCGAGTACAAATAATGAGTACGGGAGTATTTTAGATTTGATAAAAAGAATGTGCCCCTAGAGGAACAAATATTTTTGATGCTTAACCCTCTGTTTGTGCGTAGGAATACCTGAATCACCTAAAATTATGTAAAATAACTTCGAATCATTAGATCTTGAACTTCTAGAATTATTTGAGGTCACTATCGATAAAGCAAGTCCGTCTGTCTGTCCATGTGAACAACCGAATTTATAAGTCAAGGTTATTAACAAATTTTGCAACGCACCTAACGCCTCCGCAAATTACTAATAACTATTTTCACATCGCCATAACTTAGAAACTACTAGATTTATCGTCACCAAAGACACACATAATGTATATCGTGATTATAACTGGTATATACTACTTATAACTTCATTATTTCATCATAATTATGGATTAACAATTAATTTAAAATTTTGGCAAACAATTCAAATTGTATGATTTGTTAAATCTTTTATAGCTGATGATGACTACAGTTTTTCTAAAGTTTCTGCTTCTTCAGACAGGTCTGATCATTTCCCATCGAAGCTCGAAAGTAATTTTGTTATTAGTTTCCGGCAGAAATAAAAAGGAAGCTGTTTTTACCGTCAGAAAGACTATTTCAATACTCTTGAACATACTTGAATGAAGAAAGACGCACTTCTATGAGTACGGGGTCTTTTAAAGTCGGTTCGCTCGATTGTAGCCTTTTTTACATATTTTACATACATAGTATGCGATGTTTTTGCTCCTGCCAATGGCTTTGCTGAGCTTGGGGCGTGGCTATAGTCCATATATTCAGCCAGGCTGTTGTTTGTTTCTCCTTTTTCCTTTTTTTTTTTGTGTACGGCTTCAAAAATATTTGTGCTTGCACATAAAAAAGTTGTTGATGGCCGGCCCAATTGGGAATTGTTGTTTTTGGTTGTGCTACAGCTGCGCTATGGTGTTGGTGGTCCAACATTTGCTGCCGGGCTGTCAGTTTGGCAAAGTCTTTATTTCATTTGTATACTCTCTGCAAGAGTATATTGGGTTTGTGCAAAGTATGTAACAGGCAGAAGGAGGCATGGCAGACCCCATTAAGTATATATAATCTTGATCAGCATTACAAACCGAGTCGATATAGCCATGTCCGTCTGTCTGTCCGTATGAACAAACAGATTTCAGCGATGGTAAGAGCTACAAGTTCGAGCTTGGTCTCAATCGATCACATATGTATTTAGTCAGTCAATACAAAAATCTTTTTTTCGATGTCACGCCCCGTTCGCCCACAATGAGCAAAAAACCATACACACCTCGGACAAAATCGGTGTTTTCGGCAAATATCTCAATAACAATGGCACCTGTTATTACCAATTTTGGTATGAAGATTCCTAGCCACAGCGTAAATGCATTGACATTTAAAATTTTGGACTGCCACGCCCCTTTTACCCACAATTAATAAAATTAATTCTCAACTTCGTTCCGTTTTTAGGCATTTGTTCATGTAGTACAGTATTGTAATTTATAATTCCTGTGGAGACTATTTATATCAAACTATCCTGAAAGGTGCATTAAAATCGCACTATAAACAAGAAAATTGGAAGCGTTACAATATTGATAATTGAACGCAATACCAATGTATGAGTGCAAGCGAGACAGAAACATACAAGAACATGCCCGCAGTCGCTGGCCGCGCCGAATACACACATACATACATACATGTATATGCATCATATATTGTCAATCGTATGTGTATTATGCTTAGTTCGTTTTTGTTGCAAGGTGTTTTAATGCAAGTACTACACATTGTAATATTTCTAGACCGATTTTAAAGATTTAATCGGGATAAAAATGCAGAGAGTATTTTTCTGTCGGCCGTGGTTGACTGTACTTTTCTTTCTTGTTGCTTGTTGCGTTTGTACTCATATTTGCATTTAATTGTTGTATTAAAAATACTTCAGTACGCGCCGAGCCATCCGTCGCTTTATTTACGACCTTTTTTCTATTTCAAGCATTTGTTCCGCTTTCGAGTATACTGACATGGGTGGGCGGGCAGACTTTATCGACTTTTTATTCAGCCTTGAAATTGATTATCCAAATGCCGTTCCTTTAACAGATATGATTCACGCGCTTCTTTCAAAGACTTCTTTGTATGCGTCTAATGAGCTAAGCGTTGATTAAATATGAAAATGTTACATGCTTAAATTTATTTAAATTAAGGCAGATTTAATGGAATCCTTTTGAATTAACTTATGTTTTTTGACTGAAACGAACCGAACTGGTTAACAAAATCCTTTGAGACTGTTTAAGTTTTGCAAGTGTAACAAGTTAAAGTTTTCTAATTTTTGTTGCAAAGATGTTGATTTTATTAGCTTTGTCTTTCTCTCTCGATTTATCTGTCTTTCTTTCTGTCTCCCTCTCGCTTTTTTTCCTGATTCAGTGTGCTTGTTAAAACAGTTTTCCTATGGCCTTGCTGGGTGAAGCATTTAATTAATTTCTTTAGCACAGACTGACGCAAGGAATAAATTAAATGGGTAAAAAAAGTCTTTTTAAAATAAGATTAATTTTTGAGAAAAATAAGTCTACTAACATATTTTAAGTGGCCACCCAAATTTTTAATTAGCAAAGCGTTATGCAATTTTTACTCAGCCATTTTCCTTCCACAATTTAATGTATCTCTCTGTGTTTTAATTAAAAAATACGAAAAAGTATACAGAACAAATATTTGTTGTTTGCAAGGGCCAAGCGACATCGTACCCAATACAATATTTAGACCTGGTGTTAAGGTCCCTAATTTCCTGAGTAAATCCTTTTTCAGCATCTTCTATATATATATGTAAATATATATTTATATCTTTGTCTTTCAATTTAAAACTCACTTCAATGTCGACTCCGCGCAAATCGATTCTTGTGGAGCAATGGAGCTGGAGACCTTTATTTTGCAAAACATTCTTAAATTATAAGTGATGTAAAGTTGAATAAAAACATCGATGTCTAGGTCAATCGATATTTTTAAAATCAAACATCAATGTTGTATTGATGCATCGGACTTAAACTTCGATGCATCAATGGACGACCAATGTTTCAAAATTTTGTTTTGTTTAAAAAACGAATAATTTATGATATTTTAGCTTGATTACGGGTGCTTTCATTGCGATATTATTATACAAAGCCAATCTTAAAAGTATTTAAAATAAGTAAAACTGACAGCCGAAGAATTGTGGAAGCTTGCAGAATTTAAAAGCTGGCTAAAAGCTACGCTACGTAACGATGTTTCCTCGATTTCAATATCAGTTTATGCACATTACGTAGATGGTCCTTCATATATGTAGTTTTTCCGAATTTTGTTTTTGGTTTTGCCACAAACAATTTGTTTTAAAATTGCACTTATAATATTTTGCAATACATCGATGCATTGCTCAACATCGGTATTTTAGCTATGTTAACCAAATTTGTTCCATATGCATTTGGCATAAAATCCCATGTGCAAACCAAATTTCATCCAGATCAGACTTAGATATCATATAGCTGCCATAGGACCAATCTGTTGAAAATGCTGAAAATGCAGTGTCTCATCAGTGTCTCTTGAACGATTTGAACCAAATTCTCGCAATATGCATTTGTTATCATTTTCCACCTGCCGACCAAATTTTATACGGATCGGACAACTATATCATATAGCTACCATAGGAAGAATTGGTTATTGAAACCAAATTAACGCAATGTGCATGACTGCAAGGGTATATAATCTTCGGCGAGCCGAAGAAAACCTTTTTTTCTTGTTTTGATTTTAAGCACACAAACTGCAGGCATTTGCAAGCCAATCTCTTTAGAAGTCTTTTTTGTTTTTTATACTCTCTGCAAGAGTATATTGGGTTTGTGCAAATGTATGTAACCGGCAGTCGGAGACTTGGCAGACCCCATAAAGTAAATATATTCTTGAGCAGCATCAGAAGCCGAGTCGATATAGCAATGTCCGTCTATCTGTGTGTCCGTCCGTATGAACACCTGGATCTTTTAAACTACAAGAGGCAGAGCCACCAAATTTGGAATGAAAGTCCGTTATTTTCACGAGTAGATCAAGTTTATTTCAAATTGTTGAATGTAAACCTAAGGACTGCGGTTCGAATCTCGGCACAGACAACATAGCCGTTTCATTTACTTTTCTTACATCAAAAAAAATGTATATCATGTAAATGCAGATAATCGGAAGGTTCTTTGAAGCGGGTCGTGGGGCAACTGATAGAGTTGCGGTACGCTTTGAAACCTTTGTCTGACGTAGCGGGTTCGAGTGCCAACAATGACAACTGTTTATTTAACTTTTTTAAATTTCAATTCAAAAAGTTTATTTAACTTTTTTAAATTTCAATTCAAAAAGTTAATTTATAAATTTTAATTTTTTTTAATAGTATGTATTACATATTCGCACTACTAGGGGAGTACAGGGTCTTTTACTGTCCGCTCGATCGCCTGTATCCTTTCTTACATGTTTTTCTTGTGAAACTCGTCATATGTAAATACTTACCGAACAACTCACACAACACACGCACAGTTGACCAACCCCAGGTAAAAGGTCGATCTGGGAAACTTTCTCGTACTTCCGCCGGAACAGAATTGTGGTTCACGCAGCTTCATTATAACAGGCATTGTTAGGTAGATAAACAGGAGAAGAAAACAATTGTAATTAAGGGACGTAGGAGTTGATTTAGGAGTATGAAACAAATAAAACAAGTGCAATTAATTAAATAAAATAAGTACAAATGAACAAACATGCAAATGGGTTGAAAACATCTTTTGTATGTGTACGAAAATGTAACTTTCTACCCAATAAAATAAGCTTTGAAAGCTTTTGTTCCCCTCACACAGACTTCCCTTATCTTGTTGACCATGTCGACTTGTGTATGGATACTGATATCAAACAGGCACCTTTGCAGAGCAGTGGCTGTTGACAGAATTTCGTCAACAGACATGATATTTGTGCACACAAACATACCGAGCATGAGCAACCATCAGCTCGAGGGACATTCATAACTCAGTTTGCAATTTTTTCGCCGACTTATGAAATATTTTCAATTACGGAACAGCTGCAGGAACCACCATCAACTGTGACATGAATAGCCTGGACACTGGCCATAACGCCTAGAACGACTCAGATCTCTGTTGATTTATTAATCGCAGCTTTTTATCCAAGAAAGAAGTTAATAAGTAATGAAAAGTTAATAAGTTTCATACTTATTGAGGTAATCGATTTAAATTTAGCAAACGGAATTTAAATGCTCGTATATTGTTGTAATATGCACTATTGACGAAAAAGTAATTTTTGAACTTAGTGCAAATAATTGAAATGAGATTTGATTTTAAATTAATATTACCTTTTCATATGTGCATTGCCTTCACATTATGATATCATATCTACATATGCATTTCGTTGCCAAGTTATTTAGTTTCACTGCTTTTTCGTTGTTGAAACCCAACGTAACTGTCGGTGGTCTATAGCTTTGCCGAAGACTAGGACAACAACTAATGACATGAAATTTTTTGCTCGTCATCCAAATGAGCGAATTTCTCAGTGAGAATGTATGTACATATTAACATGTGAGACAGCTGTTGTCACAGTCGTTTGCTACTAACGCTGTGAAAAAAAAGGAAAAAGACACACAACTACAAACTGTGAAAGTGCAAGAGGACTGTAAAAATCATTAAGTCGTAGCTGCTACAGCTACACATAGTACAGCTTCATATCTCACACTAATATACAAACACTCAGTCACTCAAAAATGTTTTTGGGGGACGGTAATGTGTATCTCTTTTCATGCCGGCAGAAAAGACATATGAGTTTTGTAAATCAATTTCATGAAGCATCAGTCATACATATGTCCCAATTGCATTAATTATATTCGCAGTATTCGATGTGCAACATAATAAGTGAATGTTTTAATAGTATTGAATTTAAAATCTATTTATTAACGCAGACTAAAAGCAGTCGCGAGTATTAACCATAATATAAAGTTATATTTATAATTAAAATTACTATTAGTGACTTTAACAAGTAAAAAAAGTACAGTCGAGCACGCCCGACCGTAAAATACTCTCTGCATTTTTTCGCGATTAAATTATTAAAATCGGTCTAGAGATATTACAATGTGTAGTAATTGCATTAAAACACGTAGAAACAAAAACAATCCAAGCATATTCAAACATACATCTGTTTGTCTGTATGCGAATACACATACGAAAGACAATATATGATGCATGTATGTATGTGTGTATTCAGCGCGGCCAGCGACTGCGGGCAGCGCTGCCGCCACGCAAGCAACGAAAACATTCAAGCATGTGCTTGTATGTTTCTGTGTCGCTTGCACTCATACATGATATTGCATTCAGTTATCAATATTGTAACGCTTCTAGTTTTCTTGTTTATCGTGCGATAACAATGCGCCTTTCAGGATAGTTTGAAATAGTTAGTCTTCACACGAATTATAAATAACAATACTGTACTATATTAAAGATGCCTAAAAACGAAGCGAAAGTTGAGAATTACTTTTATCAATTGTGGGGAAACGGGGCGCGGCAGTCCAAAAATTTAAATGTCAATGCATTCACACTTTCGCTAGGAACCTCCACACCAAAATTGGTGATCCTAGGTGCCATAGTTATTGAGATATTCGCCCAAAACACCGACTTTTTCCGAGGTGTGTCTAGTTTTTTGTTCATTGTGGGCGAATGGGGCGTGGCATCGAGAAAAAAAAGATTCTTGTATTGACTGACTAAATATGTGATCGATTGAGACCAAGCTCGAACTTGTAGCTCTTACCATCTCTGAAATCTGTATGTTCATACGGACAGACGGACAGGCGGACATGGCTATATCGACTCGGTTTGTGATGCTGAAGAAGAATATATATACTTTATGGGGTCTGCCACGCCTCCTTCTGCCTATTACATACATTTGCACAAACCCAATATACTCTTGCAGAGAGTATAAAAAGAACACCAAGGTCTTCAAATGACAGTATACGATTTAAGAGAACATTGTCAATATAGTAATTGGCTAAGTAAGTAGTAACCCTGTTAAAAGTCATAAACAGTCATTTAGAAAAATTTTATGTTCAAGTTGTTCATTGTGTTTAAATCATCTTGTAGTAACGCATGATCCTGGGGGACATTATAAGATAATAAAAATAATTTCACATCATCGGCATACATAAGTATGCGACAGTGGGATAGCGAAGAGGGAAGGTCGTTTATAAAAAGAATAAAAAACAATGGGCCTAGGTGACTACCTTGGGGAACTCCAGAAGTAACGAAAATAGATTTAGATCTTACTTATCTTAGCATAACCCTTTGGGTCCTACCTGTTAGATATGATGATATCCATAGAAGAAGGGTGGGTGGGAAACCTAAGATACTAAGTTTATGTAAAAGAAGGTTATGATTAACAGAGTCAAACGCTTTACTTAAGTCAGTGTATATGACATCAGTTTGCAATCTATTAAGGAATGCCTCAATAAGAAAAGAGGTAAATTCTAATAGATTGGTCGAAGTCGACCGACTCTTAACAAACCCGTGTTGGGCGGGGGAGATAATTGATATTATCTTTTCGAAGAGCTTAGGGATTGCTGACAACTTCGCAATTCCCCTGTAGCAGTGGGACAATGTTAGATTCTTTCCATAAGGTAGGAAAGATAGAGGATTCTAAAGAAAGGTTAAACAGAATTAATGGAGGTTTTATTATAGAAAAACAGCACTCCTTAAGCACACAACTTGAAATTTTGTAAGAGCCAGGAGAAAAGGAAGATTTTTAGGTGTTTATTGAAGAAAGTATGCAACTATAAGTAATATGCGGAAAAAAACAGAATTAGATGACGGGAGTTTATAAGGGTAAGAGAAGTTAGTAGGCAAACTAGAGGTGTAAGTAGATTGAAAAAAGTTAGCAAAGAGATCGAAAGTGGCCGAGTCCTCAGTTACTTTACTGGAATTAAAAAAGAAAGAATAGGGTAAAGTACTAGAATTGCGTTTAGAATTAACAAAGTTACAGAATTGTTTAGGATCACGCGCAATTGAGTCTTGGAACGAACGAGATAATTTTAATAGCGTTGAAAATTAAGAAGGGTAAAGGCTGCTTTTGCTTTAGAATATTTTATTAAGTTTAAGTTAGAACCTGTCTGCTTTAGCAAAGGAAAATTTCCTACTTGAAAGAATGAGGTAAATGGGTTGAGTTAGGTATAGACAAAGACAGTCCAAGGGTAGGATGAAAAGATGGCGTGCCAACAATTTGAAACAAACTTGATCTGCTTGCGAAGATAACGGACTTTTATTCCAAATTTGGTGGTTTTATTTCTTGTAGTTTAAAAGATCCAGACAGACGGACATTGCTATATCGACTTCGCTGTTAATGCTGATTAAGAATATACATACTTTATAGGGTCGGAAAAGCGACCTTCTGCCTGTTACCCAAATTTCGCTTCTGACAAACTTAATATATCCATCTACTCTTTTTTAGAGTACGGGGTCTAAAAATGGCGACAATTAATGACAGGGATTTAATAAAAGCAAACAAATATATAATGGAAATGGAAAGCAAACGTCGCTGACTAACAAGCGTCACTCTCACAAATATTTTATTTATTGTTGTTACATTATTATTTCACTTTTAACAAGAAAAAACGGTTATCTTCGGCTCGCCGAAGATTGTATACCCTTGCAGTCATGCACATTGCGTTCATTTGGTATCAATGGTAAGCATTTTTAACGGATTGTTCCTATGACAGCTATATGATATAGTGGTCCGATCTGGATGAAATTTGGTTTGCACATAGGATTTTATGCCAAATGCATATGGAGCGAATTTGGTATTGGAGCTATGTTAACCAAATTCGCTCCATATGCATTTGGCATAAAATATGCAAACCAAATTTCATCCAGATCGGACCACTATATCATATAGCTGCCATAGGAACAATCGGTTAAAACTGGTGAAAATGCTTGGTATGAAAATTTTCTGTGTCTCTTGTACGATTTGAACCAAATTCACGCAATACGCATTTGTTATCATTATCCATCTGCCGACCAAATTTTATCCGGATCGGACAACTATATCATATAGCTGCCATAGGAACAATCGGTTGAAAATGCTTAGTATGAAAATTTTCTGTGTCTCTTGTACGATTTGAACCAAATTCGCTTTATATGCATTTGACATAAAGTCCTATGTGTACACCAAATTTCATCTAGATCGGACTACTAAATCATATAGCTGCCATAGGAACAATAGGTCATTGAAAAAAAATTAACGCAATGTGCATGACTGCAAGGGTATATGATCTTCGGTTAGCCGAAGATAACCTTTTTTTCTTGTTTTATTTTCATTTCTGTTATTGTCAAAAAAATCGACCGCCAGACAGCAATACAGATGGATAGACACACAAACATATAAATGTACATGGCGGCATTACTACTGACTGATATATAACGACGCAATTGACTCACAATCAGTCGCACGTTAACGCTCTTTGGCACAAGGGTCAAGGTGAAAGGCACATTGGAAGAGAGAGATAGACAGAGGGAGAGAGAGAAGAACAAGTGTCGAGAGTAGCCTTATTGCCATTTTTAATTATGTCCACCGCTATCAATCCGCATTTGTAATACGTTTATTGTTGCCTTTTCACAAATTTGTTTACTAGTTTTTTTCCTTTGTGAACTGCTCACTTATAAGTTAACTTTTTTTCTTTTTTTCCACTTTAAATTTTGCATTTTTTATTTATAAATATTTGCTTTTTGTACTGCTTGACGCGTGTATTGATAAAAAAAATTATTTTTTCATTAGAGACCAACATTGGGCAGATTTCCTTTTGACAGTCTTAACCAGCCTTGTAAATATTTGTATAATTTGAATTCATTTCTATGGGCTTTGTACTTTTTAGACCCCGTACTCTTTAAAAAAGAGTAAAGGGGGTCTATTAAGTTTGTCAGAAGCGAGATGTGCGTAACAGGCAGAAGGAGGCGTGGCCGACCCCATAAAGTATATATATTCTTGATCAGCATCAACAGCCGAGTCGATATAGCCATGTCCGTCTGTCCGTCTGTCCGTCTGTCCGTCTGTCCGTCTGTCCGTCTGTCCGTATGAACACCTGGATCTTTTAAACTACAAAAGCTAGAACCATGAAATTCACAATGAAAGTCCGTTATTATGTCAAGCAGATCAAGTTTATTTCAAATTGTTGCCACGCCCCCTACCGCCCCCGCAATGAGCAAAAAACCAGACAAACCTCGAGAAAATTTTTGTTTTAGGCGAATATCTCAGTAACTATAGCACTTAGGAGCACCAATTTTGGTATACAGGTTCCTAGAGACAGCCTTAATATAACGCCATTCAAAATTTTGAGCTGCCACGCCCCCTTTGCTCATCAGAAATAAAAGACTCTCCAGCTTCAATGCCTTGTTTCAGGCATTAAATCAAATAGTACAGTGTTGTAATTTAACATACGCTTAGAGAATTACTATTTCTAACTTTCCTGAAAGTGGCATCAAAATCCTATGTCAAACAACAGAGAAATTACGGTTCAAAGTCGAAGTTATTTTAAAGCAAAATCACTGCATGCGCGCAACACATACAAACAAACACAGAAACATACAAACATATGTTCGAACGTTTTCTCTACCTGCTGGCGGCAGCGCTGCCCGGAGCCGCTGGCCGCGCCGACCACTGCTATACATACACACATATGTATGTGTGCACATACATATATGCAAATAATCGGAAGAATGATAGAAGAGGAGTGTGGTGCAACTGATAGAGTTGCGGCGCAATGTGGAACCTTCGCATGGACCGCGGGTTCGAGTGCTGACGATGACAGTTGTTAATTTATTTATTTTTTAATTTTAATTCAAAATGTAAATATTTAATTTTAATTTTTTAAATTTCATTTGAAAATTTTAATTTAAATAAAATGCAAATGTGCACTACTATGGGAGTACGGGGTCTTTTACAGTCGGCTCGATCGACTGTAGCCTTTCTTACTTGTTAGAGTATGTGTCAGCTTTTTCCGATGACACTAGAAATATTGTGGAGTGGTGTCAGTTAGGTCGAGTTGATAAAAAGTACATAAAAATAGAGCAAAACATTAGGTTCTTTATTAATGGTCTGACATGTCAAATATAATTATAGCAATCGCACAGATTTTACATAATTACAGAAACAAATACGAAATATTTGCATGATTGTGTTTTGATAATTGTTTTGTCTAGTATTCATAAGCGACTCTGGAATTGAAACAAACAATATTATTGTAAGTGATTTGTAACACAGAGTCAAAGGCGACAATTTATGAGTATTAAAAGAGCTAGAGCCACCAAATATTGAATGAAAGTCCGTCTGTATGTTAATCAGATCAAGAATTTTTTAAATTGTTTCCACAGCCCCTACCTCCACGTAAATTCTGAAAAACCTTATTCATATCATATAAGTTAGAAACTACTAAGGCTATCGGGTCAAAACCCACACGAGTATGGTAGTACAATACATATGTATATATAGAATACAGAAGAAATGGAAGAAGCAGAGTATTTAGTTATACAACAAAATTAAATTAAAAGCATGTGCTGAGGTTCGAACCGCATAAAAATTATAAAAAGGCATCTCTACCACTTGGACAATAGTTTGCAGGAACGGTAAGATCTCTAAGATCCAGGTTTTCATACAGACGGGCATCACTATATATACTGTTGGGGTCGCCCACGCATTCTTCTGCCTGTAAGCCAAAAAATAGACACACCTCGAAAAAAATCGGTGTTTTCGGCGAATATCTCAGTAACTTTGGCACCTAGGATCACCAATTTTGCTATTGAGGTTCCTAGCGACAGTGCAAAAGCATTGACATATAACATTTTGGACTGCTACGCCCCTTTTTCCCACAATTAATAAAAATAATTCTCAACTTTCGTTTTGTTTTTAGGCATTTGTTAATATAGTACAGTATTGTATTTATAATTCTTGTGGAGACTAACTATATCAAAGGCGCATTGAAATCGCACTATAAACAAGAAAACTAGAAGCGTTACAATATTGATAACTGAATGCGATACCAATGTATGTGTGCAAGCGAGACAGAAACATACAAGCACATGTTCGAATGTTTTCTCTGCCTGTGTGGCGGCAGCGCTGAATACACACATACATACATATATGCATCATATTTTGTCTTACGTATGTGTATTCCCATACAGACAAACAGATGTATGTTTGATTATGCTCAGACTGTTTTTGTTTTAAAGTGTTTTAATGCAAGTACTATACATTGTAATATCTCTAGACCGATTTTAATAACTTAATCGGGAAAAAAATGCTGCGAGTATTTTACGGTCGGGTGTGTTCGACTGTACTTTACTTGTTTTGAGAGTACGGAGTCTAAAAAGGGTATGACTAAGAGATCCCCAGGAACACGACCAACATTTATTATAGCAGATTTCCACTTGAAGCATTCCCACATTGTTCCTTTTTTGGTACGTCATATAAGCAAAAATTGTGTTAAAGGCTAGCTTTGTGAAAACGACACAAGATATTTATGTAATTAAATAATGAAATAATGCTTGTGAAAAAAACAATTTTGAATATATTATGTTTACTTAACCGTTTGTTTAACTTAAATTTAAAAGAGTTGGTGGACATTGAAATGTAGACCAGTTAATTATTATACTGTCTTAACGTAATTAAACTAGGGTTATTGTAAACAACAGTATCGACAGCTGAAATACGCAGAATCACAACAGCGGCTAAAGCACGTGACAACAGCACCAACGACAACGCGAGAAGTCAAATTATGTAAAGTGTCAAACTTTATTACGGTTCTGTCAGTCCCGGGAGATTGCAATAACAGCTGAATGCGTGTTGATATATGACAGTGAAATACAGCCAGAGAGAAAGAGATAGAGGGAGCTATTCATAAATTAAAGGGAATTTCAGAATATCTTAACACAGGGATTGTAATGAATATCTACGACTAAGAGATTGAACGAGATTTCACCTTAAGGAATTGGTATTTAAATTAATGACTTAAGCTTAGTAAAGATTATTATAATGAATCTCTTTCCATTTGAATAAAAATTGTCCTTGAGATGACACTCCCTTTAAAGAATATTCATCACTAAGCGTTCAATTATGCAAAACAGAATGCGTTCACAATTGACTAGGCTGGTGTGGAGGTCGTGGGGGCCAGTCGAAGCTCAAATGCAGCCCGTTGGGGTGAAGGGGAAGAGTGCTGCAGTGGGTGAATGGTAAATGTTCGCCACGTTGCTTGCAATTATCTGTAAAGCTGTTGTCATTGTCATTGCCCTGAACAATGTTGTAAGTTGCTACTTGTTGTTGCTGCTATTTTGTTACAGCAATTGCCGCTACAGCCAGTTCCTGCCGTTGTTGCTGCTGAAAAATGCATGACTTTGCCGGAAGCAGCAACCGCCAGCTGCGTTGCCCGTTGATCCCCTTTTGCTGTCATCGTCAGCGGACAAAGCCAAGTACAAGTTTACCATATATGCACACGTTCACACAACACATCGTCACACTCACCCTCATTCTCACTTAAGCTGGAAATTCATACAATACACTTTTTTAAGCTCGAGCACAATTTCCGCAAAATATACATCAGCTCTCATCACTTCACTACATTTTTTCTGCTCCTCCGATTTCATATTACTTTGGTGTAAAAATAATTAAATTTTATGGTTTGTCTCCATTGCGGTTGTTATTTTCCTTTTAAGAACTCTTTCACACTTAATGTGTTACTTTTTTTGTTTTTGTAACAGAGTTTTATATTTTTCGAATTTATATGCGGATTTTTAGCATTTCGTTCCAGATACAAGTGTTAACGAAAGTAATTTAGCAATATTAAAGTTAAAGATATTTGTTGATGTTGTTGTTATTCCGCTTTTCATCTGGTCATACATTTCTGTAAGCCATCAATTTTGTCATCTCTATGGTCAATATCCTCTACCAGTACTTAATCAAAGAAGATAAATACATAAATACCAAAACAAATATTTAACAAATTCGTTTTAAAGATCATTGCAGATTATGTAATATTACATTAGGACCTAGAAACACATAAATTAAACAAATAATTAATTTTTAAAGACTTTGGTCATTGTAAAAGTTTTTGAACAAAGATAACAAATTTATTTTCAACTTAATTGTAAAACGAATACTGATTTAATTAAACCTTACTAATATGCATATACTTTAATTTATATTTAACTTTCATAGCCCATACATTTTTACGTTCCCGTAAATATTAAAATTACTAGACAAAATCTTAAATTGATAATTGTTAATTTACATATTGTTTCTTTTCTTTTTGTTGTCGACTGTATAGATTCCGACAATAATTAAATAAATAAAAATAAAATTTGCGTTTGTTCAAAAAAGCCTTGACCGTCAGTCCGCCCGGATGAAAGCTAAGATTTTAGAGTACTTAATCTAATATCTACCGAGACTCACATATCAATTTGTACTTAAAATATTTTTATATGAAAAAACTGTGAAAGCTGTAAACACCGTATTTGGGATATTGACTGTTTTTATGAGCAGCAAGATCAAGTTAATTTTAAAGCTTTGATTTCACGAACCAGTATCGCACTAAGCAAAACATAAATTATATTATCAATTGTTTTCTGAAGTCAGTTCGCAGCATGTAAGAGCTAGTGATGGCACGGTTAATCGAAAGGTTACAGTCGGTTATTAGCTCACCATTCATTCAATCAAGAATCGATTATTTACAAATTAATCGAATGAAATTATGCATCGCTATTGGCGCGTTTCAACGAATCGTGAAATTATCCTTAATCGTGCATCGAGTGATAAAGAAAGGTCACCGACACAAGACAGTCACAAGATGAACTTACATATAATATTACATAAATACTCACGTTCTCGAACTTAAACGAGATGTGGTAAGCGCTTGGGAGGAGACAAAGGCGGTGTATCCCAAATTATACACCCTGTCCCAAAAATATTGCCTTTTGGTTGGAACGTATGTTCCATCAGAGAGACTTTTCTCAAAAGCGGGTACCACAGCCAACGAGAAGAGAAACGGTAAAAATAAAAGATTTATTAACTGAAAACAGCAATTAATCGATTATTGTGTATCTATTAATTGCAATTATTTATTTCTTGTTCAAAAAATCGTATGATTAATTAACCGTGCTACTTCTTGCTAATCGCGTTTTCTTTAGATTTATATATCGTTATTAGTTCCTTAGTTCATTTAAGTGATTCGTTATCGATAAGCTATTTTGTTCAGCCTTTCTAATAGTAGCTCTTTTGTTTGCGGACGATATATTCACAATTTGAAATCATTTTAATTAATTTAATTAATCTCAAACGGATGTAAAAATGGTGTCGATTTAGTTTAAATTTTCCAAATAACTCATTTTAAAACGATCTCACGTTGGGACCGTACTTCTCACAGGGTGCCTTACGGTCGGGAGAGCCTGACTGTAATTTGCTTCTTGTTGAAACATAACATAAAGTTATTATAATTATTAAGGGGTTCTTGAGGTTTTGTCCATATTTTAATTAAAGATTGGTGCAATTTTTCAATATTATCTTACCTTGCCATTTTAATTTTTTTTTTAAATGTTTAAATATTAATTAATTTTGTTACCACAATTTATTTGGCGATACGGCATACATATACAGTAAATAGTTCAAGTGTAGGGATAAATGTGTGTATCAAAAACTAAAATAATCTCCTCAGTAAAGTCAAGATGATACTTTTAAAAGACTCGCCATTTCGCCTTTTTGTTCACTTTGACAGATTTCCATATTTTTCTTTTAAAATGTGTGTAAAGAGTCTCTCCCCATTGGGTGAGTCATCGAATTTCCTTTGGTATACTAAAGTGAAAGAAATCATCTGAATACAGATACAATAGTCACTCCTTTGAGCTTGTCATTTCTGGCAAGGACAGACATTACTGCAGAAATATTATTATTGGTAAAAAGGCAGAGAAAGGTAAGTGAACAAGGTTTGAGAGTAATTGTAATTATCGCATACTCTGTATTACAGCCTTGCGGATACTTTACACTAGCTTATTTTTACACAACCAAAAGAGTTGCCCAAATCTAGCGACCAAATTAACACAATCTTTATAACAAGCCTAATGTGATTATTGGTAAATGCATAAAAAGAGCACGCGAAATTTTCAGTTATGGGTTGATTCTGCTGCCCTTCATTCTCTCTGTACAATTATAATGATTGCCATGCTCGACTCCTCCTTCTCCTCCCACCAGTGAACAGTAAAAGTTTGAGAAGGTATTAATTATATTGTAGAGCCCTTTAACAGTTTAAAATCTTTTCCATTCATATATGCGAAAACGAGTAAATGCATTCGAATTTCCCTTCGCATTTTACATCAAACTCCGATTGTTGAGTACAATGATTGGCTAGGGTCTTATTGCCGATGACAAGCGGATGATAATTAAACGCAAAGTGCAGTTTGAATGAGGTTTCACGTTAAAAGAGAGTCGGCATTGTGAATATTTTTAAGTTCGGTTTTTATTTAATAAACCATCTAGAGGCTCAGTCATTTCAATATCGAACCTATTTAGCATATTGGCTGATTCTATTTATACTCTCTGCAAGAGTATATTGGGTTTGTGCAAAAGTATGTAACAGGCAGAAGGCGTGGCAGACCCCATAAAGTATATATATTCTTGAACAGCATCACAAGCCGAGTCGATATAACCATGCCTGACTGTCCGTTTATCCGTATCGACCATATATTTAGTCGGTCAATACAAGAATGTTTTTTAAGTCCAGAACAAGGCAAAAACAAGAAAGAAAAGTACAGTCTAGATAGAGATATTACAATTTGTAGTACTTGCATTAAAACACGTTGAAACAAAAACAATCTAAGCATAATCACACAAACATCTGTTTGTCTGTATGGGAATACACATACGAAAGACAATATATGATGCATGTATGTATGGGTGTATCCAGCGCGGCCAGCGACTGCTTGTATGTTTCTGTCTAGCTTGCACGCTGCTGTCACATGTGCTTGTATGTTTCTGTCTCACTTGCACTCATACAAGATATTGCATTCAGTTATTAATATTGTAACGCTTCTAGTTTTCTTGTTTATAGTGCGATTTCAATGCGCCTTTCAGAATAGTTTGATATAGTTAGTCTCCACAGGAATTATAAATTACAATACTGTACTATATTAACAAACGCCTAAAAACGAAGCGAAAGTTGAGAATTACTTTTATCAATTGTGGGGAAACGGGGCGTGGCAGTCCAAAATTTTAAATGTCAATGCATTTAGGATGTCGCTAGGAACCTCCATACCAAAATTGGTGATCCTTGGTGCAATAGTTATTGAGATATTCGCCAAAAACACCAATTTTTTTTCGAGGTGTGTTTAGTTTTTTGCTCATTGTGGGCGAATGGGGCGTGGCATCGAAATAAAAAAGATTCTTGTATTGACTGACTAAATATATGATCGATTGAGACCAAGCTCGCACTTGTAGCTCTTACCATCTCTGAAATCTGTTTGACGGACAGACAGACGGACATGGCTATATGGACTCGACTTGTGATGCTGATCAAGAATATATATACTTTAAGGGGTCTGCCACGCCTTCTTCTGCTTGTTACATTTTCACAAACCCAATATACTATTGCAGGGAGTATAAAAATACATCTGTTTGTCCGCATGCCCACACACATACGAATGACAATATATGATGCACATATGTATGTATGTGTGTATTCGGCGCGACCAGCGAATGCGTGCAGCGCTGCCGCCACACAGGCAGAGAAAACATTCGAACATGTGCTTATATGTTTCTGTCTCGCTTGCACTCATGCATGATATTGCATTCAATTATCAAAGTTGTAACGCTTCTAGTTTTCTTATTTATAATCAGATTTTAATGCACATTTCAGAATAGTTTGATATTGTTAGTTACCACACGAATTATAAATTACAATACCCCATAAAGTATATATATTCTTGATCAGCATCAATAGCCGAGTCGATATAGCCGTGTCCGTCTGTCCGTCTGTACGAACAAAGGGATCTCAGAGACTATAAGAGCTAGAAATGTGAAAGGGGTCGCAAATGAAAGGTACAATACCCAAGCAGTACGAGTTTGTTTTTTACACGCCCACTTTAGGGCGTTCTATCTTCATATGCAGGTAAATGTACAGATAAAACTTGAATGTTTTAGTATAGAAAACTTTTCTGTTAGCAATGCTATCTGATCCAAACACGGAGACTTAATGTCTATGTAGTACATGTACTGACCCAGTTTAATCGAAATCGGACAACTATATCGTATAGCTCCCATAGGGCCGGTCGGTCAAAAACACGCTCCAAATATAAATTAGTATGAAAAAATTTTGCATTGACTAAGCTATCTTAATGAAACTGATACAGAATAAATTTATCAATAACATAAATGTACTGACAAAGTTTCATACAAATTGTATGACTATATCGTATTGCTCCCATAGGAACAATCAGTCGAACATTGAGTAACGGGTATCCTAAAGTCGCGGGGCGACTGTAGCATTCTTTCTTGTTTAATTTTTTTTTTTGTCTTGTACGCCTCATTTCGGTATCTGCAGGCCGCATACCTAGAACTGGGGGTATCTCGCCTCACAGTGCAGCACAAGTATGCTTGCTAGAAAAACCGCTTTACTCAGCATCTGTTAACAAGTGCAAGTGCCGCTTAGTTCTGAAATTAGAGGATTCTTTATTTTTGTTGTGGGTGATGCTGTTATATTTTCTTCTCTGGTTTTGAATTTGTGATTTTCATTTTATGCGCCTTTTAAATTTAAGTTCTTGGTTTTGCGCCAACGCCTCCCTCGGCCACATGCATTAGTTGGTTAAATCCTTTATACAAGCTGTTTGCTGCGCATAACAAAATAATATAAACAAGAAAGAAAAGTACAGTCGAGCACGCCCGACCGTAGTATACTCTCTGCATTTTTTCCCGATTAAGTTATTAAAATCGGGCTAGAGATATTACAATGTGTAGTACTTGCATTAAAACACGTTAAAACAAAAACAATCTAAGCATAATCAAACATACAGCTGTTTGTCTGTATGCGAATACACATACGAAAGACAATATATGATGCATATATGTATGTGTGTATTCGGCGCGGCCAGCGACTGTGAGCAGCGCTGCCGCCACGCAGGCAGCGAAAACATTCGAACATGTGCTTGTATGTTTCTGTCTCGCTTGCACTCATACATTGAGCGCTGCCGCTCAAGTGCTTGTATGTTACTATCTCGCTTGCACTCATACACGATATTGCATTCAGTTATCAATATTGTAACGCTTCTAGTTTCTTTGTTTATAGTCCGATTTCAATGCACCTTTCAGGATAGTTTGATATAGTTAGTCTCCACACGAATTATAAATTAGAATACTCTACGATACGAAGAAATGCCTGAAAAATGTATTGAATTTTGAATAGTGTTTTAGTTCCCATGGGAAAAGGGGGCGTGGCAGCCCAAAATTTTTGATGGCATGACATTTACTCAGTCTCTAGGAACCTCCATACCAAAATTGGTGATCATAGGTGCCATAGTTACTGAGATATTCGCCGAAAACACAGATTTTTTCCGAGGTGTGTCTAGTTTTTTGCTCATTGTGGGCGAATGGGGCGTGGCATCGAAAAAAAAAAGATTCTTGTATTGACTGACTAAATATCTGATCGATTGAGACCAAGCTCGAACTTGTAGCTCTTACCATCTCTGAAATCTGTTTGTTCATACGGACAGACAGACAGACGGACAGACGGACAGACGGACAGACAGACAGACGGACAGACGGACATGGCTATATCGACTCGGCTTGTGATGCTGATCAAGAATATATATACTTTATGGGGTCTGCCACGCCTCCTTCTGCCTGTTACATACATTTGCACAAACCCAATATACTCTTGCAGAGAGTATAAAAATCCCGTTAAATGTTAAAACCAAGCAAAAGCCAGGCTACAGCCCTGGCAAGACCTGTGTAAACAGCGACGACGACAACAATAGCATCACACTCGTATCCAATTTACTTGGCTCGCTTCGTTTTGCAGGGACCAGTTCGCTTGAGTCATGTGTCCTGCATCCCGGCCTTCTGTGTGCTTCGTCTCCTATGCCCTTCTCTTTGCTGCTGGGTGCAGTGCGCACGTACGCGGCTTAAGATTTTCTCATTCATAACGTGATTTAAAGCGAAGTATTTCGACATGTTATGCCATCAACTTCCTGTTCAATATGCATTTGTTACCTTGGCGAGAACTGTAGATTGCCGCAGCTGCAGGATTGCATTCAGGATATAAATTGATGCACTTTTTGTGCGATTCCGCAATGAAAGATGCAAATACTGGATACTGAAATCCTTTGCTGCTTACTTGCCAGCTATGATTACAGTGCACACATCGTAAACATTTCTGCCATATTGTGTCCTGAATTCTTGCCAGCCAACGGGAGAATACTTAACGAACACTTAAACGCCTTCTCACCCCATCAAGCACTTGTCTCGAGCTCGAGCCTCCAGGGCAAACATTTTATGTTCAATTTAGTATCAGCTCATAATCGGCTACCACTTGCAGTTTTGCTTCGGTTGGCTTAAGTTTGTCCAGATGGCGCTGTGGCAACTTAAGTTTTTATGACCACTTAATCTATTTAATTAAAAACTTACATTTTACCAAACATTTTATATTTGACGTGCCTCACTTTACTGCTGACAAGTTATAATCATTGCCAATTAATGGTTATAGAATGGCATACGCTTACACGCCTTACAATTTTCAATTGACATAAAACTTCTGTGAAGCATTTTGATTTTACATATTTTTTTTTGCTTAAGCGGGTTACTTAAATTTTTACTGTGCTTGATATAATTGATAATTCAAGAATCCTGTTCTGCCTATTTCAGATTAATTATTTAAATTTTGCTCCTTACAATTTAAGCAATCTGCATGTGCCTCACATATGAATATTTGTGTGTGTGTGGGAGAGTATCTCAGGACTCGTTATGCAGTAATAATCATTTGTACGTTAGCGAATGTAGTAGAAGAGAATTTACATAAAAGACTACAGATGTATACTATTTATACTCTCTGCAAGAGTATATTGGGTTTGTGCGCGGCATGTCCGTCTGTCTGTTTGTCCGTATCAACAAACAGATTTCAGCGATGGTAAGAGCTACAAGTTCGAGCTTGGTCTTAATCGATCACATATTTAGTCACTCAATACAAGAATCTTTTTTTTTTCGATGCCACGCCCCAATCTGTCTTTTCGCCGAATATCTCAGTAACTGTGGCACCTAGGCTCACCAATTTTAGTAGGGACGTTCCTATCGACAGCGTAAATGCATCGACATTTAACATTTTTGACTGCCACGCCAGTTTTTTTCCACATGTATAAATGCAAGCGAGACAGAAACGCTTCTAGATTGTTTGCTTAGATTGTTTTTGTTTCAACGTGTTTTAATAAGTACTACACATTGTAATATCTCTAGAGTGGTTTAAATAATTTAATCGGGAAAAAAATTCAGAGTATTTTACAGTCGGGCGTGCTCGACTGCACTTACCTTTCTTGTTTTCTCTTTCATCATTCGATTCACAGAATGAAAGCATGATTTTATTGCCTATTTATACATACATATAACATTTATCTAAGCCCCAAGGAACCCAACTCGTTTTTTGCTTTTAATCTTCTTGAGGTCCCAGTTGCTGGAGGACAAGCAAAATGCTATTGTTGGCCAAGCCAATTTCGTTGCCGCTTTATCACTTTATATTTGAGGCCATAGAACAGAATTTTTATTATAACATGTCGTATTCGTATATTGATACATATCTTTCTGTGCGTCTGCCTTTTGAGCTGTCTTTACTCGTTTCTGGGAATTTAGAATCATACAAAGGACCGAGCTTCAGCGGCAGTGGCTTTTCAATTTGAATAAATGAATTTCGGCTAAACATTTGATTTTTTTTCTATGTGACCTTTGTCAAACAAACAGAAGTTAAAGAAGCTCAGAATTTCTCACCCACGCAAACACAAACAACAACATCTACATATTTGCCTACTTGTATCGTCAGACGAACAAAAAATGTCACTCAAATTCAATTTGAATGCAAAAAAAAGTTTATAATTCACCAGCTCCCTCCAAATATTCGGAATTTGTTTGTATCACAAGCACTTTTAGCTTTACAACTTTATTTTGAAACAAGGTCAGAATCATCGTTTGTAGTTACTTTTTTTCGAATGTTGGATGTCGGTCGACTAACCAATTCGAAATAATTTCACCAATTTCATAATATGCTACAACAAGGTCATGGTAATTTCGCTAACGTACAAATGATTATTACTGCATAACGAGTCCTGAGATACTCTCCCACACACACACAAATATTCATATGTGAGGCACATGCAGATAAGCAAATGTAATATAAACAGCTTATGGCTCTACGGTCCTGTCCTCTTCGCCTCTGTCCTGGCATTTCCTTTCCGATCCAAACGCCCACTCTGCGCATCGCGACATAATCATAAAAAGCAAATCTAAGCTCAGTGTTGGGATTGCAGCAGTTTGGGTGGTCTAATTTTAAGACGACAGCCCAGACTCCAGGGACCACAGCATTCAAGATTTTAGCTACAATGGGACTGAAATCGAAAATGGCAATCGGACTGAGAAATGTGCACAAGCGATGAGCTACGTACCAAAATTTTAGTGAACCATGCAAACTTAACGCTACCCTGATACAAATTTATGTCAATATTTGTTTGTAATAGATTAAACTTTAAAATAGCCTTTGTAAAATTCAATATTTTAATGAAATGATTATACATCATTTTTAAAATGTAGAAATAATTCACTATAGATAGTGAAACAGAATCAAAGTACAGTGTGGCTTTCCCGACGGTAAGATACTCTGTAAGATGTCCGATCCAGACTTGTGTGTTTAATCAATTATATCAGAAACCCAATCAATTTTAGTAAACGCAACTCCAACGATACAGCTAAACAGCTGATCAAAGACGACTATGTAGTATCGAAGTTTAAGCGATTATGTAGCGAATGAATCGCTCAAGTGAACTATAAAGAACTGGTATCGATAGATGAATCAAAACAAAACGCGACAAAGCAATATGAAGAAGCATGTGATTTGGCCCATATGAGATACAGGATATAGAAGTCCGATCTGAACTTTGTTTGGAATGGAGATGGGATCGGGAACGAAATTACATCCCTTCCCGAAATCAAATTTGCTTTTTCCATCCCGAAAATTTTTCAGTTTATCCCGGGGTTCTGACATTTCCATGATATATTTTTTTCACAAAAATAGTCAGTAGTTAGTCAGTCCCTTGTAGACTTCAAGGGTATTTTGTAGTCGTTGGAATGTATATAACAGACAGAAGGAGGCGTGGCAGACCCCATAAAGTATATATTATATATCAATGATCAGTATCAATAGTCGAGTCGGTATAGCCATGTCCAAGCAGTACAAGTTGGTTTTTGTTTTTTGACACGCCCACTTTAGGGCGTTCTTTTTTAGACCCCGTACTCTTTAAAAAAGAGTATAGGGGTCTATTAAGTTTGTCAGAAGCGAGATGTACGTAACAGGCAGAAGGAGGCGTGGCCGACCCCATAAAAAATATATATTCTTAGTCAGCATCAACAGCCGAGTCGATATAGCAATGTCCGTCTGTCTGTCTGTCCGTCTGTCCGTCCGTATGAACACCTGGATCTTTTAAACTACAAGAGCTAGAGCCGCCAAATTTGAAAGTCCGTTATTTTCGCGAGCAGATCAAGTTTATTTCAAAATGTTGGCACGCCCCTGCAATGAGCAAAAACCCAGACCTCGAAAAAATTTGTGTTTTAGGCGAATCCCGCCCATTCACATATTATGTGTAAAGTACTATTTCAATTATCCAAACAAGAGATGGGCGTCCGGATCGTGATTTTCTGGAATCCCGCTGGACCCGCAAAATTTATCGGAATCGGGCGGGATGGAAATGTCTTTAACAAAAACAAATAGGAAAGGCTACAGTCGAGCGAGCCGACTATAGAAGACCCCGTACTCTCATAGTGTCCATTTGTATTTAATTTAAATTAACATTTTTAAAATACATTTAAAAAATTAAATTTTAATATTTACCTTTTAAATTAAAATTTACAAAATTAAATTAACAATTGTAATTGTCAGCATTCGAACTGGCGATCTCAGACGAAGGTTCCACATTTCCGCCGCAATTCTACCAGTTGCACCACGCCCCTCTTCTATCAGTCTTCCGATTATTTGCATTTACATGCTACAAGTATTTGTATGTGTGCACATATATATGTGTGTATGTATAGCATTGGTCGGCGCGGCCAGCGGCTCCGGGCAGCGCTGCCGCCAAGCAGGTAGAGAAAACGTTCGAACATATGTTTGTATGTTTCTGTGTTTGTGTGTATGAGTTGCGCGCATACAGTGATTTTGCAATTAAATAACATAAACTTTAAACCGTGATAACTTTTTTGTTGACATAGGATTTTGATGCCACTTTCAGCATAGTTAGATATAATAAGTCTATAAGCGAATGATAAATTACAATAGTGTACTATTTGAACAAATGCTTAAAAACGGCATTGAAGTTGGAGAGTTTTTTAGTTCTTATGAGAAAAGGGGGCATGGCAGCTCAAAATTTTGAATGGCATTATACTAAGGCTGTCTCTAGGAACCTGTATACCGAAATTTGTGCTCCAAGTGCCATAGTTACTGAGATATTCGCCTAAAACACAATTTTTTTTTCGAGGTTTGTCTGATAACGGACTTTTATTCCAAATTTGGTGTCTCTAGCTGTTGTAGTTTAAAAGATCCAGGTGTTCATACGGACGGACGGACTATATCGACTCGGCTGTTGATGCTGATCAAGAATATATATACTTTATGGGGTCGGCCACGCCTCCTTCTGCTTGTTACGCACATCTCGCTTCTGACAAACTTAATAGACCCCTATACTCTTTTTTAAAGAGTACGGGGTCTAAAAATGTAGGCAGAGTAGATTAATGATTATTTACTAAGTTGGCTTAACCTTTAGAGGAAAAATTTGGAATTTCAAATTGGTATGTACACAACTTGTACAATTCAGAAAATTGGCGGGAAATCCGCACTTGTGTATTGCAATACGCATTGAATAGTGCGACTAACCACAAAAATCTACAAAACATAAGTATCTGCTCAACATCAAATGTAAACATGACACAGATTGCCGAATAATTCCATTTAAATGGTATGTTGCCGATATGCAACGCGGTCCTATAAAGGAATGAAAATATATAGAACGGGTACCGTTAGACGAATTAATACACAACAGGAATAATCAAGTAGATAAGCAATCTCTCTTGCACATGCATTCAACATGCAACTTCGGAAAAGAAGTGTCAGTAAAAATTCAAATATAATTTGTTTAGTACTCGAGGAGAGAGTGATTAAAATTCTTGAAAATTAACTTGATCTGTCTGCTCCTAAAATAGTCTGGTTCCCAAATGTGATGCTTCTCGCTCGCACCGTATTTTCGTACAAATAAGCTGTTTTATGCCTTTTTGGCCTTGGGGACCAGGATATAATGGTCCGATCCAGACCAAGCTTACTAAATATGGTGATTGCGATCGTTCAACTCACACTACATGTCTTCCAAACACACAAATTTGGATCGATAAGTCCAATGGGAAGTATGGGATATAGATATATTGGTGCTATACACATAATATATGATTTTGGTCGGGAGGAGGAGGAGTGAACAAGTCTTAGTGTTCTAAAAATGTTTTTTTACAATTATATAGAGTATGTACCAAACTTAATGTACATATATAGTTTTACGGCCAAGGTTTCTTTGTAAACACGCAATATACCCCCACAGAATAATAATGACGATAATGTTTTAAATATAGATTCAATAATATTATTGAAATTGAAATCAGTATTTTCGAATATTTAGGTGTCTACATACATGTAGAAAACTGTTTCTTCACACTGACTGACTAGAGAAATGATTAAGACGGCGCTTTGCAAAATTGTGCTTTAATGCCGATGTCAAAAGTAAATTTTAAATTGGTTGACTTTAAAACTATATTAACGAATTTCACGAAACATGTAAATTGCCGTTTTTCATTAACTGACCAACTTTCGTTAAGATGAGTCTACTTTATCATCCATCTGCTAAAGAAATTGCAGACTTATTATGTGAACTTAGTGTGAAAAAGTTTTTGCTTCTAAAGATATTTTAACCAAATCCAGTATATGTATATGCATGGAAATAAGTAACAGAGTTTAATCAAATTAAACATTAATTTAATGCATATAAAAGCAAATGCCTTAAGATTTAGTAAACGGTATGTGGCCGTCGTTCTTTACATTGTGTCCATTTTAATCAGAGTATATTTTAATTTATTACTATTACCAGTTCAGTTTACATGACTTTTCAATTTTATTACAAAATTGTCTAAATGAAAATTTTTATTAATATGTATGGCAACTAATTATTGCTGAATTAGTTACATTTAGTGTCATCTTGCTTACCATTTAGTTGTCGACTTATTGAAAAGGACAAAGTTCTCTATTTTTCTTTTGTTTAACTGTTGGCCAGCTCAATTTAGTATAAAACAATTTCATTAAACTCGCATTGAGGGAGAAAATCAGTCGTCTATTTAAAACTAGAACAGCATCATGTCCTCCTTCAGTCTATCTATATACTTTTATTAAACAATGTTCGAGTAGTCAATGTCAAGCGGTATCGACTTTGGCATCGCCTCCGTCACCGTCAGGACCAAAAGGGATCGACATCCTTGTGCTCAGTTTTTATTATTGCCAATGTCTGTGCTCCACTTTATTCTATTTTTATTATTATTTTATTGTCTCAATGCAGTAGCGTGGACTCGAAATGGTGGCAGAGGTGAAGGAGGGAGTGATGAGGAAGGTGATTGGAGAAGGAAGAGGAGCAGGAAGAGGCATCAGACAAAGAAGGTGAACGCCAGTGCAATTTATCGCATACGCTTTGACAACATGTTTGCAGGCATTTTTATCATTTCCGCATTTATGTGGTTTCCGCTTGAGCTGCAAGCAAACTAAGAACTTGCTTTCTGCTTTATTGCCCCAGTCGTCGATATCGATGCAAGGGACAGAATTATGTGACCACAGGCTTTATTGCCAGCATGCGTTCTACACGCCGTTTTCGCCCAAAAGAATGAATTACTTTTTCATAATTTATTGAATAGAACAAAGCTACATAGATTGTTGTTGGTAGAACGGTTGGGAATGTAGGAAAATCCATGTTATCCATGTGATTAACTTTGCAGGTAAATATAAGTAAACAACTAGATAACAAGTATCAAGGAGAACTACTTACATAAATACATCGTTTGGCTAAAGTACATGTATTCATCACAGATGACTGAGACGATTTTGGCAGAGTATTTTAAAAATCTTAGTATTGAATTGACTAAAGCTATAAAATTTTAAACTGTGGTCCCTATCGCTTGAAATAAATTTATGTTTAAGATACTTTTTCTTTACTCAACTTTTTGTTTGATTGCTTTTAATTGTTTCAATATACGCTTGGACTCCATAGATTTTAAATTTCCCAAACAAAACTAATGGACCCATGTAGTCATATGGTCCTCGGAGTCGCTGGAGTAAAAAAATAGAAGGGACACAAAGTCTTGTTAAGGGTTAGTAATAAATCTCACAAGCTTGTGCTGTAGCTTAAATTAAATGGTGAAAATCGTTTGGGCAGCAACCCGTCTCCAGGCATTTCTACAAATCAGACACGCAATTGAGTAGGACGTGCAGGAGCAGCCAAGCAAAAAACCAGTTGAAAAATGCGACGCTTTGTAGAATGGTAGAAACACAAGCTCAAACGTAAAATGCCAAAAAAAAAATGTCCTCAAAAAGTAAATAGAGATTTCAAAACAAGCGCCTAAATACGACGGCCCAGACCTGAACTCCTCGCAACGAAATTCAGTTCCAAACTCTGCTGCTGACTCCAATTCTGCTGTGGCTCTGACTCTGGCTGCGGAAAATAGAGAAAAATAAGTGTAAAAGTCACAAAGCCAAACCGAAAAACTGCACGTGGAAACCAAAACTGTTGGCTTCCATTTTTTAGCATAAAACGTTATATTTATGACTTTTAGAATTTCCATGTTTGCAAGTCCTACACACATAAAAAATCAAAAAAAAAAAAAAAAGATAATATAACGTCCAATGGTTTTTTACTCACAAAAATGGTTTGCAAAATATAGCACCTTGAAAAAGAACTAATAAATTGTTCTATTAAAACGCCACAATCATAATTCACTAAAGTTAAATATTGTTAAAAGGGCCAAAAAGCTTATGTTTTATGATTTCAAATTTAATTTTGAGGATCAACTGGTAAAATGGTCAGTTAGGCAAATAGTCAAATGGTTTCCACGGTATTTTGTGCAAATTTTTAAGTGAGTTTTATGCATTTCGCATGCAAATTGTGTAGAAAAAGCTGCTTACGGGTGATTGGGTATAATTTGTTGTTATTATTTATGTCAAATTTCAGATGTAATTGTATATATACAAATCGCAACACTACCATCTGCACAACGTTCTACTTATGGAAAGGACCCGATTATCTCCATTTAGTAATAATAATGGTGTTATAAAATAAAACAAAAAGAAAAAAACACTTATCTTGCCAATCTGGTCTAATCTGGATGAAATTTGGTTTGCACATGTGATTTTACACTAAAAGGGTATGGAGCGAATTTTGTTTTAATAGATGAAATAAGAAAGAAAAGTCGAGCACGCCCGACCTTAAAATACTCTCTGCATTTTTTTCCCGATTAATTTATTAAAATCGGTCTAAAGCTATTACAATGTATAGAACTTGCATTAAAACACGTTGAAACAAATACAATCTAAGCATAATCAAACATACATCTGTTTGTCTGTATGCGAATAGACATACGAAAGACAATATATAATGCATATATGTATGTATGTGTGTACTCAACACGGCCAGCGACTGTGGGCAGCGCTGCCACCACACAGGCACCGAAAACAGGCCAACATGTGCTTGTATGTTTCTGTCTCGCTTGCACTCATACATGATATTGCTTTCAGTTATCAATATGAAACGCTTCTAGTTTTCTTGTTTATAATGCGATTTAAATGCACCTTTCAGGATAGTTTGATACAGTTAGTCTCCACACGAATTAAAAAACAACAATACTGTACTATATGAACCACTGCCTAAAAACGGAACGAAACTTGAGAGTTCATTTTATTAATTGTGGGGAAAAGGGGCGTGGCAGTCCAAAATTTAAATTTAAATGTCAATGTATTTAGGATGTCGCTAGGAACCTCCATACCAAAATTGGTAATACTAGGTGGCATAGTTACTGAGATATTCACCGAAAACACCAATTTTTTCGAGGTGTGTCCAGTTTTTTGCTCATTGTGGGCGTATGGGGCGTGGAATCGAAAAGATTCTTGTATTGACTGACTAAATATCTGATCGATTGAGACCAAGCTCGAACTTGTAGCTCTTGCCATCTCTGAAATCTGTTTGTTCATACGGACAGACAGACGGACATGGCTATATCGACTCGGTTTGTAATGCTGATCAAGAATATATATACTTAATGGGGTCTGCCACGCCTCTTTCTGCCTGTTACATAAATTTGCACAAACGCAATAAACTCTTGCGGAGAGTATAAAAAGATTTGTTCAACCAATTGTACCTAAGGGAGTCATACGATATAGTCACCCGATCTGGCCGATTTTAACATACGAACTGCGTGTAAAGAGAATACACATCTGTACTGTGAGACTAGTTCGCATAGAAACAGGCGGACAGACGGACAAGGCTATATCGTCTCGGCTATTGATGCTGATCCACAATATATCTATATACTTTATGGGGTCGGAAACTTGATCTGCTTCCGAAGAAAACGGACTTTCGTACCAGCTCCAGCTCTTATAGTCTCTGAGATCTAGGTGTTCATATGGACAGACAGACAGACGGACATTGCTATATTAACTCTGCTCTTGATGCTGATATAAAATATACATATATAATTTATGGCGTCGGAAAAACTTTCTTCTGCTCTTCTGTACTTTACTCACCTACTCTGTACATTTCGAATATCATAAATAAATGAACAAACTGATATTAAATTTAGAGTTTGAGGAAAACAATATATTTTTAATTCATCAAAGATCAAATTACTAATCAGCGTTTTATATTAGTTATACTTCAAATAATTAAATTTTTAATTTAATTTTATTTAATTTATATAAGAATTTGAATTTTGCAAAGTTACAACTGGGTATGAGAATCAAAAACTCTCGCAAATAACTATACAAAAGGTTTACTTAACCATCAACTGCAAAACCAATCAGAAAATGTTTCATAAAATTCAGAAAGCCAAAAACGATGCTGCTACAAAACTTTGCAAGTGGTTTCATGGGTGGTTCAGCTAGTTTTACACAAGCAATTGCAACTTTCGGCTCTTTCGCTTATAATTTAATATGCTGTTGGAACAGTAAAATTTAAATTATTGAAATCGCGAAAATAAAATAAATTCAAATATTTCCTCTGCCACTCCCCAGAAAAAGTTTCGATCCTCGTTAAACTGCACACCTGATTTACTTTAC
The DNA here is from genome assembly GCA_035046005.1 of Drosophila acutilabella. Classification (NCBI taxonomy): domain Eukaryota; kingdom Metazoa; phylum Arthropoda; class Insecta; order Diptera; family Drosophilidae; genus Drosophila; species Drosophila acutilabella. The sequence continues at coordinate 531,600 of JAWNOK010000026.1, read as the reverse complement.
CATTTATCATTAATTATGCTGTGGAAAAACTGTGTGTAGAGATATGTATGTCCATGTCTTTATTTAGCCTATGGCTCTTGCCGCTCATATTAAGTGTTCACCTTAGTTTTCAGTTTTTTGAGTGTTAAACATTCAACCAAACAGTCGGAGAGATTTCGGGAGCTGCTTACAATCTAGTAGTCGATAAATATTCTTAAATTCCTTTAAGCAAAAATGCGTCACAACCTTTCTTGCGCGCCGGCTGAGTGCTCGCCTTAAGGCAACGAGTCAGACTGAACACGAATAGGTTGCTGCAACAGCCGAGTGAATGTTCGTCTGGCCAAGCTGGCCAAAAAAAAGCTTTCGTTCTCTTAACACTTTGCAGACCGAGAGCGTTATTCTCTTAAGAGAGTAAACGGCAAAGCATGCTATTGCTTGCGCGGACAAAAAAGAATGGAGACAGCATGCCGGACTGCTCACACCACTGAATATGCGTCAAGTGCCACTTGTGACGCTTTGGCACAACTAATGTTAATAAAGCATGCGACTGCGGCTGAAACGAAAGCTAAGACTAAAGCAGACTCTGTTTGCTGTTTGTTTCTGTTTTTGTTGTTTCTCTTAATGTTGTTGTTGGCCAGTGCTGACTAGTCTCCGCTTGGTGTTTGTAGTTTGCTCTGGGAATCGTGATGGCAAAGAAAAAGGTTGTGCGACAGTGAAATGCATTTTAAGTCTACTCAAGTGGGTAGCCCACTGTTAATGCTTTTGTTGTTTTTGTGGCTGTTGCTCTTTCACACACATGGAAAGCCCAGACAGATGAGAGGCACGTTGGTGCATTAAAATGAGTATAAATGTGGGTTAATGGGTTTTTAGTTGCTCCTTTCAATACTACACGCCTATTAAATTGTTTTGTTGAGCTTCCCTGTCTATTCAGGGCTACATGCTAATCGAACCGTCAGCCACAAAAAATAAAAAGCACTTACAGTTCTAAATTAAACCCAATTATACAACTATTACTGTTAAGGACTTAAATTAAGTTTAGACATCATTTAGGTAAAATATTTGTAAGCCCCGATTATCATAGCAAAAATATGTGTACACATGTCAGTGGTCAACTAATGGAAATAAAATTTGATCGTTATGTGAAAATCAGGTGTACAGCGGAGAGTGAATACTAACTGAAGGGGGATCACATAGAACAGTAGCGGCACTAGTAAATGTGCATAAAAGGGCATTTTGTAACACTAATTCAACTGCTCGTTTCCTGCTCACGAGTTATGCATTGTGCACGTTACACATACGCGTCGTGGTACTGCAGTTTACAGCATTCAATTGTCAAACAAAAGCACATTTACCTAATTGAACATGTGTTTGCAGGAATTGCGGTTGTTCCCTACATATTATTTTGTGGTTTCTCTCTTTACTCTTTTAGTTCATTAATTCGGTGGTTACTTCCCTGGGTCAAATTCAAATTAAATGTCAGCCAGTTTGCTCGGTTTGTGTATGTTTGTGTCAGACAGTGCCTGTGGACGAGTGTTTGCACTTATGTGTGTGCCAGTTTGTTCCTTCCTGGCTAATTTAAATATTTTGTTCTGTTGTTTTCCGCGTAATTTATGTCTAAGTGCAGAAAGAGTGCAATTTTTAGACCCCATACTCTAACAAGTAAGATAAGTACGGTCGAGCACGCCCTACCGTATAATACTCTCTGCATTTTCCACGAATTATATTATTAAAATCGGTATCGAGATATTACAATGTGTAGTACTTGCATTAAAACACGTTGAAACAAAAACAATCTAAGCATAATAAAACATACAGCTGTTTGTCTGTATGCGAATACATATACGAAAGACAATATATGATGCATATATGTATGTATGTGTGTACTCAACACGGCCAGCGACTGTGGGCAGCGCTGCCACCACACAGGCACCGAAAACAGGCCAACATGTGCTTGTATGTTTCTGTCTCGTTTGCACTCATACATTGAGCGCTGCCGCTGAAGTGCTTGTATGTTACTATCTCGCTTGCACTCATACACGATATTGCATTCAGTTATCAATATTGTAACGCTTATAGTTTCTTTGTTTATAGTCCGATTTTAATGCACCTTTCAGGATAATTTGATATAGTTAGTCTCCACACGAATTATAAATTAGAATACTCTACGATACGAAGAAATGCCTGAAAATTGTATTGAATTTTGAATAGTGTTTTAGTTCCTATGGGAAAAGAGGGCGTGGCAGCCCAAAATTTTTGATGGCATGACATTTACTCAGTCTCTGGGAACCTCCATACCAAAATTGGTGATCCTAGGTGCCATAATTACTGAGATATTCGCCGAAAACACCGATTTTTTCCGAGGTGTCTCTGGCTTTTTCATCATTGTGGGCGAACGGGGAGTGGCATCGAAAAAAAAAAGATTCCAATAGAAGAATCCAATAGATGGAGGCCTGGCCGACTCTATAAAGTATATATATTCTTGATCAGCATCAACAGCCGAGTCGATATAGCGATGTCCGTCTGTCCGTCTGCCTATCTGTATGAACACCTGGATATTTTAAACATCAAAAGCAAGAGCCACCAAATTTGGAATGAAAGCCCGTCATCTGTGCGAGCAGATCAAACAAGAGAGTTATCACGGTTCAAAATTTATGTTATATAACTGCAAAATTACCGTATGCTAGCAAGCGAGACAGAAACATCAAGCATATGTCGAACGTTTTCGTTGCCTGTGTGGCGGCAGCGCTGCCCGCAGACGTTGGTCGCGCCGACCAATACATACATACATTTAATTTCAAACGAATGTGTAGTATGTAAATGCAGATAATCGGAAGAATATTAAAAGTGTGGCGTGGTGCAACTGGTAGAATTTCGGCGCAATATAGAACCTTCGTCTGAGATCGCCAGTTCGAATGCTGACAATTACAATTGTTAATTTAATTTTGTAAATTTTAATTGAAAAGGTAAATATTAAATTTTATATTTTAACGTATTTTTTAAAATTTAATTTTAATTAAATACAAATGCACACTACTACGAGAGTAATTTAATTTTGTAAATTTTAATTGAAAAGGTAAATATTAAATTTTATATTTTAACGTATTTTTTAAAATTTAATTTTAATTAAATACAAATGCACACTACTACGAGAGTAATTTAATTTTGTAAATTTTAATTGAAAAGGTAAATATTAAATTTTATATTTTAACGTATTTTTTAAAATTTAATTTTAATTAAATACAAATGCACACTACTACGAGAGTACGGGGTCTTCTATATACTCGGTTCGCTCGACTGTAGGGTTTCTTACTTGTTAAACATGAAAACATGTTAAGAAATAAATTTTGTGTAGCTTCATTTAAATCAACTCAAATTGTAGTCAAAGTATTTTGCAAATTTACAATTTTTATGTTTAAGCTATTATTAAATGTCCGTCTTTCTGCGAGCTATCCAGAGTTTTTAAACTTCAGACAGATGATTGGCATTTTGATAAATATATGTACTAAGTGCGTGACAACTGATAAAACTGGATAAATTTAGGATAATTTACATCAAGTTTGTCTTCTTACTTCCGGAAACAATTCATAAAATTGATTTAAAAGCTTAATTTCTAAGAGGCCAGCTTAATCTAAGCTGTACCCAAATACATAATTTACTCAATTGATCGATTTAATTTAATCCTCTTTCTTATTTTATTTAAATTAAGAGGATTGTGAATAAACGCTTTAAAAATATTTCTATTTTATTTTAATTAAAATTTCACGTAACGTTTTTTTGAAAGGGTTTTATTGTTACCAATAGTTTCCATACAACACTTTGGGTAAACTTCCACCAAGTGCTGCCGGCCAACACGCAAATTAGCTGGCATGCTGATTCCTGTCGCCAGTATAATTTCATCATTATATCCAACATGGACCAAAGTAATTTTTTCAGTAGTTGTGGCATTTCTTATGGAACCAGAAGAGCAGCAGCTTTTGTTTAATATTTTTTGCATTGTGGAAAATGTTGAACAAGTTTTACCGGTGTCGGGCATTATCCGGTATCATGCTGCAAAAACCTGGGTGAAGCAGGAAAATTATTAAACAATGCAGCACAGATAGACAAGAGAGCAAAGGACCATGGACAGTGAACAGTAGCTACACAGGATCACAACGACAACTAGTGACACGAATGCAGAAAGCCTGTGAATGCAGCTATGAAATTGCGAAATTCTGAACTAAGTTCACAGACAAAATGACACCAAAGGCAAAGGCTCAAATGGCCGACTTCAACCCTGGGACGAGCTCAGAGACAATAGAAGCTTCAGTTCAAGCAAAAACGTCATTCCAACAAGCGACAAAGTGTCAGTCGAGTGTCCTAGAAACACCCGCTAAGCCCATCTCATATTTGTAGTTGTATACCAAAAAAAAAACGGCAACAAGCACTTGTATAGAGCCACGTGTTTGCCTGTTTGCCTGTTAGCTGTTTGCTTTTCAATTTAAGCCATCCAGCAGGGACAAAGAATTATGACTGTCTAGGCAAGCAAAACAAACAAAAGTCCAACTAGTATGTAAGCTACAGTCAAGCTAGTCGATTGTGAGATACCGTGTAATTATTCTAGAACGGTAACGTTTAAAATTACAACACAGCCGATATGATGATTTCTTAGGTTTACTCACCCATTCTTGAGTTACTATTTATAGTTTTATGACCCTCGTAAAATTGGTCATAATATTTAAAATCGAGCCACCGACAGAATATGTGATTTAAGTTTATATATCTCAACAAAATATTTCACAGCTTAAAGATACCCTTCATGCATACCGTTCTTTAAATGAAAACCAATAAATATCTTTTTAGAATCCAATTCAAAACGCAATCCATAAGCATAAGCCAGAAGTTTCAGAAAATGCAGTCTGATTACAGGAACTCGATTTATTCTTAAAATAATAATATTGAATTTTAACTGTTAATGAAGTACTATGGGTAAGTTTTTGATAAGTCAATATATGGATCATTTAAAAAAAAAAACGAAACCTTAAATGTCAAATAATAAATACAATATTTTTGAATTTTAATCAATATAATATTTAAGCAATTTTATCTAAGTCGCCGTTTAGCTCGGTTTATTTTTGGGGTCCATTGAAGAACAAATAAACAAGAGTCTACCCCTAATGAAAACAAGGAAACTTTGTAGCATATGTAGGTAAGTTTTATTAAATTTGATGGAAAGAGTCGAATACAAAATCGGATACATCATATGATGTCGGTGTTCATTATGACCTGAAGACGCCCTTTTTCCTTTTCGGAGAGTTCAAAGAAGTTTTTGCTCGTATGATTCACGTCACTCATGTGATGCAAAGGTGGCCAAATTGATGTTATTGCCATACAACTATTGGAAATTAACGAGCATTATTATTTAGGGTTGAGCTGTTGTCTATTTTATACCTACCGAACAAAGTAGCAGGCATCGGCTGCAGATCTCTGAAAATCGATTATGTTTTTAATTTCCAGTTTGAGTTGGTTTTCATAAGCCTTTAAGGAATCTTGATAGCGTTTGGCACATATCATTTCACTGTGTAATGGACATTTTGTAGTTGATATCTATTAAATCACTTATAACTTACTAAGGTATCTGGAATTTTGTGAAGCTTGGCTCCCGACTTATCAAGTTGGAGCTGTCATCGGGCACATACTTGATATCCGAAAAGGATCCTCTGACCAATGACTCATTGATATAATCTGTTTTACACTCGAAATTACTTCGCAAATTAAAGTGGCTCATTGACTTTTTATTGTCTTCATTAGGGACTTGAATAGTCGAAAGCCAAAAATTTCCAATCGACTTATTACCTGTAAAAAGCGAATGTTTTGTCTTACGTCTTAAGGCCGATACTGTATCTCTGGTGGAATTCATGCTGTACCGCTTGTAATTATAAATTGGTAATAGTACATATATATTTATTTTTATTTTTTATATTTTTAAAGGTTTTTGTTAGTTTGTTTAGTATATGTGTTAAGGAGTCATCTTTGAGCATGTGTTTATAGTTTAGGTGTGGACTGATCAATCAAGCAAAGCTGGCATGACTTGTCTACAATTTCTATAATCTTTGAACATAACTAAAGCTAAGTGAATATAATTTTACAATTGCTTTAATACGAAAAAATAATTTTGTTATGCTATGGAAAATCTGTTTCAATGCATTAAACAAATTCCCTATTGACTTACACAGTTAAATAAATAATTAATAGACGATACTTACTCGGTTTGTCACTCACGATTTCATAAATTCACTCTTAACATTTTCGACGCTCTTTAGTTATCGCTTTTACACAAGCGCTACTTGCACTCTTATCTTTTCTCTCCCTCTTGTGGTGTCGACAGAGAGCGGCTCTGTTACTCTCTGAGTGCCACTTCGATCTTCTCTAGAGCTATTTAAACCCTAGCTCAGCCGCCACCTTACTCAGTGTCGTCTCAGTTATCAACAGATTAATGCGGACTTCGCCACGCGTGATTAAAAGTGATTTATTAATTATTTTGAACAACAAAAATACCCAAATCAAATTTACTGTTAATTCTAATAATGAAGTCAGCATGCAAACCTGTGGGAATCCTTCTATTTTTCTTACTGTTGCACTGCGCAGTTATTGCACAACAAAGTAAGTATTAACGGGTTTGCGATGATTCACTAAGAATGAACTTTACGTTATGTCTACGCCACAACCTTCAAATCCAATTCACTCAGTTTCTCACTATCTGTATTAGTAATCATTTATTTCTCTTGTGTGTAGCTTAACGACGTCAATGTTTAAAAGTAAATGACTTGTGATGATCTCGGGAAAATGGCAAGCAGCTGTTATTTGAATTAAATTGAGAGCAAGACATTGAACCAAACAATATAAATTAATATTTACTTTTATATTCCATAGTACGTAATAAAATTAATCACTGCTTTTCTAATATCACCAAGAGTACAACGTACTGGAATTACCTTGTATGGCATAAATTATTTAGATTCTCTCTGAGAATTTAACTAATCACATTTGAGTTCATAAAAGCCGGGCAACCAAATACCGGTCTAATGCCGTTTAGTTGTGACGAAAAGTATTTAAATAATTTTTTGAAACTGGACCATAATTTTACTATCGTTCGCAGGCGAGCACATAAATAAATTGACGTAATTGGTTATTTGCTTAAAGATTAAAATTTATAATTGAATTGCATTGCAGATTGTCTCAATCCAAACCGAAATTCGGGCTTCTGTATATCGTTGTATGACTGTCCTAGTCTAATTGAGGTGCTCCAGAAAATCGTAGTGTCTAGTGATGATAGAAATTTTCTGCGTGAATCTCAATGTGAAAATGGCTTTGGTCGAAGGCCATTCGTCTGCTGCACTCCTGATAAAGGGTATGCGGATCGTATACCCACGACAACAACAACAACTACAACAACAAGGAGACCTATTGATCCTGTGCCAACAACATTCAATGGAGGAAATGGTCAGGGTGAAAATTTGCTGCCTAGACCCCCGGCTTGCGGTCCTAACTCGTTCGTCGATCGCATTTACAGCGGAAATGACACGGCCATTGATGACTTTGTATGGATGGCTCTGTTGGGGTATCGAGATCGTGAGTCTACTACATCTAAATAGGGATTCCAAAAGGATGTTTAAGCAATGAGTATATCTTTATAATAGGCAGCGGGCAACAAGTTTTAAATTGCGGAGGAAGTCTGATCAACAATCGATATGTTGTCACTGCAGCCCACTGTGTGACCGGTAAAATATCCACCGAAGTAGGTGAGCTGTGAGTAACTTTCAACTTAATGGACAATATTCTCTGTGGACTAACTTAAAAAACGTATTCAGTACCATTGTGCGACTGGGCGAATACGATATTAGCAAGGACATTGACTGTGTAAATGGCGTTTGCAACAAAGCCGTGCTCGAGATTGGCATTGAGGAGACCATTGTGCATCCTCAGTATGATTCCGACAGCAATGATCGTCATCACGACATCGCTCTTCTACGTCTTAGGCAACCCGTTGAGCTTAACGCGTTTCTACAGCCGGTGTGTCTGCCGTTCGCCAATGCTCGATCGGTCATAAACGTCAATGAAAAACTAGTTGTCAGCGGTTGGGGACGCACACTCATGGGTAAGTTTGGTTTAAAAATTGTAAAACACAATTTTCACATAACTATATCTTGAAAACAACTTGAGCTATCGGGACCAAATTCACAAATGATGTGTATGGTTATTACAACTATCCTCTGCAAGTTTACTTCAGATTTGTCAAAAATTTCGTATTTGTATGAAACAAGTATGTAAGTGCCATACATTTAATATGTTGGTTTGGTTGCGATCGCTCAAATTATACTACATGTCTTTATGAAAATTTTCCATTTGTCACTGATTTGTCCAATGGGAGCTACAGGCTATAGTTTTTCGATCTGCATCAAACTTGGTGAGGTAAGATGTATTAACCATACACATACTGTGTGAATTCAGTCCCGATAGCTCTCGTCGTTTTGAAGTTATGGTAATTTGAAAAGGGTGTTCTAACATTTGCGAGGCGGTAGAAGGCGTATCAATAATTTGAAATAATCTTGGTCTGCTTACACTATAGACGGACTTTCATTCCAAAATTTTGTTGCTCTAGCTTTTGTAGTCTAGGTGCTCATACGACAGATAGACGGATAGACGGATATTGCTAAAGCAATAAACAGCCGAGACTGTTAAAAAATATATATACTTAATAGGGTCGGAAAAACTTCATGGACCCTTCTACTCTTTTTTAGAGTACGTGGTCTACAATTTTGCACTATAATGAGTACTGTAGCGTTTATTACTTGTCGGATTTGAAATATTTTGTTTTTTAAATCAAAGTGTGAACTAATAAATAACTTTTTTCTTTACTCTTTCCCGCTTGCAGGACGACAGAGCAACATTAAACAACGACTCGATTTAAATGTAGCGGATCAAAGTTACTGCAGAACCAAGTTTGCGACAAAGAGAATCAATGTGATCAGCTCTCAGCTGTGTGTAGGCGGAGAGTTCATTCGGGATAGCTGTGATGGGGACTCCGGCGGACCTTTAATGAGATACACAAACGACGCCTGGTATTTGGAGGGAGTCGTATCGTTTGGTAACAGATGTGGACTTGAGGGTTGGCCCGGCGTGTATACAAGAGTATCCGACTATATTGATTGGATCGTTGGAGCGATTCGTCCTTAAAATGCGAGGTAGCTGAAGAAGCCGAAAAGCACCTTTGTCAAATTAAGTTTTAATTAAAAGAAGCCGGTTACCAAACTTAACCAAGTCGTCCCATTTTAATTAACTTGCATTAAATGCGATTTTATCGGCAGCTGCAACGCTGCGTATACGTAATGCGCTTACAGCCCGTTTGCGGTAATTAAAACGATTGCAGTTGCCTGCGATGCATCCTTGGAAAGTAGCTTTGCTGCCAAGTTGCCAGAGGCAAGTTCTCAAAGCCCTCTCTACAATTTTCTACGCAATTTGGCAATACATTTCTATTCTATTATTCGCACTTGGCGTCCAGAACCTCGAGCTTCTCCTCAGATTATTTTGTTTGTTAGCTCTGCGTAATGAGTGGGCGCTGCAATATTAAACAAAGTAGACAATAGATGCCTCAGAGAAAGGTTAATGAAGCCTGCAGGAAGCGCAGCTAACAATGATGCAGCTATTTGAAGTACATAAGTCTCAAATTGCAGCCAACTGGTTTAAGTCACTTTATAGGGTATTGCCTTAAGGGATGTCATTGATTGGCCGTTTTTAGTTCAGTTGTCTGAAAACTATTCGTCCGGGCTTTGATTATAATTATTATAGATTAAAATTGTAATTTAAATGCATATGAATGAACTTGATAAATTTAGACTCGAATTATTATTCGCTGAAAAACAAACTGTAAATTTTTTTGTAAAAACATGGTTTGTACATATTATTTGCCAAATCGCACTTACTGCAACTGATACCAAAACTATTCAGTGTGGAAAGTTTATTCTTTCCGAAATCAAGCCAGACTCATGTGTGGAAAAAAGTGTCAAATGGGCCAAGCAGAGCAGAAACTGGACTGAATGGTGTCAAAAACTTGTAATTCAATTTTGGCTAACTTTATACAAATGCAAGGCAAATGTAATTAATACGACCACACTAACACTAAGTCACACAGACATACTCAACGGTTACACTGGCCAAAATGCTGATATACCTGCCGTGACGGCCTTCAATAAATTGAATTGAATATGAATTGACAGTTAGTCAACAAACAAGTGTGATGTAGAGTAATTGAGTTGTGTTTGCAACATTTTAACTTGCCGTCGGCGCTTACAAGCCGGACGGGGTTCACAATCCTCCCATCGAGCCGAACACAGTACAAGTCAAGAAGTAAGATCCGCAATTTGACGAAATGTATTTAAATACTGTGATTGGCCTATTCAAATAACATTCTTTTAGTGTTATTCTTAGCTTCTGCTTTATTCTTCTCTGGCTTCAAAACTAAACTGAACTTTTTATACTCTCTGCAAGAGTATATTGGGTTTGTGAAAATGTATGTAACAGGCAGAAGGAGGCGTGGCAGACCCCATAAAGTATATATATTCTTGATCAGCATCACAAGCCGAGTCGATATGGCCATGTCCGTCTGTCCGTCCGTATGAACAAACAGATTTCAGAGATGGTAAGAGCTACAAGCTCGAGCTTGATCTCAATCGATCAGAAATTTGGTCAGTCAATACAAAAAATCTTTTTTTTTTCGATGCCACGCCCCATTCGCCCACAATGAGCATAAAACTAGACACACCTCGGAAAAAATTGGTGTTTTGGGCGAATATCTCAATAACAATTGCACCAGGGATCACCAATTTTGGTATGGAGGTTTCTAGCGACAGCGTGAATGCATAGACATTTAAAATTTTGGACTGCCACACCCCGTTTTCCCACAATTAATAAAAATAATTCTCCACTTTCGTTCCGTTTTGAGGCGTTTGTTAATATAGTACAGTATTATAATTTATAATTCCTGTGGAGGCTAACTATATCAAACTATCCTGAAAGGCGCATTGAAATCGCACTATAAACAAGAAAACTAGAAGCGTTACAATATTGATAACTGAATGCAATATCGTGTATGAGTGCAAGCGAGATAGTAACATACAAGCACTTGTGACGGCAGCGCTGCCGCATTCATATCAATGTATGAGTGCAAGCGAGACAGAAACATACAAGCACATGTTTGAATGTTTTCGCTGCCTGCGTGGCGGCAGCGCTGCCCGCAGTCGCTGGCCGCGCGGAATACACACATACATGCATACATGTCATATATTGTCTTTCGTATGTGTATTCCCATACAGACAAACAGCTGTATGTTTGATTATGCTTAGATTGTTTTTGTTTCAACGTGTTTTAATGCAAGTACTACACATTTTAATATCTCTAGACCGATTTTAATCATTTAATCGCGAAAAAATGCAGAGAGTATTTTACGGTAGGGCTTGCTCGACTGTACTTTCCTTACTTGTTTTTGTATTTTTTTCTCTAGAAAGAGATTGAAATTTCTTAGGGCCTGTGTCTTTAATATTAACTGTAAGTTTTAAATTAATGGTATTCCTAAAGGCCAGATACAAGACAGTATATAGTTACGTGTTTTGCTCTAATGACTTAATATCAAAGCACAATATTAATATTTTGTTAATGCTATATTATTGTAAATAATTTAGGATGTTTATTATTATATTAAAACCTCGAATCACGACATAAGGATACCCGTTACTCAATGTCGATATGTTATTACGGGGTCTAATAATATTAGCGAGTTTGTTCGTACAGCAGCTATACGATTTAGTCGTCCGCTCGGAAAACTCGGTCAGTAGGCTTAGATTATTTTTATACTCTCTGCAAGAGTATATTGGGTTTGTGCAAATGTATGTAACAGGCAGAAGGAGGCGTGGCAGACCCCCCCAGAAACATACAAGCACATGCTCGAATGTTTTCGCTACCTGTTTGGCGGCAGCGCTGCCCACAGTCGCTGGCCGTGCTGAGTACACACATACATACATATATACATCATATATGGTCATTCGTATGTGTATTCGCATACAAACAGATGTATGTTTGATTATGTTTAGATTGTTTTTGTTTCAACGTGTTTTAATGCAAGTACATATTAAATAATGTAATATATCTAGACATATTTTAATAATTTAATGGGGAAAAAAATGCAGAGAGTATTTTACGGTCGGGCGTGCTCGACTGTATTTTTCTTTCTTGTTGAATATATATTAACTGTCAGTTTCATTAAGATAGCTTGGTAAATAGTAGTTCAAATTAGTTCTTATTTAGAGGTAATTTTTGGCCGCTTCTGGAGAAAAAATCCCATTAATATAGTTGTCCAATTATTTGGATCTAACTTGTCATTATGTGTACGCCATGGATATGTACATCCTGTGTGCATTTGGTTCGTAAGGCGTAGCTTGCAAAAAGTTTTCTAAAGTTTTCTACTAAAGCATGCTATTTTTACCATTCCATTCCAGGGCATATCGACTCGGACTTTGATGCTGATCCAGAATATATATACTTTATGAGGTCTGGCACGCCTCCTTCTCTCTGTTATATACATTCCAAGGAATGTACCTTGTACTCTACTAGTAACGGGTACTTTGAATAATTTGTTCATTGATATCTTCAGAAACATCTTAAACTGCTATAGCTCAATTGCTATTTAATTTTGCTTTCGTTATTAAATCTAACATTTTAAGTATTTTCGTATTGTAATGCATATTTAATTAAGCTTTAAAAGAGTTATGTTGTCTGTCAGGGAGCTTTACAAATTATTTAATCTGATTTCATTTGCTTAATTAAACTATCAAACTCATCAAGTGGTTGCTACAAGACTTTACAGCACACTTCAGTTTCTGTCATGCAGTCGTAAATCGAAGTCAGTTTGTTGTCGTGATTCACAAAAAGAATATATCACAACAAATATGAGACAAACGTCTGAAATCCACTATGTCCACTGATTGATGACTCATACGCCATGTGTGTCGGCTGGAAAAACATAAAATCATAAAAATATCATGTAATAATATCATATAGCATGCATAGGGAATCAGTTGCAACGCACAAAGCCTTTGCCTGAAAGGGCTCAATGGCCAACACAACCAAGCCTTCTATTTTTTGTAATTTATGTCTTTGCCCTAAATAAACTTGTCACTTGGCCCGTTTTTAAGTTCTCTGCGAGAGTATATTGGGTGTGTGCAAAGAATGTAACACGCAAAAGGGGGCGTGGCAGACTCTATTTTTGATGAGCATCACAAGCCGAGTCGATATAGCCCTGTCCGTCTGTCCGTATAAACAAACAGATGTAAGAGATGGTAAGAGCTACAAGTTTTAACTTAGTCACTTTCGACTACATATTCAGTCAGTCAATTAAAGAATCTTTTTTTTATACCCTTGCAGAGGGTATATTGTTTTTGTCACGAAGTTTGTAACGCATTGAAGGAGACGTTTCCGACCCCATAAAGTATATATATTCTTGATCAGCATCAATAGCCGAGTCGATATAGCCATGTCCGTCTGTCCGTCCGTCCGTCTGTCCGTCTGTCTGTCCGTCTGTTTCTATGCGAACTAGTCTCTCAGTTTTAAAGCTATCTTAATGAAACTTGGCACAGATGTGTATTCCCTTTGCACGCAGAACATTTGTTAAAATCGACCAGATCGGATCACTATATCATATAGCTCCCATAGGAACAATCGGATGAAAAAAAAATTTTTTTTGAGCTATGTTAACCAAATTCGCTCCATATGCATTTGGCATAAAATCCCGCGTGCAAACCAAATTTCATCCAGATCGGACCACTATATCATATAGCTGCCATAGGAACAATCGGTTAAAACTGGTGAAAATGCTTGGTATGAAAATTTTCTGTGTCTCTTGTACGATTTGAACCAAATTCACGCAATACGCATTTGTTATCATTATCCATCTTCCGACCAAATTTCATCCGGATCGTACAACTATATCATATAGCTGCCATAGGAACAATCGGTTGAAAATGCTTAGTATGAAAATTATCTGTGTCTCTTGTACGATTTGAACCAAATTCGCTCCATATGCATTTGGCATAATATTCTATGTGCAAACCAAATTTCATCCAGATCGGACCACTATATCATATAGCTGTCATAGGAACAATCCGTTAAAAATGCTTACCATTGATACCAAATGAACGCAATGTGCATGACTGCAAGGGTATACAATCTTCGGCGAGCAGAAGATAACCGTTTTTTCTTGTTTTCGATGCCACGTCTTATTCGCCCACAATGAGCCAAAAACTTGACACACCTCGATATTATTGGCGAGTATCTCCTAGCTACGGGACTTAGGAATCCGAATTTTGGTACGGAGTTTCCTAAAGACAGCACAAATGTAATGCTATCAAAAACTATTTAAACTTGCATGACAGTACAGTATTGTTATTTTTAAATTCGTTTGGAGTGAAATAATATTAAACTATCCTGAAACAAAAAAATTAAACACGTTACAAAGTTTACATTTGCGCGCAATGTCAATGTGAGTGCAAGCGAGACAGAAACATTCAATCACATGTTCAAACGTTTCCGCTTCCTGTGTGGCGGCAGCGATGCCCGCGTTCGGTGGCTGCTTCGATCAATGGTATACATACACACATATATATATATGTGCACATATATATATATGTGCAGACAAATAGATGTTTCTTCGTTTATACTTAGTTTTAATTTGTTTCAACGTCTTCTAATACAAGTACTATCCACCTGGATACCGATTTGACTTATTTAATCGGGAATAAAAGACGAGGGTTTTATAAGTTCGGTCGCGCTCGACTATACTTTTCTTTCCTGTTGGATTCAAACGTCCGTCAAAATGCCGAAATGGATTTTGGTATCGATTTTCGTTTTTACACCGCCAATTGAACAATGAGTTTTAGTTCATTAAATTCCTGTCACAACCAATTCGCAAAATGCTTGAAAACTTATCGTCGATAAATTTAAAAGTTATGGATAACGACAACGGTTTACGAGAAAATATTTTTAACCAAGTAACCATAAGCTTAAATAACGTTCCTGGTGTATCAGACGAAAGCTAATGATATATTTGTTGCAAATGAATACATAAATGTTGTCTTTGTTTTTAGTTATTGCTTTAATATTTATCTATTTTTGCTCTTATAGTATTATTATTTTCCTAATTGGCTTTTCCACTATTGACCTATTTGAGTATCGCCATACAGGAGTTCTCAGAGATCAACGCTGTGCGCCTGTGTGTGGGTGTGTGATTCTGTGCGCGATGTCATGCTGCACATTTGATACTGCTTAGGGGCACTTTCATGGACTTTAATGCGATTTAGACCCGGCCTGTCAATGGGATTTGCTGATTGCTGCCGCTGCTGCAACGGTAGCCACATCATTTGCCAGATCCCATTTGCAGAAATGCAACAAAGTTCTATTATTTACTTTTCATTTGCATTTTGCAATTTTCTATTCAATCCAAATCGATATGGTAGTTGGTTTTAGTTGCACTGCTGATTTCGTGTTTCATTGATTCTTCGGGAGCACTTAAATTCGATTAACTTTAAAGATAAAAATATAGCGTTTTCAGCGTAGTGCATGTAGGAAGAAATAAAGAATTAAATAAAATAGGAAATTAGAACTTAAGGAGTTCCAAAAGACTTCGGGATTGCCAATCTTAAATTTATGAAGGAAAAAACTTCAAGAAATCTTCAACGATAAGATATTAAGGTGCCAAGTCTGAGATTAGCAAACAGATACAAGAAACAAAGTATAGTCGACAAATTAAATTGTTAATTATCATCCAATAGAAGAAAAACTGTGAAATATAGTTATTCAATTATTTAGATTTAGCTTAGATAACTAAGCTTTAGATCATTATGTCGATTAATCAAACAAAAACGCGACAATAAAGGAAGCAATGAACCACTCGAAATTGCACGCTCTGTCTGTCTTGCACGTGCTACGAAGTGGCGGGGTGACAACAAATGCTAACAAAAACAAGAAAGAAAAGTAAAGTCGAGCACGCCCGACCGTATAATACTCTCAGCCTTTTCCCCCCATTAAATTATTAAAATCGGTATCAAGATATTACAATGTGTAGCGCATTAAAACACGTTGAAACAGAAACAATCCAAACATTATCAAACATACATACATATGTTTGTTTGCATGCGAATACACATTCGTTTGACAATATATGAAGCATATACATATACATATATGTATGCCGGCGTCCAGAGGCAATGCTGCCGCCACACAAGCAGCGAAAACAATCGAACATGTGCTTGTATGTTTCTATCTCGCTTGCACTCATGCATGATATTGCGTTTAATTATCAATATTGTAACTGTTCTAGTTTTCTTGTTTATAGTCCGATTTTAATGCACATTTCCGGATAGTTTGACTTAGTAAGTCTCCACACGAATTATAATTTACAATACTGTACGATAAGAGCAAATGCCTTAAAAACGTATTGAAGTTTAAAAATTATATCTTGTGGCAAAAGGGGGCGTGCAGAGAGTTTAAAAATTATGTGAACTCAGCTCTAATGTTGGATTATCTAAAAGATTTATAACTTCTATTGGAAGCGGTTTTTTTTTTAAATTTTGTAGCCTGTTTTTTATATAGTAGCTTGATATTAATGGATCAGAAGAGTCCATAGCTCTACACAGAGAAAAATGTGACGTTCTAAAATTAAGTTCGAATGATCTTGAATTTTGCATTCTTAAAAAACATTCTTAGTTTAAGTACGATTTAAAAAAACTTAAAAAGAGCATAAAAATTCTTGAAACAAGCGCAACATGACTTATTATAAGGGCAAATGATCTTGAATCAATTATTATTATGAAATTACTTGATATGAGCGCGAATATTTCAAAATAATCAAGTGATGGACATTAAAAAAAATTTATTTATTTTTTTTTTTTTGCTATTTTGCATTTTTTAAATTTTATAGTGCAACTCTACCAGTTGCACCACGCCCCGCTTTTAAGAACATTCCGATTATATGCATTTACATGTTATACATTTTTTTATGTAAGAAAAATAAATGAATCTGTGCCGAGATTCGAACCGATTCGAATTCGAGCCGAGTAGTTTTTACAATTTCCGGGATCGGTAAGGGGCGTGGCAACAAATTGATATAAATTTGATCTACTTGAGATAAGTACGTCCGTACTTACAAGAAAGTAAAGTACAGTCAAGCACACCCGACTTTAATAATACTAACTGCTTTTATTCCCGATTAATTTAATTAAATCGGTATATAAGTCTTACTACAGATAGTAATTCTATTAGAACACGTTGAAACAAAAACAAAACTTAAAAACTTATAAAGGGCATTGAAGTTAGAAAGTTTTTAAGTTCTTATGAGATAAGGGGGCGTGGCAGCTTAACATTTTTTGGGCTTTGCATTTATGCTGGCTCTAGAAACCTGCGTAAAATTTTACATTTAAGAAGAATACTTTCAGTTTAGTAAACAAAGGTTTTTAATTAATAATTCATGTTGTTTAACAGCAATAAAAATAGAAAACAAATAAGAGTCAAATATATCTCCAACAGCTTATTTGATACAGTCTTAATATTATACTTAAACTAAATGCCTCTACTAATTTTAATATTTAGTATGCCTTCCCCTAGCTGTAATTACAGCCTGCAACCTATTTGGCATAGAGTCTACTAGCTTTTGGGTAAAGCTTGGAGCTATTTTCTCCCATTCCTCTAGCAAGGCTTTCTTCAGGTCTTCTTTATTGGAGATCTTATGTTTCCGAATACCATTATCCAAAAATGCCCACAAATTCTCAATTACATTTAGGTCAGGAGACTGTGCCCGTGGTGCCATAACGTGTGGGCAGTTCCATATAAGCCAAGTTTTCACTATTCCGGCCTTATGCCGGAAAGTTTTACGCGACAATTTATATTAGTGAGAGCTTCAGCTGAACAGCTGGTTTTGAAGGGTTGTCACATAAAGAAAGTTACCACCCGAACAAAAAAAAAATTTTTTTCAGCTAACTAAAATGTTTACTATTAATAAATTAAAACATTTCCTTAATATTTCACCAGTAGTTTTATGACT
This sequence comes from Drosophila acutilabella, assembly GCA_035046005.1. Lineage (NCBI taxonomy): Eukaryota > Metazoa > Arthropoda > Insecta > Diptera > Drosophilidae > Drosophila > Drosophila acutilabella. The sequence goes on along the minus strand of JAWNOK010000026.1, from coordinate 513,500 downwards.
TTATGCCGCCACAATCGACAAATCGCAATAGTGCAGCGGTAAATTATTACGACACGGAGCTGAGAACATAAAGCAAACACACCTTTTCGATCGATAACATCGGCTCTGATTTGGCTCTCGACAAAACTCATAACGGTTGCCAGAGCAAACGAAAAACTAGGCTATAGTAGAGTATTTTCAAACACTGGATATAGCACTCCTTTGTAAGAACGCTGTTAAGAGAAAATAAATTACAGTAGAATCCGGTTATAGCGACTCCGCTTAAAGCGTCCTTTTGTTTAAAACGTCTACCGGGTATAATGACGTAATTTCGGCGGTCCCTTGAGGGTCGTTATAACCGGATTCTACTTTATTTAAAATTTTTAAATAAAGTTAATATCATTGACGCTCAAAATAAATAAAATTTATTTCTCAACGACGAAAAAATAAAAAAAATTTGTTGTAAAAAAATGCATGGTCAAAAGGTCGAGAGATAAGAAAAGTTTTTGGGAGATTTTGTTTAAAAAATTACAAGAATGAATACACACACAATTAAGAACAGTAAAGAATATAGCACGAAAAAGGGTTTTAAAATCACCTTTAATTCTATAAAAATATCCAGTTCATGCATGTCCACTCAAGCCGGAAATTGGCGCACACCTCGCAGCTATGCAGCATGATATTAATTTTTTTTATAAGCATCATAAAAATTGGGGAATGACCACGAGAGCAAAATGCCAGAGTCTGGCTCTCTGGCCAATAAAAAAAAACTTTAAAAATAGAAACTCAGCATGCGCAATTATAATTTATTACATAAAGCCGCGGTAACTGAAATGGCTTTTTATTTTATACACCAAACCTTTATGAAAAATTCCTCCGGGCTACACTGTATATGTTCAATTTAACCGGAATTGTTTTTGGTTAGCTTCTACATTTGCGTTACTTTAATTCATATTTAACTGATGTAATCACAAGTACAAGTGTATTTTGAGCACTTAGAATTTTGTGTTCAGAGCGAATATTGATTTATTTGTAAAATTTAAAGAAAAACTATGACAGCATCAGTCAAAAAAAAAGAAGAAAGGCTAGAGTCGAGCGAGCCGACTATAGAAGACCCCGTACTCTCATTGTAGTGCGCATTTGTCTTTAATTTAAATTAAAATTTTAAAAATTCGTTTAAAAAATAAAAATGTAATATTTACATTTTAAAATAAATTTAAAAATGTAATTTAACAAATGTCATTATCAGCGCTCGAACCCGCGATCTCAGAAGAAGTTTCCATAATGCGCCGCAACTCTACTAGTTTCTTTCGCTTATCTGCATTTAGATGCTACAAATTCGTTTGATATAATACGTATGTATGTATTGGTCGGCGCGGCCAGCGTTTGCGGGCAGCGCAGCCGCCACACAGGCAGCAAAAACGTTCGAACATATGTTTGTATGTTTCTCTCTCGCTTGCGAGCATACAGTGATTTTGCAGTTATAAAACATAAACTTTTGAAACTTTTGATATCTCTCTTGTTTATCGTAGGATTTTGATGCCACTTTTAGAATAGTTATATATGTTAATAAGTCTAAAAACGAAAGTTAAATTACAACACTACTATTTGAAAAAATGTCTTAAAAACGGCATTGAAGTTGACAAGTTTTTTAGTTCTCATGAGAAAGCGGGGCGTGGGATTCCAAAACTTTTAATGTATTTAGGATGTCTCTAGAAACCCGCATTATTGCTCCTAAGTGCCAAAGTTATTGAGTTATTAGCCTAAAACACAAATTTTTTCGAGGTGTGTATAGTAAGTCTAACAAGTAAGAAAAGTACAGTCGAGCACGCTCGACCGTAAAATTCTCTCTGCATTTTTTCGAGATTAAATTATTAAAATCGGTCTCGAGATATTACAATGTGTAGTACTTGCATTAAAACACCTTAAAAAAAAAACAATCTATGTAAGCATAATCACACATACATCTGTTTGTCTGTATGGGAATACACATACGAAAGCCAATATATGATGCATATATGTATGTATGTGTGTATTCAGCGCGGCCAGCGACTGCGAGCAGCGCTGCCGACACACAGGCAGCGAAAACATTCGAACATGTGCTTGTATGTTTCTGTCTCGCTTGCACTCATACATGATATTGCATTCAGTTATCAATATTGTAACGCTTTTAGTTTTCTTGTTTATAGTGCGATTTCTATTCACCTTTCAGGATACTTCGATATAATTAGTTAAATGTCAATGTATTTACGCTGTCGCTAGGAACCTCCATACCAAAATTGGTGATCCTAGGTTCCATAGGTACTGAGATATTCGCCGAAAACACCGATTTTTTCCGTATGAACAAACAGATTTCAGAGATGGTAAGAGGTACAAGTTCGAGCTTGGCATCGAAAAAAAAAGATTCTTTAATTGACTGACTAAATATGTGATCGATTGAGATCAAGCTCGAACTTGTAGCTCTTACCATCTCTGAAATCTGTTTGTTCATACGGACAGACAGACAGACAGACAGACAGACGGACAGACGGACATGGCTATATCGACTCGGCTTGTGATGCTGATCAAGAATATATATACTTTATGGGGTCTGCCACGCCTCCTTCTGCCTGTTACATACATTTGCACAAACCCAATATACTCTTGCAGAGAGTATAAAAAGAGTCATAAGCGACTCATTAAGAAGAGTCGCGGCTAGGGTACCATTTTCTCCCGACGGAGGAGTCATTTATGATCACAAAATTAGCGCATATATAACTATTTTATTAGGTCGCGCTACTCATAAAAGACTCATGAATGCTATATTAACTTCAAAATTGCTTGCTTGGAAAATTAAAATAGGATTACTAAAATTCGAGTTGTGTGTTTAAATATAACTTTGTTGATTTGGGTCTCAATAAAGGACAGAGTTGGTACAGGGCTTGCTAAAATTGAATTCATGTGCAGTTTGGTGTGATTGATGTGTTAAGCACTTGGTTATACCCATTAAATGGGTCCCAATTATCCCGCAACATTTTAGAAATATTAAATGGTATTTATTGACCGTTATCTGATTCAATTAAATATAATTATCAAATAATTCTTGAGACCAGAGCGTCTAAAACAATATTAAACAATATAGAATGCTATAGTCGCCCCGCGACTTTAAGATACCCGTTACTCAATGTTCGACCGATTGTTCCTATGGGAGCTATACGATATAGTTGCCCGATTTGGATCAAACTTGGTCTGTATATGTACGTCATACTCTTATACATGTGCGAATTTTACTCAGATATCGTAGCTAAAATAGTAAAAGTTTATTATTATTGACAAATATATTCTGTGGGTTTAAGATATCTTAATAAACACAAGACAGACGGATGGACAGTAACGGATATGTTCACAGCAACCAAGCTGTTTTCATGCAATAAAGCAATAAATGAAGCATTATAATTTGACTAAATAGTTTTATATGGTATGAAAAGTTTTTGCCAATTTGATTGAAAGAACAAATATGTTAGCAGAATTTTATAGGTGATCCACCAACCTATACTTGCAATCAAATCTCGCTTAAGGGAGTGCTCATCAAATAGTCCAGACGTTTTCTTTCAGTTTGGGACAGTTGAAAAAATCTTCTATTAAAAATATCCAATTCGGCTTTTGTATGTAATGGAGGCCAGAGCGTTGCATACGAGAACAGTCTTGCAATAAGAAATATAATTAGTTGTTAAATAATTTATGTACGACTTACGTACCGCTTTGTAAATAACTGATCTGGTATTTTTGGCTTAGATGATACAATTTTCCTAATCTCGTGGAGGAACTGCGAATCATACTTTTCCTTGGCTTCCATGTAAAGAAGTTCACACTCAAGATTACTATTGGACCGTATTAACGATTCTAAACATACAACATGTGTAAATCAAAATTACTTACTAAGCTACGTTTTTAATAGTATAACTAGGATGTTCGCTTATATCAGCAGCATCGTTATAAGTTTTTCTACGCGCCACCCAATTTTCCTCGTCCCAAAATAACGTCTTAAGGTTTTTTTCAGTTTGAGGATCTAAAATAAGAGTCGACAGTTTCTTGCGATCGTGCCTTATACTCAAATTCATCTTTGAGAGTCTATGGAGCGTAGAACTTTTTCCGCGCAACGATTGGGAACGAGAGGATGTAGATGTCGCACTTGGCATATTAAGAATCGATTTTAGCTTAAAATCATTCGAAGTGGTGGAAACTGTACTATCGCGTTTTGGGGCTTTATCGCCGTATCCATAGTTTCCTTTAATACCGCGGACAGTAAACTTTTGACCATCAAAATGTTCGAAAACATTGCCGTCATTTGCAGACATTATTTTACGGATTGAATTATTAAAATTCTCGAGACAGAAACTTACAGAATTTTGCCTGTTTGTATTGTTATGATTTTATCCTAGACAAAACAATAGATTGAAATGTAAATCAAATTTGAGTTGACGGACGATAAGCACAGTCAAGACAGATTGACTTTATTCGTTTGTCTGTCTGTCTAACTCTTTGTCTCTCTGTCCGTCTGTAAGAAAACCTGGACCTCCGAGACTGTATGAGACATGGCTAATGTATTTGGAATAAAAGTCCTTTTTTTGTGCGTACGATTTTTACAGTAACATAACCGTAATATTTTCATAACTACCTCATTAAGTTTAATCGAGATCGGACAACTTTATCTTATTGATAAATTGCTTATTTGTATGGAAACCCGAACACTAGAATGTAAACTAACAATGAAAATTATGCACAAATGCAAACAAAATAATAACATATTACATGTGAATTTACAAGGAATTTTGATAGACCTTATTCTTATACATAAGTTACATATTGAAAGTGGAGAAATAATGAATATACTTTAAAATGAATATGCTTATTGAGCTTAATACTTATTAAACTTATTTGTTATACTAACATTTTCACATATTTCGCTTTATTAACGTATGCTTCGTTATCAACACATCAACCTCTACTAAAACCACAGCAGTAGCTCATTTATAGCAACGATGTAGAGAAAATCTTTGCTATGCTATGAAACAGAAACAAGACCACAAATGTAGTGCCTATTAAGGACGTATTTCGTCAAGGCACATGTACAGCGAAAACAAACGACCACATTATTATTAGCATGACTGTAGCATAGGGGGAGTGCAAACAAGAAAGAAAAGTACAGTCGAGCACGCCCGACCGTAAAATACTCTCTGTCTTTTTTTCCCGATTAAATTATTAAAATCGGTCTAGAGATATTACAATGTGTAGTTCTTGCATTAAAACACGTTGAAACAAAAACCATCTAAGCATAATCAAACATGCATCTGTCTCTCTGTATGTGAATACAAATACGAAAGACAATATATGATGCATATATGTTTGTATGTGTGTATTCAGCGCGGCTAGCTACTGCGGGCTATATTAACTCGGCTTTTGATGCTGATTAAGAATACTTTATGGGGTCTGCCACGCCTCCTTCTGCCTGTTACATACATTTGCACAAACCCAATATACTTTCAAAAAGTATAAAAAGTGTAGGAGTAGAAATAACAGAATAATGAAGTGCCATATGTGGATGTTGACCGTTCATCGAAAACATTTCCCTTAATTTTCTTTCAACCTCTGAATCGTACCACAAGTGTAGCTGATGAATTGCACACATAAGATCAATGAGTTGATCTGGCAACAATAAATAATTATGTAAGTGTGTTTCTAATTGAAAACCATTGATGATGCAATAAGTATCTAAAATTAACTCTATTACGAAGAAAATAAGGATTTCCATTACTACTTGGATAAAAGTAAGCTTTTGAAACTGCACAAAAAAAATTTAATTACATATTCACCAACATCAAAATGCATCATCACACATGCATTCTTTTTTTGTTAATTGCTCATTATTATTTATCATTCAAATATGGTTTAAAATAAATATTCATGTAAATATCGTTTGGTGCACTATCAAAATATGGAATAGCACATTTTACATTTGGGTAAATCAGAATTAAGAAATCCCAAACGTTTGTCATACTTAAGATTGTCTGAAATTTATAATAGTTTGTCTTCAAAGTATTTGCAGTAAACAAGTTCATTCCATAAATCCGCTGTAATCCAATATCGATTCCAGTCGCACCATGAGATGTGCCTAATTTGCTAAGTCAAACCACTTGCAATCATAAATATGTTTACATTTGGGTTACATTTGGTTACTGTTGACTGACAGAAATGTTTAAGGGCAGAACTTGATTAAAGTTTTTAACCAAATCGCTGACAGGCTGACAACCTGTGTATATGTGTAGCAACAATAATCAAGATTTTTGAAAATATTATGGAGCTTAACTGAATTTAGTTATTAACCAGAATAAATATCAAACGTATTACATGTACAATCGATTAGTAATCAACTGTTGTGGGCACACTTTTATTCTAGGCTTTTAACTTTTGAACAATTCTTTTTATGCAGACGTGTCCGTGCAAATTATATATAAGAAGACTTGAAAACTGGCCAGTAAAGGAACCGAATTGATTCTACCAAATAAAACAAGTAAGAAAGGCTACAGTCGATCGAGCCGACTGTAAAAGACCCCGTACTCGCATAGTAGTGCATTTTATTTAAATTCAAATTTTAAAATGAAATTTAAAAAAATAAAATTAAATATTTACATTTTGAATTAAAATTAAAAAGTAAATAAATCAACAATCGTCATTGTCATATTACTCCGCAACTCTACCAGTTGCACCACGACCCTCTTCTATCATTCTTTCGATTATTTGCAAATATGTATGTGTGCTCATACATATGTGTGTATGCATAGCATTGTTCGGCGCGGCCAGCGGCTCCGGGCAGCGCTGCCGCCAGCAGGTAGAAAACGTACGAACATATGTTTTTGTATGTTTCTGTGTTTGTTTGTATGTGTTGCGCGCATGCAGTGATTTTGCAGGAAAATTACATACACTTTGAACCGAAATTTCTCTCTTGTTTGACATAGGATTTTGATGCCACTTTCAGGAAAGTTAGAAATAGCAAGTCTCTAAGCGTATGTTAAATAACAACACTGTACTATTTGATTTAATGCCTTAAAAACGGCATTGAAGTTGGAGAGTTTTTTAGTTCGTATGAGCAAAGGGGGCGTGGCAGCTCAAAATTTTGAATGGCGTTATATTAAGTCTGTCTCTAGGAACCTGTATACCAAAATTGGTGCTCCTTAGTGCTATAGTTACTGAGATATTCGCCTAAAACACAAATTTTTTCGAGGTATGTCTGGTTTTTTGCTCATTGCGGGGGCGGTAGGAGGCGTGGAAACAATTTGAAATAAACTTGATTTGCTCGAGAAGATAATGAACTTTCATTCCAAATTTGGTGTCTCATTTAGCATCTGACAAACTTAATAGACCCCTATACTCTTTTTTAAAGAGTACGGGGTCTATAACATTCGGCTCGATCGACTGTACGTTTGTTTCTAGACCCCGTACTCTAAAAAAGAGTAGAGGGGTCTATTAAGTTTGCAGATGCTAAATGTGCGTAACAGGAAGTTACTGAGATATTCGCCAAAAACACCGATTTTTCCGAGGTGTGTCTGGTTTTTTGTTCATTGTGGGCGAATGGGGCGTGGCATCGAAAAAAAAAGATTCTTTAATTGACTGACTAAATATGTGATCGATTGAGATCAAGCTCGAACTTGAAGCTCTTACCATCTCTGAAACCTGTTTGTTCATACGGACGGACAGACGGACATGGCTATATCGACTCGGCTTGTGATGCTGATAAGAATAAATATACGTTATGGGATCTGCCACGCCTTCGCCTGTTACATACATTTGCACAACCCCAACATACTCTTGCAGAGAGTATAAAAACCTTTAAGAAGAGTTTTGAGCAGTTTTTCAAGCAATTTATTTCGTTTCGCTTCCATTATTCAAGACGCAGCTATCTTTCTTGAAGACATAGAAAAATGTCAAACATAACTAAATATTTATAAAACCAACTTGGGAGGAAATTAAAAAAAGGTTTATTCCGATACAAGATATCAAAATCGGGGATAAACCGAACTGGGGGATACATTTTAAATTGCAAAAGTTTCATCAGGTTAATTCAATTTGGCTCATAAGTAAATTTTGAACAAATTAAATGCGTAAAGTTTTGCAATTGCCGCACTCATAGCAATAAATTTCACAAAAGTCCTTGTGTAAATGACTTTGATTGTCATTGTGATGTTTATGGTAAGGGACTTTGTCCTTATTCTCCATCCGATTTCTATTCTCGTTCTAATTCTCATCTCCACTCTCGTCTGACTGCACTCAGTCACCAGGCAAGCGTAACGTAAAGCCGATTTTTTCGGCTGGAAAATGGCGAGCGAGATAATAAATCTTGAGCTGTGAAACAAATCACAGCAATTCCATTATGTACATTTAATGATTTGAGCAGAAAAGCTGAATCCAAATCCGCATCCAAAATTTAAAATCCAAATCCATACTGAAAGCAACGAGGCAGTGACAATTACTTGCAGCCCGCGAGCAATTTGTAGGGCTGCCATGCAATGCAACACGGCCAAGTTGTTGGAAATAATCACAAGAAATGGCAAAACTGCACAAATACTCAATTATGTATATATTATCTATATGTCCGATGTAAAGAAATACGTTAAGGCTTTGCGAAGCCAGCAAAGTTCTGCAGCGTGGTCGTTGCTTTTGTAGTTTTTTAATTAGTAAAATTTTCTTTATGCTTTGACAGTGGAAAAGTTTTCTATTAATTAGAGCGACAGCTCGGCAAATCGTTCTGTGGCTTTTATACTTACATACAAAAATACATGTACTTTTATTATGCAATCCTAACTCATATATATGTGAGCGTGAGCTACAAAATTCGCCACCTGCTTGCAATCTACGTTCTCAACACATCGTCTGTGGCTTTTACTTTTACTATAAATCTGTCATGAAACAAAATATACAAATGAAAACATGTATCCGAAGTGAATGAGCGAAACAGCAGAGCAGAGCTTGCTTTGGGGGCTGTCTGGCCCTGTCTGGCTCAAAGAAACTGCTTTATAGCAGTACCATTCGTGTCTTTCTATCTAGAGCATGCTTGAACGAGGCTTCTGCCCTTTGAGGAAAAATGTATATTTATATTTGCCATATTGTTGTTGCTCATGAAGATTTATTTTACTTTGCACATCAAACAAGAAAGAAAAGTCGAGCACGCCCGACCTTAAAATACTCTCTGCATTTTTTTCCCAATTAATTTATTAAAATCAGTCTAGAGATATTACAATGTGTAGCACTTGCATTAAAACGCGTTCAAACAAAACCAATCTAATCATAATCAAACATACATCTGTTTGTGAATACACATACGAAAGACAATATATGATGCATATGTGTATGTATGTGTGTATTCGGCGTGGCCAGCGACACTCGGGCAGCGCTGCCGCCACACAGGCAGCGAAAACATTCGAATATGTGCTTGTATGTTTCTGTCTTGCTTTCAGTTATCAATATTGAAACGCTTCTAGTTTTCTTGTTTATAATGCGATTTTAATGCACCTTTCAGGATAGTTTAATATAGTTAGTCTCCACACGAATTATAAATTACAGTACTGTACCATATGAACAAATGCCTAAAAATGGAACGAAACATGAGAATTCATTTTATTAATTGTGGGAAAAAGGGGCGTGGCAGTCCAACATTTTAAATGTCAATGTATTTACGTTGTCGCTAGGAACCTCCATACCCAAATTGGTAATACTAGGTGCCATAGTTATTGAGATATTCGCTGAAAACACCGATTTTTTCCGAGGTGTGTCTGGTTTTTTGCTCATTGTGGGCGAATGGGGCGTGGCATCGAAAAAAAAAAAGATTTTTTGTATTGACTGACTAAATATGTGATCGATTGAGACCAAGCTCGAACTTGTAGCTCTTACCATCTCTGAAATCTGTTTGTTCATACGGACAGACAGACGGACAGACAGACGGACAGATATGGCTATATCGACTCGGCTTGTGATGCTGATCAAGAATATATATACTTTATGGGGTCTGCCACGACTCTTTCTACCTGTTTCATAAATTTGCACCAACCCAATATACTCTTGCAGAGAGTATAAAAAGAGTGCGTAAGAAAGCGGCGTTTTCGACCCCGATATTCTTGATCAGCAGCCATTCGTATGCACATCTGTCTCTAAGACACTATAAGAACTGGAGTTACGAAACTTGGAAAGAAAGATTTACTATTATAACTATTATAAGTACCATTATAACTATCCTCATTTAGGAGTAATCCTCTCATAGGACTAATCTATCGAAAACTGTATATTTGTATGGGAAAATTGCGAACTAGGATGAGTACGGGGTCTTTCAAAGTCGGCTCGCTTGACCGTAGTCTTTCTTACTTGTTTTGAAACTATTTTAAAGGGGGTCTAAAAATCGAGCATCGTTGAATAAAATATGCGTTTGAGGGCTTTATTACTTTTCGCCTTACAGTGTCCATTTACGAAATCAATGCAGTGTAAGCATCAAATTTTGTAGAGTATACTTTGGACTTGGGGCTGAGTTCAAACTGCAGAAACGCATAAAATAACTAAAATATAATAAAAGTTTTCAACTTTTCTTTCCTAGCTATTTTGGATCCGTGTGTATCTACAAGTGTGTGCCTATATGCATGTTTGTGTTTGTGTATTCCAGTGAGTTAGGGGTGAGTGTGTAATATCAAAATGGTTTGCTCAGGCTGCGATGTTGACCGCGTCACGCTTCACAGGATAAAGCAATTACTGTAGCGTGAGTTGAAGCTGAATCTTTGTTGCTCCTTTCTGTGGTTCAGTCACTGCACGCGCATCCCGCGTCACTTTGATTTATGAAATTTTAGTAAAACACCGGCAGGGCAAGGTGAGCCAAGTCAGCTGCCATCGCACAGGGAACTGCACTGGTTATGTGGCTACTTCAAACATTGACTTCGTCTAAACTTCAAACTATCAGTTGGCCATGTGCAGCGTCTGTCTGTTTATTAAAACCTGTACTTAATTGAATAGAAGCATCCAATGCGCCATGCCTCCTAATCTGTTGGACACTATTTTTGTCCACATCTGTCGTCGAAAGATATATTTTGCGCTGCTTTCCTTTCTACACTGTAACTGTTCGCAGCTCTGCAGCCCTGTAAAGTAGCTTAAAGTTTCCACATGGAAAGAGCTTTGTGTGTTTTTGACACAGAACTTTTGGCGACTTGGCTTAACCCTTGCATCTGAAATTTTCGCAATGCAATTTGTTGCTGATATTTTCCCCATTTTAACCCTTTTTTTCTGAAGTGGCAATGTGCTACTTAGTTGTGAACGCGTGATGACTTTTTTCCATTAGAAAAGTTTAAAAACTTTCTATTTATAAGAAGCAGAGAACTGCAAAATGTTCTTTGTGAGAGTGGCAAACTTATTTTAAATGAGGTTACGAAAAAAAAGTTGTATATTTATTTGAGCTTCATTAGAAATTAATGAGCCATAGGCCACACATTATTTATCGCGATGCTTTTATGGAGCGCTTATTAATAATTTCCTTTGTTCATCATCTACATCAACGTGATAAGAGCATTGGAAGTTAAACAGTCCGTTAAGTTGCCCTTGCTGATAATGGATTTGCATTGTACACACGTCGAGCTCTTTGAATGTCAAAACAGATGCACGAATAACAAGTGCCCACTCATCTTTATGGCTCGACACACAAGTGCACACACACGCACGCAGTGGAAACACAAGTTCACAGTATTATGCAAACATGTACATCCCAAATAAATACACAGACAACACTATGAAGCGCTAAATTTCGTTTGCACCGAAAAATCACTTGTGATTGTTGCCACCCACATTTTAGACCATTGTGTGCGCAAACGAATAACAACTAAAAAAAACGTTACCTTCTGCTCACCGATGACTAAATACCCTTGCAGTCAGGCATATTGCGTCTGCAGTACCAATTGTCCCAATAGCAGCTGTATGATATAATTGGTCAACAGGTAGAAAATTTAAACAAGTACGTGAATTTTAAAATCGTCCAATAAATACGTAAAATGATCATACCAAGCATTTTCCGCATTTTCAACCGATTTTTTCTATGTGAGCCATATGATATACAGATCGGATTTTGCGATTTTAACATATGAACTGCATGCAGAGGGAACACATATCTGAGCCATCAAGATAGCATTAATACTGAGAGATTCGTTCGATTAGAATCAGACAGAAACGGACAGATGGACATGGCTATATTGACTTGGCTGTTGATGCTGATCACCCTCTAAATATATATAATTTATATTGCTTACTAACAAAAACATAATACCCTCTGCAAGGGTATAACAACAACAAAAATGAACACACAGGAGCAGTCATTCAGCAGAAAAGAAACTGTGACACATACACAAGCAAACTGTACACAGCTAAGCGTGTGAGTTCCGACCAAATTAAACAAAAATTAAAAATTGATGGATAAACAAACTATTTTCGTTATATAAATTGTGTTAATTAGAAATAAGTCTGGGCACAACAGATGTTTTAAATTCGGTAAATATCCATATAAACGCCGGCGCCGATTTAAAAGTTATTTAAATTATTCTTATGTAAAATAAAACTACAATATAAGGGTATATTCTCTACTCTACGAGTAACGGGTATAATAAACAAATAATTTCCAACCCTCTCTTATTATACGCGTTACTCGTAGAGTACAAGGATATATTGTAGTCATTGGACAGGCATAAAGTATATATATTCTTGATCAGCATCAATAGCCGAGTCGATATAGCCATATCCGTCTGTCCTTCTGTATGAACAAAAGCAACTATAGAGATAAAATGCCCAAGCAGTACATGATTGTTTTTGTTTTTGAAACGCCCACTTTGGGGCGTTCTATGTTCATATAAATGTAAAAGCAGGTAAAAATAGCATGTTTTAGTATAGAAAACTTTTTTGTTAGTTACGTTATTCGTAATTCACATGGGATGTTCACATCTATGGCGTTCATATACTGACCAAGTTTCATCCAAATCGGACTACTATATCGTATAGCTCCCATAGGAACAATCGGTTAAAAATTTGCTTTTAGTATAAATTTGTATGAAAATTTTCTGTATTTACCAAGCTTTCATAATGAAACCGACACAGAATAAGTTTTAGACGCTCTGGTCTCAAGAATTATTTGATAATTATATTTAATTGAATCAGATAACAGTCAATAAATACCATTTAATATTTCTAAAATGTTGCGGGATAATTGAGACCCATTTAATGGGTATAACAAAGTGGTTAATACAACACACAAAACTGCACATGAATTCAATTTTAGCAAGCCCTGTACCAACTCTGTCCTTTATTGAGACCCAAATCAACAAAGTTATGTTTAAACACACACAACTCGAATTTTAGTAATCTTATTTTAATTTTCCCAAGCAATTTTGAAGTTAATACAGCATTCATGAGTCTTTTATGAGTAGCGCGACCTAATAAAATAGTTATATATGCGCTAATTTTGTGATCATAAATGACTCCTCCGTCGGGAGAAAATCTGTCCGTCTGTCTGTCCGTCTGTCTGTCTGTCCGTCTGTCTGTCCGTCTGTCTGTCTGTCTGTCTGTCTGTCCGTCTGTCCGTATGAAGAAACAGATTTCAGAGATGGTAAGAGCTACAAGTTCGAGCTTTATCTCAATCGATCACATATTTAGTATATTATTATATTCTTTCAATAAGTAAGAGCTTTTTGTTTCTTTTTTTGTCAAGCGATGCAATTGTTTAACTGATATTATTTCCTTTATTTACCTTAATATTTATAATATTTAATTTATACTTTTTAACTCACAATTTGCACATCACGCTGGTACTTTTAAGAATGACAAAATAGGCACGGTTCGACAAATGCTTAATAAAAAGAACCGCTTAATTAAGATTCGATGGATTTTTCAAGGTATCAATCTCGTTTTGATCATTCCAGGGAGCAGAATATGATTGCATAGCAACATAGAAACGATTTGAAAACTGGCTTGGTGGGTTTAAAATGTGTTCACCCGGCGATGCCAATGATTTGAAGCTTACCGGACTTAGATTTCACTTAAAGCTATTCCATCAACAAAAAAGCATACATGAATGCAGAATGCAATTAGGAATCCTACTTTATTCAGGACGATTTATAATAACTAATGGCACCAAAAATAATCTCTTGTTGCAGGTTGTGCTCCTAAGATTTTAAAAGATTAAAAATGTCCACAACAAAGAGATGTTATATCATATATATGTATGTATATATATAAACAGCAAGTAGGGAAATTTCTTTAAATATTTGTTACTTCATAGTACCTATCTATCGACACCTCTTTTAAACGGCGTGGTGTTTAATGTGTTTAGTAGTTGGCTCAAAATGTTATAATACGGCTTCTTTTTAAAAAATCCGATATTCTGTTTGATTTAAACTTTTCAGATGGTCTCTCTCATTTTATTTACAAAATAATACTTATATATTTATTTTTTTCTCACTAAATAGCTTCCAGAAATTTGTAAAAGAAAGTAAAAGAAAATAAGCAAAAAAAATCTTTTAAACTATTAGGAAGATAACATGAATTACCTGTTTGGACTTTATATTTTCAGATTACCACAGTACTTTTAACTGCTTTGAAGCAGTGCAAAAATTGTGGATTCCATTCAAAGAAGTTTAACATAATTTTTTGGGACAAAAGCATTTAGTATAAGAAACAAAAAACATTTCCCATTATACACTGTTATATAGCCTAGTGTTAACAACCATTATTATAATTTTTCAAAGATCATAAGCTCATTTAATAGTGAAATAATTTTATACATTTGGTTGCCAGTTCGTCGGCTATTTCGAGCGACATGACATTTACGTGGCCTCTCATTGTAAATTTGTTTGCTTTGTCTCATGACACCCTTTTAAGTGCTTAGTACGGGTCTTAATAGGACGTGTATTAAAGGCAGTATAGCTTACCTTTTGAAACTATTACCATTAGTTTATTGTTTGCTTGTGTTATATGCTAGAATAATGTAAGCCTATTTCCAACCCATCCTTGCTTTAAAATTGTATATATAAAACACATGGTACACCTCCAGTTATAAATTTTCGAAGAATATTATGGTATAAGCTATAACAGCTATATTACACAGCCATATATAGGAAAATTATTGCATAAATGTGTATAACAATAATGTTATAAAAATATTCAATTCTTTTTGTACTCTCCATAAAAATATAACACATCTAAAGTATAACACTATTTCTATAAGTCAACATTAAGCAAAGCACTGCGTCATTCATTCGAAACTCATTAAATAAAAATCTCGATCTAAAATATAGAAGTTACGTCTCAACGAAAAAACATCAGTCTGTATAACATACAAATATATTTTTGTTCTAAAATTAACATAAAAAGCACCGCAAAAAGCTCTTCTATCCACAAAAGCTCTCTTACTTTTCGAAGCTTTGGTTGATGAATCCAATATTCAAGCTGTTAGGGGAAATAAATGGCGCTGGACTCGGGACATCGTATACTGGATATAAGGGTGTAAATTCATTCACGCCAAAGGCGTGGAGCTCTTCCTCATTAATATTACCACGCAGCGTATGTTTTGACACCTGATATTTGGGAAGAGCTGCTGGGAAAAATATTTAGTACTTTCTCAGAGAAGGAACAATTTTTTCTTACCGACTTCCCGAGAATTCTGCTGCAATTCGTTTGTCAATGCCGTAACAACAGGTAACTCATCCTCTGGTATCTCATACCGAGCGCTTCGTCTAGGAGGCTGCTGCATTACCACGCCAATATCTGATCCGATTCCCAGAGGAAAGGTGCCAATGGTTATAGGCATGGTTATCAGTTGCTGCTCTCGAAGACTCTTAATCAATGCCTCCACTTCCAGTTGATAGGCAATTTGTATCAGATTGCAGAGGTTTAGGCAGGTGGGCGGTGTACTGGGCACATCCAAATCTATTGTCAGGGATCGGGTGCAGCGACGTAGAACAGAGTCACCTTTAGCCTTTGATATGACAATTCGATCCACACGGGAGTGTTCGGGAGTTACACTGAAATAACGAACCAGCATCACCAGCGAGAGTCTTAATTCAGTCACGGCGACATTACTATTGTTAATAACAACAATAGTGACTGGAATCCGCTGACCGGGCACATACCCGGCCTGGGGCAGATTTAACTCCATTTTTATTGGTTCCGTTTTGCAGGGCCCACAGCAGAAGGTGCGGTAGTTCTCACTGTGGGCAGCTTGCTGTGAAAGGATCATATTAGAATCTCAATTATAAACAATTTTGAAAACTAACTTTTAGTTGTGGCGTTTCACAGTTAAGGTCCATCATCTTGAGCACCGTGATGCCGTGAGTGTAGGCCTGATCGAACTTCCAGGGTCTGATCAAGAGTACTTTGACTATATAGCGAATACAACCATAGCGACCTTCAAAAGACGAAGGACACTGGTAGGGCAACTGGCAGGCAAAGTTGTAGGTGTGCACACCAGCTTGAATGGTGTGCCTATCGTTGCCTGTTAAAATATATTCATAAATGTACAGAACTATTAACAATCCTTATCATTTACTCTGCTCTGATCCCAATAGATAAGTCTGCGATGAGAGATACTCTTCTCGGCCAACAAAGAGTTTTGTGTTTGCCATTCTTCTTTCGCTCCATTTAGTTACAGAGTATCCAATAACTTTAACTAGCGCAGCTGTCGGTTAAAAAAAATTAATTATTTTATTATCTGAAGTATGATATAATTCCTAAGAGCTGAGTTGTGATAAGTCGCCGGTAGGCAAATAATAAATAATTTGCAAATATTGGCTACGATTGAAAAGAGTTCTTTATGGACATTTAATATGGTTCTTAAATCGGGCAGAGAAACAGTAAAATACATTGGTTAGAATCGCCAAGCACCGTTTATTTTCCAATAACTTGAACTTAAGTAGACTTATTTGATAAGAATAATGAATATAACAAATATCGCAAAACAAATTGGCTAATAACCAAAAGTGTACATTTTTGACGAGCTCGTCTTTGACAAGTTCAATAAATACCTCATATTTATTTATAAACATTTCTTATCTTGGAATTTGTAGCATTCCTTGAAGGTTATTATCTAAATCAATGTCGTCATAAAGAAATATATACAAGTATTTAGTCTAACAACTGGTATGTACCTATTGATAGCTCGTTATCACCGAAGTATTTATAACGTTTAATTTGCGTACTTTTATATTTAAAACTCGATTTTATACCTTGTACCTCCTTGATTTTATCCGATTTCAATGTCACACATCCGCTAACCAGTTGGCCGGCATAGAACGTGCCATCCCTGTTATCATCAAAGCTAATCTCACATGTAACGACCATTTCATCGAAGGGTTTCCAACGGCTTTCACTAATTTCCCGACACAAGTCCAAGAGCACCACATTAGGCTCAGCAACGAGTTGCGACTAATTCAAGTAGGTGTATATTCTGAGTGTTTGGGTTCTTTCTGGCCGCCGTCTACTGGTTATTGTTTTCGTTGCGGAATAAGATAAGCGATAAGGCCGGACGCAAGTTCGTAGTGTAAGATCGCAACAAAATGGAATGGGAATCAGACTTTAGAAGAGTTAACCGTTGGCCCTCAAACTTGTGTTCATTTAGTTATCGATATTAGAAAGACCTTGACAATGGGTATAAGAGTACTCGGTAAAATGTGTTGCGCATACATTTACGCTGAAATAATGATAAGCTTCCCTAACCATTAAAGCATCACATTTATACTAAACTGTTTAATGTGTGCATAATTTTTATACTCTCTGCAAGAGTATATTGGGTTTGTGCAAATGTATGTAACAGGCAGAAGTAGGCGTGGCAGACCCCCCCAGAAACATACAGCACATGCTCGAATGTTTTCTCTGCCTGCGTGGCGGCAGCGGTGCCCACAGTCGCTGGCCGCGCTGAATTCACACATACATACATATATGCATCATATATTGTCTTTCGTATGTATATTCGCATACAAACAGGTGTGTGTTTGATTATGCTTAGATTGTTTTTGATTTAATGCAAGTACTACACATTGTAATATCTCTAGACCGATTTTAATAATTTAATCGCGAAAAAAAATGCAGAGAGTATTTTACGGTCGGGCGTGCTCGACTGTACTTTTCTTACTTGTTGATATTGTCTAGTTTTTCACAAGCCTAAATAAAATACTAAGCTATCCTAAGAAGGTAAATAATATGAGCCCGCTTCAAAGCCAAGTTCCCTTGCTCGCATTACTATCAAAATTTACATTTTCATTGTTATCTATAGATGAAGCCATTGGCGCTGAAGGACTTGGAATATCAAATATAGGATACCGAGGACTAAAACTAGGGCCGTCCAAGTTGACAGTGTTCGGTTCAGCACTACCAACAAATTCATTCATATGTTTCAAGTCGCTCGTAGCACGCATATGGAGAGCCTCCTCGTAGTTGGGTGGTTCTAAAAATAGTTCAAGATAATTCCATAAACCATATAAGATTACGAGTTGAAGCTAGGGACTCACGAATGCCGTTTTCCGTGCCTCCGCATGGAGGTGCTGTGGCAATCTCTGCAGGATAAGCCAAGTTCGTGACGTCTAGAGTTTGTGGTGGGAGACCTCGTGGCTGAATCTGTACATTCTCCGTTAGGGGGACACTACCTATAGTCAATGGTACCTTGATCACTTGGTTTACGTGCCAGCCCTTAACCTTGGCTTCTACCTCGATGGTGTAGGCAATCTGAATAATCCGACAGGCATTAAAACAGGTTGGGGGCGTGGCGGGCAGACGAAGAAAGTAATTGAACTGTTTTTTGCAGTGATTAGGCACTGAATCACCCAACAGTTTTGTGACAATTAAACGTTCGTTTCGGGAGTGTGTTGTGGAAAGGTGTGTGGCATAGTAGGTAACCATCATGACAAGACTGATCTGAAGCAGTTCCACACGAATATGGCTGTCGTTCGTAGCCAATATTTGCACGGGAACTATTTGGCCCGGCACAAAGCCAGTCTGGTGGAGCGTCATTTCTAACTGCAGCGGGTCAGACTTACAGGGCCAGCAGCAATAAGTCTTTGTGGTCTCACAATGGGCGGGAACCTGTCAAGTTGTATGTAAATCAAATGCACCAAAACTTTCTCTTCTTGCATAATTACCCTAAGGAGCGGACTATCGAAATTTAAATCCATTAGTTTCAGCACTGTAAAACAGCGTGTGTAGGATTGATCAAATTTCCATGGTCAGACCAACGATACTTTTATCATATAACGTACCCTGCCGTAATGTCCCTCAATCGAGGAGGGGCAAGTAGGCGGTATCTGGCATGCAAAGTTATAGACATGAACTCCAGGCTCTAGAGAAACTTCCGCTAAAAATATACAAATCAACTGTCAACATAATTTGTTAAATATTTTTGATAACTTACTTACTGCTCAGATGGGAACCCACAATATAGGTTGTGGATACAATGTAGTCCTCACGAGCGCTGTAGGTGTCTGAGGAACTGGTCTTATTGTCATTACTTTTTGATTCTGTCCAATGAGTTTCGGCAAAACCATTAATGTTCAAAGTCACCGCTGTTTTATAAGCAAAACATTATTGTACTTCATAGTTTATAAATATACTCATAATATGAAAAAATATTTTCAAACAAAAAAAATATTTAATTTAAATACTAATATCCAAATATTGAAATAATCTTTACCGCTGGATCTAAAAGGTAATGAACATTTTCTGAATGGGGTAGGTACAGCACGAATGCCGATATAAACTTTTTTAATATTTTGGGTATAAAACTTTATAATTAAGATTTATAGTTAAAAAGAAATTCAAAATTACTACAAACTTAAACGAGGCTATAAAAAAGGACAGATACCGATTTGGTTTGAAATTTAACATGTGCCAATACTCTTTTAAGAGATGAATCACATTGTTTGCAATTTGTTCTATCCTTAAAATTTACAATATTGGCATAATCTTTGGCTAAGTACTTGAACATGGCTACTGATAAGATAAAAATGAGTCATGGGGAAGAACACTTGATTTCTCGAAGAGAAAAAAAAATTGCAGAAGTTCAGGTATACTACCAACTGACTTAAACTATTTTTCTATGGTTACCTCTTGCCAGCTTTAGTTTATCCAATTTCAATGTGACCTTGCCAGTGACCGCTTGACCCGCAAAGTACGTCCCATAGGAATTGTTATCGAAATCAATTATACAAGTGACTCCCATTGTGATGTGTTACAATATGCAAACATTAATCGATTTGCGATAGTTACTTATGTGTACTAAATTTTATTTTGCAACTACGCGACAAATCGCACTTGTCGCAAACGCAATTCAAAACACGACTGATTTAATTGTTATTAAAACGCTTGAGGTTTGTTTCTCACTTCTCTCTTAAGAGTGGCAATTGGCGAGTTCTGTATCAACAGAAACATATCCATTTACCAAACCGAAACAAACTGAAATTGAAACAAACTTTTGTTTTTGTTCTGGCAAATGGACAAAGTGTTATCTTATCGCGTGTGATAATAATAAATCATATACATTGCCAAGTGCAATACATACAGAAATTTCTGATTGTTTGGTGAACTTCGTGGTAAGTGTCATAAAAAGATGCATTTGTTTAGGCTTAAATATTTGGTAATTTTAAAATCAAATTTGTATTTTGTTAATAAGTCAATAGAAAATAATATTTTTTTGATCTATAGAATCGCACTACAAAAATTGTCTTTGGGAAAAGCCAACTTACATTGACAAGTTTATTTCAACAACTAAGCTACTACAGAATATTATACAAATAAATATTTGTTGAGCTCTATAAAATATGACTGAGCCCACTTTGTCAACATAAGACTAATAATTAAATAAAATTACATTGAATAATTTTCCAATATCAAATCCATGTGCTACCATCAGTATCCGCTACGCTGAAATTATCGTGCTCCTGGGGCGGATCAATGGGTGTTGTAATATTGAAAACAGCATAAAGTGGAATAAAATCGCAATCCTCCTCACCCTGCACACAAGAGGTGTTGATCAACTTGCCATTACTGGAGATCGGGGTGCACTTGGTTTTTGCGGACCTTATCGATAAGGGTCGAATAATGTGCTGTGCCTTGGCGTACCTGGGAGGTGCTGTTTTAAACCTAATTAGTAATTGATTAATGAGTTAATTCATTTGATAATCTACATACCTATGGTGTCATCAATTTCCCATGGACAGCGGATGGTTAGTGGAGGCTCATCTTCTGTTTCTTCCAACAAAACTAAGGCCTTTTCGTTAATGTGCTGGGATACAACCTCTACTTCAATGGGAAAGGGGTGTGGCTGCTGCTGCAGTTGACGAATTAAAGGAACATTTCCAATGGTAACAGGCATGTGAACCCTTTCGTTTATGTGCCAGCCTTTGACCTTGGTTTCGACCTCGACTTGGTAGGCTATTTGAATGATGCGGCACAAGTCGAAGCAGGTGGGAGGCGTGGCCGGCACAAAGATGTCAAAACTGAACTGTTTCTTACATTTGCTGGAAACCCCTTCACCCATTGCCTTGCTGACCACAAACCTTTCACTGATTGTTTTCACACTGCATTGGCTGTAATAGATCACCATCATGACCAGAGCGGCCTTGATCTCCTCGATTCGAATGTGACTATCATTGATCACTAAAACTTTCACTGTCATGGTTTGGCCAGGTACGTAGCCTCTTTGAGGCAATGATAACTTTAGACTCAACGGTTCTGAGCGACAAGGCCAACAATTATATGTCCTCTGGTCCTCTGAGTATGCTGGGGCCTAACAAAAGTAAATTTACATGCTTGCTTAATTTTTAAAGTGTGTAAGCCACTTACACGTAGGAAAAGCCCTTCAATGTTGAGATCCATCAGTTTTAGCACGGTAAAGGGTCTCGAAAATACCTGGTCGAATTTCCAGGATCGTATGAGCTTCACAGTCACCATGTATCGCACTCGACCATAAGTGCCTTCAAAGGAAGACGGACAGACTGCGGGAATCTGACATGCAAAGTTATAAGTATAGCTGCCCGGTTCAAGTGCGACTTCTGAAGTATTCCCATAAAAATTTATATATAATAAGGTACGATTACTTAAAGAGAGCGTACCTTTTCGATCAGCTGTTAATAGTTCAACCTTTGACTTTATATAGTCTTCGTGGCCACTGTAACTTTCGGATGTAGATTCATTGCCCACATTATTTTGAGAGTCTGTCCAGAATGTAGAGGCGTAACCAGTTATCTTTAAAATGACAGCTTGATAGTTAAATTAGTATATTACTTTATTGAATTTCCGGTACATTTTCATTGATCAAAAATAATAAGTCGTCAAATAAAAAAAGCACGTGTGTGGCTGAAAACAATCTAAGCATATTCAAACATACATACATATGTTTGCTTGCATGCGAATACACATTCGTTTGACAATATATGAAGCATATATACATATATATGTTTGCCGGCGTCCAGGGGCAGCGCTGCCGCCACACAAGCAGCGAAAACATTCAAACATGTGCTTGTATGTTTCTATCTCGCTTGCAGTCATGCATGATATTGCTTTTAATTATAAATATTGTAACGCTTCTAGTTTTCTGTTTTATAGTCCGATTTTAATGCACATTTCAGGATAGTGTGATATAGTTAATCTTCACACAAATTATAAATTACAAAACTGTACAATAAGAACAAATGCCTTAAAAACATATTGAAATTTTAAAATTATTTTATATCTTGTGGCAAAAGGGGGCGTGTCAGTCCAGCATTTTTGATAGCATTGCATTTATGCTGCCTCTCGGAACCTGTCTACCAAAATTGGTGCTCCTAAGTAGTTTCTGAGATATTCGCCGAAAACACCGATTTCTCCCGAGGTTTGTCTAGTTTCTTGCTTATTGTGGGCGAATGGGGCGTGGCATCGAACTGACTAAATATGTGATCGTTTGAGACCAAGCTCGAACTTGTAGCTCTTACCATCCCTGAAATCTGTTTGTTCATACGGACAGACAGACAGACAGACGGACATGGCTATATTAACTTGATTTGTGATGCTGATCAAGAATATATATATTTTATGGGGTCTGCCACGCCTGCTTCTGCATGTTATATTCTTTGCACAAACCCGATATACTCCAGCAGACAGTACAAAAATAAGCCAATGGTCACAATAGTTATATTATTAGTTCTAAACTTACCTTGAACCATCTTTGGCTTGTCCACAGTCAAATTGACACTACCAGTAACAACTTGACCTGCATAGTAAGTGCCGAGTGAATTGTTTTTAAAATTAATTTCGCAGCTAACAACCATAATTAAATTTAAACAAATGTCAAAATATTTTTGTCTTCCACGTTGTCAGTGTTTCGGATTGCTGGTAAACTCACACTGAATTTTAAACAATTTTGTGTTTGTCACCCAAGTTCACAATAGTTATCTTATCTTATGATTATTATGTATTAGATATTCTATATTGAATATTACATTTGGCTATTGTAAAAAATATGTTTATTAAAACAGACAAATAAAAATTCCAATTAAATATTTATATAATTAATTTACTTTAATGAAAATTGGGTTGTAAAGCGATTATTTAGATATCATTACAAACAATTGAAGGAACTAAAATTTTTCAGGAATAACTAGTGTTTATCATTATGCCAAAAAAATGAATATTAAAATAATACAAGCTCTCTTAGGGTATTTAATTTCGCTTATAAAGACTAAAATTTCAATCGTTTCTGGGATTACTGAGAGAATTAGAGATAAGATAACACTCGGAAATTATTGTGAGCCTAAATATCGTAACAGTACTGCAAAAAGAGCTCAGTTACCTTTTATCAACGAGCTGGTTGGGTCGGCTTTTTTTTCATGAGCCTGTAAAGTATATCATAAACATTTGAAAGAAGTTCAGAGCCAAATTCGATCGAAGGGTTTGAAGAAATGTCCAACAATTGCCTCATAACTTTTGATCAAAATGAGCATGGGACTTATTTTACAGGCCAAATCGTATCGGGAAAGGTGCAGGTGAATTTTAACAAAACCAAAAAACTGAAAGGTATGTTTATTCTAGCAAACGTTTTTTTTTAACATGTTTTGATTTTCCACTTTTTTTTTGACACTGATATTCAACGTAAATTGGCCTCGCGATAATCATTCTACAATCTTATCTGTGGACTATGTATTTGTATTTATTTGCCTGCTCTGTTCTGTTTTCTTTCTGTCAGTCCCATTATACTTTTCGGAATTTAATAATAACGCAGCCAATACAAATGCACGATAATTGATGATAAAGAGAAAACGAAATGACTTTTGTTTATTGCTGGAACATTAATTCGTAGGGGATGTACAACGCTGATAACAATTTAGCATTTTTCAAGATCAGGAAGTGCCAAAATTTATTAGTCACATATCGTTTTTTTTTTTTTGTGTAGGACACCATAAAGTACACTAGTGCGCGAAAGAATTTTGACATGCAATTTAAAATTAAAGTAAACAAGAAAAAACGGTTATCTTCGGCCAGCCGAAGATTATATACCCTTGCAGTCATGCACATTGCGTTAATTTTTTTTCAATGACCGATTGTTCCTATGGCAGCTATATGATATAGTAGTCCGATCTAGATGATATTTGGTGTACACATAGGATTTTATGCCAAATGCATATGCAGCGAATTTGGTTCAGATCGTACAAGAGACACAGAAAATTTTCATACTAAGCATTTTCAACCGATTGTTCCTATGGCAGCTATATGATATAGTGGTCCGATCTGGATGAAATTTGGTTTGCACACGGGATTTTATGCCAAATGCATATGGAGCAGAGAACTGCAGCGATACACCGCATGTAAAAATACCCAAATCACACACAGAGTATTTTTCGACTCGAATCATTTTTTACTCTACCCGAAAAGTATCGGATATTTTTTTACTCCTTTTCGTTTGGGTATTTCCATGAAAGATATTTTTTTACCCGATCATTCTTGTACCAACTCATTTTTTACTTGGTGGCGTAAACACCGCATCAAATGTATACTCGAAAAAAACCACCCTTGTGAAGTATAAGTAAATTTTTACTCGGGTTTTTTTTTATCCGCTCTTTTTTTACCCGATCGTGTGCGCGGGTATAGTCTTGCGACGCTCTTTTGTTATGGACTAGTTAAATGTTATCAATTAATAAATGATAGTTTTATCAATTAATAAATGATAGTTTAAGTAAGAAGCAAGGCATTGTTTCCATTGAAATTTTACATAAAAGATAAAAAACATAATTTATATATTTAAATATTCACATTAATGAGAATCAAGGTGACTAATAGATTACAGGTTGATTATGGGACACCTGTTTTAATATTTGTTGCAAGGGTATTCTAAGTCACAATTTGGCATGAAGAAACCGTTTATCTATAAATTGTCAACACTCAAAACGCATATTGTAAAACTGTTGACTATTTGGTTTTTTTGGCAAAACCCGAAAACTGTAATTTGCTACCTGTTACATGCATTCTCTGTAATGCAAAAAACCCTTTTTATCCTCTAACGCGCGCTGTTCAATTTCCCGACAGCAAACCGTCGCTCAAGTACTCGAGTATTTCGGGTAAGTATTTTTTTTACTCTGTGTGTTGTCTACACAATCATTTTCTATCGCATCAAAAAATGATTCGTACTCGCGACACTCTTTTCAAAAAGAGTATTTACGATACCCGTTGTTTCGGGTACGGGTAAAATGAATATTCGAGTCATTTCGCTTCGGGTCATATTTTTTACTCTAAATTTTGAGTACGAGTAAGACCGGCACCGCATTTTCTTTGGGTAGTACTCGAGTACAAAAAACCACCACCCGTGCAGTTCTCTGATATGGAGCGAGTTTGGTTAACATAGCTCATCCGATTGTTCCTATGGGAGCTATATGATATAGTGATCCGATCTGGCCGATTTTAACAAATGTTCTGCGTGCAAAGGGAATACACATTTGTGCCAAGTTTCATCAAGATAGCTTTAAAACTGAGAGACTAGTTCGCATAGAAACAGACGGACAGACGGACATGGCTATATCGACTCGGCTGTTGATGCTGATCAAGAATATATATACTTTATGGGGTCGGAAACGTCTCCTTCTATGCGTTACAAACTTCGTGACAAAAACAATATACCCTCTGCAAGGGTATAAAAATTGCTTACTGCATATACATAGATAACAGGTATAGTGTTAGATAGAGAGAACAGCAAAATTAGACGCTTCATAATTGTTTGGAATTTTTTTTTTAAATGTCTGAAGTTCAACGGAAATTATAACAAATCAACAATAAATGCATCCTTTCTTAGCGTCTATTACTAATTGCAGTTGTTTCGGTACAGTCTGCCCAAGTCCAAGTAAAGGACATTGTGTAATTAAATGTCCTCTCTTAGAGAGTGTTACTCTACAACTGTTTCATAGGGGCTTTCAAATAAATGGTGCACACGCTTTTTATACTCTCTGCAAGAGTATATTGGGTTTGTGAAAATGTATGTAACAGGCAGAAGGAGGCGTGGCAGACCCCATAAAGTATATATATTCTTGATCAGCATCACAAACCGAGTCGATATAGCCATGTCCGTCTGTCCGTCTGTCCGTCTGTCTGTCTGTCCGTCCGTATGAACAAACAGATTTCAGAGATGGTAAGAGCTACAAGTTCGAGCTTGGTCTCAATCGATCACATATTTAGTCAGTCAATACAAGAATCTTTTTTTTTTCGATGCCACGCCCCATTCGCCCACAATGAGCAAAAAACTAGACACACCTCGGAACAAATTGGTGTTTTGGGCGAATATCTCAATAACTATTGCACCTAGGATCACCAATTTTGGTATGGAGGTTGCTAGTGACAGCGTAAATGCATTGACATTTAAAATTTTGGACTGCCACGCCCCGTTTTCCCACAATTAATAAAAGTAATTCTCAACTTTTTAGGCATTCTTTTATATAGTACAGTATTGTAATTTATAATTCGTGTGAAGACTAACTATATCAAACTATCCTGAAAGGCGCATTGAAATCGCACTATAAACAAGAAAACTAGAAGCGTTACAATATTGATAACTGAATGCAATATCATGTATGAGTGCAAGTGAGACAGAAACATACAAGCACATGTGACGGCAGCGCTGCAGCATTCATATCAATGTTTGAGTGCAAGCGAGACAGAAACATACAAGCACATGTTTGCTTTCGTGGCGGCAGCGCTGCCCGCAGTCGCTGGCAGCGCTGAATACACACATACATTCATACATGTATATACATCATATATTGCCTTTCGTATGTGTATTCGCATACAGACAAACAGATGTATGTTTGATTATGCTTAGATTGTTTTTGTTTCAACGTGTTTTAATGCAAGTACTACACATTGTAATATCTCTAGACCGATTTTAATAATTAAATCGCGAAAAAATGCAGAGAGTATTTTACGGTCGGGCGTGCTCGACTGTACTTTTCTTACTTGTTTAATAATATATAAGCAGAGATTTTCAAATATGTTGAAGAAAAAATAACTAAATATTGAGACCAACATATAGCTATCGGGACCACACATTATATGTATGGTAACATTATAAATATCCTCACCAAGTTAGATTTGAATCGGACAATCATAGCCTATAATTGGAGCCAATAGGACGGAATATTTTCAGAATTCACGCCAAAAATTACTTGATTAACACACAAATTTAAGAAAATAATAATAAAAATTGAATTAAGTCTTCACTTTAAAGTAAAAGTACTACATTAAAAGAGTATAAGAACTGTAATCGTTGAAATATAAATTTTAGGCATAGGTATTAGGTTTAGCATGAGAAGAGCATTAAGCCCAGTCGATGAAGCCATGTCCGTCTGTATAAACAAAATGATCTAGAAATCCCCCAGGGGTCGCAAATTAAAGATATAAAGCAGTACAAGTTTTTTTTTTTGTTTTTGACATGCCCACTTTAGGGCGTTCTATGTTTATTCAAATTAAAAAAAGGGGAAAATAGAATGCTTTTTGTTGGCTATGCTGTCCAAACCAAATTTCCACAAGATGTACTTTGACCATTTGATCAAAATCACTCAACTATATTTATGGAATTTTTTTCAGAATCCGTCAAAAAAAGATCTAAATATAAATAGTATTAAAATATTTTCCGTTGACTAAACCGCTTTCATG
This sequence comes from Drosophila acutilabella, assembly GCA_035046005.1. Classification (NCBI taxonomy): domain Eukaryota; kingdom Metazoa; phylum Arthropoda; class Insecta; order Diptera; family Drosophilidae; genus Drosophila; species Drosophila acutilabella. The sequence continues at coordinate 485,321 of JAWNOK010000026.1, read as the reverse complement.
GAACTTACACGCAATTGATTTATCAATAATAAAGACAACCTGAAAAAGTTTTATCCGAATCGGGAAAATATATTGTATACCTGTGTAGCTGTCACGGAATCGATCGGTCTAAATGTGAACTAGCTTGAACATTACTGTGTTTACCAAGCTATTTGAATCAAATATCATATCATATCATATATAGCGCAATCGTTCGCACTATTGTTATAATCGTACCCCATTGTCAATAAAATATTAAATCTGAGTACCAGGTATCCAAGAGGCGCGTGACGATTCTAATATTCTTCGTTCGACTTGGTTCTTCAATAGTTAAAAATATTTAATAACAAGAAAGAAAAGTACAGTCGACCACACCCGACCGTAAAATACTCTCTGCATTTTTTTCCCCATTAAATTATTAAAATCGGTCTAGAGATATTACAATGTGTAGTACTTGCATTAAAACACCTTGAAACAAAAACAATCTAAGTATAATCAAACATATATCTGTTTGTCTGTATGCGAATACACATACGAATGACAATATATGATGCATATATGTATGCATGTGTGTATTCTGCGCAACCAGCGACTGCGGGCAGCGCTGCCGCCAGGCAGAGAAAACTATCGAATATGTGCTTGTATGTTTCTGTCTCACTTGCACTCATACATGATATTGCATTCAGTTAGTAATATTGTAACGCTTCTAGTTTTCTTGTTTACCGTGCGATTTCAATGCACCTTTCAGGATAGTTTGATATAGTTAGTCTCCACACGAATTATAAATTACAGTACTGTACTATATGAACTGTACTGTACTAAATGCCTAAAAACGAAACGAAAGTTGAAAACTATTTTTATTAATTGTGGGAAAAAGAGGCGTGGCTGTCCAAAATTTTAAATGTCAAAGCATTTACGCTTTCGCTAGGAAGCTCCATCCCAAAGTTTGTGATCCTTGGTGCCATAGTTACTGAGATGTTCGCCGAAAACACTGATTTTTCCGAGGTGTGTCTAGTTTTTTGCTCATTCAAGACAAATGGGGCGTGGCATCGAAAAATAAAATAGATTCTTCTGTTGACTGACTAAATATGTGATCGATTGAGACCAAGCTTGAACTTGTAGCTTTTACCATCTCTGAAATCTGTTTGTTCATACGGACAGACAGACAGACAGACTGACATGGCTATATCGTCTAGGCTTGTGATGCTGATCAAGAATATATATACTTTTTGGGGTCTGCCACGCCTCTTATACCCAATATACAATATATAACAAAATGAACTTACTACTCTACATTATAATAGGCATTAAAATTAATTTTTCAACAATTTTCATTTTATGAAATAATAATTAGTTATGAGCTAAGTACCACAGGAAATATAGATATTTTGAACTTAAGGGGTTTCATCTAGTTTGAAATTTCAAGTAATCAATTTTTTCATTATTGGCTTTAAAAAGACTCTGAACACTCTAGAAATAGGTGTTGTAGCCAGATTCATTGTGTTTTATTTTTTTATTTTTTAACCGTTATGGGACGTCGAAACCATAAACGCTGTTTTCTCAAAACTATGGTCAAAACTTTTATTTGTTTAATGCTTTTTACGCAAACGATTCCCGGAGATTACCTACAGTAGGTGCACGCACCATTAAAAAAATATTAAAATTATTGAGAAACTCATCAATATTTATATAATATGTGTAAATGTACAAAGTGTAGAAGAATAAATTAATAAGTTTTTCCAGGAAAATTGTTTGAATACCTGAATTTTTGAAAGCTTCTAACTATACGAACCCCCTTAAACATGTTTCGTCCAATTGTCTGGACGATATTTGGCAGGTATTAAACTACAAATCTGTGGATATGCCTGTGCACAATGGCGGAGGAAACGCGGTCGGGCTGTAGCTACCAACCAGGCCAACTTCAAGCCGGGACGGAAGCACTTTTTCACTGGCCGGGAGGACTACATAGCGTCGACGACATTTCTGATGGGATCGGAGCTAGGTCAGACGTTCAGCATTGATGCCGGCACGTACACGTATACATTTGCATGTCCTATACCCAATCACTGTCCTTCCTCATACGAGGGTATCTATGGACACATCAGATACCTGGCCAAGGTTATATTTATTCGTGCAGGAGCCTCGAACCGCACTACCAACGTCGGTTTCACTGTACTCAAGTTGCTCGATCTAAACCATGAGAACAAGATTCTGCGAGAACCCGCCAGTAGTGAAGCTATGGAATACTTCTGCTTTATGCACACAAAGCCAGTGCACATGAAGGTCAATCTACAGCAGCAGGGATTTGTGCCTGGTCAGTTTATGTTGATCCATGCTGTCGTCCGCAATGATTCCAGTATTGATTGCTCGAAGCTGATGATCATGCTCTATCTAAGAGCCACGTACACAGCCGACACACCCGCTCTACGAACAGTTTCGGAGAAAATTATGCTGGCAAAGAGAGAGGGTGGTTCAGTTCTACATCAATGCCAGAAATCCTACACGGAGTCCTTTCGCATTCCGGCCACTGCTCCCACGTGCGAGCACCTAAGCAAAGTTGTGCGTATCTCCTACGAGGTGCACATTGTCGCCGTGATGAACTGGTTAATGGCGAACCCAAAGGTTGTCATTCCAATAACAATCGGCAACGTACCACTAGTAACCGGCGGACCAACTGCATCGACTGTCCGTACTCCACATCCCAGCGATTTACCGAGCACCTCAGCAATGGCAATGCAGCTAGCTGCTGGTGTGAGTAATGCGGGCTACGAACAATCCGAGGATTTACAGGAATATGAGCTGCCCCAAGATGGTGATGATGAGTTTGAGCAGGAAGACAATATGGTACCTGATTTACGTAAGTTATCCAACTCATTGGAATTCCATCTTAAATTACTTTAAATTTTCTTTTCCCTTCTTTAGCACCACCGACCTATGAGCAGGCCATGTTTATGACAGCCGATATCGCTGATACGGATGCCAACACCGTGAGTGAAGTATCCCGCTTTACCCCTTGGTACCCTGTCTTCGATGTGGACACATTCCAAAGTCCTCCCCCGAATCCTCCTCCTAAGAAACAACATCGGCGACGTCGCCGGGCTGAGCAGCGCAATGAAAAGAAACAGCCTGTGAAAGATAAGAATACGGAACAGGACAGAGAGCCAGTGGAGTCACCAGTCGAGATTTGAAGCTCATAAAAACGTATCATATCTTTTCAGTACTTATATAATTAAGAAGAGACTTTTGTTATGCGCTTGTGTCGGCAGACTATTTTTAACGAACTTTTAAATAAGTTCTTACAATTCATAAAATAAATTAAAGCCTACAAATAAATACTTGAAAGCATTCGTATATCTGCTGAAAATTGCTTAATATTGTTTAAACTAGCGACTTTAAGTAATAAAATTAAACAAGAAAGAATGCTATAGTCGCCCCGCGACTTTAGGATACCCGTTACTCAATGTTCGACCGATTGTTCCAATGGGAGCTATACGATATAGTAGTCCGATTTGAATGAAACTTGGCCAGTACACTTATGTTATTGATAAATTTATTCCGTGTCAGTTTCATTAAGATAGCTTGGTAAATACAGAAAATTTTCATACAAATTCATACGAAATGCAAATTTTTGACCGATCGACCCTATGGGAGCTATACGATATAGTTGTCCGATTTGTATGAAACTTGGTCTGTACATGTAATTTATAGACATGTAGTCTCCGTGTAAATTTGGATCAGATAGCGTTACTAACAAAAAAGTTTTCTATACTAAAACATTCAAGTTTTTTCTGTACATTTTCCTTTATATGAAGATAGAACGCCCTAAAGTTGGCGTGTCAAAAAACGAAAACAAACTCGTACTGCTTGGGTATTGTACCTTTCATTTGCGACCCCTTTCACCTTTCTAGCTCTTATAGTCTCTGAGATCCTTTTGTTCATACAGACGGACGGACGGACAGACGGACGGACGGACAGACGGACATGGCTATATCGACTCGGCTATTGATGCTGATCAAGAATATATATACTTTATGGGGTCTGCCACGCCTCCTTCTGCCTGTTACATACATTCCAACGATTACAATATACCCTTGTACTCTACGAGTAACGGGTATAAAAATACGAAATATTAAAAATGCAGTAAACAATAATGTTTTACATTGTATACAAAGAAAAAACCTAAAACTACAAAACTAATTCTAATTTAGCGCTAGTGTCCTGCTACAGATTTTTATACTCTCTACAAGAGTATATTGGGTTTGTGCAAATGTATGTAACAGGCAGAAGTAGGCGTGGCAGACCCCATAAAGTATATATATTCTTGACCAAGCTGAGCTAATATAGCCATGTCCGTCTGTCTGTCTGTCCGTCTGTCCGTATGAACAAACAGATTTCAGTAATGGTAAGAGCTACAAGTTCGAGCTTTGTCTTAATCGATCACACATTTAGACAGTCAATACAAGAATTTTTTTTTTTTTTGTCGATGCCACACCCTATTCGCTCACAATGAGCAAAAAACCAGACACACATCGTAATAAATCGATGTTTTCGGCGAATATCTCAGTAACTATGGCACCTAGGATCACCAATTTTGGCATGGAGCTTCCTAGCGAATGCGTAAATGCTTTGACATTTAAAATTTTGGACTGCCACGCCCATTTCTCCCACAATTAATAAACATTGTTCTCAACTTTCGTTCCGTTTTTTGGCATTTGTTTATATAGTACAGTATTGTAATTTATAATTCGTGTGGAGACTAACTATATCAAACTATCCTAAAAGGCGCATTGAAATCGCACGATAAACAAGAGAACTAGAAGCATTACAATATTGATAACTAAATGCAATATCATTCCTGAAAGGTGCATTGAAATCGCACTATAAACAAGAAAACTAGAAGAATACAATATTGATAACTGAATGCAATATCATGTATGAGTGCAAGCAAAACAGAAACATACAAGCACATGTTCGAATGTTTTCGTTGCTTGTGTAGCGGCAGCGCTGCCCGCAGTCGCTGGCCGCGCTGAATAAACACATATGTACATACATACATGTATATGCATCATATATTGGCTTTCGTATGTGTATTCGCATACAGACAAACAGATGAATGTTTGATTATGCTCAGATTGTTTTTGTTTTAACGTGTTTTAATGCAAGTACTATACATTGTAATATCTCAAGACCGATTTTAATAATTTAATGGGGAAAAAAATGCAGAGAGTATTTTACGGTCGGGCGTGCTCGACTGTATTTTCTTTCTTGTTTCGAGGTGTGTCTGGTTTTTTTTAGACCCCGTACTCTTTAAAAAAGAGTATAGGGGTCTATTAAGTTTGTCAGAAGCTAGATGTGCGTAACAGGCAGAAGAAGGCGTGGCCGACCCCATAAAGTATATATATTCTTGATCAGCATCAACAGCCGAGTCGATATAGCAATGTCCGTCTGTCCGTCCGTCCGTATGAACACCTGGATCTTTTAAACTACAAAAGCTAGAGACACCAAATTTGGAATGTAAGTCCGTTATTTTCGTGAGCAGATCAAGTTTATTTCAAATTGTTGCCACGCCCATTACCGCCCCCGCAATGAGCAAAAAACCAGACACAACTCGAAAAAATTTGTGTTTTTGGCAAATATCTCTGTAACTATAGCACTTAAGATCACAAATTTTGGTACACAGGTTCTTAGAGACAGCCTCAGTATAATGTCATTCAAAATTTTGAACTGCCACGCCCCCTTTTCTCATAAAAACTAAAAAACTGTTCAACTTCAATGCCGTTTTTAAGGCATTAAATCAAATAGTACAGTGTTGTAATTTAACATACGCTTAGAGAATTACTATTTCTAACTTTCCTGAAAGTGGCATCAAAATCCTATGTCAAACAACAGAGAAATTACGGTTCAAAGTTGAAGTTATTTTAAAGCTCACTGCATGCGCGCAACACATACAAACAAACACAGAAACATACAAACATATGTTCGAACGTTTTCTCTACCTGCTTTGGCGGCAGCGCTGCCCGGAGCCGCTGGCCGCGCCGAACAATGCTATACATACACACATATTTATGAGCACACATACATATTTGCAAATAATCGGAAGAATGATAGAAGAGGGGTGTGGTGCAACTGGTAGAGTTGCGGCGCAATGTGGAACCTTCGCATGGATCGCGGGTTCAAATGCTGACAATGACGATTGTTAATTTATTTACTTTTTAATTTTAATTCAAAATGTAAATATTTCATTTTAATTTTTTTAATTTCATTTTAAAATTTTAATTTAAATAAAATGGGCACTACTATGGGAGTACGGGGTCTTTTACAGTCGGCTCGATCGACTGTAGCCTTTCTTACTTGTTCTTATTGCGCGGGCGGTAAGGTGCGTGGCAAAAATTTGAAATAAATTTTGTCTGCGTACATCATCGATGGACTTTTATTCCAAATTTGGTTGCTCTAGCTTATGTAGTTTAGTCCAGGTGTACGGACGGACAGACGGACATTGCTAAATCGACTCGGCTGTTGATGCTGATCAAGAATATATACACTTTATGGGGTTGGCCACGCCTCCTTCTGCCTGTTACGCAAATTTCGCTTTTGACAAACTTAATAGACCCCTTTACTCTTTTTTAAAGAGTACGGGGTCTAAAAATGTTGAGTATAGTAGACTGTAACAAATATGTTCTTTAATTGAATTAAATTTTTTCGACTTTGAATATTTAATTTTCTAGTGTACGAAGACATTATTGATTAACTGTATACAAATAAGGTCTACCGGTTTTAATTACGTCAGACTGAGTCGATTCATATTAACCTAGAACGACCTGAGAGTGGTTTAGGGAAAAGCCCGTAGTCTCAGTTTGTTAAACACAAAACCACTTCTATAAATACTCGACCTGCATTCAAATGTTATCAGTTCGAATCGAATCGTACTTAAAAGACTATGATCTTTGTTTTGCTCGCGTGTGTATCGATACGTGCGACTGTTTTGGGAGTTGATGTGGACTTGGAATTGGGTCGGATACATGGTATTAATCTGACTTCAAGGTTGGGAGTCCCGTTTCATGCCTTTCGAGGAATTCGATACGCGGAACCCCCTTTGGGTGAGTTTCGTTTTAAGAACCCAAAGCCAATAAGTTCGTGGGCGCCCGAAACGTTCGATGCTAGCGAGGATGGTCCCATGTGTCCACAGCCTTGGAACAATATGACGGATGTTTCAGAGGATTGTCTTAGACTTAACGTCTACACAAAGAATTTGAACAAGAAAGCCCTACTTCCTGTCATTGTATTTCTGCACCCTGGTGGCTTCTATGTCTTCTCCGGGCAGAGCAAATATTTAGCTGGACCTTCCCATTTAATGGATCGCGATTGTGTTCTGGTCACACTAAATTATCGTCTGGGAACATTGGGCTTTCTGGCAACAGACAGCGAGGATGCTCCTGGAAATGCGGGACTCAAGGATCAAGTTTTGGCTCTTCGCTGGATTCAAGAACACATTCATCGCTTTGGAGGCAATCCAAAGTCCGTAACACTTCTGGGATACAGCGCTGGGAGCCTGAGTATTGCTCTGCACATGTTGTCACCTATGTCGCGAGGGCTTTTTCATCGAGGCATCTGTATGAGTGGCTCACCGTTCGGTCAGTATACATATAAGACCGACGGCATGGAATTGGCGAAGCGTCAAGCTCGATTGCTTAAGTGTCCAGAGAAGCCTGTTGTAAACTTAGTTCGTTGTTTGCAAGAAAAGCCTATGATGGACTACGTAAACTCATACAATGACATGTTCGAATTTGGATGGAGTCCTGTACTTAATTGGATGCCGGTTGTTGAGCACGATCATGGACAGGAGCGATTTCTGGTGGAGGATCCATACCAATCAGTAAAAAGCGGAAATTTCTACAAAGTGCCTCTTATCTCAGGCATAACAGAGTTCGAGTTTTTATCTGCAGCTTTCTGTGAGTGAGAAGTTTTTATATGCATCATATAGCTAATATAACTATCATTTTAGTTGATCTTCGCAACGATAGCATTCGTAGTATGTTTAATTCAAACTGGGATCGCGTTGCACCAATTGCATTTCTCTACGAACGCAACACTACTATGTCAAAAGAGATAAGTAGCTCACTTCGGAAGGAGTATCTAGGCAGTGGTCCCATTGACAACCCTGGATCATTGCAAGCATTTGGATGGCTATACAGCGACGCGCTCATAGGCATTGGTTACAATCGCTTTATTCGTCTCATGGCTCCACACACATCCATATACACATATTACTTCCGCTATAAAGGTCGCTACAGTTTCCTCAAGGATCCTGACACCAATAAAACAATGGGTAGGTAGAAACCAAGCTTATATCAAATAAATCATTCAAACTGGTTAACTTAGGCGCTGTTCATCATGACGAGCTTCTGTATTTGTTCCAAGTACCACTCATATCTCCGCAGTTTAATCGCACCGACCCTGAGAACTCAACGATCGATCGGCTCACTCGGATGTGGGCTGGATTCGCTACAACGGGGTATAAAAGTGCGAATATCGTTATTTTTTCCCACCTTAAAACGAACTCTTCTTTATACTTAGTAACCCCAACAACGCAACTGATGAATTCTTGCGAAATGTAAATTGGCCTTTGTATACCCCTCATGACCCGCAATACTTAGAAATCGGGGAAAAACTGGCAATTAAAAGTGGGAACATTAATGAGCAACGACTTGAAATCTGGAATGTGCTGTTTCCTATACCTAATTAAAAATTCGTTTTTTAAATTTTATTAATGTTTTAAATGACAATTATATGAATGATTTAAATGTAAAAGCTGAATTTCATTATTAAATAACTGCAGCCAGGCAATGTTAATGCTTTCACAACAAATAATTTACTCTTATCACCATCGATAAGCCACAATCGTCATGTTGCTCGGTCATATTTGCATTAATGTTGCACGTCGTTTTTTTAGACTTGTGCACATATATATATATTCATAAATTTTTATACTCTCTGCAAGAGTATATCGGGTTTGTGCAGGCACAGGCAGCGAAAATATGCGAACATGTGCTTGTATGTTTCTGTCTCTCTTGCACTCATACATGATATTGCATTCAGTTATCAATATTGTAACGCTTCTAGTTTTCTTGTTTATAGTGCGATTTTAATGCACATTTCAGGATAGCTTGATATAGTTAGTCTCCACACGAATTATAAATTACAATACTGTATTATATGAACAAATGCCTAAAAACGGAACGAAAGTTGAGAATTATTCGTACTAATTGTGTAAAAAAGGGGCGTGGCAGTCGAAAATTTCAATGTCAAATTATTTACGCTGTCGCTAGGAACCTCCATGCCAAAATTGGTGATCCTAGATGCCATAGTTACTGAGATATTCGCCGAAAACACCGATTTTTCCGAGGTGTGTCTAGTTTTTTGCTCATTGTAGGCAAATGGGGCGTGGCATCGTAAAATAAAATAGATTCTTGTGTTGACTGACTAAATATGTGATCGATTGAGACCAAGCTCGAACTTGTAGCTCGTACCATCTCTGAAATCTGTTTGTTCATATGGACGGACAGACAGACAGACTCGACTTGTGATGCTGATCAAGAATATATACACTTTATGGGGTTAACCACGCCTCCTTCTGCCTGTTACATACATTTGCACAAACCCAATAGAGAGATCTCAAGTTACCTACCGGGTACCTTGTACCTCTCTCAAAATTTCACATTCCAGTATACACGACCAAAACACTCACGATTAAGCACCGCAATAAATCTTTGAGAGCTTTCTTGAGAGCTTTCTTCTTACTGCTTGAAAATATGCATTGAAAGAGAGATATATCATGAGTAATAATTTTTGATTTTATTATTTATTTATTTTTTATTTATTCATTTATTTATTAACGCACACTAAATGCAGTCGCGAGTATAACCAAAATATTTATAATTAAAATTACTATTTATGACTATAAAAAGTATAATAAAAATATATTTTAACTGAAAATATTAAAAGAATTTAGTTTATTGAATTATAATTAGTTAATAGTTAATGTGGGAAAAAATTAAAGAAGTTGATCCAACATTTGTTGCAAGGATTGGGGAAAACCCAGAAAATCCCAACCAGATCATGCAAATGTATGCCAAAACAATCACGAAAGATTTCTGATTTAAAGGAACGCGTGAATGGCTCAAATGCCAAACGTACTCCTTCTGGAGATCAGAGCTTTAAGATGGGAAAGAGAAAGAGTTGTATCAATAATTCAGTATTCGTTATAATGAGCGCATAATACCCGAAAACGATTGTGCAAAGCGTAGTTAGTAGTGCATGTAGGAAGAAATAACGGGATGTAGTACCTGGTTGCCCTGGTTGGAATGTTGAAATTAAGGCGTTCTAAAAGAGATGAGGAGCAGATATCACCAACTATAAGCTTGTGAAGGAAAATAACTCCAAGAACGATTAAGAAGGGACGGAAGATTAAGAAGTAAGAGCCTATTGGTGTAGGAAGGAAGGCGAAGATTAGAGTCCCAATTAAGACCTCGAAGTGCAAAGAGTAAAAACTGCTTCTGCACTGACTCAATTAAATCTTTAGTATGAGCATGTTGAGAAGATGTGTAAAGAAGTTTAGTGACGAAGGGATCATTAAATTCTTCAGACCAGCGTTTAATAAATCCAAGAGTGCCCTTGGCTTTATTAACAATTGAGAAGATATGATGTGTGAAACTTAATTTATTATCAAAAAGAACACCAAGGTCTTCAACTGACAGTATACGATTTAAGAGAACATTGTCAATATCGTAATTGGCTAAGTAAGGAGTAACCCTGTTAAAAGTCATAAACAGGCATTTGGAAAAATTTAGTTTCAAGTGATTAGTTATGCATTGTGTTTAAATCATCTTGTAGTAACGCATGATCCTGGGGGTCATTGTAAGAAAATAATAATTTCTCATCATCGGCATACATAAATATGCGACAATGGGATAGCGAAGATGGAAGGTCGTTTATAAAAAGATTAAAAAACAATGGGCCTAGGTGACTACCCTGGGGAACTCCAGAAGTAACGAAAACAGATTTAGATATTGCTGATCTAAGATATTGCTGATCTAACCCTTTGGGTTCTACCTATTAGATATGATGATATCCATAGAAGAAGGGTGGGTGGGAAACCTAGGATACTAAATTTATGTAAAAGAAGGTTACGATTAACAGAGTCAAATGCTTTACTTAAGTCAGTGTATATTCTATTAAGGAATGCCTCATTAACAAAGAGGTAAATTCTAATAGATTGGTCGAAGTCGACCGACTCTTAACAAACCCGTGTTGGGCGAGAGATATAATTGACTTGCAGAGGTGTTGCAAAGTCGATGTTACTATCTTTTCGAAGAGCTTAGGGACTGCTGACAACTTCGCAATTCCCCTGTAGTTGGATATATGCGACTTGCACCCTTTTTTATGCAGTGGGATAATGTAAGATTCTTTCCATAAGGTAGGAAAGATAGAGGAAACTAAAGAAGGGTTTAACAGAAATTAATAGAGGTTTTATTATAGAAGAACAGCACTCCTTAAGTACACAACTTGGAATGTTGTCGGGGCCAGGAGAGAAGGAAGATAGGTAATATGCGGAAAAAAACAGAATTAGAGGATGGGAGTTTATAGGGGTAAGAGAAGTTAGTAGGCAAACTAAAGGTGTAAGTAGATTGAAACAAGTAAGAAAAGTACAGTCGAGCACGCCCGACCGTAAAATACTCTCTGCATTTTTTCGCGATGTAATTATTTAAAACGGTCTAGAAATATTACAATGTGTAGTACTTGCATTAAAACACGTTGAAACAAAAACAATCTAAGCATAATCAAACATACATCTGTTTGTCTGTATGCGAATACACACACGAAAGGCAATATATGATGCATATACATGTATGAATGTATGTGTGTATTCAGCGCGGCCAGCGACTGCGGGCAGCGCTGTTGCCACGAAAGCAAACATGTGCTTGTATGTTTCTGTCTCGCTTGCACTCAAACATTGATATGAATGCTGCAGCGCTGCCGTCACATGTGCTTGTATGTTTCTGTCTCACTTGCACTCATACATGATATTGCATTCAGTTATCAATATTGTAACGCTTCTAGTTTTCTTGTTTATAGTGCGATTTCAATGCGCCTTTCAGGATAGTTTGATATAGTTAGTCTTCACACGAATTATAAATTACAATACTGTACTATATAAAAGAATGCCTAAAAAGTTGAGAATTACTTTTATTAATTGTGGGAAAACGGGGCGTGGCAGTCCAAAAATTTAAATGTCAATGCATTTACACTGTCACTAGGAACCTCCATACCAAAATTGGTGATCCTAGGTGCAATAGTTATTGAGATATTCGCCCAAAACACCAATTTTTTCCGAGGTGTGTCTAGTTTTTTGCTCATTGTGGGCGAATGGGGCGTGGCATCGAAAAAAAAAAAGATTCTTGTATTGACTGACTAAATTTCTGATCGATTGAGACCAAGCTCGAACTTGTAGCTCTTACCATCTCTGAAATCTGTTTGTTCATACGGACGGACAGACGGACAGACAGACAGACGGACAGACGGACATGGCTATATCGACTCGGCTTGTGATGCTGATCAAGAATATATATACTTTATGGGGTCTGCCACGCCTCCTTCTGCCTGTTACATACATTTTCACAAACCCAATATACTCTTGCAGAGAGTATAAAAAGATAGCAAAGAGATCGTAAGCGGCCGAGTCCTCACTTACTTTACTGGAATTAAAAAATAAAGAATAGGGTAAAGAACTAGATTTACTTTTAAAATTAACAAAGTTATAGAATTGTTTAGGATCACGCGAAATTGAGTCTTGCAACGAACGAGATAATTTTAATAGCGTTGGAAATTAAGAAGGGTAAAGGCTGCTTTTACTTTAGAATAATTTAAAAAGTCTATGTTAGAGTCTGTCTGCTTAACCCTTTTAAAATATTTGGATTTTTTATTTTATAAGTTGGATAATTTTGGTGAGAACCAAGCCGGTTTATGTGAAACGGACTTTACAACACTAGGGACGCAGACATCGAAGATTGAATTTAAATTGTTGTAAAAATACTCGACAGCTATGCTAATATCTTTCATGCCGTATAGTACAGACCAGTCAGTAGCAAGAATCAGTTGGTTAAGCAAAGAAAAAATTTCCTTTTCGAAGGCGACGGCGCGAGTTGGAACAGAAAGAATGAGGTAAATGGGTTGAGTTAGGAATAGACAAAGACAGTCCAAGGGTAGGATGAAAAGAATCTTCAGGTACAACTACAGGAGAAGATCTAGTGACAACGGCACTGGATGAATCACTTACAAAGATGAGATCCAGCATCCGGTTTAAACGATTAGATACATGATTGACTTGAAAAAAAGAAAGATCAATCAAACTATCTAAAAAGTCATTGTTGGTTTTAGGAATGAAATTAAACTGGTTGAAAAAACGTCCAGGAAACGTTTGGCAAGTTAAAATCACCAAGTGTCACAAAGAAATCACTATAACGAATGTGACTAAATATTTCTTTGATGAAATTGAAATGCTGTAAATAAATAGACATTTCAGAGGATGGAGGAATATAAGAACAGGTTACATATAGCGCAAAAGACGAAAAAGTGTCCTTAACGGCAACAATTTCAATATCGTCCATTGGTGAAACATCAATTATTTCAGCATTAAGGGAGGATTTTACTGAAATAAGGACTCCACCACCACGTGGAGTCCTTATTCATCACTGAGGCTGCTGAGAACTCAACACCTTGTCAGGTGGAGTCTCAAACTTATAATCACTAAGCAAGACAGCACTAATATCGAATTCGGTGCTTATCTTCTTAGCGAATGAGCGCAATTTTAGGAATGGCTTCTCACAGTATTATACATACGTGAACAAGTAAGATAAGTCCGGTCGAGCACGCCCTACCGTATAATACTCTCTGCATTTTCCACGAATTATATTATTAAAATCGGTATCGAGATATTACAATGTGTAGTACTTGCATTAAAACACGTTGGAACAAAAACAATCTAAGCATAATCACACATACATCTGTTTGTCTGTATGCGAATACATATACGAAAGACAATATATGATGCATATATGTATGTGTGTATTCGGTACACAAGCAACGAAAACATTTAAACATGTGCTTGTATGTTTCTGTCTCGCTTGCACTCATACACGATATTGCATTCAGTTATCAATATTGTAACGCTTCTAGTTTCTTTGTTTATAGTTCGATTTTAATGCACCTTTCAGGATAGTTTGATATAGTTAGTCTCCAGAGGAATTATAAATTGGAATACTCTACGATAAGAAAAAATGCCTTAAAAACGTATTAAAGTTTTTTAGTTCCTATCGGAAAAGGGGGCGTGGCAGCCCAACATTTTTGATGGCATGACATTTACTCAGTCTCTAGGAACCTCCATACCAAAATTTGTGATCCTAGGTGCCATAGTTAATGAGATATTTGCGGAAAACACCGATTTTTTCCGAGGTGTGTCTAGTTTTTTGCTGATGGTGGGCGAATGGGGCGTGGCATCAAAAAAAAAAAAGATTCTTGTATTGACTGACTAAATATGTGATCGATTGAGACCAAGCTCGACCTTGTAGCTCTTACCATCTCTGAAATCTGTTTGTTCATACGGACAGACAGACGGACAGACGGACATGGCTATATCGACTCGGCTTGTGATGCTGATCAAGAATATATATACTTTATGGGGTCTGCCACGCCTCCTTCTGCCTGTTACATACATTTGCACAAACCCAATATACTCTTGCAGAGAGTATAAAAATCACCTTGCAACTCAATACACACTGGGCATGACCATCGCAAACCACCACTGCCTAATTTGGCAGAGGAAATGAATATTTCGAAATCACGCCCAGTAAGACCAGCACATTTTATATGCATAATTTAGTCACATAGCCAACAGTGCACATAATTCGGTTGGTCACTGTCCCGAGTTGGACCGTAATTACAATTGTTTTTGCAGCAGGCCATTTCACTCAAAATAAACTCTTTAATATTAGAGAGCAAACTAAAACAAGTAAGAAAAGTACAGTCGAGCACGCCCGACCGTAAAATACTCTCTGCATTTTTTCGCGATTTAATTATTAAAATCGGTCCAGAAATATTACATTGTGTAGTACTTGCATTAAACACTTTGAAACAAAAACAACCTAAGCATAATCACACATACATCTGTTTGTCTGTATGGGAATACACATACGAAAGCCAATATATGATGCATATACATGTATGTATGTATGTGTGTATTCAGCGCGGCCAGCGACTGCGGGCAGCGCTGCCGCCACGCAAGCAACGAAAACATTCGAACATGTGCTTGTATGTTTCTGTCTCGCTTGCACTCATACATTGATATGAATGCGGCAGCGCTGCCGTCACATGTGCTTGTATGTTTCTGTCTCACTTGCACTCATACAAGATATTGCATTCGGTTATCAATATTGCAACGCTTCTAGTTTTCTTGTTTACAGTGCGATTTCTATGCGCCTTTCAGGATAGTTTGACATAGTTAGGCTCCACACGAATTATAAATTAAAATACTGTACGAAATTAAAGAATGCCTAAAAACGGAGCGAAAGTTGAGAATTTTTTTTTATTAATTGTGGGAAAAAGGGGCGTGGCAGTCCAAAAATTTAAATGTCAATATATTTACACTGTCACTAGGAACCTCCATACCAAAATTGGTGATCCTAGGTGCAATAGTTATTGAGATATTCGCCCAAAACACCAATTTTTTCCGAGGTGTGTCTAGTTTTTTGCTCATTGTGGGCGAATGGGGCGTGGCATCGAAAAAAAAAAAGATTCTTGTATTGACTGACTGAATATGTGATCGATTGAGACCAAGCTCAAACTTGTAGCTCTTACCATCTCTGAGATCTGTTTGTTCATACGGACGGACAGACGGACAGACAGACAGACGGACAGACGGACATGGCTATATCGACTCGGCTTGTGATGCTGATCAAGAATATATATACTTTATGGGGTCTGCCACGCCTCCTTCTGCCTGTTACATACATTTTCACAAACCCAATATACTCTTGCAGAGAGTATAAAAAAATTTGAGAGTGCACAAGATTACTTCGATGTAAACAAATATGCTCGAAAACAGAATTCGCTAAAAATGCAAAAACAAATGTTTACAAAACAGTTATGAAAACAAAGCAATGCCTGGGCGCAAGCGCAAAACAGAAATTGAGTGAAAGCGAACAAAAGCACAAACTTATTATTGCTCAGCAGAGCATCGAAAAGGGAGCAAAGGTCGCAGCAAAAACGGGCACAAACAAAAACACAGCTGAGACGCTGTATTAATAAAAATGTAATGATTTGCTAAAAATGCACACTAAAAACGACTTTGCACAAACCAGATTTAGGGTATCCCTTTGCAAAAGTAAAATATTTGATAATTTCAAATTAAAATTCACGAATTATGATACTATGCATGTATAAATGCTATCTCTTTATGCTTATCATTTAAATAAACAGTATTATAAGTACAACCACTTGTATGCCATATAAATTTGTAAATTTCAACTAAGATATTCGCCGAAAACACAAATTTTTCCAAGGAATGTCATGTACTAAGAAATGAGGCCAAGGCTCTGTTCAAGCTAGACTGACACTCAAATGATTCACAACGAATATAAGATTGCTCTCAGAGCATACAAGACCGCCATTAGGAAGGCCAAGAGGAGCTCCTGGAGGAACTTTTGTTCCAAACTGGCTGAGGAGGCTGCTGTCTAAGCAGCCCCGCATTCAAAGCCATTTGCAACTAGGCGACCGATCATGGACGGAGAGTGGTAGGTAAACCCTAGAAGCTCTAATGTCCACCCATTTTCCGGGCTGTTCTGCGCCGCCCGCAGAGGAGGTGCGACAGTGCTCCGTGCGTCACGACCTCTCACTCCCAAGAGAACTATTCTCTTCACATAAAGTACTATGGGCCATTAACTCCTTCTTATGGATAAAGAGTCCTGGGATAGACAAAATCATACCTGCCATGCTGCAAACCACCAAAGACGTGGTCGTTACATGGCTAGTCAAAATCTTCGAGGCCTGCCTCAAAACTGGACACATTCCAACTCAATGGAGAACTGCGCGGGTGGTATTCCTACCCAAAGCTGGTAAATGTGGCCATAGCAGCCCAAAGGATTACAGACCAATCAGTCTCACATCCTTTATGTTGAAAAGCTGCTGGATCTCAGCATCAGAAATGTAGCTGAGGACCGGTTGTCAGCGAATCAGCACGCCTATACGAAGGGTAAATCCGTCGAACGTCAACGTCAACGCCAACGCCATCATCGATCGACTCAGGGCGATCGATACGCACCCAACCATTACCCACTGGATCAGCAATCTCCTAAGTTGCAGGAGAGTCCAGTCGGAGTGGGGTATAGCAAACAGAGGCACCCCCCCAGGGAGGAGTCCTGTCTCCGCTTCTGTGGAATCTTGTAGTTGACGACCTCATTAAGAGATTTGACAGAGCAGCCCCTAAAATAACAGCATATGCGGATGACATATGCATAATTATTACGGGAGTATGCCTATCTACTCTCAGCTCCATAATGGAACGGACCCTTCGGGAATTATGTAAGTGGGCGGAAGGCAACGACGGCGCTGTACGTATCCAAGAAGATGCTCAGCTGCTCTTGGGGTCCATCACGCAGACTCATGTATTGGATCTACATCTCAGTTGTTCGTCCGGCGCTGCTCTTTGGAGTTCTCGTGTGGTGGCAGGCCACCGAAAAGAAGACATACCTTGCCTTAATGGAAAAGGCACAACGCCAAGCACTACTGTGCATCACAGGTGCTCTACGCACTACCCCCACAAAAGCTCTGGAAACCCTTCTGGGTCTATCCCCTCTAGACCTACAAGCGAAACTAGTGGCAGCCAAGTCAGCCCAGCGTCTCGTGGCGCTGGGGAGCATGTCACTAACAGGCTTTGGGCATGGCTCTATTGGAAGAGATATGGCTACATGCTCCGACTACCTCAAACCCAACAACAGCCTAAAGGTTGGAGCTCGAGTGCACCTTGGGCCCAATTACTGGAAAACCAGCGCTAACCGGCAAGAAGGTCATCTGAACTTATATACGGACGGCTCCAAGATGGTAGGTGGAGTAGGAACTGCCGTATACAGCGAACACCCCAACACTGGGCTCTCATACAAGCTACCCGCTCATTGCAGTATATTCCAGGCGGAGGTTTTTGCCATAGGAAAGGCTGCGGAGGTCGCGACTCTCCTCGGTACAGCCAGCCACACAATCAGCCTCATGGTTGACAGACTGGCAGCAATTAAGTCTATGATGTCGTCTACACTCAGTTTCAAAACGGTCAAGGTGAGCAGGGAGGCAGTAGATGATCTATGTACGACTAAGCTAGTACACATTTACTGGGTTCCAAGCCACCAGGGCATTGCAGGAAATGAAGAGGCAGACCCTCTAGCAAAGGCAGGCGTTGAACTACCCGCAAATAGAACAGAGCAGGTGCCCACTTTCCTAAGATCGCAGCAGTCTTGAAAAGAGCACCAACAAGCGTATTAAGCAAAGGTGGCGGGACACCTCCTCTTGTAGAATAACAAAATTAATGTGCAATGAGTTCAATGCACAACTTATGCGGCTAAACTTGGCAGTACCACTAATACGAACTGCAGGAAATACAATAACCCCAACACCACTAAAACGCTTGAACATCTACTTTGCCAGTGCCACGCTCTAGAGCGAACCAGGCTAAGATGTCTAGGCGCACCGCAAATTCCCTCAATAGCAGAGGTATCCAAGTGCCCTTCAAAAGACCTACTAACTTTCGTGAAACGCTCCCAAATTCTTCAGGACTTCAAGCCTTGACAACCTCCACGACCGGACTACTAAGGGCCATTCCTGACCTATGTTCAGTACTCGTGAGGACGTCCGGCTCAACCTAAGCTAAGCCCGTTCTTAATCTAGATTTCGGATTTGTTGTGTACGTATACTTGTCTATGACATAAAGTAAAATAATATTTCTATACGTTTAGAGAACCTTTTCGGCTTCGAAGTGCTCCATTTCGTAGTAAAGATACCGTGGTTTAAAATCAATGTTTTCTCCGGACATGGCGTGCTTATCCTTCTTGTTCAGATTGGTAGACACCATGAACTCCGCCTCCCGAAAATTAGTGTCTGGAATATTTTAGTTAATTTATTTGAGAGAAAAGGAAATGACGTTGTCACTTACTCAATGAATTCATGGATTGGCTAAAGTTGGCACCTGACATGGCAAACGTGCAAGGATCAGGAGTCTGGTTGGGTGCACTAGCCACGTTCACGCCCATTTCATGATGCTCGAATTGGAACTGCTTTTTGACGCCATCCTGCCACGGTTTTGGTGTATTCACTAACACTGGGATGTGGGCAGTAATGAAACGCTCTGGAGAAGACGTTTGCACGGAAACCTCCACTTCGTAGCTAATTTGGAGACAGGAGCAATCAGAGCCACTCAATGTGGCAGGTACCGGGGGCAGGTTCAGCATCTGAAGATGCTGGAAACTAAGCAACTCATGTCGAGGTACGCTGTTTAGCTGATGGCTGCTACAAACCAAATGGCGTCTTTCCACCTTGTGTTCCACTCGCTTTGGCTTATCCTTTTGCTGACCTGTATATGTGCAAACTTGGTTGAGATTGTAGCTCAAGGCTCTTAACTTCAACTGTTGCGGATTTGATAGTCGTACGTGTACTGATATGCATGCACCAGGCTCATAGACAGACCTTGGAGTATCCAAATGAAGCTGCAGAGGTCGCTGCCAGAACTTAAGGGTTGAGGTCTGCTCCATAGTCTGAACTTCGCATGGAGCTGAGCACGGATCGTGCATCGAACCACGATCTTGAGAAACCTGCAATGGCCTCGAAAGTACCACCTCGGCAGACTGATTTGAACTGCGGTGAAGCATAAGCTGCAGAGTGTAACGTATATGTCCATGAGTTCCTTCATAGCTGCTGGGGCAGCTTGTGGGCAACTGCACGCTGAAGGCATACCTGTAAGCGCCTGCCTCCATTATTTGTGGATTTGCCATCTCCGATCCCACAAAATAATCAATTTTTGCGAAGTAATCCGATCTTCGCTCGAAGAAAATAGGCTGCTTCACCACTTCAGCTTTTCCCTTGGACTTTAATGCCTTCTGCTTCTGCGGCTTTAACCAGGAACTGCAAGCATAGCCATTCGCTTCCAGGGCAATCGCTGGAAAGTAAACAAATAAATCCATGTCATTAATTACATTAAGAGCCATGAGTCATGGCTGACGAGGTTGACTATTATCATAAAAGACCGGTGATTTGAATCATGAATCATCGACTCTCACCTTTTATGAGAGCGCGCTCTGGCAGCGCAAGGTAGATGTGCCCATTGATCGTCTCGCCAGAGTAATAGACCCCACTAGGTTTCTCCAACTGAATGTCGCACTGTTGACTCATTATCGATCTCTTTACCGCTCGAGTGTCGATCGGTGTCTGCCGTTGGTAAACCGTCAGTTGGCCTATTAATCGACTTGCTTCTATTGGCCTTATCTGTAATATGCATGTTGCCGTAAGTATTGTTATTACGTTTATCTAATCGGCACAGAAACTCTGCGCAATATAGGTTCAAACAGCACAACTACTTATTGTACCACACAACAAATTTTCATATATAATTAGCAAATTTAATTAAATAAATTGCTGCTCAAAGCAAACTGTTGTCAGGCGTTGCATACTTATAGGTGAAAAGTACGTTTACGTCAAAATATTTTATCTATTCATAATTCGCAATTACCAGAGCGGTAAATCATTTATGCTAAATAAATACGCAAAAATGGGCACAAACTTGGAGCAGTATCGAATATAAGTTATACAAATTCAAATAGCACATTAAAAAACATTTATCTTATAAACAATAATAATTAATTTTGTTTAATTTTTCAAACCAAAACTTAAACACCAAAATCATGACCATTGTAATCGGTATATATGTATGTATATATTTATTGTCCAATTATGAACTCATTATTCAACCTTAAATATAGTATGTATTTTAAGTAAACATTTGTATACCATTCGAATAGTATGTGCTTTAAATATATGGATCAATGTGTTAATTAATCATAATTAACCTCGTGCGGTATTCACACATGAAAAGCTATGAATAATATCGTAAAAGATGTTAGTTTGGCTCAAATTAAATTCTTTTTGATTAGATTTGGATGGCAATCAATTATTAATGTAAGGTATGAGTGCTTCCAATAAGACGGATAATAATTCCCCATAAAAATAGTTTGACTTCTTAGCTCCGAATACTTAGATCTTAACATGGTTACGTATACAACCACCATCGTATAGTATAAGACACTTTTTTTAGAATTGATGTTCCTCCTGCGGCTGAAGAGGGGCTAACTCGCACACGTGAGCCATGGCGTCGAGCGTAGTTAGCTCCCCAGCTTCTGCCCCTGCCTCCTCCTCCGCCTCGCACTGCTCCGACAAAGGTCCGCAGAGAGAGCCGAAAGTTTCCAGGCTGCGGCCAGTGTGATCCGTGTCCAGTGACCCATAGGATCGATAGTGATGCACATCTAGCCCAGAGTCTGCCGTTCCCAAGCTTTGCGCCTGTGCAGTTCCAATCAGTACACTGAATCCAGGAAATTTGGGAAGTTGAATGCGCTGGAGTCCTGAAGGCTGACTCTCCAGGGTCAGTTGGCTGCCACCCAAAGTTGCAAAGCTGAACGAAGGGGGCACTGTGTGTCCCATTATAGATAATTGACATTAACTGAGACTTCATTAGCTGCAAATACTTACGACAACTATCGTACGATGGTGGCTCATCATCCTCCAAGGCCT
The DNA here is from genome assembly GCA_035046005.1 of Drosophila acutilabella. Taxonomy (NCBI): domain Eukaryota; kingdom Metazoa; phylum Arthropoda; class Insecta; order Diptera; family Drosophilidae; genus Drosophila; species Drosophila acutilabella. The sequence continues at coordinate 463,469 of JAWNOK010000026.1, read as the reverse complement.
GATGAATTTCTTCCACTCCCGTTCCCGGCTCCTGCGCTGGCTCCTCTTCCACAGTGGCTGGTCTTGGCTGCACCCGCTCAATAAGCCGCTGACGTTCCGGTGTATGAGTCCGCCTTGCGGGCTGCTGAGTGCGAATGGTCGCCCTTAAGTGTTGAAGGGGCGTGGTGCCAATGACGATGGGAACGGACAGGTCCGTGTCGTAGTGAAAGCAGCCTGTTTTCAGCCTAACTTGCAGTGTGTAGTGGAGGAACACAATATAGTTTGGATTCAGAGTAGATCGCTGTGTATCCATCGGGACGCATATACTCGACTCATACACGCGTTTCGAGAGCCTCAGAGTGCGGTCCGTAACAAGCTCCTTACACAGTGTTCTCGTGTAGAAATTCCTTTTGACGGGCTTACGCGATAGAAACACAAAGTGCTGCTTGAGTGACACCTCTAACGCGATTATGTCGTAGTGTGGCGATTGGTTGTCGATCTCCACACAGAAGGGAACCTCTTGCAACGGGGTAAACCCTGAGGCGGTCAAAGACAAACTAGAGATTATGGGACCGGAGATACATGGCCAATGACAGAGGTATTTGATGTTTTCGTCCTTGACCGGCAACTGGGAAATTCAATTTGGAGAGGACTAAATTACTATTCGGAGTAAAAATGAATCAGTCGACTTGCTCGACTGTAGTCTTTCTGACATAAGGACCATAAGGACTCTGTACATCAAAGAGTTGAGGGGTTTATTATTTTTATCAGAAGCCAAATGTGCATTTCATACCCCATAAAACATATATATTCTTGATCAGCATCAACAACCGTTACGATATAGAAATGTCCGTCTGTCCGTCCGTCTGTATGTTCACCTGGATCTTCGAGACTATAAGAACTAGATCCAGCAAATTTAAAATGAAGTCCGTCTATGGTGTACGTACGTCGAGTTAATTTAAAATTGTTGTCACGCGCCTTACCGATTGTTAAACTGTAAAAACAACTGTTTCCTCACAAAAAACTATGTTCAATAATAGTTTTTTATGTACACGTGGTAGTAAGGAAAGAGATAACTCTACGTTTACCTACATTATTGCACGAAATTTACGATCCCTATTTAACAAAAACACTTTATACTTAAATGGTACGTCCTATTCTTGAATATGAATCTTGTATTTGGTCTCCCCAATATATGATTCATCAAGATTGAATAGAATCTGCACAAAAACAATTATTTTTACTCTAAGCGCCCTACTTACAACTTGAACCCTAATATATGCTTGCCGTCTTATCGTTTGTAGACTCTTATTATTTAATCTTCCATCTTTGTCAGATCGTAGAACAGTGCTCTGAGTAATTTTCTTACACAAAATAATCAACAGTGTAATTGATTCTTCTGAATTAATCAGCGAGATTAGTTTCGCAGTTCCAGTCAGACCTACTAGACGTTTTTTTCCTCTCACTTCTACTCTGTACTACTAACTTCGCTGCTCATAACTCCTTCCGAGTCTTGTATAGTAACTACAATAAACTTTCTCGAGTTGTTTGTAGTTCATTCCTTCAATTAGAACTTCACCTTTCTGTCATCTGTATAGATTAATATATACTTTTAAATATGTTATTTTATTTAGTATTGTATGCCTATATAATGTTATTGTCTAATTAGTAAATTAGTTTCGCGTCTTTGTCTAGCATTATTTACTGAGGTCCGCGCTTTGCTTGGTGTTGCTGGACCACTTGAATGTAGGGTATCGTTAGTACATCAACAACCATAAAAAAAAATATGCCTTAAAAACGGAATGAAAATTTAAACAAGTAAGAAAGGCTACATTCGAGCGAGCCGACTATAGAAGACCCCGTACTCTTATTGTAGTGCGCATTTGTTTTTAATTAAAATTAAAGTTATAAAAATACATTTAAAAAATTAAAACTTAATATTTACATATGAATTAAAATTTAAAAAATCAAATTAACAATTGTCACTGTTAGCATTCGAACCCCCGCAAGACGCCACAACTCTACCAGTAATTGCATCATTGCATTTAGGCTGTCTATAGAAACCTGCATACCAGGTGCTCCTTAGTGGCATAGTTATTGAGTTACTTTTGCTCATTGCTTTCATTCATTTGGTTGCTCTAGCTTATGTAGTTAAGAAAATCCAGGTGCTCATACGGACGGACGGACGGACAGACGGACAGACGGACATTGCTATATCGACTCGGCTGTTGATGCTGATCAAGAAAATATATACTTTATGGGATCGGCCACGCCTACTTCTGCCTGTTACGCACATTTGGCTTTAGACAAACCTAATAGACCCCTCTACTCTAGACTTGGTTTGTGATGCTGATAAAATTAGTGGTCGAATTGAAAGACCTAAAAACCTACCGCAAACTCCGAGTTGTAATTTAGATCCAAGGTCTGAACAACATTGATAGACTTGCGGAATATTTCATCAAAGCCCCAAGGCTTGTCGATGGTCAAGGAGATGTTGTAGGCAATATAACCATAGGGGCCCTTGCATGTGCTGGGACAGTCGGGAGGAATTCTTAGAGTCAGAACGTACACATGAACCCCAGCTCGGAAGAGGGAATTGTCGAAGACATTTGTTCGAGTGTATAAATACTGCTGATGTCCCGAGTAGTTTGAGGTCTCGCTTTTGCCGCTTATGGACCATTGTACTTTGGCCTCGCCTTCGAGCGTAACGTAGACAGCTGCAAGAGACACGCCATTGGAAATGAAGTATGAACTACTCAAAATCTGTGCGGAGTTTTGTTTGACCTACCATTAACTCGTTTAACTTTTTCAGTGCGTAGCAAAATCCTTCCGCTAATAAATTCACCACTATTATAGACAGGATTAAGCCGATCCAGTTGAAAAACACAGGTGGTGGGCATGGCTGTTGATATTGTCAGTTCACATCACAGTAAAAAGGCACGAGAACAGAAATAAAAACACGAAATGGACGAAAACACAACCAAATTTTAAAGCGAACTGAACTTTGGCACAGCCAGACGCGCACTGAGGTCCTTTGTTGTGCGTCTGTGCTCGATTATCTGGCTCTCACTCTAGCGTCGACCCATCTTGCTCTCACGCACAGCATCCAAAATGCTTTCGCTTTTGTCAACAGGGCGAATGGAGGGCGCGAATCAATAACTTGGCGCCGTGCGTCTGTGTAACCGTCTACTGTCTGCTTCTGGTCTAATATTTCAAAGCGAAAACCTTCCCAAATGGAGCAACTGATTTCTTTGTTCGCACTCGAAAAGGAAATCGAAAATTTACAATTGCCATGCCACGGGACATCGGCGAGGTCAGCGTAGACTTTTTTTGGCCATAACCATCTTATACCATAGCCAACAACAAGATATCAACTCATATTTTTGGCGGTAATAAACGAATCCAAACTACTGAAATTTAGCTTAAATGTTCTTCCACAGCATTTTACGACTACACTGATGCCACAAAGTGAGAGAAAATTATCGAACATTTTGAATACGGTGGAGACCTCAATATTGGAATTTCTAGAAGCCCTCGGACTGTTTACTTAATTTCATGACCCATTTTTAGACCCCGTACTCTTTAAAAAAGAGTATAGGCGTCTATTAAGTTTGTCAGAAACGAGATGTGCGTAACAGGCAGAAGGAGGCGTGGCCGACCCCATAAAGTATATATATTCTTGATCAGCTTCAACAGCCGAGTCGATATAGCAATGTCCGTCTGTCCGTATGAACACCTGAATCTTTTAAACTACAAAAGCTAGAACCATCAAATTCACAATGAAAGTCCGTTATTATGTCAGGCAGATCAAGTTTATTTCAAATTGTTGCCACGCCCCTTACCGCCCCCACCATGAGCAAAAAACCAGACAAACCTCAAAAAAAAAATAGTGTTTTAGGCGAATAAATTGGTACACAGGTTCCTAGAGACAGCCTTAATATAACGCCATTCAATTTTTTGAGCTGCCACGCCCCCTTTTCTCATAAGAACTAAAAAACTTTCCAACTTCAATGCCGTTTTTAAGGCATTAATTCAAATAGTACAGTGTTGTAATTGGACATTCGTTTAGAGGCTTACTATATCTAACTTTCTTGAAAGTGGCATCAAAATCCTACATTAAACAAGAGAGATATCATGGTTCAAATTTATGTTATTTAACTACAAAATCACTGTATGCACGCAAGCGAGAGAGAAACATACAAACATATGTTCGACCGTTTCTCTACCTGCTTGGCAGCAGCGCTGCCCGGAGCCGCTGGCCGCGCCGACCAGTGCTATATATACACACATACATATATGCAAATAATCGGAAGAATGATAGAAGAGGGGTGTGGTGCAACTGGTAGAGTTGCGGCGCAATGTGGAACCTTCGCATGGATCGCGGGTTCGAGTGCTGAAAATGACAATTGATAATTTATTTATTTTTTTATTTTATTTTAATTCAAAATGTAAATATTTAATTCTAATTTTTTAAATTTCATTTTAAAATTTTAATTTAAATAAAATGTGCACTACTATGGGAGTACGGGGTCTTTTACAGTCGGCTCGATCAACTGTAGCCTTTCTTACATGTCAATTCTAAATTGAGCCAATTTCTTGACTTTTTCATTGACATAGCTTCATCATATCATTAAAAGACTCTGTAATTGGGTATGAGATTGAATAGCAACGCGATAAACCACCGTGAATTTAATTGTATTCATTACGTCCACAGACAGTTGATTTTCGGATTTGTTGCCAGGGAACACAATATACAACTAAAAATAACGTTTTAATACCCTGTATTTTGAACTTCCTAAAGATTACTTGTTAATTTTTTAATATGATTTAAAATCAGGTAAAAAAGTGTACAGTCGAGAGAGCTGACTGTTAAAGACAAAGTGTAAATTAGGCCTATAGCTAAAATAGTTTCCGAGTAATGGTGTTATGAAAATAATTCAACGTGTTGTTGGCTGACATACAGACGATTCAATTCCAATTTGTTGTTCAGATTTTCATACCGACAAACGTAGAGACGTGAATTTCTATATCGATTCGGCTGTTGATGCTGATCAAGAATATATATACTTTATGGGGTCGGCCACGCCTACTTCCTCCTTCCACACATTTGGCGTCGGACTAAATTAATAGACCCTTTATTCATTTTTAGCTTGCGAATATGAACTCTAAATTTTTAGTTCTTTGAAAGAAATCGTAAAGTAATCTGAAATTATTCAACATTTGGCTTTTGCCTGTCTGTGGGTTTATTTTAAAATTGTTGATAATTTTCAATAACCGAGTCGATAAGTCATGTCCGTCTGTTTCATTCGAACTAGTCCGTCCGTATTAAAGCTATCTTCATGAAACTTAGCACAGATTTGTATTCACTCTGCACGCAGTTCTGATGTTAAAATCGTCAGACTATCAGTGAGATCGGATTCTATACCATTATAGAAATAAACGATTGAAAAAAAATTTGTCGAACAACCTTCAACAAATTCAATCCATATGCATTAAGAACAAAATTGAATGTGCAAATCAAATTTAATCATAACTCCTATATTATATAGCCCTCTTTGGAGCAATTTTAAAGGTCTATTAAACTATTTCAACCAAATTTACGCAATATGCATTTGTTATCATTTTTCATCTGCGGACCATTATTAACCGGATTGGACAACTATATCCTATCCCATCGTCTAACTAAATTGTGGGTGTAAAACGCTTATGTAAATATATCAACGCTAATCGCAAAGACGAATGTTTTTTCTGTTGTCGAATTAATGTAAGCTGTTCGCTGTGCTTTGTACAACCTAAGGTGATTGTATCCCGTGAAAATCTGTCGGGCAGGTGCTGATCACTCGATGGGAACTCCACGTCACTTTCGGATAGACCTATAAGTTAAGAAAATCGAGTCAAAACAGCTGTTGGTAATCTCAAATGGTCCAGATACTCACCAAAGTTGAAAAAACTAAGACAAGCGCGACTTGATGGGTGGTCGACAGGTGGCACCACACTGCCAACAAAGAGCGGTAAGCGCAGAGTTTCACTGTAGTTTCTCAGGGTCTCCACATAATAAACTATCTCAATTGGTCCTACTGACACTCGACTTGCAATAGGCGCTGTAAAAGGCAGATGCAGTGCGTCCTCCATGTTGCTACTCTCATCAAGAACCTGTACCACCTCTTTGCACTTGGTAAATGGATGTTGGCTCTCATAGTTGATCCGCTGACACAAACGGGTCGAAACGGTAGAGCTTGGAGCTGAAGCCTTCAGCCGATAGGCAACACGTTGACCCGGCGCGAAGACGCTGCGGGGCAGACTGAGGCATAAAGTGGACGACTCAGTTGTTGCAGGTCTCAGCTCAAATAGCTCAATGCGATTTTTGATGACCAACCGTTGGTGAAACCGTTTAGAGTGCTTGCCGTGGCGTTCCAGCGTCAGTTGGAGACAGTAGTAGATCGAGCCATAGTCCAAGCGGCAACTACCTGGCACATCACAAGGTATTTGAAACACAAAGTTGCTCAACTGGATGCTGCCTGGTAGCAAGATCAAAGACTCTGCTATTTGCTGGGTTTGATCAACATGTACCTTGCTGCCAGAGTAAACTAGCTGGATAGGTTCCGATGGTCCAGTGCTGTCGTTATGTTCGATTTGATGAAAGTTGTAAACGGACTCACTCCAACTGGTTGTGCTAAGTCCAAGCAGAGTGATGCTTATGCCTTATGGTGATAGACAGAAAATAAAAAAGTTAAAGAAATGTTAGAGATGATAGAGAGCGAAAAGGAAATCAAAAGTCAATTATGCTTATGATTTGGTAATGAACTAACCTTCGACTTGCAATGGTTTCTTGGTTACTCTCAGCTCTACGGCACCTGAAACATGTTCCCCCGTGTAATAAAGAGCTGGCATGCGCGACAAATAAAACTGGCATTTGATGGGCATTGTTCTGAAAATTTCAGAGAGGTTACTAAACCAAACTTTCACAACGCAAACACGCAATGCACAAGTCCGACCCGCTCAAATGTTGGGGTGCAACTGTCAACGACGACAACGACAAGGAGAGTCTTTACTTGAATTGTTTTGTAGCTTTGAGTTGTGCTTTTGGCAGCGGAACGATAAGACACGATAAATTCAGCTTTTAAGTGTGCCTAAGTCAACTAAGATTTATTAAATTGAAGGTGCTTACAGTTATTATTGTGGCGATTAGCTTTAGTTGGTTATAAAATAAATCATTGCCCACAGTGAGTGCAGTAAGTACTACATCAGCTGTAATTGAGCAACAGTCTGCTAAGTTTGTCAACCTAAGCATGGCTAAGAAAACTGGTTATAAAAATATTTTGAGCCCGTTAATAAAAAAATAAATGAAAAACTCACTGCTTTACAGAAGTTGTATGTAAAAGAGGACTAACCGTTAGTAAGAAGTAACAAGTAAGAAAAGTACAGTCGAGCACGCCCGACCGTAAAATACTCTCTGCATTTTTTCGCGATTTAATTATTAAAATCGGTCTAGAGATATTACAATGTATAGTACTTGCATTCAAACACGTTGAAACAAAAACAATCTAAGCAAAATCAAACATACATCTGTTTGTCTGTATGCGAATACACATACGAAAGACTATATACGATGCATATACATGTATGTATGTATGTGTGTATTCAGCGCGGCAAGCGACTGCGGGCAGCGCTGCCGCCACGCAGGCAGAGAAAACATTCGAACATGTGATTGTATGTTTCTGTCTCGATTGCACTCATACATGATATTGCATTCGGTTATCAATATTGTAACGCTTCTAGTTTTCTTTGTTTATAGTGCGATTTTAATGCACCTTTTAGAATAGTTTGATATATTTAGTGTTCACACGAATAATGAATTACAATTCTGTACTATATTAACAAACGCCTAAAAACGGAACGAAAGTTGAGTATTATTTTTATTAATTGTGGAAAAAGGGGGCGTGGCAGTCCAAAATTTTTAATGTCAATGCATTTACGCTGTCGCTAGGAAGCTCCATGCCAAAATTGGTGATCCTAGGAGCCATAGTTACTGAGATATTTTGTTTCAACGTGTTTTATTGCAAGTACTACAAGTTGTAATATCTCAATGCCAATTTTAATAATTTAATCGGGGAAAAAATGCAGAGAGTATATTTCGGTCGGGCGTGCTCGACTGTGCCTTTCTTTCTTGCTTACAATTCGCGGGACTGTAGGACGTACATCATAGACGGACTATCATCAAAATTGGGTGTGTCCCGCTCTTAAAGTCTCTAAGATCTAAGTCAGCCACTAAATTTTAAATAATACACTATAGTATACGCACGTTTGGTTTATATCTAACTGTTGCCACGGCCCCTCGCGCACACGCAAATTGTTAAAAACTTTGGCCACCTCACAAAAAACCATGTTTACATCACCATAACTTGGAAACGACTGCAGCAATCATGACCAAATAAAAACTGTATGTTTATGTTACCACTTAAATGTCCTTACCAATCCAGATCGAACAAATGTAGCCCATAGCTCCCATAGGGCAAAATCGGTAAAAAATTGTATGAAAAAATTCGCACTAGAAGTAGTATGCAGTCTTTTACAGTCTGTAGCCTTTTTGACTAGTTTTTTTTGTTTTCAAAATCAATTTAACGTATATGCTTAAAATAATATATAGCAGACGTCATAGTTAAGTACTTACAAATTATTGCTTACTGTTAACGTAATAATACAAATTTTAAGGAATGAAACAAATATTTTAATTACTTGTGGTATACATATATATATTTTATATATTGCTCCTTTTTGGTTTATTCTAAATTAATGAAGAGAGAATTCTTAAAAGTAATTCTGGTTAGACTGGTTTCAAATAAGAGGAAGAGCAAATTAATTAATAATTAATTATAAAGACAACTTAAACATAATTCAGACTGATTAGATACAATAAGAATACAATTTTTAAAATATGCATAAAATGCATATATAGTAATTGTTTAAATAGGGCTTTATAGTAAATAAATAAGAGTATTCGATAATTTATTAGTAAGTAGTATATTTTTGGCTAACTTTAGAGTTTTTGTAAATTTTTCATAGACATTGTAAACATTGAAAGATTTATGATTTTCTTTCGGTAAAATTGTGCAAATTGTTATAATTTTTGCTTAAGACTAAACCGTTTTCTACGTATGCGTTAGCTATTTTTATTTATTATGTGTTTTAATAATTGTATATTTTGTATTCAATAATTTAAAATATTGTTTCAATATTCAGAAATTCTGTTGATTATTTAATGAGAAAACAGCGGTTAGATAAAATAAGATTTAAAAAAGAATAAGAAGTCGACAGTAAACAAATAAATACCACCGCAGATAAGATTTCATAAAGATTTTGTTAGATTACGCGTTCTACTAGATGACTATCGTGTTCCAGCTGACAAACACATTTTTCTTCAATTCATTCCCTCAATCAAAATTGCTCATATCAGACTTAAAAACTAGCTTCGCGCAATGTTTTCATGAATTCTACATTATTTTTGATTTATGTTGTAGTTGTTTATGTTGTTGTGTTGTATTTTTCTTTTATTGTGGCAATCACTTTGCTATTTTTTTTTTTCAAAATTCCGAAAACTAGCTCTTTTGTTGGTATTTGAGTCTTCAGCCATCGCCATGTCAGATTCCTGTTGCACTCCAAAGCGGAATTGTGTACTAGATTCATTGTAGAGCGTCTCTGTGATGGACAAGTCAAATTGAAGTCAACGTTAATGGACGGAACATAGTGTTGCATGTTTGGGGGTGGTAACAAGAGAATAAATATGCAGTTAAGTATATTTGATAATGCCCTCTGGCTGGATTATAAGTAACAATAATTTAAAAATTTTTTTTAGAAATATTAATAAATATGCAATTTAAATAAAGCTCAAAGATACACTTATGGAGTATTAAATTAAATAAGACTTAATTACTAAACCCGTTTAATTATCCGAAAGAAGTCACAATATTATCAATTATATATATATTTAAGGTATTTTTTTCAAATATAATTCAAAAAGTTTAATGAATAAAAAGTAACAGCAGATCATAACATACATATTTTTTTTAAATTTGAAAAAGGTTTAGTTTCTTAAAATATGTAAATATGTAGTTGAATTGAATTACGTGCAATTATATGTATTATGGAATAAGATTATTTCAGTACATTTCGCCAAGCGTTGAGAATACATCCAAAAAATCGAAATTACAGAAACATTTACAAAATTAGAAAAATTTGAATCAGACAAATATAGCCCATGTGCAAATAAACAAAACTCCAACATAATCACTTTTTTCAATGATTTGTGTTAGAACTATAATTAGTGTTCACAAGGATAATGGAACTCGGTAAATGTTGATGACTAATTTACAGACAGCCAAACAAAATTTATTTGTGATACACATTATTAACGTTTATTTCAATCTGACTTAGAACAGAAATAGTTCCCCCCTCAACACTTGGCATCAATGTAATAATTTAATATTAATAGAATTAAAATATGCTAACTACTGCAATTAGAATTGAATAAATAAAAGAATAATAAGAAGAAATGTTAGAATAAAATGCCACTCAGCCATTCAATTGTTTAGTTTTGCTTTTTTTTCTGTTTGGATTAATTTGCTCTGATTTCTTTTGCAAAAGTTTTTGGGTTTTATGTGTCGGATTCAGTGGAATCATCACTACCGGGCGGTATGGTCGGTGTCTCATAATCGTAATAGACCGGATAACGCGGTTTAAAGGGCTCACGCTCACTTGTAACATCGCCCTGAGCGGACATAATGCTGCTCATGCTAACATTTGTCAAAAATTCTGTATCATCGCTGAATTTCTCGCTCAGAGCCATGGCATCTTCATACGAGGGTGGCACTGTGAATTATGTTCATTGAATTTAAGAACAAAATTATGATGTCAGACAACAGCCTTACTCATAGGTATGTAATCAGGAGGATTATCGCTATCGCTGGTCACCAGTATCGCTGGCATGGCCATTGGCCTCATGGCGGCAGTTGCTGGCATTGCGGATGATGTTGCTGATGAGAGAGTTGATGTTGTCGGCAGTGTTGCACCTTCAGCTAAGGCACGATGCGTTGACAGTGTTGATAGTGTCGTCTGAATATTGTTGTTGATGTTGTTGCTCAACCGCTGCTGTTCTGGAACGGAGTTTTGGTAACGTTGCCTTTGAGTTTCCTGCGTAGACATTTCAAAATTTTGACTAACTACTTGGTGCTGTTGCTGCTGGCGATTGAATCGCAGAAGAGCCTCAGGTCCATCCATGATGGGTATACTGCCGATAGTCACCGGTATTTTAAGTTTCAGCTTCCAGTGAAACTCCGTTGGATTCACTATTATCTTAATCGAATAATTAACGCTAATGGGACATGTCGGTTTTACCGAAGTGGGCGGTATTGAGGGCAGATCCAAATATCCCCGATACACCTTTTTCGACCACCTCAATACATTGCCGAACTGTTTTAAAGCTATAAGGTGTTTATCATATCGATATTCATGTTGCGGGTCGTGCGATTCATAGCTAACCTCCTGCTTGAGCTTTACTTCGCACTCTGTTATATCAATCGAAGACTCGTTGTTGACATAAAGGACAAAGTGAATCTTCTGCCCGGGCGCATAGCCACAGTAGGGTGTCGAGAACTTCACTGTCAGTGGCCCGGTTGGGCAGCAAAAGCTCCAGAATCGCTTTCGATTGAGTATCTCCAGTGGCACCTGTAGTACATATATTTTCAGATTATACCAAATGCTTAAAACAATCTATATTTAGTGATTTTCTCACTCTGTAGATGGCGTCGGCATTCAGATCCAATGGCTGTATCACGGTAAATGGCAGCTTGAAAATTTTCGGATAGCGACCCGATCTTTCAATTGTTGTTATGATCTCATAGTGTATTTGTCCATACTTCCCATCAAAGGACGTCGGCAAATTATCGGGTAGTATGACATGAAACGTATAGGAGTACTCTCCAGCCAGCCAATCAATGCAGGAGTTACCTGCACATGATCCAAGCACATACGATCTCGATGAGAGATACGATCGATAGGCACGGCACATGGCGCGTTCGCTATCCCGTGGATATCCCTTTTTTATCCAGCGTATCTTGGCATAGCCGCTGACGGTGACATGGATACCTTAAACAGAAACACAAAATATTTCTGAGGTTTATAAAATAACTTGCATGAGTAATGACACAACGCCGAAATTTCCATTTTAGGCTTAATTAAAGATAAAGTCTAGGCTAAGCCAGCTATATATTATTTTATTTTAAGCGTCTATATTACTGTTTATAAAAAACTTAAATATTTTACAGATATAATATGTATATACATATTGGAGTTACAAAAATATAGTAAACTAAAATTGTATTATTTTATGTAATCATGACTTACGCAATGCTACAAGTCGAGCCTTGATAATTCAATACTGGGAAATTTTATGGCACAGGATTTACGTTTTGTTCAAATGACTTTTCATTTATTTGATTTATTTTGAAAAAAAACGCACAAATCATTCCCTATAGGAACTTCCTGATGTTTTAAATTAATTATAATTCATAAAGATAAATAAATTATTAAAGGCAAATCATTAATGAAAATGTTCTATCAAAACATCTTTAAGATCGAGTATCGTATTTAAAAAGAAAAAAAAACTGAAAACATATAAATTCCAATCAAGTTAAAATTAAATAAAGAGTACGGGGTCTTAAAAATATTTTGTTGCAGAGTATTTTACAAGGACAAAATTATCGTCGATAATAACAACAACGACAACAATGGCGGCAAAAAGCAATACAACAACGGATAAAGCAGAAAGCAAACGAGTTCATGGATAATCAAAAATGGCGGCATGCCAACGCGTAGACGCCACATAAAGTGAACGGAAAAAATGAGTGGAAAGTGGAAAATGAACAATAGGGGAGCCGTGGATGGAGATTGGAAAATAGGAGCCAGGGCTGGAGAAGCGGACTGATAAACAACTTTAATATGTTGGTCAACTCAGCAGGGACATGCTTTACAAACAGGCAACAAATAATTGCAAAGCACATTCAAAATGGCGACAATAATTTAAAGGTTAGGATGTGGGAGGTTGTTATTATCATTGTTTCTGCCACTCCCAAATAAGTTTTAAAAACGTTTCATTCGGATATTAAAACATACTTTGTGCAAATTTAAAGTGAACTAAACAAGCGCAGACCTATTACTAATGCATCTCGTGAGTCATGACACATTCAGCCGCACAGGGAGTTGGCGGACTTACCTTTAATGCGCTTGGTGGCATCGACGCTAAGATCAACAACGCCAGATAGCTCATGTCCGGCATAGTAGACACCTTGTGGATTATTATCAAATGATATAAGGCACTCAATGGGCATATATTGCTATATTCTTTTCGAGTGTATGCGTGTGTATCTATGTGGTCGTGAGTGAGTGCGTATGTGTGTCACGTCTGTCTGTCTGTGTGTGTGTTTGTGGATTTGTATATGATTATTATACTGTGCTAAAAACAGGCCACAGTTGTAAAATATCACGTTATTTGGTTTGTTTTGTTTTTCAATTTATTTGAACTATTAAATATTAAGTTGCCTATCAAGCCATTTGCATTTTGTTTTTGATTTTGCTGCTGCACTGCATTTTTTCACGTTCCCGCCGCATACACACATGCATCCACTTTCTGCAACGCTTTTTTCACTACTGCGTGAAAAGTAGCAAACGCTTTTACGGGCGACCTCCAAAAATAATTCAAAGCTTCTTGCAATAGTATTTGCTCTGATTCCTTTTTGCCTTTCAACCTTCTTTGTAATACCGTTACACGCGCAAATACACACAGATAAAAACACAACACACCAACAATGCCACAGAAAGTCAACGAAAGCAATTGGCAACTCAATATAAATGTAGTTTGGTCAAGTCTTTTTGACTTTCTCTAGTGCAGAATTTGGTGTATTAATAATAAATGTATAAGTTCCGCTTTAGCATTTCTCTATAAATTCTTGCTTTCGCTCCACACTCGTTTCGCTTAGCTTTCGCAGACGTCCTGCAACTGCTCGTGTTAAAATTGGTCTAATCTCTACGTTCACATTTCACTTCGTGTGTGGAATACAGGACAAAAACCGACAGTGCTGAGACAGCAACAAAAACAATAAAGTTACACACTTAGATATGCGGTGGACTTTGATTGGCTTTTGTTAAATCGCAGGGCTAGAAAATGTATTTGGTTTAGTGCTGCCATATATTATAAGTACCACAAGAATTAAAAATGGAACAAGTTATGAGTTTTCTTGTCTCAACCGTTGCGCAACAGTTGAGAAACTTATTTGGTATTTTTTGAGTATACCAAGCAAATCCTAACAGGTTGGCAGCACTTGGTCGTAGAAAACAGCTGATTTGCAGTGCCATATCTAAAGATAAGAGCAGCGCAAAAATACATAAGCCCGGAATTTTTATGTTATTTTGACCTTCAACAAGTACGTTTTTGTCGATTACTTTATAAACAGATTAGCAATAACGGTCCAAAACACTTAACATAGTGCGACTTCTTAAAATATTGCGTAAGATGAGCGATGGTATAATAAGTAAGGAGCTTTCGGGTAAGAATTTTAATTAGTTAATAAACTTTTCAAATCAAATACAACAAATCTGTCTATCAGCTCTGCGTATGAAGTACCATGAACGCAAAGATGCATTCCTAGAGCAGAACATAAGCGTAAAAGATCCATTTTGCGTATTTCGCGACTGGCTCAACGATGCCCTCACTACCAAAGAGATCATCGAGCCAAACGCCGCCGCCTTAGCCACTGTGGATGCAGAGGGCAAGCCCTCAAACCGCTTTGTCCTGATCAAGGAAGTTACCGCCGAGGGTTTCACGTTTTTCACAAACTACGGCAGCCGTAAGGCTGAGCAAATTGCTAGTAACTCAAATGTGGCCATTGCCATCTACTGGATGCCACTGCGACGCAGCGTTCGCATAGAAGGGATCGCTGAAAAGATTCCCCGGGAAGCCTCCCTCCAGTATTTCCATGAGCGACCACGTGCCAGCCAGATTGGGGCAGCCGCCAGTCCACAAAGCCAGCGCATTCCCTCACGGAGCTACCTGGACGAGGTGGAAAGAGACATCAAGAATAAACTTGGCCCTGACGGTGAAGTTCCATTGCCCAACTGGGGTGGCTATTTGGTGCGTCCTAATCTTATCGAGTTCTGGCAAGGACAAACGGATCGCTTGCACGACCGCATCCGCTTCCGTCGTGGACTCGGAATTGAGTCCGAAGTAGATGGAAATCTCGTATATGGCGGCGAAAATGGTTGGGTTTACGAAAGACTTGCGCCTTAAATCATAACTCGAAGGATTTATGATTGAGATATGTGGTGTGTCTTCCAACCGGCTTACTCTAACCTTTGTAGCCAGGTGCTTTAAATTAAATTAATATAATAGATGTGTACTTGTAACGAAGAGTGTATACTTTCTTCCCTCTCTATTAAATTAAAGTGTTTATTAGATTTAAGTACCTCTCATCAAGCCTTGACAAGGAAAAAAATATTTATTTGTATTTGAAAATTTTAGGCATGTGAATAACTAAATCTAATAATGCGGATTCCAGCTTTAATGCAAAGGATTCGGAGCGTCACACTCTCGCTCAGTTTGCTGTCACCCCACATTGGACAGAGCGCAGTGCGCAGCGTGGCAACAGCTTTAGCCAAAGCGGGGATCTGTGAGGAGAACTTGGCCATAAGAGAGCCCTATTCCATCTTGCTACTCTGGCTACAGGCGGCAGAGGAGCAAGCACCTCAATGCAGGCCCCGAGTGGCTTGTGTGGCAACCGTGGACCTCGCCGGACAGCCCGTGACCCGGCTGACCAACGTCGAACAGATCAATCCCTCCGGTATCACTTTCTATACGGCTCTGGGCAGTCGGCAAGCGGGCGAGATTAGCACCAATCCTCATGTATCCTTGCACTTTCATTGGGCACCAATGGATCGTAGTGTTCACATTGCAGGCTTGGCTACTCCCGTATCCGCGCTGCACACCCGACGTCAGTTTGGCAAGTATCCTAGAGAGACGCAGCTCAGCATGCACGGAATACAGTTGCCCAGGCTCATACTGGGTTCCACTATCTTTGAAAAGGTCGTGCAATTTGCCTCCAAGTTGTTTAACAAGAAAACCGAACCCATTCCCGTGCCCCTTCATTGGGGAGGATTCCAATTGAAGCCGACTCTTTACGAGTTCTATGACTCCAGCCGTGGATTCTCGGACACGCAATGCATGCGGTTTCGACGTTGTCTGACGATCCCACGGGTACCTAGACTTATTTAAATTTAGATTATAATAAAAGATTCTTCCTCTTTTCTTCAGGGAATGAGAAACCGTACTCTGGATGCTGACTGCTATGATTGGGTCTTCGACAGAGGCTTAGATTACGATAACTAGTGATGAAAACTCTGGTTGAAGTAAAATAAATATGCTGTTTTAAGACTGAAGGTTTCACATGTTTAACTAGAACACAGCCGTGGAATGGCAATTATACTATATAACAAATAGATTATTTTTGACAAATTATCCAATTATCATTTTTAAGTTCTAAGGAATGGGACACTTCAATAAAAATTATCTTTTCAAAATAATAATTTTTTTAAATGAAGATGTAGAGAAATACCTTCATTAACTCTATTATTCTGTTTAGGAAAACTAATCTGGTATTTTTGGACCCAGCGTTTCAAATACCCCTCCGTTAAGAAATTAAAAATATTTACAAATAATAAATTTATTCAATAATAACAGTGAATTTTCAACAGTCGTTGAGCAAACAAAATAAGCGTTAAAACTTCAAAACAAAATCTGTGTTTTGTGATAATATAAAAAATATATGTACATATACATATATAGAGAGTAATTATACCCGCTACTCGTGGAGTTGTAATCGTTGGAATGTATGTAACAGGCAGAAGGAGGCGTGGCAGACCCCATAAAGTATATATATTTTTGATCAGCATCAATAGCCGAGTCGATATAGCCATGTCCGTCTGTCCGTCCGTCCGTCTGTCCGTCTGTATGAACAAAAGGATCTCAGAGACTATAAGAGCTAGAAAGGTGATAGGGGTCGCAAATGAAAGGTACAATACCCAAGCAGTACGCCCACTTTAGGGCGTTCTATCTTCATATAAAGGTAAATGTACAAATAAAACTTGAATGTTTTAGTTAGCAAAGCTATCTGATCCAAATTTACACGGAGACTACATGTCTATGAATTATATGTACTCACCAAGTTTGATCGAAATCGGACAACTATATCGTATAGCTCCCATAAGGCCGATCGGTCAAAAATATGCTCCAAATATAAATTAGTATGAAAAAATTTTCTGTATTTACCAATTTTTTTAATGAAAATGACACAGAATAAATTTATCAATAACATAAATGTACTGACCAAGTTTCATAAAAATCTTATGACTATATCGTATAGCTCCCATAGGAACAATCGGTCGAACATTGAGTAACGGGTATCCTAAAGTCGCGGGGCGACTGTAGTTGTCAAATTATCATGTGACAGCGCGCATTGTTGGCATCAGTTAATTCAACTTTTACATTTAAATTAAAAATTTGTCTGCAGTTTCCATAATTTGTCCCATTTGTAACCTTTTTCTATCAGGTCTGTGAGATGTCTGTCCGTCCATATGTACCTCTGGGCCCAAGAGACTAGACCTTGGGACACCAAATTGGGATGTCCAAATTAAAAACGCGTTTTGTGTCAGACAGGTGCAGTTGATTTCAAGTTTTGACACCCTCACTACTCCCCCGCATATTAAGCATAAATGCATTGAATCCTTTAGACCTACAAAAACCAAATTCCACGTTATGAGTATGGTTCCGTTTATGGAAAATGTGTACTAGAATTAGAACGGGGTCTCGCTCCACTCCATCCATTTTTAAATTGCTTGACTGGTATAACTAAAATAATTACACATATTTTAACAAATATTTATAAATTACAGCACATATAAAGACACACAAGTCGAATATATACTTATTACAAATGAGGTAGCAATGCGCAACAGCGGAAAAATAAAAATAAACATCGAACGAAGCTTATTTCGAAGTAAAGTGCCAACAGTCTGTCCTGTTTACATTTTTTGTCTTTGTTTCACATGCCATTTCGATTTGCAATTTTTGTTTTGGTCGCGTAATTTGCATTACTACAGAGCTTGTTTAGGCCACTGCCTTTAAGGTCTTTTGCATCTCCCGACGTGAGGGAAATCCAGCCTGAACAACACAAAATAAAGAGGTACTTACAAAAAGCGATACATAGAATTGCTTTCGTTCCCGAAAGCTTTAACAAGGCAGAGAATGCCAGAAATTGCTGGGTGAAGGCCAACAAAATTAGTATGCGCTTTTACAGTGCAGAGTTGCCTAATGTTATGCAAAGGATAGCTTAGTAACGCAAGTAATGCTTATTCTATGACGACACTAATCGGTTCAACTATGAAATTGCATTTATATCTTCGATCAAATGTACACAACATTTTAGCAAGATTGTCATGGATTTATTTATTGGAGATTTTAAGCTTTAAGCTAAAAGTTCTGTTGGTGCCTGGTAACCCTGCATCGAAAGAGAGATACTGGTCGCCGCCAGCTTTCAACGTCTATGCAAGCAGTGAGGGTTGCGCTCTCGTTCAGTCCGCCGCGTGGTTTATGCTCAGACTCCAGGTCAGTTCGCACTTACTGGTTCTGCTTTCGGAGTCAGGCCACTTGCGGATTAAAGCGAGCGGAACTAAACAAAAATTTAAGAGAAGAAAAAAAACAACAATAATTTTGAACGCAGCTCAGTCTCACCTGTCGGCTCGAAGAAAACATTTCTAATTCAATAATTATTAATGATAATTGCATGATTGTGAATTTTCTGTGTTTCCAAATTTATGGCTAATATTTTTCTATGTGTAGCTAATAAGTGATTAACAAATGTAGTAACGACTTTGTCCAATTAAAAACAAGTTAGTTATGTTTTTGTGTCGTTTTGGTATGTGAGTAGTATATATTTTTGTTATATTTAAATGCCCGAAAGTGGGCTACAACCGTAAAAACAATGAATACAAAACAACGCATAAGCAACATTTTAATAACTGTCAGTTAATCAACTCAAAAAGGAAAGCGAGGGGCGCGTCTGTTGCCTTGTGAAACGCTCCCTTTGTGAGCTAAACTTTGTACGAGTGTTAGTGCGTACGCGTATCGGTGTTTGATAGTGTGTGTGCATGTATGTGTGTGAGCATGTGGACTTTTATGTAAGCAAACGGAATAACAAGCTCGACGGCAGCAAGAACAGAAAAGCAAAACAAGCAACAGAATCAGCTTGAAAGGCCACCTGCGGCTACTTGCCGGTTACCTAGCAATGGGGTTATTTTATTTTATATAACTTTAAACGCTGTGTCCACAACGTGACAGTTTAAATTGATCGTCAAGTGAATCTCAGCAAATAATGCCCGAAAGTCGTACTAAAACTGGAAGCAAAACGGCATCCAAACAATGGCCAACCTAAAGCCCAACACACTACACGTGGATGGCCTCAGCCCGCGAAATTACAGCCTTAGCAGCGACTTAAGCAGCGCCTACAGCTCGGGCAGCGTTTCTCCGATTCCCGTAATTCCGATCATCGCCATTAGTCAAGATGGCGATGAGTCCGAGTCGGAATCGGAAATCGAAACGGAACGCATTTTTTGTCGACGCATGTCTACCAAGCGTAATAACAATCTGGTGAGTATAGTCATCCCATTTCCGTCATATTCCCGGCCTTAGACTTTTCCGAAAGTTCGACAATGAGGATGCATTCGAGTTTTATGCTCTCCATATTCATACATATACCATATAGATATGAGTCTATTAACGTATGCTAAAGCGTATGCGGGACATGAATGTGTGTGTTTGTTTATGTGGGTATCAGTGGCATGTGGGAATGCCAAGTGTTGCGCTTGTGGCTTCCCAAGTTTGTGCGAGATGACTTTTCATCTTGAAGTCGTACACTTAAACTAGTTAGTAAATATTTTAATGGCAAATTATTTTACAACGCAAACAAATAATGAGTCTATCGGTCAGTAATATAAACGTAAATTTGAACGTCATTATTATATTTATAATAAATAGTATAACTAGTGCGAAAGACAAGAGCTGATCGATCCGCCTTTTGGAGACCCTAAATTTTCTCTTTACATGCCCAACACTTCAAGTATTTCTTTTCTTTGTTCCGCTGCAGCAAGATACTTCTGTTATTAAGAGGGTTATAATATTTTGCCAATTAAGTTGCATTTATAACATAAGTCTTAGTTATATTTAAATAAATTTGTACATTTTCTTTATAAGGAAACGGATTAGTATGACATAAATACATTTAAATTACTTTGCAGTTTTGCCCTTTTAAGTCCTTGCTAAGCGTGTCAGAGTATCAAAATTGAACTAAACATTGAATGTATTTTGGCCCCATTATCCAGAACAATAACTTGTATCAAATGAATGCCTGCAAAGATAAGTCAAAATGCAAAAAAATTTCTTCCAAGGGTATGGAGTCGTTGACTTTCCTAAGACATCCTATTTTTTTTTGCCTTTTAATTAAATTTTCACATCTAATTACGCTCTTTAATGCAAGGCGAATGAACAATTAAGTAATTAGTGAGTCAAAATAAAACTCTCGCTATGCTATGGTCTTTAAGTAAGTAAGTTTTAATTAAAAGTGTCCATAGTTGCTAAACCAAATCATAACAAAAAATTGAAAGAAAAGCTACGGAAAATGTGGAAGCTTTTAAATGCTCATTAAAAGTGCAAAAACAGGAGCATTTGAAACCTAACGAGTGCTTTGATTAAGTTAATCCTAACACACATATTTTGTTACTACCTTTCCCTACTCTCGATATTCTTTTCAAACTAAATTTTAGCCCTTTTCTTCATTGTCTCAGACGGTATACATAAAATAATTACAAAGTATAAATTTACAACATCTCTTTATCTAGCACAAGTTTGAAATATATATTTAGTAAGATATTCAGAAAAAAATTTTATACAAATATTCGTGACCAATTTGTATTCAATGTGATTTACTTCCTGTTTTACTTAATGCTTTCAAACCCCTGGCGCTTGCTGCGAACACATTAATATGATAAGTTGGTCATGTCCCACTATATGAACTTAATATTTGTTAAACCGCAAAACAATAGGTAGACAACAACAATAGCACGAGTGCCAACTTAGCAAGGAAAAAAGAAAAGCACCCCAGTAACACATGTGGACACTCAAATAGTATAATGATTCTGGAGTATTAGGGTTTATTTTATTTTTACAGGACATACAAGTTTTTAGCATAATTATATAACATTTCTAAAAGTTTTGCTTAAGTTAGTTTCATCTATTAGGCTTTCAGTTAATGTACAAGTGTTTGAGACAGCGGGTAAGAGTTAAACCATTTAAGACAGCCGAAAGCAACAAAATGAGTTCCAATTGCCATTTCTAAACCCCGTACACTAAAAAAGCAAGAAAAGTACAGTGGAGCACGCCCGACCGTATAATACTTTCTGCATTTTACCCCGATTAAATTATTAAAATCGGTCTAGAAATATTAAAATGTGTAATGCATGTAAAACACGTTGAAACAAAAATAAACTAAGCATAATCAAAAATACATCTGTTTGTCTGTATGCGAATACACATACGAATGGCAGTATATATAACACGATTTATAAATTACATTACTGTACTATATGAACAAATGCCTAAAATCGGAACGCATGCTTAGAAATTTTTGTATTAATTGTGGGAAAAAGAGGCGTGCCAGTCCAAAATTTTAAATGTCAATGCATTTACGCTGTCGCTAGGAACCTCCATACCAAAATTGTTGATCCTAGGTGCCATATTTACTGAGATATTCGCAGAAAACACCGATTTTTTTTCTGCCAGGCCTCCTTCTACCTGTTACATTATTTGCACAAACCAAATATACTCTTGCAGAGAGTATAAAAATAATAATAGATAGTAAAAAATATAAGAACGAGTAAAAAACTAATAAACAAAAGTAATGTAAATTATTAAAAAAAAAATCATTTTATGAATTGAGTGTATTCGCATACAGACAAACAGATGTATGTTTGATTATGCTTAGATTGTTTTTGTTTCAACGTGTTTTAATGCAAGAACTACACAATGTAACATCTCTAAACCGATTTTATTAAATTAATCGGGTAAAAAAGGCAGAGAGTATTTTACGGTCGGGCGTGCTCGACTGTACTTTTCTTTCTTGTTGTCATTCGATCCGCGTAGTATAGGCCAATCGGTTGCAAAAGATACTTGATTTAGCAATAAAACTTTGTTTCACGAAAGGAGTGGCTTTGAAGTAGATAGTGGAGGTGACTGGCTTCATTTCAAGATAGATACCGGAAGTTCAAGGAAAGAATGAAAACAAACAATACATTAAAAGTGTCAGTAAAAATTACATTTTTAAATGATTTTTTGGTAAATTTAAATGACAAAATTTTTCCAACCGCTGCAATCGGGATCAAATTAATTACAATTAGTTCGCGTTAGGCGATCAAATAAACTTGTGAAAATATCGTCCATAAAAAAAGCTGAGTAAAGTAGATTGTCGTATATTTGGTATCGTAGCTTTAGCTCATTATTTTATTTAAATTATTTATGCAAACTAAATGCAGTCGCGATTATTTAACGAATTAAGTTTTTTAAATACATACTTTGGTTTAAAAAATTGTATATTAACTGAAGGTAAAAACGTAAATAATTAATCAGTTAGTCTGGGTATAAAAAGTTAAGATATTGATCCAACATTGGTTGCAAGAGGAGAACCCAATCAGATCAATGTAAAAACAAGAAAACACGGTTCTTCAGCTCTCGTTAAATTAAATACGCTTACGGTCATGCATAAATTCGATAAATAATTGTTCCTATGGTAGCTATATGAAATAGTAGTCCTAATTGGATGAAATGTAGTCAGCAGATTGGGAATAAAAAAAGTCTATTGTATAAAATTGGGTGAATTCGCGCAACAGTCAATTGGAACCGATCCTATGGCAGATATGCAAATTGAAATCGTTCAAAATTTCTACACTAAGCATTTTAAGCATATGCAACCGATTGATCCTTTGGCAGCTACATGACATAGTGGTCCGATCCGAATGAAATTTGGTTTGCACGTGGGATTTTATACCAAATGCATTTGTAGCAAATGTGTTCAAAACTGCTATGGGAGCTATATGATTTAGTCATCAGTTTTGGCCGAGTTTAACATATGAACTCCTTGCAGAATACACATTGTACCTAGTTTCATCAAGATAGCTTTAAAACTGACAAACTAGTTTGCATTAAAATAGACAGACAAACGGACATGGCTATGTTGACATGATATTGGTTTTACCTCGAAATCAGAAACATGCTATTGCCCTCATCTGGGGTTTGGTCGAATTGATAGTCGGACAACAATTTGTCATCAATAGAAATTGCATTGGTATGACAAAAACCAGAAACAATGTTTGTAACATAATTGAAATGGATTATTTGTGAGCCTGTTCGCAGTTCGCGTTACGATTATTTGCAGTTTTGTATTCGAAAACAATCACAAATTGCAAGCACAGTGAAATCAAATAAATGCCTGGACTCACTGAACTGTCGGTTTGTGTATATGGTGTGCGTGTGTTGTGTCTGTGGCCTTCGTTTGCACACTTGATTGCTGGACACAACGACTACACTACCAGAACTCTTTGTTGGCCTGCAGCCAATTAATGTCAACATTCCCATAAGAATTGCAAGTGACAGAAATCATGGGTCATGGTAAACATGGTCCTTTGGCTGTCTTTAAGATTGAGAGTAGAGACTTTGGACATTATTATTAGTTAGAGTCTAAATGCCGAGCAAGTCTAACTTCAGATTGATTGTTTTTGTAACAAAACAAAAGCATTTTGTATATCAAGTTTTCTTTCGTCTGCCAGGAGTCCGTTATAAAGGAGGGATTTCTGCTCAAGCACACTTGGTCCTTTCAACGCTGGAGACGTAGATATTTTCGCCTAAAGCGCAATCATTTATTCTACTCAAAGGACGCAAAGGTAAGTTTAAAATTTATCGAATCTTAAAGTGTGTTTCTTTAATCATGTCATTACCTACAACTCAAGTTTTTTGTTTTGGTCCCCATAAACAGAATTATCCCTATGATCACAGAGAGTCTACATTCCTCTTATTTTCATATAATAAAATTTTATATATAAAATAAAATAAGAAACGGGTAAAGTCGGGCCATCCTGATCGAAATATACATTCTGAGAATTACGTTAGAAAAGTAAATCATAAGGGCACAATTTTTACATCCATATAAGTAAAATCAAATAAATTAGAATTGTTTTTATGGAACCACTGAAAAAACTGGTCAAAATATCATATACGATTTATTATATTGACTAATTAGTATCTAAGCTTTGGCTCTCAATAAATTTACTGGTGAAAATCATAAAAATTAATATTCAGATAATTATGGAGTTTATACATACACATATGTATATACTCGATCAATTTTGACAAATTTAGAAGGTATATGGTATACTTGTCCGATCCGTATCAAACTTAGTGGATAGTTATAACTTATAATATGTGAGTTTGGTTGCTATAACTCAACTAACCATGCATGTTTTCATACAAACGTCCCATTTTCGAGCAATCTGTTCTATGTGATAAATACTCTAAAAAGTTTAGCAGAAGCTAAATGTGCGTAAGAGGCAGAAGGAAACATTTTCGAATATGGACACCTGGATCTTCTAAACTAGAAGAGATAGAGTCACTAAAATGGAAATTAATGTCCGTCTATATGTCAGGGAGATCAAGTTTATTTCAAATTTGTGGCAATTGGGTTTATACAAAGAATGTAACAGGCTGAACAAGGCATGGTAGCAGTGTTGCTAGATTTTGAAAGTCAAAATATGCTAGATTTTACAACAATACAAGCTAGAACAAGCTACAAAATAAAAGAAAGCAGGTTAAAACAAGAAAGAATGCTATAGTCGCCCCGCGACTTTAGCATACCCGTTACTCAATGTTCGAACGATTGTTTCTATGGGAGCTATAATATATAGTAGTCCGATTTGGATGAAACTTGGTCAGTATATGTACGTGATAGATGTACATGATGTACATCGTGAATTTGGTTTAGATAACGTAACTTACAAATAAGTTTTCTATACTAATACATGATATTTTCACCTGCTTTTACCTTAATATGATCATAGAACGCCCTAAAGTGGGCGTGTCAAAAAACAAAAACAAACTTGTACTGCTTGAGCATTTTATCTTTCATTTGCGACCTCTCAGGTCTTTCGAGCTCTTATAGTTGCGGAGATCCTTTTGTTTTTACAGACGGACGGACGGACGGACAGACGAACATGGCTATATCGACTCGGCTATTGATGCTTATCAAAAATATATATACTTTATGGGGTCTGCCACGCCTCCTTCTGCCTGTTACTTACATTCCAACTATTACAATATACCCTTGTACTCTACGAGTAACGGGTATAACAAGTAAAAAAGGCTACATCGAGCCGACTGTAAAAGACCACGTACTCCCCTAGTAGTTCGCATTTATATTTAATTCAAATTAAAATTTTAAAAATGCATTTCAAAAATTAAAATTTAGAATTTACACTTTGAATAACATTAATTTAACAATTGTCATTGTTGGCACTCGAACCCGCGACCCCAGACGAGGCACGGCACGCACGGACACGGCACAGTCAAACACGGGCGCTGTCAAAAAGAAACAAATAAATTAATTTTAAGCCCAATTCTTTGTGTTTTTAAGTAAATTTTATAAATGCAATTTAACAAATTTTAAAATTTTTCCAAAAGAGTTTTTTACAGTTTTTAATTACATTTTATTAATGAAACTTAATGCCGGGGTTGCATCAATCGTGTTTCGATATAAGTGTTCATAAATTATGCGAAACATCGATAAAATTTTTCAGATTAACCTGACAAACAAGCGAATAAACTAGGCCAACTTATCGATCCTGCAGTGCCAATCCGTGCCTATGGATTTTAACCCGGTAAAACACGGCAAATTTTTTTAAGGGGCCCAACACGGTTGTTTTTAAGAAAGGCACGACACGGCCCATGCCCATCTCTAATACAAACAGATGTTTCTTCGATTGAACTTAGTTATTACTTGTTTGAACGTCTTCTAATTCAAGTACTAGCCATTGTTATATCTGGATACCGACTTAATTATTTTAATCGGGTATAAAAGCAAAGAGTATTATACGGCCTGGCGTGCTCGACTGTACTTTTCTTACTTGTTATACCCGTTGCTCGTAGAGATAAAATGCCCAAGCAGTACAAGTTTGTTTTTGTTTTTTGATACGCCCACTTTGGGGCGTTCTATGTTCATATAAATGTAAAAGCAGGTTAAAATAGCATGTTTTAGTATAAAAATCTTTTTTGGTCGTTACGTTATCCGAACCAAATTCACATAGGATGTACACATCCATGTCGTTCATATACTAACCAAGTTTCATCCAAATCGGACTACTATATCGTATAGCTCCCATAGGGACAATCAGTAAAAAATTTGCTTTTAGTTTGAATTTGTATGAAAATTTTCTGTAGTTGCCAAGCTATCTTAATGAAACTGATACTGAATAAATTTATCAATAACATAAATATACTGACCAAGTTTCATCCAAATCGGACTACTATATCATATAGCTCCCATAGGAACCATCGGTCGAACATTGAGTAACGGGAATCCTAAAGTCGCGGGGCGACTATAGCATTCTTTCTTGTCATACCCGTTACTCGTAGAGTACAAGGGTATATAGAAGTCGTTAAAATGTATGTAACAGGCAGAAGGAGGCGTGGCAGTCCCAATAAAGTATACATATTCTTGATCAGCATCAATAGCCGAGTCGATATAGCCATGTCCGTCTGTCCGTCCGTCCGTCTGTATGAACAAAAGGATCTCAGAGACTATAGAGCTAGAAAGGTGAAAGGGGACGCAAATGGAAGGTAGAATACCCAAGCAGTAAGAGTTTGTTTTTGTTTTTTGACACGCCCACTTTAGGGCGTTCTATCTTCATATAAAGGCAAATGTACAGATAAAACTTGAATGTTTTAGTATAGAAAACTTTTTTGGTAGCTTTGCTATCTGATCCAAGTTTACACGCAGACTACATGTCTATAAAGTACATGTACTGACCAAGTTTGATCGAGATCAGACAACTATATCGTATAGCTCCCAAAGGGCCAATCGGTTAAAAATACGCTCCAAATATAAATTAGTATGTAAAAATTTTGCATTGACTAAGCTATCTTAATGAAACTGACACAAAATAAATTTATAAATATTATAAATATACTAAGTTTCATACAAATCGGGCTGCTATATCGTAAAGCTCCCATAGGAACAATGGGTCGAACATTGAGTAACGGGTATTCTAAAGTCGCGGGGAGACTATAGCATTCTTTGTTGTTTTATTTTCTTTTCGTTAGGGTGTCTCTGCCTGGTGTTTAGCTTCAGCTTCGGCTTCTGCTCGTCTTGCTTGCTTCATCCCCACAGTGTTCCCCAGCGACTTAGTGAGCAGCAACAACAAGAACTACGATAGCAATGTTTTCATATTCACCACAGTTGTAAATTGTAGTTGAGACTTGACTCAAGCACCGCTAACATGTGCGTACTCCGTGTCTGTATGTGTTGGTTATTGTTTTGACACGTGAAAGCTTTGCCGAGGAGAGAACCAGAAACGAAGATTAAAAAAAGCGTTGCCAGATGTCGCAGCTCAGCAATGATGTACGCAATAAAGTACCTGTTACTTATTATTAAAATTAATATAATATTAAACTCTAAATTCTAATATTAACCGTCATTAATAAATTGATACAAGCCTGTTTCATTTTTCAAATGTTGCCGGTTTTGCAAAGTGTAGGAATTGAAAGCTTTTTAACTCTATCTCGTGCATGGCCTTCTCGTAGCGTACCTTTCTGTTTGCATCCCTCTAAACTCTTGACAGTGTCAAGCTTTTTTCCTGACTGCCTGTCTGTGGTGAGTTTTACTTCGGCGCCCATAAAAGCAACTGCGAATCCGAGAACGAGCTTAGTGCAAACTCAACAAAGAAACGTGAAACAATAGAACTTTAGTATCAGTTAAATAAATATAATGAAAGTAAAACCAATCGAACCAACAAATTAGGATTATTAAACAATATCTTAATTTGTCTCCATTATAAATAAGTAAAGTTCAAAAATTATTACATAACAAAAATGTTAATACTATGTACTTACATATAAACTCGACCAATCGTAAAATCAATAAAAAAAAAAGTACAAAATATCCGGTGAACAAGATGTAAGCCCAAAAGATATAAAATGCATAACCTAAAGAAACTGATGAAATAGTTGGATAGTGTAAGTTAATCTGAGTTTTCTTTGCGCGTAATCGAAAAGCATACTTATGAACTTTTTCTCATTCCACTTTATAATTGTTTAATACTTGGATATATTAAGGTCATGGCCGTTTAGGCTTAAACTTTTGTGACGGAGGTACATCCAATTTGATGGGTTGAAGCTAAGCAAAAGTTTGTCTGACAAATTTAATTAATGTTCTAATGTAACGCACCAAATTTTAAGCTTAAATTAATTTGTCTGTGTAGTAATAATGTTCAAATAATTCTAAACGAATACAATATATTTTTCAAATTAAACAAAAAGAACGATAAATCTATTAGTAGGACATAAGTTTTTATTTATCACAACCAATGTTACAATCAAAACGAATTTAGCAATAAATAAATTTTGACAATCGGACTTTTATGATTTACTGTTAAGCTAAATTGCAAATAAGGGATACATATATTATAAACACGAAAATTGCAAATAAGGGATACATATATTATAAGCCAGAAAAAACGATTACCTTCTCACTTAACGTATCAACCGATTGCTCCAATGGCAGCTATATGATATAGTTGTCCGAAACGGAAGAAATTTGGTCGTCAGATGGAAAATGATAACAAAGGCATATTGCGTGATTTTGGATCAAATCGCTCAAGAGACACTCCAAATTGTCATACTAAGCGTTTTTACCATTTGCAACCGATTGTTCCTATGGCAGCTATATGATATAACGGTCCGATCTGGATGAAATTTGGTTTGCACATCGGATTTCATACCAAATGCATATGAAGCAACTTTGGTTACCGTAGCTAAAAAAAAATTTTTTTCTTCCGACTGTTCCTATGGGAGCTATACAGTCATCTGATCTGGCCGATTTTAAGAAATGATCTGCGCTCGAATACACATTTGTACCAAGTTTCATTAAGATAGCTTTAAAACTGAGAGACTATTTCGCATAGAAACAGACGGACAGACAGACGGACATGGCTATATCGACTCGGCTATTGATGCTGATCAAGAATATATATACTTTATGGGGTCGGAAACACCTCCTTCAATGCGTTACAAACTTCGTGACAAAAACAATATACCGTCTGCAAGGGTATAAAAACTTTTTTTAAACAAGCCATGACTGTTTATCAGTCCGTTAAGCTAGAAACAACAAATTAGAACCATCGACTTTTCGGGCTGGTAGATCAAGCTTTTTATACCCGTTACTCGTAGAGTACAAGGGTATATTGTAGTCATTGGAATGTATGTAACAGGCAGAAGGAGGCGTGGCAGACCCCATAAAGTGTATATATTCTTGATCAGCATCACAAGCCGAGTTCATAATAGGCACAGAAATTTTTCTAGTAAGCATTTTCAGCATTTTCGGCCGATTATTTCTAAGGCAGCTGTTTGATATAGTGTTCCTGTCTTGCCGATTTTAACATACAAACTGCGTTATACGAGAATACATATCTGTACCAAGTTTCATCAAGAAAGCTTTAAAAGTGAGAGACTAGTTAGCATAGAAACAGACGGACATAGCTACATCGAATCGGCTGTTGACATTAATCCAAAATATTTATATTTTATACATTCCAACTATTACCCTTGGACTCAACTCAATAGACAATAACTTATTTTATTTTAAAATATTACCTACTGATGAAATTCTGTTGTGTGAACTGTGTGAAGTCAAGTCCGCCGAAATCCTTGTTGGTTGCACAAATACTATCTAATGAGTGGGCTGTTTTTGTTGCGTAATCATAAGCAAATGTGCGTAACATTAAACGCTTTAATGGTCACTTTGTATTGTCGGGTAGGCTGTGTGCATTTATGACCTACCCGGCAATGCTAAGCACACAGTGCGTATGTGTAACGTGAATAAATGGGGAAGTAGAATAGCAAGCCTACTCTGAAACCTAGGGGTAGGGAAATAAAAATAAAACAAATGTAAAGCTGAGAAATATTTTGCAAGGTACACTGTGGAATGCTTTTGCAACATGGCCTAATTTAAGAGCACACATTTCATTTGTTGATTGGCAACACTTGACTCCTATCCATTTCTCTCTTTCTCTCTATCACTCTCTTTCAATGGCTTTTTCTCTTTTTCCTTCTCACAATTTCTTGGTTTCATGGCTATGTTTGTTTTCCTTATTTTTTATGCCACAATATCAGAGTTTACTAGCTCGCTCTCAAATTTCACATCAAGTCTCGTGCCAGAAAATTGCTCTAAATTTGTCTCTGTTGTGGTATTAACAAAATCGATGGAGTAGACTGATGTGGGGTGAACGTCAGTTGATGGATACATTGATTTGAAACGAATGATCCCAACCACATGACACAATGCTTACGAAAAAATGCTTCATTAATTAATACTATAAATTTGATATTATAATTACCTAGATAATACCCTTAGCGTGAGTATCAACGCAAATGAAATCGGTGATAATATTAATTCATACTAACATGTACATATGTCTC
The DNA here is from genome assembly GCA_035046005.1 of Drosophila acutilabella. Taxonomy (NCBI): domain Eukaryota; kingdom Metazoa; phylum Arthropoda; class Insecta; order Diptera; family Drosophilidae; genus Drosophila; species Drosophila acutilabella. The sequence goes on along the minus strand of JAWNOK010000026.1, from coordinate 432,604 downwards.
CCGCTGCTTAACTGTCTCGTTGACTATGTTGCAAGCAGCTGGCATAGAGCACATGACACTAGTTTAATCACCATAAACATTGTGAACACATGTTTGAAATTGTTATCCATACCCTTTTTGTCTTTCATATGCCCTGTGCGGGAATGTTGCGATTCTTGAAACAAGCCATGGCCGTCTGCCCTTCCGTATGAACGCTGAGATTTCACAGAGGATTAAAGCTGAATACACCAAATTTGACCCATTTGACAAATCGGTCGAAAATTGTAAATTTGTATGATGTTTTTACCCGTTCGAAACACAATAGCCCAAAGCCCAAATCGGTCAAAAAGAGGTTATTTGTATATAAATACAATGTATGCAGGAAACCCCAGAAACCCCGAGTTTGAGACAAAAAAGATCAAATTTTTATTAGCAAATGTTTTCTTAAGATACTTCGAAATATGTACACACAAGGCAGAGCGGTTAAATGCCTCTTCTTCTTTGACGTGTTGTGTTTTAATCAATCTATATTAACTAGTTATACCCGTTACTCGTAGAGTACAAGGGTATATTGTAATCGTTGGAATGTATGTAACAGGCAGAAGAAGGCGTGGCAGACCCCATAAAGTATATATATTCTTGATCAGCATCAATAGCCAAGTCGATATAGTCCTGTCCGTCTGTCTGTCCGTCCGTCAGTCCGTCTGTTCGTCTGTATGAACAAAATAATCTTAGCAACCATAAGGGCTAGAAAGACCCGAGAGGTCGCAAATGAAAGATAAAATGCCCAAGCAGTACAAGTTTGTTTTTGTTTTTTGACACGCCGACTTTAGGGCGTTCTATGTTCATATAAATGTAAAAGCAGGTAAAAATAGCATGTTTTTGTATAGAAAACTTTTATGTTAGTTACGTTATCCGAACCAAATTCACACAGGATGTACACATCTATGGCGTACATATACTGACCAAGTTTAATCCAAATCGGACTACTATTTCGTATAGCTCCCATAGGGCAATCGGTCAAAATTTTTGTTTAGTATGAATTTCTATGATAATTTTCTGTATTTAATACGCTATCTTAATGAAACTGATACAGAATAAATTTAACAATAACATAAATGTACTGACCAAGTTTCATAAAAATCGGACTACTATATCGTATAGCTCGTATAGGAACAATCGGTCGAACATTGAGTAACGGGTATCGTAAAGTCGCGGGGCGACTATAGCATTCATTCTTGTTTTTGCTTCAAGTTTCTCTGCACACTTAATGAACTTGTTTATCTGCTGCACGTGTACAGAATGAAATCTTGAGTGTTTTCTCTGACCAAATAAATATTTTCATAAATGCACACGTACATGAAGTACAGCTACATGACAGTTTTAACTTATTTTGAAATTTTGTATAGCCATTGAAAGAGACGTGAGATCTGCAGGCAAATTTATACATAACTTGATACGATATATGATAAGCATGGTGATGCTAGAACTAATAACGTCTGTGAGTCTGTTCACATGAACAAACAGGTCTTAGAGATAGCTGCAGGATCATATTTAGTCAGTATCGAATCCATATTTATTCAGTAAATACATGAATCTGTTTTCGAAGCCACACCCTGACACACCTTGGAAAAACCAATCAATCAAACAGCTTAAATGCAATAACATTAAACATTTTGGGATAGCATGCCCCATGTTTACATAAGAAATTAAATTAGTTTTCAAATTCGCATAGTTGATTAGAGCATATATTCTTTTCGTACAGTTATGTTACTTGAAATTCATTTGGAGACAAATTATATCAAACTATCCTAATAATTACATGAAATTCAAAACTATTCAAGAATGTTATGCACATAACTTAACAGAAGGAGGCGAGGCAGACCCCATAAAGTATATATATTCTTGATCAGCATCACAAGCCGAGTCGATATAGCCATGTCCGTCTGTCTGTCTGTCTGTCCGTCCGTATGAACAAACAGATTTCAGAGATGGTAAGAGCTACAAGTTCGAGTTTAGTCTTAATCGATCACATATTTAGTATGTCAATACAAGAATTTTTTTTTCGGAAAAAATCAGTGTTTTCGCCGAATATCTCAGTAACTATGGCACTTAGGAACACCAAAAACACAAAAAATGCAATGTATTTAAAATTTTTGAGCTGCCACGCCCCCTTTTACCACAAGAAATAAAATAATTTTTAAACTTCAATACGTTTTTAAGGAAGTTGTTCTTATCGTACACTATTGTAATTTATAACTCGTATGGAGACTAACTGTATCAAACTATCCTGAAAGGTGCATTGAAATCGCACTATAAACAAGAAAACTAGAAGCGTTACAATATTGATAATTGAATGCAATATCAATGTATGAGTGCAAGCGAGACAGAAACATACAAGCACATGTTCGAATGGTTTCGCTGCCTGTGTGGCGGCAGCGCTGCCCGCAGTCGCAGGTCGCGCCGAATACGCACATACATAGATATATGCGTCATATATTGTCATTCGTGTATTTGCATACAGACAAACAAATGTATGTTTGATTATGCTTAGATTGTTTTTGTTTCAACGAGTACTACACATTGTAATATCACTAGACCGATTTTAATAATTTAACCGCGAAAAAATGCAGGGAGTATTTTACGGTCAGGCGTGTTCGACTGTACTTTTCTTACTTGTTTTTGTTTAGAGTTAAAAAATCTAAGATAATGTTTATTCAATTCAATAATTTAATAATAATTTAATTTTTGCCACGTCCTCGAAATTTGTAAAGAACTTATTAAAAACTCGATAACTTGAAAACTAATAAAGCTATCGAGAACAAATTCACATATTATGTGTAAAGTGCTATCCATACCAAGTTTGGTCCGGATCGGACTACTATATCCTATTGCTCCCATAGGCCAAATCGGACAAAAATCGTATGTATGTATGAACTACAAATTACTCGAATGGTTGCTAAATTCCGAGTGCTAGAATACGAGTGGATGGTAGTATGCAGTGCCTATATAGAATCATACACAAGTTACAAAACGTTGAAAAGAAAAGTTCGTGTTTTATACATGCATGACTCAAGGGCACATTTGGCTAACAAGCGTACTAAATGTTAAACAAAAGCGTTAAAACAACCACGACATCACAACGTTGATGTTGCAGTTGTCACTGACGTTGACGTTGATTTTGATGTTGCCGTTCAAGTCTTGCCAACATATATGAACACGTGGACGAGTGCGGTAAAATATGGCCGGAGGCCATGAGCGTTGAGTGTACTTCAGAAAAATGGCGGAAAATATAAATGCCAGAGTGTCCGCTACCCGTGTGGCATTCCAAAAATCAATATTTACCTTAAAGTTCCAACAATCTTACATTTCAATGGTTCCGCATCACACACTTTAATGGATCGGAATACGTTAAAATTCGTAAGCTAACACATAAAACAGTGCGACCTATTACCCTAAACATTATTGCATTTCTCTCAGAAACGAAAATGAAACTATGACACAAAATGTCTCTCATTAAACCAAACACATAAATTTGTAAGACTGGACAAGAATAGGTTTCTTGGCAAATCTAATAACCAAGCTAATAGTGAGTTATGTACGGCCAGATTGACATATCACCTTGATTAATGGCTTTAATGGACACCTACAAACAGGCACCTGGGATAAACATAGACAGAAGTCCGAAGAAAAATCATTCATTCATTCTAGCTCAAGGGACCAAGGACATTATCAAAAATATGCTACTAAATTTGTTGAGCTACATTAATATATCCCTTACAAGAATATTGAACTTTTGTGGTCTTGTGCCAATATTTTGTGAGTAGATATTCCTTTAAAAGTGTATAATTCAAACGGCAAGTTAATATCGTCTCATGCGCTCTTCATGTGTGTATAGTTGATTTCGGTAAATAACGTGCTGAGTTACGCCCGTTTTATGTGTCAACTAAGTTACCCTACGCAGCTGAAATTTTCGTTAAATATAAATAAGTTCGTTGGCAGCCAGAATTTAACATATCTGAAATCTGAAACATTTTCCATGCTTCCAAAGCAGCCTTGAGAATAATTCTGATAACTCTAAAATAAACACAAAAGCTCGTTTACAATGTAATTTTAAATGAAGAACTTGTCATTGATGTTCAAAGTTTAAAGCTTCGGCTGTAGTAATTCTTTTGACTGTAGTAACTAAAAGATTTTAATTAAGTTGCTCTAAACAAAAGTATATTTAATCTTATTTTTCTATTTTATTGGGTTTTTGAAAGCTATGTATGTCCGTCTGTTTCTGCTTAAAGTAGCATCTCGCCTTTAAAGCTATTTAGTTTAAGCTTGCTACAGATGTCTTATTTCTCTGCACGCTGTGTCTATTTAGAGATTTCAACCACGCAATATGCATTTGCAATCATTCCCCATCTGCCGACTTATTTTGTGTTATTTCGCAAGTGAGGAAAAATAAACGCAGTATAAATCACTGACTATAACGGTAATAATCATTGCTAATCGAAGATAACTTTTTTAGACCCCGTACTCTTTAAAAAAGAGTATAGGGGTCTATTAAGTTTGTCAGAAGCGAGATGTACGTAACAGGCAGAAGGAGGCGTGGCCGACCCCATAAAGTATATATACTCTTGATCAGCATCAATAGCCGAGTCGATATAGCCATGTCCGTCTGTCCGTCCGTCTGTATGAACAAAAAGAATCTCAGCAACTATAAGAGCTAGAAAGACCCGAGAGGTCGCAAATGAAAGATAAAATGCCTAAACAGCACAAGTTTGTTTTTGTTTTTGACACGCCCACTTTAGGGCGTTCTATGTTCATATAAATGTAAAATCATGTAAAAATATCATGTTTTTGTATAGAAAACTTTTTGTTCGTTACTTTATCCGAACCAAATTCACACAGGATGTACACATCTATGGTTTACATATACTGACCAAGTTTAATCCAAATCGGACTACTATTTCGTATAGCTCCCATAAGGACAATCGGTCAAACATTTTCATACAGTATAAATTTGTATGAAAATTTTCTGTATTTTCCAAGCTGTCTTAATGAAACTGACACAGAATAAATTTATCAATAACAATTATATACTTACCAAGTTTCATCCAAATCGGACTACTATATCGTATAGCTTCCATAAGAAAAATCGGTCGGACATTGAGTAACGGGTATCCTAAAGTCGCGGGGCGAATATAGCATTCATGTTGTCTTAGGCTTCGTTGCCAAACATGGAAACGGGTCGTTTATTATAATAATAGCGTTGTTAATTTCTGTTATTATATTTTATTTGAGTTTGAACAACTAACAAAATTTAAATGATTGAAGAATATATAACAAAATATAACACCCAATACGCAAGAAATTATACATTTTTTTTCCCATTAAAAATTACGAAATAACTTTGTGCCCTTAATTTGCTTTGCCACCATAAATTAGGCCGCTCGCGCGACTTGAAAATGTTTACCACAGTGGCTTAAAGTTCCAGAAAGTGAATGTTTAAAAAGGTATTGAGAACTTGCTTTAATAAAAGCTCATATATACCAGTATTATAACACTCGATAGGTAATGAGGCAAATGCTTCCCATTAGGGAAACAAAACGAAAAATTTTCGTTTACAGAATTTCTTGTTAAGTCCAAAAAGCCACCTCGACTTTTACAGATGAAATGGAAGGAAGGGATTGAAAAGAAAAAGATTTGACAACATAAGTGTTGAAAGCCTTAAGATGAAAGGTGGAGGCTGGTCAACAGGCAATTAGAAGGTCATGTGGATCATATTTGTGCACTAAGGACCGGGTTGGCATGTCCAATATTATTAATTTTTTAGAACCCTTAAACAAAGAGTAGAGAGGCCTATTAAGTTTGTCAGGAATCGTGACCGATCCCATAAAGGACATATATACTTGATCAGCATCAACAGCCGAGTTGAAATATCGATGTATGAACACGTGGGTCTTAGAGACTATAAGAGCAATAGCCACCAAGTTTTGAATCAAAGTCCGTCTCCTTTGCGAGCAGATCAAGTCCATTTAAAATTGGTGACAAGCCCCCTACCGCCTCAGCAAATTGTAAAAAACTATTTTCTCACAACCGTAACTTGGAAAAAATTTGGTACAAATTTAGCTATACTCACCAAGTTTGATCTAGATCGGATAACTATAGCTCTCGTTGGACAAATCGGCAAAACAAAAAATTTTATGTCGATATGTAGTATTAGCTGAGCGATCGCAACTAAACTGACACAGTGTTTGTATATAATTATAAAAACAAAATAATTGAATAACGAAACAACTACAAAATACAAAACAAACTGTACACGTATTTGAAGGAAAAAAGTTAAATCAATGCAGATAACCGAAGCCTTCTGAAAGTGAGGCGTGGTGCAAATGGTAGTGGTGTGGTATGTTCTCGAACATGCGTCTGCATATGTGTGTGAGGTTAATGCATTTTTTTTTAATTTCACTTTTTAGATTTAAATTTTAAATTAAATATATACTTAGGCAAACTCATACTTATGTATTTATAAAATATGAGTCACTCTGCACTGGGCACTACTTTGAGAGTTCGGGATCTTTTAATGTGGGGGTGACGGCGGAAATAGGAATACCAGGGGAACATACTGTATTTCAATTGGCCAATTTTAGCCGCATTGCTTTATTTTCACTGACATTTTAAACGTAAAGGCACTCTCTAACTCCCCTTTAACAACTAAGTTATAATTATTTGTCGCAGCGATATGCCACCTCTTCACAATACGAAGTTGAGCATTTTTGTTGTCAATGGTCGTACATTAAATTAGAAAAAAAGTCATTTATTGATTTAAGTTTGAAGTATTCACTACTATTATAATATTTAGTAAATACTGTTGAAAACTAAATAAGAGACCAACAAGATTACACATTTTCTAAAGAAATTTTTTCTAAGTTTTTTATTGAGCATCAACATCCATATTTTTAAATTACTAAGGGGAGCTTTATTGAGTCCTTAACTGGCTCATGAGTGTGTAACATAATCCATTTAATCAGGTAAATATTTGGTTATTTTCATTGTCGTTTGAAAGACACATGTGTATTGGATTTGGGTCTTACCCCCTTTTTAAATTACATTTAACAGGGCTAAAAGCTTACTGACACTAATTGTGATGAAAAGAAGATTGCTGTTGTGCCATATGTTGCAACTGCCAAACTTTTAAATACATTATGCTGTGCCCCCAAAAAGCATGCTACGAAAATTGCAGTCGGAGAATATCTCATAGCCTCCTCTCGAGCAGGCTGCGTCATTATATTACGCGTGTCAAGTGTGTGTATATGCTCTTGTATAGAGGACCATCGACAAACAACTGCTGTACATTGAACTTTACCCTGTCTGTTTGGAGCTTAGCATGTGTATGCTCGTGTCTGTTTGGAAGTATTATGTAGTGGTATTATGGCGAATATTAGTATTACGGCAAACCAAAATCCACACATATAACACTAAGGAAGAATCGGCTAACAAGGAAATATGTCCTCGTATATTGAGTTTGGCGCAGATAGCACAGCAACAATAAGTTGATTTTTAGCTGTCTTTGCATTGTTCCCGGAAAATGGAATTGGAAATGGCTTTGCAATAACCATGTTAAAACTGTTACAAATTCGATTGCTTTGAAGTTTTCATTGTGCCGCTATTTAATGGATTTTTTAAGTTTATTTCCTGTTCGTTAGTGCCTAAAATATCACTGTCGGCTACTGAAGTGTTAAACTAATAGAGACAATTGCAAGATAGCTGAGTTTTCCTTAAACAAAATCTGTAATCTTAACAATCACGCATATTTAGACCCCGTACTCTTTAAAAAAGAGTAGAGGGGTCTATTAAGTTTGTCAGAAGCGAGATGTGCGTAACAGGCAGAAGGAGGCGTGGCCGACCCCATAAAGTATATATACTCTTGATCAGCATCACAAGCCGAGTCGATATAGCCATGTCCGTCTGTCCGTCCGTATGAACAAACAGATTTCAGAGATGATAAGAGCTACAAGTTCAAGCTTGGTCTCAATCGATCACATATTTAGTCAGTCAATACAAGAATCTTTTTTTTTTTTTTTTTGATGCCACGCCCCATTTGCCCACAGTGAGCAAAAAACTAGACACACCTCGGAAAAAATTGGTAATTTGGGCGAATATCTCAATAACTATTGCACCTAGGATCACCAATTTTGGTATTAAGATTCCTAGCGACATCCTAAATGCATTGACATTTAAAATTTTGGACAGCCATGCCCCTTTTTCCCACAATTAAAAAAAATAATTCTTAACTTTCGCTCCGTTTTTAGGCATTTGTTCATATAGTACAGTATTGTAATTTATAATTCTTGTGGCGACTAACTATATTAAACTATACTGAAAGGCGCATAGAAATCGCACTATAAACAAGAAAACTAGAAGCGTTACAATATTGCTAACTGAATGCAATATCATGCAGAGTGCAAGTGAGACAGAAACATACAAGTACATGTTCGAATGTTTTCGCTGCCTGCGTGGCGGCAGCGCTGCCCTCAGTCGCTGGCCGCGCTGAATACACACATACATACATACATGTATATGCATAATATATTGTCTTACGTATGTGTATTCGCATGCAAACAAACAGATGTAAGTTTGATTATGCTTAGATTGTTTTTGTTTCAACGTGTTTAAATGCAAGTACTACACATTGTAATATCTCTAGACCGATTTTAATAATTAAATCGCGAAAAAATGCAGAGAGTATTTTACGGTCGGGCGTGCTCGACTGTACTTTTCTTACTTGTTATAATGAAGGATTCATTTGCCCATTTGGATGCATTCATGCGATGTTTAATATACACAGAGAAAAATACGACGTTCTAAAACTGAGTTTGAAGGACCTTGATTTAAGAATTTTGCATTCTTTAAAAACATTCTCAGTTTAAGTACGAATGAGCATGAAAATTCTTAAAACATGTGCAATGTAAGAGTAAATGATCTTGAATCAAGTATTATTATGAAATTACTTGATATGAGCACGAATATTCTCAATTCAAGTTAGGAGCACCGGTTCAAATCCCGTGACGGATATAAAAAAAAAACTTTTTTTACTTTTTTCCTATTTTCGCAATTTTTAATTTTTTTAAGATACTTAATATTATTTACTTCATGTTACAGGCTGTATAAACATATTTAAACAGCATTTATCAAAAGACTAAGAAATTATAAGAAACTTAATTTAAGAACATAAAACTTAAATCATTCTCAATAACAAAAAAAAACTAATAAATACACACAAATTATCGCAAAATAAAATTATTTGTATGTAAATCAGTGGTCGGCACGTTTACAATTGCATGTAGCACTTGTGTGTATTAATACACACGCAAAAGTGCATTATGTATATGTATTTCCTTGCTATACTCTGCTTCGCACTCTACATGTGAAGGCAGAGCTGCGGCAAAGCTAAAGCCTACGAGAATAGAGCATAAACTGTACCGACCACTACATGCTACATATTTTTGTTCGTTTTCGACGCACCGATTGTCGCGACAAAAATTGTACATGTTGTTGGTAGGCACAAAAATTGAAGAATTAAAGTAACGGTAAATATCGGTCGCTGTTTTTTAGCATGCGTAAGAAACTATGAAGTGGGAAAGAGAAAGAATTTTTTTTAGCCTCTTCTGGTTAATATCCTATTTTGCTGAGTATTGTTGAGTAAGCATTGTAGCAAGTAACATGTCGGAGTGCAAAGACAATAATAATTTTGTGAGTGACGGTGAAAAATTGAAACATTTATTAAAAGAATAAAATTTATTAGAAGTGCTGCCTTATTTGCAAGGTAAGTGAATTGTGAAATAATTTAATAAATGTACAAATGTATGTACGCGTTCAATTATGTGTGTATAAATACATATGTACATGTATATTTTAACTATATATATATATATAACAATTGCTTATATATATTTCTCATATTTCAGATAATTGTTTTGGTGAATCCATCAAAGGATTTGATGCTTCTTTCAAAGTGGGAGGAATTTATATGAATATTTAACAAAACGATTGCTGGAAACAGCTGTACCTAAAAGCAAAGTCAGCAACAAATACAGGATAGGAGTGCTTAGCAAAACGCATTATAATCAGCAATAGTAGATAAGTTCTACTCATGTGTTATGACCATCCAACAATTTTATATTTATATTGATACAAATTTACTAATATCCGGTTCATTAATCAAATGTTTAGATATTTGTTTAAAACAATAAAACATATGTATGTATGAATATAATAAATTAAAAAAAAAAATTCAATAAAAAAAACTTTGTTTTTAAAATATATAAAATGTTTTGTATACTTATTGGGAGATATTCTTCAAGTATTAGAATACTTGAACCAAGTTTCTAAAGTTCTTAAATCAGGATGGGTAACACTTACTTTTCAAGTATGTGAGTTCTTCAATCAAGTTTCAAGTAAACTTAAATCAATATGGTTGTATTTGATTCAAAAATTTTTTGTACTTACTTTTTAAGTTCATGCATTCTTGAATTGAGTTCACGTAGTCTTGATTCAAAATCTGGCGTACTTGTAAAGACGTACTTTAAACAAGAAAGCTAAAACGTAACCACATTGATAATTGAGCGCAATGTCAATTCAGGTGTTCTAATATTATGATCGGGAATAAAGAAGAGAGTATTATATGGTCGGGCGTAGTACTTTTTGTTCTAGTTATCACTACCAACACTTCGTTTTTATACCCTTGCAGAGGGTATATTGTTTTTGTCACGAAGTTTGTAACGCATTGAAGGAGACGTTTCCGACCCCATAAAGTATATATATTCTTGATCAGGATCAACAGCCGAGTCGATATAGCCATGTCCGTCTGTCCGTCTGTTTCTATGCGAACTAGTCTCTCAGTTTTAAAGCTATCTTGATGAAACATGGCACATATGTGTATTCCCTTTGCACGCAGAACATTTGTTAAAATCGGCCAGATCGGATGACTATATCATATAGCTGCCATAGGAACAATCGGTTAAAACTGGTGAAAATGCTTGGTATGAAAATTTTCTGTGTCTCTTGTACGATTTGAACCAAATTCATGCAATACGCATTTGTTATCATTATCCATCTGCCGACCAAATTTTATCCGGATCGTACAACTATATCATATAGCTGCCATAGGAACAATCGGTTGAAAATGCTTAGTATGAAAATTATCTGTGTCTCTTGTACGATTTGAACCAAATTCGCTCTATACGCATTTGGCATAATATTCTATGTGCAAACCAAATTTCATCTAGATCGGACTACTATATCATATAGCTGTCATAGGAACAATCGGTTAAAAATGCTTACCATTGATACCAAATGAACGCAATGTGCATGACTGCAAGGGTATACAATCTTCGGCGAGCCGAAGATAACCGTTTTTTCTTGTTAGTTCTTGCATTCGTTTCAAAGTCCTTTTTTATATGTTTTCAAAGACTACTAATCTATTAGTTGATTTTTGTTTCAAGATTCTCAAAATTTGCCGGAACGTAAAAGATACGCGTATTAATCTTATCGTAGCACGCCAATTTATATTTTTCTTCAGCCACTGCCAGCAGCGTTTTGTCGAAGAATTCGTGGGTATGGCATGGGATTAACTATAGGGTTTCGCTTAGGATTTGGGATCGTGCTGTGGCTAAAATTTGTGAACTGTGCAAACAGCCATTTGAATTTCTTTACTAAGGCCCATTGAAAAAGTGGTATTGAATACGCGACCAGTTAGGTAAATGCTAACACTGTTTGTTCTACTTTTCCCATACATTTTTCCTTTAATCCATATACAAATATTGTGTAAATTTTTGACAAGCACCAAACATTTTTTTAAATCAAAAATTAAATATGATGTAATCCCTTGCATAGGTGTTCTTTTTGTACCCTGTGAGGATATATTGTGTTTGTGCCAACAAGCCTTGACTGTTTATCCGTAAATGTGTAAAGTACTATAATAATTAGTTTGACCCTTAAGTTCATTTGAGTGATTCAATATCGAACAATTTATAATGAGCTAAAACTACAATACTAAATAATCGACTTTGATCAGCTGTTTAACTGTATAGTTAAAGTTGCGTCTTCTGATGCAACTGATTTAACACGCAAGTCGGGATCGGACTTCTCACATGGTATCTTACGGTCGGGAGAGCCCGACTGTATATTGATTCTTGTTTGTTTCTAAATATGTAACGCATTGGAGGGGCTTATCAGCATCAACATTATAAATATTATTAAAAAAATATATTGCACACTAAAGGTTATATAGCAAATAGCTAATACTTTTATAATGTTACCTTTTTTCAAACAAGAAAGAATGCTACAGTCGCCCCGCGACTTTAGGATACCCGTTACTCAATGTTCGACCGATTGTTCCTATGGGAGCTATATGATATAGTCAAACGATTTGTATGAAACTTGGTCAGTACATTTATGTTATTGATAAATTTATTATGTATCAGTTTCATTAAGATAGCTTGGTAAACACAGAAAATTTTTATACAAATTCATACTAAATGCAAATTTTTGACCTATTGTCCCTATGGGAGCTATACGATATAGTAGTCCGATTTCTATGAAACTTGGTCAGTATATTTATATTATTGACTTATTTATTTTTTGTCAGTTTCATACTAATTTATATTTGGAGCATGTTTTTGACCGATGGGAGCCCTATGGGAGCTATACGATATAGTTGTCCGATTTCGATCAAACTTGGTCAGTACATGTACTTCATAGACGTGTAGTCTCTGCTACATTTGGATCAGATAGCATTGCTAACAAAGTTAACAAAAGTTTTCTATACTAAAACATTCAAGTTTTATCTGTACATTTGCCTTTATATGAAGATAGAACGCCCTAAAGTGGGCGTGAAAAAACAAAAACAAACTCAAACTGCTTGGGTATTGTACCTTTCATTTGCGACCCCTTTCACCTTTCTAGCTCTTATAGTCTCTGAGATCCTTTTGTTCATACAGACGGACGGACGGACAGACGGACGGACAGACGGACATAGCTATATCGACTCGGCTTGTGACGTTGATCAAGAATATATACACTTTATAGGGTCTGCCACGCCTCCTTCTGCCTGTTACATACATTCCAACGATTACAATATACCCTTGTACTCTAAGAGTAACGGATATAAAAAGTTCTAAGTGATTAGCAGTGTCATGTTAAATGAAACATAAACGTCCATTCTCAGCAAACAATCTGATATAATAGTCAATCTGGAAAATTAACTTGCAAACTAAAAGCAGAACAATAATCGAACTCGATATAAACAAGAAAGGCTACAGTCGATCGAGCCGACTGTAAAAGACCCTGTACTCCCATAGTAGTGCCCATTTTATTAAAGTTAAAATTTTAAAATGAAATTAAAAAAATTAAAATGAAATATTTACATTTTGAATTAAAATTAAAAAGTAAATAAATTAACAATTGTCATTGTCAGCATTCGAACCCGCGATCCATACGAAGGTACCATATTGCGCAGCAACTCTACCAGTTGCACCACGACCCTCTTCTATCATTCTTCCGATTATTTGCAAATATGTATGTGTGCTCATGCATATGTGTGTATGTATAGCATTGTTCGGCGCGGCCAGCGGCTCCGGGCAGCGCTGCCGCCAAAGCAGGTAGAGAAAACGTTCGAACATATGTTTGTATGTTTCTGTGTTTGTTTGTATGTGTTGCGCGCATGCAGTGATTTTGCAGTAAAATAACATGCACTTTGAACCGATATTTCTCTCTTGTTTGACATAGGATTTTGATGCCACTTTCAGGAAAGTTAGAAATAGTAAGTCTCTAAGCAAATGTTAAATTACAACACTGTACTATTTAATTTAATGCCTTAAAAAAAGGCGTTGAAGTTGGAGAGTTTTTTAGTTTTTATGAGAAAAGGGGGAGTGGCAGCTCAAAATTTTGAATGACATTATACTAAGGCTGTCTCTAAGAACCTGTGCTCCTAAGTGCTATAGTTACTGAGATATTCGCCTAAAACACAACTTTTTCGAGGTGTGTCTGGTTTTTTGCTCATTGCGGGGGCGGTAAGGGGCGTGGCAACAATTTGAAATAAACTTGATCTGCTCGAGAAAATAACGAACCTACATTCCAAATTTGGTGCATCTTGCTCTTGTAGTTTAAATGATCCAGGTGTTCATACGGACGGACAGACGGACATTGCTATATTGACTCGGCTGTTGATGCTGATCAAGAATATATATACTTTATGGGGTCGGCCACGCCTCCTTCTGCCTGTTACGCACATCTCGCTTCTGACAAACTTAATAGACCCCTATACTCTTTTTTAAAGAGTACGGGGTCTAAAAACACAACAATTTATTTGTATACTCTCTGCAAGAGTATATTGGCAGACCCCATAAAGTATATATATTCTTGATCAGCGTCACAAGCCGAGTCGATATAGCTATGTCCGTCTGTCTGTCTGTCCGTATGAACAAACAGATTTCAGATACGGTAAGAGCTACAAGTTCGAGCTTATAATTCGTGTGGAGACTAACTATATCAAACTATCCTGAAAGGTGCACTGAAATCGGACTATAAACAAGAAAACTAAATATCATGTATGAGTGCAAGCGAGACAGAAACATACAAGCACATGTTCGAATGGTTTCGCTGCCTGTGTGGCGGCAGCGCTGCTCGCAATCGCTGGCCGCACTGAATTCACACATGCATACATACATGTATATGCATCATATATTGTCATTCGTATGTGTATTCGCATACAGACAGACAGATGTATGTGTGATTATGCTTAGTTTGTTTTTGTTTCAAGGTGTTTTAATGCAAGTACTATACATTGTAATATCTCTAGACCAATTTTAAAATTTTTAATCGGGAAATAAAATGCAGAGAGTGTTTTACGGTCGGGCGTGCTCGACTGTACCTTTTTTTCTTGTTTAAACTTTTTTATGTGTAAATCAACTAAAGGGGAGACTTTTCTCAAAGAAAACCAATTTTCCGGATGCTCAATAACACTTGAGTATGTAAACCTTGAGAAAAGTTCTTCGATGCCTTTCTATTGTCTGTGTGTGTGTGTGTTTGTGTTTATAGTTATGTACGTCATCGAGTAGTTTAGCTTTTGTTGTACAGAAAATACACATTTATTTCGCAGGGCTATATGAAACATTTTAATTTCCGCAAGGGCCCGAAGCCTACGTTTCCTTTGCAATCATCTTTCCTCCGTTTTGGCATGTAACATTCCGTTAAACAATGTCAAAATATGACAAGACCCGTTGAAATGGCCTATAGCTTTATACATGTATTTCATTAAAATAAAAAGCAAGTTCCAGCTTTAAAAAAAATGGTTCCAAAGGTTTGCCGAAAAAACAGATTTGTAACCATTTTGAAAAGTCTTTATGGAACAAAATAAAACAAGGTGTTTATCTATTTTTAAATTTTTTTTCACTTTCAGTGCGATGTATTCGATGAGATTGACTTGTCCGAACTGTGTTACTTCGAGTGCAGCATTAAAAACGTAAATCATAGTTTTCAGGTAATTAAATTAAATCATCAGTTACTTCAGAGTAATCACATAATATTATAGTGCTTCAGTATTACATATGCATAAGTACAAAACTTAAACCGAATGTTTCTTTATTAATTAGGGGATAAATTTAAATATCGGTAGAGTGACAGAGTGTGCAAGCTATTTTAAAACATGATTTTTACTAAACACTTTATACATATATATATAACAAGTAAGAAAGGCTACATTCGATCGAGCCGATTGTAAAAGACCCCGTACTCCCACAGTAGAGCGCATTTGTATTTAATTAAAATTAAAATTTTAAAATGAAATTTTAAAAATTAAAATTATATATTTACATTTCGAATTGAATTTAAACAAGTAAGAAAGGCTACAGTCGATCGAGCCGACTGTAAAAGACCCCGTACTCCGATAGTAGAGCGCGTTTGTATTTAATTAAAATTTTAAAATGAAATTTTAAAAATTAAAATTATATATTTACATTTTGATTTGAAATTTAAAAAATTAAATCATTAATCGAGCATAAGTTTGTTTGCCTGCATGCACATACAAATTCGTTTAAAATTATTTGTAGAACATTGGTCGGCGCGGGCAGCGCTGCCGCCACACAGGCACCGAAAACGTTTGAACATATGTTTGTATGTTTCTGTCTTGCTTGCGCGCATGTGATATTGCAGTTAAATAACATAAACTTTGAACCGTGATAACTTGTTTGACACTGGATTTGGATGTAACTTTCAGGATAGTTAGATATGATAAGTCTCCAAACGAATGTTAAATTACAGCAACGTAATATTTGAACAAATGCTATAAAAATGTCATTGAAGTTGGAAAGTTTTTTAGTTCATGTGAGAAAAGAGGGCGTGGTAGCTCAACATTTTTAATGGCGTTGGACTTAACAAACTGCATAACAAAATTGGTGCACCTAAGTGCCATAGTTAAAGAGATATTCGACTAAAACACTGATTTTTCTCGGGCTTTTTTGGTTTTTTGCTCATTGCGGTGGCGGTAAAAAAAATTAAAAAAATAAACTTGATCTGCCTGACATAAGGACGGACTTTCATTCTTAATTTGGTGGCTCTAGCTTTTGTAGTTTAAAAGATCCAGGTGTTCATACGGACAGACGTACGGACGTTGTTATATCGACTAGGCTTGTGATGCTGATCAAGAATAAATATACTTTATAGGTTCGGCCACGCCTCCTTCTGCCTGTGACGCATATTTCGCTTCTGACAAACTTGATAGACCCCTCTCCTGTTTTTTAGAGTACGGTGTCTAATTAGCTGATGCTATAGCTACTGTAAGTCAAATCATGCAAATTTGTATGGAAAAATTAATTTTAATAGACAGATTATTCCCTCACTCACACGTTACATGTATATATGCTCTATATCTCCTTATTAAATTTGGTCCGGATTGGACATTTATATCCAAAAGCTCTCAAAAATCGGTAATTTGTAAAGTTTATTTTGGTTCTTATTTAAAATATTGAATAAGTATTAAAACAATTTATTAAAGTAGAGCTGGTCATAAATTGGATTTTATCCTGTATTTACTTATATATATATATAAATATATATATTTTTATATATATATATATAAATATATATATATATATATATATATGTTATAACTTAACATTTATATAACACAATAAGCATTTTTGATCAATGAAATAAAACTTATTAAATTTAATGGTCCTTGAGTTTTATATTCTTTGGTCTAAAATAACTTAAATATTTAAATAAATAAATTGGTACACTATAATGTATTACGAGATTTATTCCTTCAAAAACTTTAATTAAAATGAAGACAATCATTAGCAAATTCATTTTCTTCATTCTTCAATCTGGTTTAATAAATTCTAAGAATTCTTATGTACTTGTGTTGTTGGCCATCATATGCGAACAAATCGAGTATATTAATTTGTTTAAGCAATCAAGTTGATTGATTGCTTTTCCATTAAAAATTTAAATACGGCATACGAGCACATGCATGTGGATATGTCCTTTAATGCTTCAGTACATCAATTATGCATGACAGAGAGTAGACAAGCAGTAGCTCTTGTTAATTGGGACCCAGCACACGCGGTGTATATGCAGCGTTTCAGATTCTAATAAAATTTAAAAGGCAGTTCCAAGGACTATGATCAGATTTACAGCAAAACACAAATTTCATTAGCTCTGTCTAGTTGGGTGTTGTTAATAACAAAGTATTTAAATATATATTTATACAAAATGTTTGTTAGCTTAAAAATGTTCGTAATTGATAATTGTCACCATTGTTTTTGCTGTTTTTGGTTTGGTAATTACTTTAAGACAACACATTTTCAACTGCTTTTGCTTCCTGATAAGGTCATGCTCATGCTTTAAATGTTATTTATAATAATTATTTATTTGGCAAAAGGCGTCAATATAAAATTCCAATTATTTTCCCCCTGTTCTAAATTAGAAAATGTCTTAGCTTAAAATATAATTTTCTACGTTAAAACTTAATTTTTTATTTCATAATCACACAGTTTTTCGCTTTGATCATTTTATTATTTTCGCGTTTGAAATCCCAACATCCTACAGTTCCAAGAAATTTAAGCAAATTATTGCAAGTTTCTGATATGTTTAATTTGAAACAATACTATCGAGTTGGCCAGACTTTTTCCTTCGTTTTATGTCCGGACTTCGTTGAAAACGAGATAAACGGTATATTGATTTGGCGCAAGTGTATGCCTCTCTGTCAAAACAAACACAGAAACTTGAGGGATACGACATGTAAAAGAACTTTTTTCCCGTTATAAAAGTAGAAAACGTATAACAAGCGAATATATTAAATATTCCAGTCATGGTAACTGTTATTTAATTTGTTCTTTTTAAAAGTGCTTGAGGTGGTCACAGGGTATGTCGCCGTCAACCAATCTCGGCAAAATGTTTCTGTTCTTAATTTGGTCATTTCTTTTAGCTCAGCAGCAAGGTACAGCTATAGGTACACACATACGCTTGTGAATAATAAACTAAAAATATCCTGGAACTTTTGAGAGTGGCAAAGAAAGTCTGAAAACCATTCGGCGTTTACCATACTTACAATTACTGAAATGTTTTAATATAAATACATTTAAGTATCGCCTTCATTCGGCTACCAACATTAGGACTTGGGTTTCTGGAATTTGTGTTTAAAATCTTATTTGCTCTTGCAAGTATAACAAGTAAGAAAAGTACAGTCGAGCACGCCCGACTGTAAAATACTCTCTGCATTTTTTCGCGATTTAATTATTAAAATCGGTATAGAGATATTACAATGTGTATTACTTGCATTACAACACGTTGAAACAAAAACAATCTAAGCATAATCACACATACATCTGTTTGTCTGTATGGGAATACACATACGAAAGCCAATATATGATGCATATACATGTATGTATGTATGTGTGTATTCAGCGCAGCCAGCGACTGCGGGCAGCGCTGCCGCCACGCAAGCAACGAAAACATTCAAACATTTTTTCCGAGGTGTGTCTAGTTTTTTGCTCATTGTGGGCGAATGGGGCGTGGCATCGAAAAAAAAAAAGATTCTTGTATTGACTGACCAAATATGTGATCGATTGAGACCAAGCTCAAACTTGTAGCTCTTACCATCTCTGAAATCTGTTTGTTCATACGGACAGACAGACAGACATACGGAGAGACAGACGGACATGGCTATATCGACTCGACTTATGATGCTGATCAAGAATATATATACTTTATGGGGTCTGCCACGCCTCCTTCTGCCTGTTACATACATTTTCACAAACCCAATATACTCTTGCAGAGAGTATAATAATCTAATATGTTCGCAGTAGTTTTAGATTCCGTTAGTTATAAGTATTTATGTTTGCAATATACCAGTAACGTTAATATTGTACACACTTTATCCGTGTTGTCCGCGGACATTAAAATTTCAAAAGTAATTTCGATAATGCGTTAGAAGGCTCCACATGATATTCAAAACAAGAAAGAACGCTATAGGTTGCATCCCGACTTGTGATACTAGTTACTCAATTTTAATATGTTATTTACTGTTTTGGTGATGTACAAGATTGCTTGGTAAACACAGTCATTGTTCATACAAATTCATCTTTAGATCATATTTTCGACCGATCATTATTTGGGAGCTATATTCTGTGCCAGTTTCATCAAGATAGCTTGTTAAACCCATATGTTTTTTACACAAATTCGTATTTAGAGCTTATTTTGAAAGATCGTTTAATTTGGATGAAACAAGGTCAGCATGGGTATATTCTTGATCAGTTTTTTCTGCGCCAGTTTCATTAAACGTGGTCAGTATATGTACGCCATAGATATGTATGTACATTGTTGGTGAATTCAGTAGCGTAGATATCGTAGCTAACAAAAACTTTTTATACTCTCTGCAAGAGTATATTGGGTTTGTGAAAATGTATGTAACAGGCAGAAGGAGGCGTGGCAGACCCCATAAAGTATATATATTCTTGATCAGCATCACAAGCCGAGTCGATATAGCCATGTCCGTCTGTCCGTCCGTATGAACAAACAGATTTCAGAGATGGTAAGAGCTACAAGTTCGAGCTTGGTCTCAATCGATCACATATTTAGTCAGTCAATACAAGAATCTTTTTTATTTTCGATGCCACGCCCCATTCGCCCACAATGATGAAAAAACTAGACACACCCCGGAAAAAATTGGTGTTTTGGGCGAATATCTCAATAACTATTGCACCTAGGATCACCAATTTTGGTATGGAGGTTCCTAGCAACATCCTAAATGCATTGACATTTAAAATTTTGGACTGCCACGCCCCTTTTTCCCACGATTAATAAAAATAATTCTCCACTTTCTTTCCGTTTTTAGGCATTCTTTAATATAGTACAGTATTGTAATTTATAATTCGTGTGAAGACTAACTATATCAAACTATTCTGAACAGCGCATTGAAATCTCACTATAAACAAGAAAACTAGAAGCGTTACAATATTGATAACTGAATGCAATATCATGTACGAGTGCAAGTGAGACAGAAAGATACAAGCACATGTGACGGCAGCGCTGCCGCATTCATATCAATAGTGGCGCACAATTTACAAACAAACATAGAACTAGAAGAATCAGTCGAGTGATTGATACTTACATATGTGCGTATGTAAATATATACATATAACATTTAAATGTAAAAAGTTAAACAAGTAATTTAACAACACAATTTGCGGCAGGTCTCGAACCTGCGACCTCGCACATACATACATACCAGAGACCTGCAACGAGTACAAAAATTTCGAGTATACTCGAACGCTTACTCGTGATCGTTTTTGTTCGAACAAATTTGATACTCGATCGTTTGTGTGCGTACCGCGGGCCTGCTTATACTCGTTTTACTCGAGTATATACTCGAGTATTTTGCCGTTATATGGAACATGCTGCAAGCAAGCCAAACAGAAACTAATAATATTTTGCATGAAATTTTACAGCGGTGGTACTGCACTAAATGTTTTGACGGCATTAAAGAATGTTTTTTTATAATAAATTTGCATTTAATAATAAATGCAATTTAGGTTTTAATACTCTGTTCATACATAAAATTTTTACATAATTAAAATGTGCTGAAACCCTTTATAACGCTCAACAGTTAAGCGTAGATGGTCTGACCTTTTGGAAATTCCCTTGTTTGGCAAGAGTATGACTCTATGAGTTTTGTAAAAGGGGCATTTTGCATTTAGCGCAATATGTGGAGCAGGTAGATACTCTTCCATTTGGGTTATTCTGTCCTAACAAAAATATTAGCGAAATGCGTGGTATGTCAAACATAACAATACTTGCTCGCACAAATACACACAAAACAAAAACAAGTAAGGAAAGTACAGTCGAGCACGCCCGACCGTAAAATACTCTCTGCATTAGTAATTGTATTAAAACACGTTGAAACAAAAACAATCTAAGCATAATCAAACATACATCTGTTTGTCTGTATGCGAATGAACATACGAATGACAATATATGATGCATATGTGTATGTATGTGTGTATTCAGAGCGACCAGCTACTACGGGCAGCGCTGCCGCCACGCAGGCAGCGAAAACGTTCGAACATGTGCTTGTCTGTTTCTGTCTCACTTGCACTCATACATGATATTGCTTTCAGTTATCAATATTGTAACGCTTCTAGTTTTGTTGTTTATAGTCCGATTTTGATGCACCTTTCAGGATAGTTTGATATAGTTAGTCTCCACACGAATTACTAAATTACAATACTGTACTATATGTACAAATGCCTAAAAACGGAGCGAAAGTTGAAAATTAATTTTTTTAATTGTGGGAAAAAGGGGCGTGGCAGTCCAATATTTTAAATGTCAATGCATTTAGGATGTCGCTAGGAACCTCCATACCAAAATTGGTGAACCTAGCTGCAATAGTTATTGAGATATTCACCCAAAACACCAATTTTTTCCGAGGTGTGTCTGTATTCTATATATCTATATTCTTGTATTGACTGACTAAATATCTGATCGATTGAGACCAAGCTCGAACTTGTAGCTCTTACCATCTCTGAAATCTGTTCATACGGACAGACAGACAGACGGACAGACGGACATGGCTATATCGACTCGGCTTGTGATGCTGATCAAGAATATATATACTTTATGGGGTCTGCCACGCCTCCTTCTGCCTGTTACATACATTTTTACAAACCCAATATACTCTTGCAGAGAGTATAACAACCCTCAGCTTGTTGCGCGTGCCATCAGTGTTGCTCTCCAAATTTTTTCCCGCTTAATCTAGCCTTTACTTATGTGTACATGGGAAAATCAATGCACATATATTACAGATATTTTATTTTTTATATTACCCATTATGGTTTATAAAATTTTTGATAATAAAAGAAAAAGAAAAATATATACTTATACAATTTTCTTATTATATTTTATTGCAATCTAGCCTTTTCCGCTAGAACTAGCATATTTTCCTCCCAATAAATGGCAACACTGCGAACGTCACGCAACACAAGCGAA
Organism: Drosophila acutilabella; assembly: GCA_035046005.1. Lineage (NCBI taxonomy): Eukaryota > Metazoa > Arthropoda > Insecta > Diptera > Drosophilidae > Drosophila > Drosophila acutilabella. The sequence goes on along the minus strand of JAWNOK010000026.1, from coordinate 410,089 downwards.
CGTCGCAACTCAAACGAACTTGCTTGATACTCGAACGTTTGTTTGTACTTTTGTACTGAAATTACGTGCAGGCAGGTTGCGTTCGAATACTCGTTCGTCCAATCGAACGATCACCAAACGATCATGTTCAAATCAAGCAGAAAACGGGCAAATGATCGTTGTGATTCGAACATTTTTCGGACAGCCCGTTGGTATACTCGTTACTCGATCGTTTGATGAAAAGTTCGAACATACTCGAGTATACTCGTTGCAGGTCTCTGATACATACATATGTATAAAGCTACCAGTTGAACGACTCGTCGTATAGAGACTAAGATTTTCTTACATGTATTTCTTTAAAAATCAATGTTTTCGTAATGTCAAGCCTTTTATTACAATTTGAAATTGATATTTGAATATGACTGTATTTAATTGAAATACATATGAAATACAAGATAAAATACAAGAAGCAAAGTTTAGTCGGGCACTCCCGACCAGCAAATATCCTGTGAGAAGTCCGGTACCGACTTGAGATTATAGAAATCTTCACTTTGCGTGTTAAATTAATTGTATCAGAAATCCAAGTAAATTTAGTAAACGCAGCTCCAACGATACAGCTCAACAGCTGATCAAAGTCGATTAATTCGTATTGTAGTTTATGCTTATTATACACTTATCGACAATGAATCGCTCCAATGAACTACAAAGAACTGGTATCGATAGATGACTCAAAACAAAACGCGACCAAACGTGATATGGATAATTACTATAGTACTTTACACATAATATGTGAATTTGGTCTCGACAGCTTTTTTAGTTTTTAAGTTATCGCGTTTTTAACATGATTTTTACATTTTGCGGGGGCGGCAGGGAGCGTTGCAAAAATTTAAAGTAGTCTTTGTACTACATTTACTAGATTTTACAATCTCGGGTATCTCGGCGTTCATACGGACGGACAGACGGTCAAGGCTTGTTCGCACGAACCCAGTACACCCTCACAATGTATAAAAAAAGCTCGCTGGCTGGAATCGAGATATCACACGTATTATCCAATACATACTCTGCCTGATGCACCACGCCTTAGAAACAGGCATGTGTATCACTTGCACCACAAAACGGTTGATATTATATTAAGAACGGCTATGTATATATAAATTGATTTAACTCATTTCTATTAAGCACGTGTACAAAAATTACAATTTTTAACATTTTTGAAAAATTTTTTTTTATTTGTTGTAGTTGTCCGATTTGGGTATAAATATTTTAAGACCGTGCTCTAAAAAAAAGAGTTGAGGAGACTTTTGAGTTTGTCAGAAGCGAAATGTGCGTAACAGGTAGGAGGAACCTTTCCGACTCTATAAAGTATATATAGCTGTATAGTATAAAGCCGAGACGATATAGCTATCTTGGTCTGTCCTTTCGTCCGTACCTTCCTTTTAAACTACAAGAGCTAGATTTGGAATGAAACTGCGTCTATATATCGGCCAGGTTTAGTTTATTTCAAATTTTTGCCAACGCCTTAGCGAATTGTAAAAAACTATTTTCCTTACACTTCAACATCGAAACTGTCACAGTAATAGGTACACAATAATAGGTACTGTGCAAATTTGATGGTACCATTATAACTAACTAATGACCTGTGCCAATAATATGTGAAAGAATATATATACATAAAGGATATTTAAGCCACCATTCCGGCACGTCAATTAGTACATAATAATTCGTTGTAGCATACTGTAGCTGAAAGGTCACATATTAATTACTTTGGAAGAACAACGCTCTGTTTCCTATGCGGAAAGGAAATATGGGTAAAAGCGGAAAGAGGAGTGCGGGTTAGGGGCTTGGCACTTGGCGCATTCATTTGTCTGTGTAGAGCATGAGAGATATTAACATGTTAATGAGGCCATAGTATAAAATATCTTTGATTACACAACTAATAAGCTTAGCCACTCCTTTTTCCTACGGGCATTCTGAAAGGATTTTATGAATATGGAAATGAGTGTTTAAATGTAATGCTTTAATGAGTAAATTTATCGGAGTAAATTTGGTGAGGCTATATAGAATAATAATGGTTGGTGGTCCAAAAACGTTTTAACTTTTATCATGTTGATATATCCGTCCGTCCGGATTTCTATGAATTTTTCTGTATTCACCAAGCTATCTTTATCTAACTCCCTATACGTCCGTCACCTAAACGAATGCACTAATATCATAATCGCATCCCATTGTTGGGAACACATTAAAATTGAGTAACGGGAATCCTAAAGTCGCGAGGAAACTACATATATCATTATTTCTTGTTTGATATCATCTTCGGCGTCGTTTCCAAGCAGGAAAACGGGTCGCTGTCAGAAATAAACAAATGTGTTCTTAGATAAGAATTACACAATTTCCTAAAAGAAGTGCGGTTTTATATTGGGTATATTGGGTTTGTGCAAATGTATGTAAGAGGCAAAAGGAGGTGTGGCAGACCCCATGAAGTATATATATTTTTGATAAGCATCACAAGCCGAGTCGATATAACCATGTCCGTCTGTCCGTATGAAAAAACAGATTTCAGAGATGGTAAGAGCTACAAGTTCGAGCTTGGTCTCAATCGATCACATATTAAGTCAGTCAATACAAGAAATGAGCAAAAAACTAGACACACCTCGGAAAAAAATCGGTGTTTTGGGTGAATATCTCAATAACTATTGCACCTTGGATCACCAATTTTGGTATGGAGGTTCCTAGCGATAGCGTTAATGCATTGACATTTAACATTTTTGACTGCCACGCACCTTTTTCCCACAATTAATTAAAATTACTTCTCAATTTTCGTTCCGTTTTTAGGCATTCGTTCATATAGTACAGTATTGTAATTTATAATACGTATGGAGACTAACTATATCAAACTATCCTGAAAGGTGCATTGAAATCGCACTATAAATAAGAAAATTAGAAGCGCTACAATATTGATAATTAAATGCAAAATCAATGTATGTGTGCAAGCGAGGCAGAAAAACACACGCACATATTCGAATGTTTTCGCTGCCTGTGTGGCGGTAGCGCTGCCCGCATTCGCTGACCGCGCCAGATACACACATTCATACATGTATGCATCATATATTGTCTTTGGTATGTGTAATCGCATACAGAAAAACAAATGTATGTTTGATTATGCTTAGATTGCTTTTATTTCAACGTGTTTTAATGCAAGTACTACATATTGTAATATCATCAAACCGATTTTTATAACTTATTCGGGGAAAAATGCAGAGAGTATTTTACGGTCGGGCGTGTTTGACTGTACTTTTCTTTTTTGTTTATTTTTTGATCTCGTACTATAATAAAGAGTAGAGAGGTCTATTAAGTTTGGGCGTAGAGGCAGAATATAGCATATCCGACCCCATAAAGTATATATAAAGTATAGCAATGTCCGTCTGTCCGTGTGAACACCTCGATTCCAGTGACAAAAAAAAGCTAAAGTCATCAGCCATCAACTGTAGCACTTGTTTTTTAATACTTGATGGTACCACTTTTGAGTACAGAAGAGTGGAGTAAGGGGGTCTGTAATTAAATTAAGAGATATGTTAATAGGTAATATTAATTGTGTGCTGATATATTTTACAGATAATCACACCCAGTAATTCTCTGGTTCTCTGCGCCGATTCCAGACGCGATATGGAGGACTGGCTGGGCTCCCTTAAAATGGCAACTGCGCCACAGCGACCGCGTGCCGATAGCTTCCTGATTGATCAACATGACATACTTTCAAATCATCATCACTGGTATGCGACCTCACACGCGCGTCCCACGTACTGTAATGTCTGCCGGGATGCACTTTCAGGAGTAACATCACACGGTCTCAGCTGCGAAGTATGCAAATGCAAGGTGCATAAGAGATGTGCGGCCAAGGCTATCGCCAATTGCAAATGGACTACACTGGCCACCGTGGGGAAGGATATTATTGAGCAACCTGATGGCAGCATCATCATGCCGCATCAATGGATGGAAGGAAATCTGCCCGTTTCAGCAATGTGTGCCGTGTGCAAGAAAACCTGCGGATCTGTCTTGCGACTGCAGGATTGGCGTTGTCTTTGGTGCCGAGATACCGTGCACGTAGCGTGTCGTCCGCAAATGGCAATCGCCTGTCCCATTGGACCCGCAAAATTATCAGTTGTGCCGCCGACAAGTGTCCACTCGATTAGCACAGATGATGCCTGGGATGTGGCAAGTCCAAAGGGTAACTTCTCCCCCTTGCTTGTCTTTGTGAACTCCAAGTCGGGCGACAATCAGGGGGTGAAATTTTTGCGACGCTTTAAGCAGTTGCTGAACCCGGCGCAGGTTTTTGACCTGATTTCCACGGGTCCAAGTTTGGGCCTGCGACTTTTTCGGCATTTTGAAATGTTTCGCATACTCGTGTGCTCCGGCGATGGATCCGTAGGCTGGGTGCTCAGCGAGATTGATAGGTTCAGCATGCACGTAAGTATTCAGCACATCATGCAGCCATTGTAATAACGAAAATTTTTATTTTCTCAATAGAAACAATGCCAAGTTGCTGTCATGCCATTGGGAACAGGCAACGATCTGGCAAGAGTCCTGGGCTGGGGGTCCAGTTGTGATGACGACACTCATTTGCCACAAATTTTAGAGCGTTATGAATCTGCCAGCACTAAAATGCTGGATCGCTGGAGCATCATGGTCTTTGAAAAGGCAATAAGTGTGCCCAAGGCACCAAAAATGTCTATTACGACCGAACAGGAGGCGTTACTGACGGGTATGGTTACCTCCGCAAATCATCACCTCCGATTCATTGTGGAGACAAACGATACCCCGACACTTATAACCTCTACTCGAACGTTATGCGATACGATTGACGACCTGATTACCCGTATTTGTGAGCACCATAAGGATGATGAGCAGTTGACCCTTAAATGCGACATTTTGAAACAGAAACTTGACATGCTTCTGGATGCTTTGCAGGAGGAGGAAATGGGAACTCACAGTGGGGACGATTTAATAGCCACAATTCGCAGTCTTATTGTTCGCGGCGTACCATCGTCAGCACAAGCTCGGCCCTCTTTTCTGTAAGTCTCGTGCGTGCGTGCGTGCACATGAACATTTATACTAAATTTACAAAATACAAAAATGGCTTTTGATAATTTTGAATAAGAAGAAAAGTACAGTCGGGCTCTCCCGACCGTAAGATACCCTGTGAGATGATCGTTTTTAAATGGTTTCTTTGGCAAATGTAAATTAAAACGACACAATTTTTGGATCCGTTCAAAATCAAAGTAATTAGAGTTATTTAGATTGAAGTTAATTAAAATGATTTAATATCGTGAAAATATCGTCCACAATATTTACTAAGTGAACAAACGAACTATATCCCAGGTTGTAGTTCAGTCGTTTAATTCGTTGATCTTGGTCTCCATTTTATTTCGGTTGTTTTATATACACTAAAGCCGCCTCTCATAAAACGGATCTGTATACTAAAAGGGGTTTTTCTAGCTCACACCATTTTATCACACAATTGACATATTTTCGGCCGATTTGGCCTATGGGAGATATAGGATATAGTTGTCCGATGCCGACCAATCGTTACATACCATAATTTTAATAGTACTTTACACAAAATGTGTGGGTTTCGACTCGATAGTTTTGTTGGTTTTCAAGTATGTAGTATGCTATCACGGATATCTCGTAGACCATACAGATGGACAAACAGTCAAGGCTTGTTCGCAGAAACCCGATATACCCTAATAGGGTATACAAAGAGTAGTATATTTCGACTTGATCAGCTCCTACAGCCAAGACGATATATACATGTCATTTTCTTGTTTATAGTGCGATTTCTATGCACCTTTCAGTATAGTTTAATATAGTTAGTCTCCACACGAATTAAAAATTCAATACTGTACTATATGAACAAATGCCTAAAAACGGAGCGAAAGTTAAGAATTATTTTTTTTAATTGTGGGAAAAAGGGGCATGGCTGTCCAAAATTTTAAATGTCAATGCATTTGGGATGTCGCTAGGAACCTCAATACCAAAATTGGTGATCCTAGGTGCAAAAGTTATTGAGATATTCGCCCAAATTACCATTTTTTTCCGAGGTGTGTGTAGTTTTTTGCTCACTGTGGGCGAATGGGGCGTGGCATCAAAAAAAAAAGATTCTTGTATTGACTGACTAAATATGTGATCGATTGAGACCAAGCTCGAACTTGTAGCTCTTACCATCTCTGAAATCTGTTTGTTCATACGGACAGACAGACAGACAGACGGACATGGCTATATCGACTCGACTTATGATGCTGATCAAGAATATATATACTTTATGGGGTCTGCCACGCCTCCTTCTGCCTGTTACATACATTTTCACAAACCCAATATACTCTTGCAGAGAGTATAAAAACAGATTTGACATTGGCGGCCATTTGCAAAAATGAGAGCATCTTCCAATAGGGTGATTTCTTTCGCGCCACCTTGTATATATGCACAGTACAAGAAGTACAAGTTGGGCGTGCTCGACTGTACATTTTTTCATGTTTGTTTTAAATTCCAAAATTTATCAAAAAGAAAGATTTTTTAAAATAGACAATTTAACCAACGTTTTTAGATCATTTTGTTTAAAATATATTAATAACAATTAAGCTTTTAATAACAACCAATAATTTATTCTGGTACCTGTATTGAACAACCAGTGAAAATCAAGAATATAAAAATCTTTTTTGAAAGGATTTTTAATTAATTTTGTTAATTTATGTCATTTCGTATCTTTCTACTTATTAGAAATCCAAATATATCCATTGAAAAAAATGAAAAGGATCACATCAATTCGAAGGAGCGACGCAACAGCCGCTCTCTCCGTTCTAGCGAAAAGGAAGCCCTACAATCACGAGCTAATAGCGTAAAGCGCGCCATTTATAATGTTGTCGAGCACTCTGAGCCGGGTCGCCCCAAGCGCTACCAGCGCAAGCTGTCGATAACACCCTTCGAGGCGCTGAAGATACCCACTAACTCTGGCGATTCGACGCCTTGTGGCTCTCCTCTGCCCATAATCCCACCCATTAACATAATCTCTCCGACCATGGAAACTTCCCGTCTGACCTGCATCTCTCCGTTACCGGACACACGTCGAGATTCGGTGGACGAGAACTTTTTTAACAGCATCAATTTGCCGGCGCCACGTCAGTTTGCCGACAGTCGCCGCAGCTCGGCTGTACCTGAGGTCATACAGGAGATGGAGGAAGGGGCCAATGGAGACACAATCTATCGGATAGGAAGACTCTCGCTCAGTGGCGGCGCCAACATCGATGACGCTGGCAATCGTCTCTCACCTTGCAGTGATGGCGGGGATAATACTCAAACTGAGCGCAAGGTGGACTTTCTGCGAGTGCCCATTATTACGGGCGAACCGATTGTGGACCCGCTTTCCAACTACAGACCACACGAAGTATTCGAGCGTACTTTCTACATGGCACGTGAACTGGACAAGGTCAAGGATAAGGGGGGTAGTAATGCAAGCAACGTAGTCGACTTAGAGAAGGATGACCCTAATTTCGGCGAGAAGAGCGAAACATTACGACCGCACAGTGCTTTGGTGCACACGTGCAACCTACAGGTACCCGGCACTGTCGCAAATCCAAACTCCCAAAATGTTTATACAAGCGCAAGCCTCACAATCATTGACACCGATGCCCACCTAAACACTGTACGTGTGCCACTGTGCTATCCTAAAGCGTTCAGTTTTAATTGGTTATCACTATTTATTTTCATCAAGCAGGATCAGTCTTCATCGGAGGAACTGGGCGGCGAAGCGAGCGACGTGCTCTCGGCCATAAGCAACGAGGAATGCAGCGTTGCCTCCGAGATATTTGACAAACACGAATCTGGTCAGACACTCGGCGACATAATACAGGTAATACAGGTTGTCTCACACTAGCCAAGAGAATTAAATGATTAAGCTAAACTCTTTTCTTAGAATCTCGACGCTAGCAACTTTACACACATAGATTCACCAGAAACAAGTGACGAGACAGAGGCCATGCCAGGAGAAAGTCTGATGGATGACATCAGTTCGGTGTTGGGCCATGATATAACCAACGCTCTTCAGGACAACACAATTACTGATGACACCACTACACTTTGCTCCGAGAACGCAGGACCTCCAAAGCCTCCACGAAAAAAATCGTTGAGCGCCTTAACGCAACCAAAGTCGCATTCTCTCCGGCGGAGTTCATCGCCTCCAAGAGTCGCCAGATTGGCACGCATGGACAGCGACGACAATCCACAACAGTTTGGATTCGAGAACATTGTTTTTGAGATTGATAATCGCTGCGATGATCAAAAGATCCGGGAACCCCCACGCTTCTGTAGCCTAGCCCAGTTTGTGGAAGGTAACGATATAGCACGCCAGAGTTTCAAGGTAGGTGAAAGTGTATGTGTTTTGTGTGTTCACTTGTGTGTATCTAGATGCATAAGTAGGTATCTTGTAAATACTTGTATGGTATATAGAGCAATGGCTATGGTTTGTTATCCAAAGTGCTCAGATGTGGTCACTTATGATATCTTTGTTGCTCTCCATTTGCTTCTTTCTTCACTTTATCTGTTCGTGTGTAATTTCCTGCTTGCCTTGATCAAAAACAATAAACAAATCAATTGACCAACTTACTAACCAAACGACCAACCGACTAACAAACCAAACAACAATATCAATCAATTATCCCGCTCCTGTCAACACTCTATCTTATTCGCAATGAAGCGTACCAAAAAGCGCATCTCACTTAAGAAACTGAAACCAAGTTCAACAATCGTATCTCAACAGCAGCTGATGCTTGATAGCAATTGCACAATCAACGACAACGATGATGTGGCTACACCCACAAATTCAATCATATCAAGAGGTTATCCAAATTTTTCCATGCCTACGACTACGGCAACGACAACGACCAGTGATGAATTAGATGAACTGTCAGCACAAACGGCAGTTAAAATAGAAATACACGATGTTGAAACTACAACAAACTCCACAGCAACGACAACAAAACCACTAGAATCGGCAATGGCATCATCGACATCACCCACGAAGAAATCGGGCCACGGACAAGATGTAAAGCGCATAACTTTTGATGAGTCGTGTAAGAAAGAATCCTTTGATGATGTAAATCCCAACTATCCACAGATAAGTGTTGTTGTAAGACCAGCAACACCACTGCGCGGTGACTCCGTCAAACCCACAACGTCGTCGTCATCAATCCTGACGACGCCGTCGGGTCTGCTCGGTGTGCGATCATTGAATTCTTCGGAGATCCGTCGGCACTCGAGTCATGCGCCCAGCTTATCAGTTCGCGAATTTGACAAGGATAAGGATCGACGCCATTCCGGTTTTAATCCAAATTTCCTTACGTTGGACCCGGAACACGCGCGCTTCCTTAGTAGCTCACCAGCGGCTAGTCGTAGAATTAGCTGTGGCAGCCTATTCAAGGTAAGTCCCGCTAGTCGATCTATGCATATTTTATAACATGTGTAAGTTGGCACTGCATCGCCAAGTGAGCATATGTGTCAACCACACTGAGCAATGAGCAATGAGTTTCCAGATTCCTATCAAAATACACACAAATGCGGTTATAGGTAATTGTTTCATTTTCAAAAAGAAACCCCTTGTTTGCAGATTAATCCAAACTACTCAATGTGAGTAATTTATTATTTAAAATACCATGGAAGAGGTTTAAATTAAATATTACACAAATGCCACTTTTAAATTAATTTTTTTTTATGTACTTGGAACAAAGCATTATCGTTCGAAATAAAACTTTAAGCCTAAAAGCGCTTTTTAAATATACCTTGGAATAAATATAATTGATGCTAGGCTTAATTTAAATATTATTGTTTACTTTAATCAAATATATTAGAGTTAAGTAAGAATTCATTACTTATCGATTTTATAAATTTGTTTATTTAATATTAAAATATTTGAAGTTAATTTTTATAAGAACGCTTAGTCTTAATATCTATAAAAAGAAGCAGGACTTTCTTTCTTAAAAGTATTAAGATTAAAAAAGAGTAGAGGGGTCTATTCAATTTTTCAGAAGAGAAATGTGCGTTACAGGAAGAAGGAGGCGTGGCCAACCGCATAAAGTTTATATATTCTTGATCAGCATCAACAGCCGAGTCGATATAGCAATAGAGATAGAGACAGCAATGCCATTAAAAATTTTGGTTCGCCATGCCCCCTTTTCTCATAAGAATTAAAAAACTTTTAAACCTCAATGTCGTTTTTAAGGTATTTGTTTATATAAGACAGTGTTGTACTTTAAGGGAGGTTTCTGCTTTGTTGGATCCAAAAAATCGATTTTTTTTTCGGATTGATACGTGTTTCGAGAATACGTGTTCTAAGTTTTATGGCCATATCTTTCGAATTGCGGAAGATATACCCTATAGAAAATTGGGCGCTCGAACGATTTTCTACTCATTTTAAACTTTGAACGCGTTTTTAAACCCCGTACTCTTTAAAAAAGAGTAAAGGGGGTCTATTAAGTTTGTCAGAAGCGAGATGTGCATAACAGGCAGAAGGAGGCGTGGCCGACCCCATAAAGTATATATACTCTTGATCAGCATCAACAGCCGAGTCGATATAGCAATGTCCGTCTGTCCGTCCGTCCGTCCGTCCGTCCGTCCGTATGAACACCTGGATCTTTTAAACTACAAGAGCTAGAGACACCAAATTTGGAATGTAAGTCCGTTATTTTCGCGAGCAGATCAAGTTTATTTCAAATTGTTGCCACGCCCCTTACCGCCCCCGCAATGAGCACAAATCCAGACACACCTCGAAAAAAATTGTGTTTTAGGCGAATATCTCAGTAACTATAGCACTTAGGAGCACAGGTTCTTAGAGACAGCCTTAGTATAATGTCATTCCAAATTTTGAGCTGCCACGCCCCCTTTTCTCATAAAAACTAAAAAACTGTCCATCTTCAATGCCGTTTTTAAGGCATTATATCAAATAGTACAGTGTTGTAATTTAACATACGCTTACAGACTTACTATTTCTAACTTTCCTGAAAGTGGCTTCCTATGTCAAACAAGAGAGAAATTTCGGTTCAAAGTGCATGTTATTTTACTGCAAAATCACTGCATGCGCGTAACACATACAAACAAACACAGAAACATACAAACATATGTTCGAACGTTTTCTCTACCTGCTTTGGCGGCAGCGCTGCCCGGAGCCGCTGGCCGCGCCGAACAATGCTATACATACACACATATGCATGAGCACACATACATATTTGCAAATAATCGGAAGAATGATAGAAGAGGGTCGTGGTGCAACTGGTAGAGTTGCTGCGCAATATGGTACCTTCGTATGGATCGCGGGTTCGAATGCTGACAATGACAATTGTTAATTTATTTACTTTTTAATTTTAATACAAAATGTAAATATTTCATTTTAATTTTTTTAATTTCATTTTAAAATTTTAATTTTAAGAAAATGGGCACTACTATGGGAGTACGGTAATTTTGCAGTTAAATAACCTAAACTTTGATCCGTGATAGCTCTTTTGTTTATTATAGGATTTTGATGCGACTATGATAGATGTGAAAAGTCTCCAAACGATTGTTAAATTACAACACTACTATTTGAACAAATGCCTTAAACAGCATTGAAGTTGAAAAGTTTTTTAGTTCATATGAGAAAATTGGGCGTGGCAGCTCAACATTTTTAATGGCGTTGGATTTAAGCTTTCTCTAGAAAATTGCATTCCAAAATTGGTGCACCTAAGTGACATAGTTACAGAGATATTCGCCTAAAACATCGATGTTTCTTAGATTTTTTTGGTTTTTTGCTCATTGCGGGGGCGTGGCAAACATTTGAAATAAACTTGATCTGCCTGACATAAGGACGGACTTTCATTCCAAATTTGGTGGCTCTAGTTTTTGTAGTTTAAAAGATCCAGGTGTTCAAACGGACAGACAGATGGACAGACGGACATGGCTATATCGACTCGGCTATTGATGCTGATCAAGAGTATATATACTTTATGCGGTCGGCCACGCCTCCTTCTTCCTGTTACGCACATTTTGCTTCTGAAAAATTAAATAGATCCCTCTACTCTTATTTATCGGGATCCACTCAAGAAAATTTAGTATGTACACTTCTTTTGGCATGTTTTACAACTTAGAGATTTTACAATATCGTACACAATCAATAATCTGTGCAGAGGGTCTAAAACTTTATATCAAAATATATAATAAATTAAAACTAAAATACCATGATTCACAATTTTTTTGTTTGATTTACCTTAAAAAATAACTAATAGCCAAATCGGCCAGATTTAAGGCTATACGAATATTCATAATTTTTCAAGCATTTCCGATTTTATATAAGCTAGATCTAGCCTTAAATAGGCCAAAATGGCAACACTGATACACATACGAAAGACAATATATGATGCATATATGTATGTATGTGTGTATTCAGCGCGGGCAGCGCTACCGCCACACAGGCAGCGAAAACATTCGAACATGTGCTTGTATGTTTATGTCTCACTTGCACTCATGCATGATATTGCATTTAGTTAGCAATATTGTAACGCTTCTAGTTTTCTTGTTTATAGTGCGATTTTAATGCGTCTTTCAGGATAGTTTGATATATTCAGTCTCCACACGAATTATCAATTACAATACTCTACGATAAGAAGAAATGCCTTAAAAACGTATTGAAGTTTAAATAGTTTTTTAGTTCCTATGGGAAAAGGGGGCGTTGCAACCCAAAATTAAGATGGCATGGCATTTATTCAGTCTCTAGGAACCTCCATACCATACTGAGATATTCGCCGAAAACACCGATTTTTTCCGTGTGTGTGTTTAGTTTTTTTGTCTCATTGTGGGCGAATGGGGCGTGGCATCAAAAAAAAATAGATTCTTGTATTGACTGACTAATTATGTGATTGACTAAATATGTATGTTAGAACTTGTAGCTCTTACAATATCTGTTCATACGGACGGACAGACGGGCATGGCGATATCGAGTCGGCTTGTGATGCTGATCAAGAATATATATACTTTATGGGGTCTGCCACGCCTCCTTCTGCCTGTTACATACATTTGCACAAACCCAACATACTCTTGCAGAGAGTATGAAAACATACAATACACAGAAGGTTTAAACATAAAAATTGTTGATCGCAAACGCTTTCAATAAATTTTACACCAACGCATTTCAGCAACCAGCTCCCTAATTTTTGGCTAATTTGACACGATGATTTAATGACATTTTAATAAATCGCTTTTTAGAAATTTTAAAGCATTTAAGTAATTTTAAAAACTTATGTTTAATCTAATAGTTCCGATCAAATATTCCACGCGAATAATTAAGCAAATAATTGCGATAATTTTTATTTTAATTAGTGTTATTTGAAAACATTTTGATTTTATTTTTAAATCACGCTAAAATTAAAAATAATAATACAACATAGACAACTAATAAACAATACGTGTATATATGTATATGTGTATAACTAAAAATATCAAATATGTTTAAGCACAATCAATTGGTACGTATTTCAAAATTATGCCACCTAGTTGCATTAATTTCATTTATTATTTAATGACTTTTGCCAATATTTAAAAACCCCGTACTTAAAAAGAGTACACGGGTCTGTTACTTTGGTGAAAATCGAAATGTGCCTAACATGAATTAGGAGGCGTCTCCGACCCACAAAGTAAATATATATATTTATTAATCAGTAAAAACATCCGAGTTGATATAGAGATGTCCGTCTGTCTGTATGAATACATAGATTCCAAAGACTATAAGAGTAAGAGCAACAACAACAACTACCACCCACAAAAATAATATTAAAAAAATTAAACATTTTCATAACACCACACCTTAAAAACTACAGACCACCAAAAAGCGTGACCATATTAACACATTATGTGTATGGTATCATAACAACTACCTTCACAAGATGTGCTCCAAATTGTACAACTACATCTAATAACTCCCATTGGGCAAATCGGTCAAAATTGCTTATTTATATGGACGCGCACTAGAATGAGTATGGGGTATTTTACAGTCGGGTCGATCGACTTTAGTCTTTCTTCCTAGTTCTATCTTAACACATATATTTGCATATTGATATATTAATACATTGAAATCAGTTTACCTGTGTACACAATATTTATTGCATAGAATGAGGAAACCACAACCACACAACATATACGATACACTATATATTTATTTAAATATCGCGAAATACTAAATGCATTTTCTTAGAAGAAAACCCCAAAAAGTAGTTCTAAGTGCGTCTACGGACTGTTCAGCGTGCGGTTCTTTGTGGCTGCCGAGCCAGATATTCGCCTGGCGACTTTAGCGCTTATCAGACCGCTGATACCGCTGGTAAGCCCCTGACTGGAGCTCAATCAGGTCACCTTCTGCGTTCCTGCGTTCCTGAGTTCCTGAGTTCTTTATTTTGTTCGATCGATGTGTTTTCCCAGCTAATGTCTTATAAAATATAAAATCTGTATATCCTATGTATAAAGTGCCATTTGGAGAATCGACCTCCAGTTTCTGCACCAGAGTCATATAATTTGAATTGAGTTCTCTCACTTGTTGTCGTCGTTGTCAATAGCGTTGCATTCTACCCAAAAACAAACCATTAGCTAATTATACCAAAAACATCCAACAATTTCCATAAACTACTGCTAAAAATATACTAATACTAGCTACTGCTTTTTATTTATTTATGGTTTCTTATTTGCAAGTAGTGCGCTATCTCTAATGCTCTCTAATGCTCGCCACTAATTAACCCTGCGTACTTTGTTAGATAACGCCGGCACACTCACATCCACAATGCCACATATCTATACACTGACAGACGCACTCACTTATACGACCAGCATTCACCACCAACCATCCAGACATCCACATGTTTCTTTGTATCGTAGTTAGTGCTGACTTTCCAGTTGCTCTTTGACACCAACTACTCAGCGATCCTTACCCAATCTAATCGATCCCTCTTTATTACAGCCTAATGAAGCTTTGCCCAATCTACAGACCCTCAAGGGCTCAAAGTCAAGCCTTTTTATGGGCTCCACACTTTTCGGACTAGAGCACCTCAATACCGGAGACAAGGAGGAGAAGCCTGGCAAGGACAAAGAGAAGACTCCGACAGAGGAAACCAGTCGCAAGCTTCCGATTATTAATCCTCTCGTTCGCTTGCCCAATTGGCCAAGTATGTAGTCGAATAGTTCGAAAAACATGTAGGGTCTTTAATAAAAAGCTCACTCATCTTCTTTACAGATCTAACTAGTGGCACTGGCTTCATATCCAAATGTCTAATGGCCAATGCGGACACTCTCTGCGCGGCAGTTAGCCCACTAATGGATCCGGATGAGACCTTATTGGCTGGATACCATGAGAAATGTGTCATGAACAATTACTTTGGCATTGGCATAGATGCCAAAATATCCCTTGACTTCCACAATAAGCGCGAAGAGCATCCAGAAAAGTGTCGCTCAAGAGCCAGAAACTATATGTGGTATGGGGTGCTGGGCTCGAAACAGTTGTTGCAAAAGACGTGCAAAAATCTGGAGCAGAGAGTGCAACTGGAGTGCGATGGTCAGCGCATACCTCTGCCAGAGCTACAGGGCATTGTCATACTTAATATACCCAGCTTTATGGGTGGCACGAACTTCTGGGGCAGCAGCACCAAGAAGGATGACATATTTTTGTCGCCAAGCTTTGATGACCGCGTTCTGGAAGTGGTCGCCGTATTTGGTTCGGTACAGATGGCTGCTTCTCGTTTGATAAATCTTCAACATCATCGTATAGCGCAGTGCCAGAGTGTGCAGATTAACATATTGGGTGATGAGGAGATACCCATCCAAGTGGATGGCGAGGCATGGTTGCAACCACCGGGAATGATCCGTATTCTGCACAAAAATCGCGTCCAGATGTTGTGCAGAAACCGTAGCCTGGAAGTCTCTCTCAAGACCTGGCAGGAGAAACAGCGGCAGCACAGCATCTCAATTCAGCGTGATGCCTCCTCTACGGCTTCCGAGCACGCTGTTTCTACGGATGAGGTGATATCGGAACGAGAGTGCTATGTGTTGCTCAACTTTATTGAGGCGGTCAGTTCATTAGTTAAGTGGGTTAAATTCCTGATTATATCACATCCAGCGCTACAGCACGATCTCTATGAAGTAGCGTGTCGCGCCAGTGAGGCACTAGAATCCATACATCCACAGGGAAAACTCCTCGAGGGTCCATCACTTCGCACTAAACTAGTGGAGGTTATCGATTCCTCACGTCAACTTTACGACGATGCCTGCACTTTGCTCCGTGATCGTGGTCACAGCCTTATTCTACGGGAAGATCTGGAGACCAAGCTAAGCGCAGCGCTGGCCAACATGGAAATGGAGCTGAAAAAATGCTCCGTACAGAAGTGCATTGATGGCAAACTTCGGGCTTACTTTAATGTGCTGGCTCCTAACGAAGAGGTGAGCAAAGAGTGTTTTAAATATATAATTGTTAAAATTTCTTATTAAATGCCTTTGCTTTCAGTCCGATGGTCGCCGAAAATCGCGAGCATTCTGGGGTCGTCTTCGCTCCGGATCCACAGCTGGCCAGCAGCAATTTAAGCCGCCACTGACTAACACCCGGGAAGCAGCAAATAACTGGAGCGTCAACGAGGTGGTCACCTGGCTTGAGACCATGCAACTGTCAGAGTACGTCGATAGCTTTCTCAAAAACGACATTCGCGGCAAGGAGCTACTTACACTGGGACGACGTGATCTCAAGGACTTGGGTGTAATGAAAGTGGGTCATGTGAAACGCATATTGCAGGCCATCAAAGACCTAAGCGAAAATTAAGAAAACTATATGGTTCCTGATGTGTATCCTTTCAATTATACAAAAACAATGAAATAACACAACTAACAAGCAGTTACATCAAAGTGTTATCCGAGAGTTGAGTTTGAGCTTAGTCAATATTATCTGTATGTTTCTGATAAAAAGAAAGAATGTTAATTAAGGATGATTAATGCACAAAACAATCACTATTTTTAGATTAGCTTAGCTGAAAACATCAATAAATTCCAAATCTATGGATTATGAAAAGAAACAATTATTGGATGACCTAAGCTGTAGGCACTGCAAAAACGAACATTATCTCTAAAAATAATTTATCCAATTGCATACGAATTAATATACTCTGATATATATATATTTAGCTATAACCAATGTATATTTCCTACAAAAATTACATTATTATTTTAAGGCTTATTTAATAGTTATATGGGACTTATCAATTTTATATCTAGTTTATAAGGCCCAAGAAAAGCAACTGAATTTCAATTTTGGATTCATGTACTATTATAAGTGAAAAATGCAAAACTATTTACTTGAAAGTTAAACGAATTTAAAAGTAGAGGCACACGCAGACCCAAAATCGAATCCATTAAATATGTTTAAAATATTAAACTAACGCTTAACAAAATCCAGTTACCTTATGTTTTTTGGCTATCAATATATCTTATCAGATAAAAAACTATATAAAACAATACTATAACACTCGAAGATTATTCTAAATTTAAAAGCAATTTCAATTTTACAATTGTTATAACTACTTACGTGGCAAGGATATATATATATATATATATATAAATATATATATTAATTATTAAAACTCAATGAAATCATTACATAATATACATAACACTTTTTCGCAACTAAATTTAAATGTTTACCCTTACAATATTAAATCGAAAAAATATATTATAAATGTATACTACATATATATTTACTTGTAATGGAAACAAAGAAAAGTCTGTTAAACTTGTCATTTTTTGTGGTAACCAAAAATCAACTCTTAACTCGTTTATTTAAATGAATGTACATTAGTTTATAAGTTTATCGTATTTTTTTCGAAATAGGTTTACATGTTTTAATTAAAGGGATGTCAAGGTGCAGGGCGCCAGAATCCTTTTATATTGGTACTACAAAATAAAAGAAAAATGAACAAATTAGGAACTTAGCTAGCATGGAGCGCAGTGTATTGTGTTTCAGATCTTTTGGTATACATTTTAACTGTTTACTTAAAAAGAACAACTTTTGAATTAGCTGTTAACAATTAAGAAATTGTGCTAAATTTTTATAGTTGCATATTTTCAATCATAAAATGTTTTTAAATATCAGTACATACTTATACCTTCATCTGTATGTGTGTAGCTGCATATAAATGTGTGTTGTGTTTTTTCGATTTGTATCAACAATGTGTTTACATACGTTGCAGATTTCTTTCAAATTATTGCTCAAGCTCTGAGCATTTGAAACTCGTATAACAAATCTCTTGAGCGACGTCTATATATTATATTTTTTTATATTCAAGTATAAATGAGCCCAGACCAACTCGATTGATTTGTTGTAGTATAAACACACCTACTGTTTTGATAATCTGTGTAACACTCCGATAGTTCATAACTAATACTCAAGTTTGACATATGTTTGTGAAACCATTTAAATCTATCATTAACAAAACACTTAAAACGTGTAGAAAAATGAAACAAAAATTTGTTTAAAAGAAAGAATATTAATTGAAACAGTTTCAACTGCATCATAAGTTACAATCGAATAAACATAAATTTAAAAAAAAGAATATATAATCCTTTTGCGATAAATGTATTTTCGAGAAACCTTTATTCAAATTGCAATGCAAATTATATTAGTTATCAGTTCATAATCAGTCTTTTATCGGCATTAAGAATTGGGAAATTTTTCCATTTTTATGGACGTTTTAGAATACAAAATTACCCCAGCTCATTTTAATTTCATTCTAACTGTGATAACAGATATCTAAAAAAAAATCCTTTAAATCTACATTTAAAGTTTATTAAGTATAATTATACTTTATTTGTAGCTAATTTCGAATAATAATTTAACAAACAAAAAAAATCCAACAATTTTATAACCTCAATATTTGCAAAAATAAAAAACAAATGCGTTGGAACTCATATTTAAATATAAAATCATAACTTAAATCATAGCACAAGTACAAGTTAAAATAGATCTCTTTATAAACTACAAAGAAAGTAGACAAGTTCTCCTAAGTTTGAAACGTTAATGATAATAATTATGAATAGAAACTGGCACAATCGAAAACTTTTACCCAATTATAATATGAAATTTATAATAGAAAACATTCTCTTGATGGAAAAAATAATAATACTCATTTAAATAAAACACAAAACAGGAAAGAAAACATCTTTAAGACCTTGTATTTTTTAGCTTGAATTAAAGCCGTAAGTATTCACCCAAATAAAATACATGAAGCTTAAAACGTTAATATGAATTTTAATTTATTTGATTCATACAAATGTTTTAAATCATTTTCTAACCATCAGTGGTTTTTATTTTAAATATTTTTATATGTTTTTGTTACACTTTTGTCGGTATTCATTTTTAATGTTGGTACATAGGATTTAAATGTCTTTTTATAGATTTTATTTAAATTTCTCAAAGCTATTTGGTGTGCCTTTAATGTGTTTTTTTATGACAGGGCAAAGTTATTGATTAGTTTTGAAGTCCATCGTATTAAATATTTATTGCGTTTCGTTATGGTGCTATTTATTTAAAATGCGGGCATTTGAATTGAGACATGAAAGTTGATTTTTAAAATTTATCCATCGGTGTCCAGTTAATGCATACTTTTATTTTCATTACACATCGTTAAACCGTTCAATCTCTTGCCCAATTATGCTAGAATACCGTATAAATGATGCTATATTTGGTATTATTAATCTGTAAACATTTCGTTTTTTAAACAAGCTTGAATATATTTTTTTTTTCGTTTTTAGTTGGATTTATATTATAGTTTCCAAAGTTTACTTTTAAGTGACAGTTTAAAACTAAATGAGTTTAAATATTTGACATTCTGTTCAATCAAATTATAACAGGAATGCGAAGTTTTTTCTGCTTTAAAGTTAGATTTATGTTTAATTAAGGCTATAGAAGCTGTTCTAGCTTTATAATCGTCACTAGCTAATACAGTTTTCAGTTGGCTTTCTTCAATACACATATATGTACTCTAAGAAATATCATAGAATTCGCATAGTGTTTTTGATTTTATGGTTTATGTTTTTTGAGGGTACAATAAATAACTTTGACAAACAGACGGCCTATCAATGAAATGTGTATAAAAATACATATTTTAATTGTGTAATAAATTCCACTTAAGAATTCTGGTTTTATTATTCTGTGTCTTTGTCTTTGCCTTTGTCATTACATTTTCATAATTTTTATATATATTTATTTGCAAGAAGCAACAATTAAGCTCAATACTGAAGTTAATCATAAAGTTTCAGTAATTATTTTAACTCTTCGCAGTTGGAAATAACTTTATGAATTGAAATTAATAATATTATTTTTGTACTTGAACATAAATATAAATTTAACTCAAACAATTATAACGGTATTTCCTCTCCATTTAAATATTGTTTGTACTCAGGAATATAATAAAAACAGGTAATTACTTTTCAAGTAGCCAAATGGGAAGCATTCTGGATCTTAACTCACATTTACAAAGAGCACAATCAAATTAACGAAATCTGTCTTGAGTTTTGTAGCTATAATATGACGTACATATTCGGAGTACTCCATAAGTGTTCAAAATATTCCTTTTAATATAATGCTTGCATAGCGTACTCCCTTGAGTAATTGAAGTAACTTTAACATATCGTTTTTGTTTTATTGATGTAAGTTTATGTGTTTGAGTATGTTTTTTTCTGTTGTAACCATCATTGCCAAAATATTCTTAAAATATCGTAAGTATTATTTTTGTTCTTTTGGTATTGCATGTGCAAAATCTATTTTCAAATTGTGTTTTATTTCGAATCAGCGTACTTGATCATCTATGCATATTCCAATACAATACAATAAACATTTATAGATTTTACCTAAACACTTTTATGTAATTCTCTTTCTTGGACGGGTCTCTGTGGTGATTTTGTCCATTATTTTGTTTCTTTCATTTGGTTTATTAAAGATTTTAGTTTATTGACTCAGATATATTTCAAGGTTTGTGATAACTGGAGAAGGGTACGTGAATCTTATTATTTCTTGGGACTAGGCAGTGAACGTAAGTGTATTACCCTTACACCTCATATTTTTTTGTTATTTAAAAATTTAATTTAAATAAAGACAAGGACAAAAAAATATAATTTTTTGTACAGGAACGAAATAAATTTTCTTTTTTTTCATTTGAAGCAAGGCTCAACATATTTTCTTCGGCATAACTAACTAACAGGCCATATAACTCAGAGTTAGGTGTAAAGAACCAAGACCATTTTAAAGTCCAAAAAGAATTTGTTTAATTGGGATTTGGATAATATGGAATCAAAGTTTTAGAGTGTACCAAATTTGTAAGCTACCTGCTCTTTAGTGTTACGCACAGCAAAAAAAGAGTATAGTTAAGGTTCTCGTAGAGTGAGAATACGATAGAGTATGAGAATTGTAATTATTGGGCGGCATTGCGTGCATCCATTATCGAGTATTGCTCATTGATTAATTGATTCTAATTAATGTGTTTGTTTTTAAGCATTTTAAACTCGACTTAGACACTCTCCTCCTTGGTTGCATTACTGGTGCCGCCCCAAAAGCGATCGAATCGGTCACGAGCCTTCTCCAGAACATCGGCGGCTGTCGACCGAGCTGTGGATGCAGTTGCTGTCGATGAGGATGATGACATGGCCAAGTCCGGCACGCTGGCATCGCTGCGGACAGCGCCTGGATGAAGAGTTGGAGTCAATGTTATGCCATAGGCAGCGGTTGAGGCACCAGCAGCTACAGCGGCAGAGGCTGAAGCAGCAGCACATCTGGTTGGACTACTGGACTTCCAGGCTGTGTGTGGTATAATGGATGGCAGTGAAGGGGGAAATATTTTGGAAATAGTGTTTGTTATGTTACGCAAGGATCTACAATTTGATACGCTATGTGGAATTTGTTAGTTTGCATTTTAGCTTAACGAATTTGGCATTTTTAATTATCTCTTTTACGTAGGTAAACATTTTTGTCTTAATATTGAGAGAGGGGATAGTTTTGCATTATATTTACGCTTATTGAGATTGGCATTGGCTGGTGTTACGATTTTTGAAGTTTGCTTATCGATGATTTGAGTTTGGTTGGATTTGGATGATGGTTGTGAGTAGCGATACATACATATACATATACAGATACATATATTTAAATATGAGTTAATATATAAATTTTTGTAAAAGCGATTTTTTGGTTTCTTTTTATTTAAATTATTATTATTATGTATATGTGAGTGTGTATCTGTGTTTGTATGGGTGTGTGAGTATGTTTATTCGTGTATTACTTTTCTTTATATAAATTTCTTTACTGGTTAAATTTGTTGTTCTTGTTTTGTTTTATGGAAGTTGCGTTTATTGAAGCGTGCTTAAAGGCTTACCGTCCATTTTAGCCTGTTCGGTTAGTTGTGGCGGTGCCGATTGCGGTGGCGGTGGAGGCTTTTCCACCGGCGTCGACGCTTTAATCTCGCTTTGAGGTCTACTGTAGTTTTCGCCTAAAAATATATATTATAAATATTAATTAAAACTTTGGCGTGATTGCAGACTTTACCATCTTTGACATTTTGCGTGACCGTAAATGTCTTGCCAGTGTCTAAGGGCACTGTCCAGTTAACTGGGTCGGGAGAGCGCATTATTATCTGCTCGGGGGACTTAACCCTTGTGGGTTCTGGAGGCGATTTCACCAATGGCTCATCAGGCACCTCAGGAACTGGCTGTGGACTGCAGCTGGAAATTGAAATCGCAGTCTCACGGCCATCTTCGGAATCATCTGTGGGCGTTCAAAATAGTTACAAATATATCAAAAATTCTCATTTGATTAAATTTTTGGAGTAGGTATATTTTTTGTTTGATTTTCTTTATATGCTGCGTCAGGTGTGAAATTATTGTGTTTATATTATATTTATTCATTTGTTTATATTTGTTAAAGCAAACTTTGCAATCAAGTTTTATAGGTTAGTTGTAACTTAAAATATAAAAAAATTTCTTATTCTTTTTTTCTTCAACATAAAAGAAACTTGGATTTTAAATTAACATAATGGAACTGAGTAAAATAAAGCTTTTATTAAGCAGAAAGCTTTCAAGCAACCAACCCTTTCTTAGCAAGATGAATGGTATTAAAATTATAAATAATTCCTTTTGTACGAATTATTTTTAAATCATTTATGTATAATTATAGCGCATAACAATACACAAGATCATGCCACATACTGCAGATATTGAACACTGAAAAGCAGAAATGCTACATAGAAGTAATTATCCCATACATATACATAAAAATAGCACGCACAAAAAAAGTTTATTTAAATTAAAATGTATAATATTTTTTCTCTTAAGTTTAGGTAAGAAAAATAACAGGCAACAACGACAGCTGGCAAATATATCGAATGAGTGTACGTGAGTTTATAAAGGAGACCTCTTTAAGATCTCGATATAAATTTAAGTCTGGTGGAATCTTTTTAAACATTGCAGATTATTTGTAGCAAATAATTCTAAAATTAATACCATATTTATTAATGGCCTGTAAAACTATTAAACTAAATTATTCCAACTAAATTAAAACCACTATAGCAATTGAATTCTCATTTATGGTATATAAATAATTATTTTAAAGCAATACATTATTATAAACACTGGACACATTGGTATACTACTATGGACAAATAACTAGAGCAGTGTCGGAACAGAAGGAACAGTGAAACAACACATAAATATTTGTTTTCGATTATTTTTTTTCGCACGGCTGAAATACAACATGTACAAAACATTATTATAACAACAACTAACATTGAGTAACACGCACGCTTTATTGGTAACAACTTAGTAACAAAAACACTTGTTTTTATAAATTTTGTGTGTGTGTTTTATTTTTAATTTTTGGTGGACAACCCTGTGGAATAACGAAAAAAAGACAATTTTAACAGAGTTCTAGGACTACATTTACGTGTCAATCTTAAATATTAAATATTTTTTGATGCCAAAACAACTAACATATGATTCCACACGGTTGAAAAATATTTAAAAAAAAAAAAATTAAACAAAACAGGTGAGGGACATTAAAATAATGGTCCCCAATTAGGTTTTAGTAAGCAATTGGTAAATAATAATTCGAATTTGATCGTTCATCACTAGTTGTGTACAAACATTTTAGACAAAGTGTTAAATGCTCAATTGTTAGTAATTTTATACTAATTTTAATATAATATTTTATGTTTTTGTTTACGAAAGTTGCAACATAAACAATTCGCGCATCAGATGTCATTTCACAGCATTTCCATTTTAGATAGTTTTAAATTTTTATTGGTGTATTGAAGAGAATTTTGTTTTGGTTCAAGTTTTCGGACAAACTCTACTCACTTTCTGCCAATTTTCTATCCTGACCTGGTACCGTAAGGCGTATGATGTTGATGGTGGCAGGTCGGGTCGGGGCCAAGGATGTAGTAGCTGTTGAAACCAATGTTGCTGTTGCTATTGCAGCTACTGATGCGGATGCCAATTTTGCTGACGTGTCAGTTGTTGTATTTGTTGTTGCCTTTGTAGCTGCAACTATTTTTACTGGGCTAACATCTTGTACTTGTTGTAGTTGCTGCTGCTGTTGCTGCTGTTGAAGCTGTTGTTGCCTTTGTTTGTTTTGTTGATGCTTCGCACTATTTGCAATACTACCGCTACCAGCACCAACATGACTACCAACACCAATGCAACTAATATTCGATCTATCTTTGTCTTTCTTACGCAATTGACGCTGCTTCGGTTCAGGTTGTTGCTGTTGTTGCTGCGGATGCGAATGCGGATGCGCTGATGCTGACGATGAGGATGATTTATTAATTTTATTGCTGTTGTTGTTGGTTTTGTCTTTGATGTTGTTTCTCTTGCATTGTGATAACTGTGATTGATTGGGATGATTAGCATTGTATGTTGCAGCTTTACTGGCAGCTGTTGCTGTTGCGGTTGATGCTGCTGTTGGCGCTGCGGCTAGTTTACCGTAAGGCGGTGGTAGGGAACTACTTTTAATGCGGGAGTGGAATGTTGTGGATAGGGTAGCTATAAACACGTAAGCATGGTTTTGTTTTTCGTATTGGATTTTTTCGTCGGGATTCATTATTGTTGTCATTTTTGTTTTATACCAATAACAAAAGGCACATGAAAAAAATTTAAACATGAATTTTTTTGTAAATGTATAGTTAGCTTTTTTTTTAAGATAAGCGTCCTTGTAATGCAACAAAAACAAATGCGTGAAAAATTATAAAACATAAATACAGTCATAAAAATATTGTAACACTTGGTCAACTTATTCGTTTCTTTAGCATATATTAGTTAATCATCTGTTGTCACCAAAAGTTTTAGTCTACATAAAGTTTCCATTCATATTAACCACTAAACTATACAGCCTAGCAAAGCATAAACTTTGGTTTTCCAAATGGGCATCCAAAATGTACCAAAAAAAAGATTATATTCAAGTAAATTTAGTCTAGTAAAATTGGATGCAACACATTTTTAAAAACTATTCATTATTCACATTATTCTTGTTCAAGTTATACATACAAAAAGATTCTATTAAATATAATTCAGTTTACACGCTAAGGCTATAAATAAATTCTCAAGTGGACTTTGAATTACATCTTCGCTTGTGAATGAGGCAGTTTCTTATGAAAATTGTCTTACTTCGGCTTGCCAAAGATTGCCACTATTTGTCTATTAAATATATAACATAAAACATATAACACAAATACGTCAAACTCACATAAATTATAACCATACACATTTTTTAGAGATGAAATTGTAACTTGGTACATATTGTTGGAAAATTAAATGGGTTAGAGGCACACTGCACACGCAGTTAACTTGGTTAATATGTAAAACGTAATTACAATTCTATAAAAGTATTTAGTGTTATTGTTGTAGTTAAGTTTGTAAGTATTTTGGCTTAATGTATTTTGATTAGCTAGTATTTATTCACTCAACATGCTATTCAATAATAAAATGACCAATCAAACGGTTCATTACAAAACAGAAAATTCAAATCGGGGCAAAAAGAATAATAAAATGATATTAAAAAATAGTAAGTTGTTAAAATTAATCGCATGATCAGAGTCTAAACTAACAGTGATTTTTATTGAAATTGTAATCCAGTTATTTAACTTTGTTAGACATAAAGCTTTAAATTTTGAAACGAACGTACACGTGGTAAGTGTGATTAGTTTAAGACTATGGTTGTTAAATTAAAACTTTGCAAATAAAATATACAATAATCGTTAAAACTAGAACTGAATATCAACTTAACCAAATCGAATCAACTAATTATGTATAGGCAAACTAGAAATTAATGAAATAACTTCTTACAAAATAAATAGATCATTAATGGAATAAGCTACATATAAACGTTTTGTGTGTTCGTTTTGACCAATTGAAAAATTTATGATTTCCTTTTTTTTTTTTGTTTTTTAGTGAGTTTTCGCATTTATTGCTACTTACATGGGCGTGGCTTACGTTCAGTTCCAACCGATGTCGCAGAGGGTATCGCTGGTGTCTTTTTTTGACGACCTGTAGGCGCTTGACTCGCCGAACGAATCTGACGCTTTGGTGACTCAATCTCAGCGATGCCGGGGCCAACAGATTGTGAGCGTGCTGATCACACCGAGGTCGAGGGTGGTAAGATGTGGTTTGGTATAGGTATCGGGTTATGTTTCGGTATTGTTTTGGTTTATTGTTTCAATTCAATTTCAATTTTATTTGTTGTGGCGAGTTTAAATGATGACAAGAGTACGAGTTGAATGTTTTAATTGAATATCATATGGTTAATCTTTTCTTATGTATGAATGAGTGGAATATGTATATCTAAAGGAATATATAACTGTTAAAGACTGCACAAAGGTCACTACAAATTATACGACACAACAAGTCCTAGCATTTGGCCAAAGTATTACATTCACCTGTCCATTGTGAAGTAGTGCATAGTCTTTATGTACATAGTCTTGAAGTATAATTAGCAATTCTGGCAAGATATCCCTTTTAACAATAGTATTTTAAACTTCTCAAATAAATATAGTTATATTTCTTTTTGTATTGAACAATTTTATTATGAAGATATATATTTGACGTTTCTAAATCATCAATAGACTATTTTGCAGTCAATAAATATTCTTATTTGTAAAACTTAATTCAGTTAAGATGACACAAATAATAAAAGACTGGTTTTAAACTAAAACATCACAAGCATATTCGCAAGCTACATTCAAAATTTGCACATGAATCTCAGAAACAAAGTATTTAATTTTCTTGGTGCACTTAAGAATTAAATAAATAAATTCATTAAGAAATAAACTTTCCAGCAAACATAGCCGAGTAAGTTGCAAATTAAACATTAAAAGCCATCTTAAGCAAACTCTTTTAAAATTAAATATAAATGAAAATCGAATAAACGTTTGAATTACATTCGAATATTAATTTTTTTGAGTGTTTTCAATTGAAACCTGCATCGTTTAAAGTACTAAAAAGTGTTTCACGTGTATATATTTGAGTTAAATTGTTGCTTAATAGATAATAACATATCTATATTATAGTGTAATGTAGTAGCCTGTGATGCTACTGTTAAAGGTAAAGATACTTAATCAAATATTGGTCACTACTCACTTTTAAGAACCTTTTTTGGACTGCCCTTCTGAGGACTTCCTTTCTGGGGCGATCCGTGACGTGAGAGAGACGTCTTCTTGGGACTACCTCGTTGAGATTCAGATTCACGTTTGGTTATAGCCGGCATAAGCTTCTCTCGAGTTGGAGATGGCAACAAAGCGCCCTCCTCAACATCTGCTGATTAACATCAATTATATGCGATTAGGAATACTGAAGATCGGACATTTTAGAGCTTACCCGGACCAGTGGTGCGCTCCAAATGATGACGTATATTGTTAAAACGTGCTGGCAGTGCTGAAATCTCGTCCTTATTATCAATTAAATAGGCTTGACCAGGAACTCGAGGTTTTTGTGCCTGGGCCGATTTTTCCAGTGGAGTCGACTTTTTATTATTCTCCTGCTCTTTCTCCTCCTTTGTAATGGGCCTTAGTATTTTTTAAATCATTACAATAGTTACTTTACTTAAAATTAAGATAACGAACTTACCTGTGTACTGTAGATGCTAGGGACAAAGCCGAGAGTGAGCTGCGTTTTGAAACCTGATCCCACAAATCACGTTGTTTCTTATACAGTTCAGGATCGATTTCTACGCCCCAGCCCCGAGACTATAAATTATTCAACCATAATTTTCTAATGCATATTTATGAGATTTTTATAATGGACTAACCTTATACTCTCCGGCCTTCTTGCGCATCTCTATCATCTCCTTGAACCACAAGTCCAAATTGGGCTTTGAGTGGGGTGGTGCGGTACCGTTCATGACCATCAGTTGACTCTGACCTGGGGCAGCAACTGCTGCAGTTGCTCCAGGCGCCTGATGACTGAAATCATCCTTTACGTGAGCAGTAAATCCAAAATTCTCCTTTTTCGTAATGAAGTGATTGAGGCGCTCTTGATCGATCGTTTGTGAAAAAGGACGTGTGGCAATTTTGCGTTCCACAAAATGTACTTGTCTGTATGGAAATATATTTTAAATCAGAAATGTGGAAGTAAATCAAATAAAATAAAATAGAAATCGAGTAAAGTAGGGAAATTATTCAATTCAATGTTATTGACAAGTGAGATACGTTTGCAGGTGGTTTGTATTTGGATTTATTTATTTTTTTTTTTTTTTGTGGATGTGGGTAGGTTATGAACTGTAAGAGCTAGCGCGGGGGGCCATCTCAGTATGTTTGAAGCTCATGAGAATCATATGAGAATTAAGTTAGGTTGAGTAAACAATTACTATGCAATTAAATTGTTATCGTACTTCTCGTGTGTTTTTCTATCATCCGTGTCGCTAACCAATGGCTCCAACTCAAGTAGAGTAGCTGAAAGCACACAGACAAAAATTTTAATCATATCTGTTTTATATGAAATTGTGAGTTTTAATTCTTCTTTAATTTTCATCATGTACTTTAAGATACGAAAAATATAAATAAATATTTATTTGCTTTAAGGTGATAACGTAAGGACATTCATTTTAATTTATTTGAGATAATCAAAGGATACTGTAAACTTTGCAATGTGTTTCGAAAACGCTAAAAAGAAATAAAAAAAAACAAATACAAAATAGAAAGGAGTGAGTCTTTGTACAGCAATTTAAATGAGCCGAATGAGACTTTTGGTTTATTTTGCGGTGGGTTGGTGGTGGACGTGTTTGGTGGCTGCGGTTCTGTCTTTTTTAAATTTTCATTTAGTTTTATTCACTTTAAGAATTCAAAAAGAAAGAAAACATTTAAAGTTTGTGTTATACTGGCATTGAGTTAAAATAAAAAACAACAAAAAAAAACAATTAAAATTTTGATCTACATATAGGGACGTGCTCTGAAGCGTGTTTTTAAGTATCTGCTTCATGGGTTGGGTCACTTTTTGGAATATAGAACGAAATTTCAACCAATTTTATTGAATATATGTACATACAAAATATAAACATTTCGATTATAATGCAGCACAGCGCTATTATTTGTATTTAATTCACTTGTTTATATTTAAATGTGTGTTCATATTTTGTTTAACTATTTTCTTTAAGCCAACTGCCAATTATTTCGGGCTGCAGTAAAAAAGCTTCATAAACTTCAGGATAAAAGCTTTGCAATGGAAGCCACTTTACCATTTCGCAACATTATATAATATGGTATTAGCTAATAAATGATCATGTTTATTTTTGCGAAAATAAATTTCAAATTGTCTTACGTTTTCATATTACCTTACCTAATATCTTTGTCAAACTGTAAATTGTAGGTACGTAGAATGATTATGTGATTTTTCTTATATGTTACTATGCATTTATAAATGTAAAATTAATTTTTTTTTTTTAATATATGTACAAAACCCCTATAAAGCTTTTTAGTTAGCTTCACATAAAACTCCAACTCATAATATAAGTATAATATAAGTAAAATTTGTTTAGAAAATAATAATACATTTCTTTTGAACATTTATATTTTCAAACAAGGCTAGCTTTATCTTATCGGTGTTGAATTGCTTTAATTTTAAAGATTTTTAAAATTAATTTAACTTAAACAATCCAGTTTGAGTTTACTCATTTTTTGCCAATATACATTTAACCTGATTGTATGAAATTGTTGATGAATGTTGAGCTATGCTAATAAATAATGCAGAATGCTTTTCCATTTTTTTAATTCACGCATGCAACGTAACAAAAAAGATTGAAACTCCTATGCTTCTAGCAAACTAAAAAGACGCGAAAAACTTAAATAAAAATTCTATGGTATATCAAACAACCTGCGATCGCATGCTCCGACTACACTTTGCTAAGTAGTTAACCGTTAGCGTAAAATTACATTGCTACTTGGCATGTGATCCAGGGCGATAAAAAAGGGATTCATTTTACGAACTTGAACCATTTGGACTAGAAGCCCTTTTATTTAAACTTCTACAGTCAATAAAATTTTACGTAGCTTAAATTAAGTATGTATATCTCAAACTATTATGAGTTATGTGGTTCTTAAATGCAGAACTCATAAAAATATTAGTTAAACACTTACGTCCGCTTTTTGAGCTATAAAGATATTCTTGTGTTTGTGTTTGTGTTAGTGTATTTTCTTTTTGAAGATAATTTAGCATAATTTCGTTCTATATGAAATAGATTTAAATGTCTCCAAACAAATAGAGAGAGAGAGAGAGAGAAATAGAGAATAAAGAATGCTAACTGCTTACAAAAGCGTTTAAAATAAATAAAGGCTGAAAAGTAATCGGTCAAAATAACTAAAAATGTGTGTCATAATAGTTTTTAGGCAAATTTAATATGCATTGAGTTAAAAACAATATTTATATATTAAGGGTGACATTTGTTTGGATAACTGTCATTACAGCTAGAAATATATGAATTTAATGGACAGTAAAATTTTACGACGACGAGTACATAAAAAACTGTGTAATAGATTTTGATTTTTTTCAAAGTTATAAAAATAAGCATTTTGGATTGGTAGTGTTGTGGATACAAATGTTGTTTGAGTACATGATAATTTACCAACACTATAAATCGCATCAAAATATTAGTCAAGAAAGTTATTATTCAGTTTTCGATATTGTATTTGGAAATAGAGCTCAATGCTGTTGCCACTGCACAAATTTTTAGTATTATCTTCAAATAAAGAAATGAAAATATGTAGATGTCTTGAAACAGCGTACTCAACAAATACTTTAAAGAGAGGTTAGTAAACAAAACGTACGCAAATCGTTTTTGACATTAAACAATTGAGAAGGATTGCCTTTTTGGATTTTTAAAATAATTATTTGATACGAGTACGTGATAAAAACTGAACTCAACTAATTATATGTAAATGTTAATATTAATTAGTTTTTATAACGTTCACTTCTTAAGTTTTTAGTAAGTTGTTACATACATATACGAGATATTGAAAGAAACTATTCGCTAAAAGGTAAAGTATATGTAGAATGCAAATGCTTAGCGACGACATTTTGCTGTCGCACCTTCTTTCTGATTTGTTGTACGTTTTTTATGCACTGATGGCAAGCCGGCACCTATCGTTTGATATTGATGTGTGTGACTGTGCGCCGGCTGGCCCATCTGACCCGATCGGATGGCGCCCAACGATATTGACTTTCTTGGGTAATCGCCGGCCGCAGCCCTCGCCGTCGTCGTTACGTTTGAATCAGCGCCCTTAATGCGTCGGTCATTTGGCCAAACGAATTGCAGGCGATACTCAGTGCTCAATTTAGTGATGGTCTTTTTGAAAAGACCATTTGACTCACCCGCCTGCAAAAGAGAAGAGCAGAATCACAAGAGACGAGAAGACCAAAAGAAACCAATCAGAAAGATACAAAATAGAAAGCAGAGAAAGATAAGGAGAGAGAAAGAGAGGTAGTAGTTGCATTGATCCATTGATTATTATAATAAGTAACAATTTTATTTGTTATTAGCATTAGCATTCAATTGATTAGTATGCGATATATTATAAATTAATATACGGTGACAGCACAAAATAACGGAAATAGAGAGCATATTAACCATATAGAACCAGAGAGAAAGAGAACAGGAGAGAAAGAATGAGGGAGATAAAGAAAATAGGAAGAAACAAGAGAAAAATACACATAATACAAGTATAATTTGTAAAGTTTTAAAGTTGTTCCTAGTTTATTATCTAAATTTCAATATTAATGTACTCAATAAACTATAAAGTTTTAATCGATGTTTAATTGTTCACTAAAACTGCATTTAGAAGTTTATAAGAACAATAACAATTCTATATTCATTTTAAATTATGTATTAAAACACATTATATAGCAAACACATTTTTCCTTATCCCTTTTAAATGCGTTTAAATATTATTAGAGGATAAACTTAGATCCAAAAAACATAACAAATTTGGACTTTTGAAAATATTGCGGAAAGTTTGTGTTTAAAACACGATTTGATTTTGGTATCGGCTTACGTTTTCAGACGATCATTGGAGAGTTTAGTACAGATAAGTAATTATAGAGAGTTGTGGTCTGCGGGAAATCGTCGAGTTGACATTAAACATTTCATTTTAAATTACTTTTTACCTGTATTATAGTATATATATTTATTCAAATAAGGTGCACTTAAAAGAACCAACTGCATGCAATACATATCAGAACTACAACTTATAGATAGTAAGAAGTTTTACAAAGAGCCATCACAGATATATGGATGAACACAAAAAACAATGTATGTAAAATCAATGAATAGAGGTTTCAGCAACTTATGCAAGTTCCGAAGACTTTTGCAGATTAATCATTTACATTCAGGTCGAGTGCCTGCTTGACTAACTGACGCTTCGTCAATGGACCCAATGACGTTCTCACAAGCACACACACTCTCTGTGTGGGAGAAACCCATTCACAGACACCGACAGACAGATAGACTGACTTTGTGTCCTCCATTTATGGGTATGTAACAAGAATTGCCTATAATGACTGTTAAGGGTCTGTGAAGGGAATGGGACCGTGGAACTGATAGACGGCGACAATAACAAACACTAGTAGAAAATTTATCGCGATGTTTGGTCTCATGAACCAGTGTTGCAATGACGGGAAAGTCGGGCAATTCCACGGTCAATGGTCCCATACAAAAGTTGCGTTCTATCTCGGATCGGACGACAATATTGACGACACTTCTATCTGGCGCCATGACAAGACAAAATATTCTGGCTTACAATTAAATTGACTGACAACTTTTAGAACGTGTTTTTTTTTTTACTCTCTGTATTAAGTTACGAGAGGGATGCATATATGTAAATATATAAATATTCGGGCAAGAGTATGCTGCATAAGCAGCGGAAAATAAAAGTGAAAAAAGGAGTACGTATAATAAACATATGTATAAACTTGACTAAACTTTAAACTAAAAAGTCCAGTAACAAGAGCTGAAAATGCATATTAATATTTTGAGATAATTTAAATATTCTGTTTGCTGTTTTCTGCAGTTGTCATTGGAAATTGAGGCATGCTTTCGTAAGTTTTTAAGTACATTAACTGCACTAGTACTTTAGAATATTTAATACTAGTTTTTGATTATCCGATATGTGAAGCACATAAAATTAAACAGGTAATCGACAATTGTATACCTGTTTTCTTGTAGCTCCATCGACCTCCGTTGTAACGGGATAGGATCGTCCATTGGGTACTACGGGTGGTCCTTCCGATTTGCTACGACGCGAAGGGGTGCCTCGCTCCTCAGACTGTAAACAGAGAAATATAAAACAGATAAGTGTGAGTGTAAGTTAATTAGCAGCTTATTAATACTACGCATAAGCCATGCTGACGCAAGTCAGTTACAAGTAGTAACAACAAGGTTTGAAGCTCAGACGAACCCAATTAATTATTTGTACATATTTACATACAGATATAATGCGTGTTTTATTACACACCCTGTATATAAATATATACATATACGGTGGTGTCCTTGTGCGGAACGCGTGCCACCAAGTGAGCATTTTTAATTAGCGTGCCAAAGAAATGCCACACAAATGTCCATGCGTTCATTGGTTTTTCTGTGGCATTAGAAACCATCCAATGGCGGCTGTGGCTTACGGACATGCACATGTGTACACATATTTGTGCATAAACGCATTAACCCGAAAGCTCAACTAAGCAAGAACTCATTGCGAGGATGGGGACATAAAAGCTCTTTAGCAAATGCTCGTTGTGCATAAATAAAACCTGCAACTTTTATTTCTACCTTTCAACGGTTTCTTGTGGCCCACTTTAAGTCCTACTAGTGCATGAATTTCTATGAAAATGCATATTACATTACAAGGATAACCACAGCCGTGCATAAACTGTCCGTTCCTATAAAAAAGTGAATCTTCTAAACTATAAGAGCTAGAGCCACCAAATTAGTAATGAAGTCAATCTATATGTCAGGAAGATCCAGTTTATTTCAAATTGTTACCAGGCTGCCTACCGGTAAATCGGTCGAACATTGTATTTTTTTTGTCGTCTGTGTATCAGCAGTAGTAAATTTGGCATATAATATAATGAATTAACTGTTTAACATAAAATTGTTGTTGAAAAACTTATTAAACTTTTGATTAACCTATTATATTGTAAGATTTCTAAAAAAAATATACATACATACGTAATCTTTTCACTGTTTTTCGAATCAAATCTCGTTCCGTTACTAATTCTCGTAAAATATACTTATACATTTTAATGTGTGGACGTCTAATATCTGGCCAACTGTGTTTTTACTGTTTTGCTACGCTTTACTCATATATATCCTGCGTTTCTGGAGTATTATACTTACCCTTGCTGAACGATGGCCACTGCCATCTCGACGTGAGTCAGCATATTCCGATCCTATAATAAACTCGTGCGATTTATATGCTAATTCCGGGCATTTTTTTCGACGTGGTAATGGCGGCTCATTTGTTTGACCTTAGAGAATCACAAAGACCAAGAAAAGATATATGAATAAAAAAATATAATCGGTAAATCTCCACGACAAAGCCAAATAAGTGATAAATGTTGAATGGCGAATGGAATACAATTTTTGTTGACTACGCACCAACAAATTGACTTGGATTTGGGGCTGGCGCCCGGCGCACAACCTCCGGCCTCGAGTTGCCCGTAAATTCATGCCAACGATAAGTGCTCCTGTACTCCGAGTGGAGCTGCTGGAAAAGAAGAAGATAACCACGAGAACATATTTAGCTTGAAAGTGTTTTGTTAATTATTTAAAATTTAATTTTAATATAATAGTAATAAATAAATAGAATAAGAATATAATAATTTATTTTCAACTATCTAAAGATAAGCTCCTTGGAACATATTCAACAAAATTGTATTAAATTTAATCTGCTGTACATCCCGTTTAGGAAAACCAAACCTCAATTGTTTCCTCATTAATATGTTTATCATAAGCCAGGAAAATTTTAAGTCTCCGTACTCATAAAGAGAACAGAGTTCTATTGCCTGTTACAAGTAGTACAAACAAATCAATTTACCCAACGCACTGCCGTAGATAGTTAAGAGCACAAACACATTTACGTATGTCTATATGAATGCCCATATGTAATTCCAAGTATTTTTGGGCCAAACCAAGCACTGCAGTGAAAATAAATGATCAACTCGAAACTACGGGCTATATTGGCCAGTTAGATGACATTATTGGCGCATGACCAAAATGCGGTTGTCACATTCCAATGCAGTGGTGTATCTGGTTTGTTTTGCATTTATCAAGACATTTGATAATTGCACACACAACAACAGTTAAGAAACTTGAAAAATCTAAATAAAAGTCCAATTTGAGTTAGAGTTGGACTTGAGTTGGGTGCTAGGCCTTTGTGGCTATGTCGAAACCGAAATGCTTTCAAACGTCACGAAGTTTGTAAAGCATTGAGGGGGACTTATCGGACCCCATACAGTATACATATTCATGATCATTGTTATCAGTCGAGTCTATAAGGCCATGTCCGTCTGTCGACCAGATCGAATGACTATATCATATAGCTCCCATAGGAACAATCGGTTTCAAACAAAATTTTTTTTTTCAACAATCTTAACCAAGTTTGCTCCATGTACTTAAGGCACAAAGCCCCATGTGCAAACTAAATTTCATCCAGATCGGACCACTATACTATATAGCTGTCATATGAACAATCGGTTTAAATGCTTAATACGAAAACTCTGTGTATCCATTTGAACCAAATTCATGCAATACACATTTTTTAACATTCCCAATATGCTGACCAATTTTCATCGGACTACAATATCATATAACTACCATAGGACCAATTGGTAATTGAAACAAAACTGACGCAATATGCATGACTGCAAAGGTATTTAATCTTCGGTGAGCCGATGATTTCATTTTTCACTGCAATGGACAACGACCAAAGGAAAAAGGACATTCCATACTAAATTATTATTTCCCGCATGTAGCTGTAAATTGTGCTGAATTGATGCGACAGAGAAACAGTTAGACAGTTGGACAGTTTTATAGAGTTAATAATGGCGCAAATAGTATTCGTTTTGCAACGTAACTTGGCCAAATTATCTTACAATGGTATCCGTATCTTGGATAGTAAGACAGTTGTTTCTGAAAGGTATGTACATCGTAACTACGCTATGTGTGCACATTGTCGACAGAATTGTCTTTTTACTATCGATCCATTTGTGAAGCAAAAATAATTGCCACTCAGCACGCAAACACAAAGCCAGAAAACCAAAAAAAATTACGTGACGTTGCTTGGTTCGCGTCTTGAACTCATAAATCATTTAAAACGGTAGGGACGACCTATCTTCGTTTAATTCTAATTTTCAAGTAGATCCAGTCACATTTAACAGCTAATCTTATTACAGCTGTCTACTAAGTTTACCACTCAGTACTAATATATTTTAAATTAGCCAAACTAACAATTAAAAGACGAATAAAAATTATTTATCAAGATTACTAGCAGTCTCGAAAGACCAAGCATTCCATGGAATCACTAGAACCATCCAAAAAAACAAGTAAGATAAGTACGGTCGAGCACGCCCTACCGTATAATACTCTCTGCATTTTCCACGAATTATTAAAATCGGTATCGAGATAGTACTTGCATTAAAACACGTTGAAACAAAAACAATCTAAGCATAATAAAACATACAGCTGTTTGTCTGTATGCGAATACATATACGAATGACAATATATGATGCATATATGTATGTATGTGTGTATTCGGCGCGGCCAGCGACTGTGAGCAGCGCTGCCGCCACGCAGGCAGCGAAAACATTCGAACATGTGCTTGTATGTTTCTGTCTCGCTTGCACTCATACATTGAGCGTGGCGCTCAAGTGCTTGTATGTTACTATCTCGCTTGCACTCATACACGATATTGCATTCAGTTATCAATATTGTAACGCTTCTAGTTTCCTTGTTTATAGTCCGATTTTAATGCTCCTTTCAGGATAGTTTGATATAGTTAGTCTCCACACGAATTATAAATTAGAATACTCTACGATAGGAAGAAATGCCTGAAAAATGTATTGAATTTTGAATAGTGTTTTAGTTCCTATGGGAAAAGGGGGCGTGGCAGCGCAAAATTTTTGATGGCATGACATTTACTCAGTCTCTAGTAATCTCCATACCAAAATTGGTGATCCTAGGTGCCATAGTTACTGAGATATTCGCCGAAAACACCGATTTTTTCCGAGATGTCTCTGGTTTTTTGCTCATTGTGGGCGAATGGGGCATGGCATCGAAAAAAAAAAAGATTCTTGTATTGACTGACTATATATCTGATCGATTGAGACCAAGCTCAAACTTGTAGCTCTTACCATCTCTGAAATCTGTTTGTTCATACGGACAGACAGACAGACGGACAGACAGACAGACAGACGGACATGGCTATATCGACTCCGCTTGTGATGCTGATCAAGAATATATATACTTTATGGGGTCTGCTACGCCTCCTTCTGCCTGTTACATACATTTTCACAAACCCAATATACTCTTGCAGAGAGTATAATAAAATAGATCTAGAAAAAATAGTTGAGTTGACTGTTAAAAACCCAGTAATCATTCTAGTGAAGATTTTTCCATATAAATGAGCAATTTTCGACGGACTTGTAGGGATCTATACGTCTTGGTGAGGATAGTTATACTTATGTTTTACAAATAATGTGAGAGTCTAGTTGGGTTCGGTCAACAGCACGTACTTTGACCGATATGTCCTATGGAAGCTACACGATATAGTTGTCCGGCCCGGATCAAACTTGGCTAGATTTTCATTCTCTGAGAGTCTCTTAGATCTAGATGTTTATACAAACGAACGGATAGACGGACATCGCTATTACGACTTGACTATTAATGCTGATAAAGAATATATAATGCCTATGACAAGGAAATGTCATTTCGTACAGACATTTTGTGCTTTTTTGAGTTTGTCGTATAAATGGAAATCGCAACTCTTGTTTAATTTACTCGATAAACTGAAACTGAGCGCACTTTATTTGATTAAGTGAACGTGTTACGCCTCATGGTTCGTTTATTATATAAATTGACAGCGGGTCGCACCATCTTGTCTTAGGCATTACGGCTTAACATTACTTGGGGCTAAGGAACAAGTGCCACGTGGCAGGAACACCTGTCTCTCTTTTGTGGTAGCCAATCTGAGACCATTTATCATGCCATTTGACATGGAAGAACGGCGTACAAATATCCATTTGATTTACCGAGCTGTGTCAAATTGAATGCGGTTCCAAAACAAAACCCACTTTGTAATATGTTCACCGCATAAATATTTAACTACATTTTACTGTGGTTCGAAAAGGTTTTACTCTTTAAAAACAGTTCCATGCACGACTCATTCCACCTAACCTATTTTATAAAA
Source organism: Drosophila acutilabella (assembly GCA_035046005.1). Lineage (NCBI taxonomy): Eukaryota > Metazoa > Arthropoda > Insecta > Diptera > Drosophilidae > Drosophila > Drosophila acutilabella. The sequence continues at coordinate 371,102 of JAWNOK010000026.1, read as the reverse complement.
TATTATGAAGTACAGCCAAATCAATATACCCTGTCAATTTGTCCGCCAATATTTACAGAAATAAGTTTTTCAATCGCATATGTCTTTCTATCTTGTCATTTAATCGTTTTAAATATAGTTTATAGCTTTAAGCATGTTGGAACTACTTAACGGAGGTTTCTGCTTTGTTGGATCTCAAAAAATCGAATTTTTTTTGCATTTTCGAATAGATACGAGTTTTGAGAATACGTGTACAAAGTTTTATGGCCATATCTTTCGAATTGCGGAAGATATACCCTATTGAAAATCGGACGCTCTACTCGATTTCTCGACCTGATGGAAGTGATAACTGGCGCAAGTATCGAGCAGTCGCCTTGAAACTTTTTACACATGTTCACAGATGGTGTGTGCATAGTTTAGACCTTGATCATGAAAAAATATTAAAAAGTGTGGTCTACAAAAAAATAGTAATAAGTCGAAAAATTTCAAAAATTTGACTTTAATGTTCAATTGTTAATAACTTTTGCATTTTTCAAGTTTTTTTTTAAATTAGAGGTCTAAATTATGCGCTTAAGTGTATAGATTGATAAAATGTATAATTTGTCTGTTTGAGATTATCCTACAGGACGGGAGTTTCGCCAAAAAAAATTTTAGAAAAAAAGAGTAGGTTTTAGGTTTACAAAACAGAAATGAATGCACTTTATACATGTGCGTGTAATATTCATTGTTTCTCACCACTTTGATAACAACTCTGAACGAAAAAGGACGTATAAAATATAAAATATCAAAAAAAAATTCCAGTGTCTAGTTTTATTAATAAATTAAAAGGAGTAGAGTTGTCAACAGAGCATTTTTAGCTTGTTCATATATCGGAAAATCAAACGACAGCTTTAATAATATAAACAGCGAATAAAGTGAATAGATATGAAAATCTTTCGTATTGTTTAAAAATATATAAAATAGAACCGATTTAATGTCGGGTTGCAAGCCATAAATATATTAATTTGTGAAACCACTATCAAAACACACGCAGTTTAATCAGCAGTAAACTAAAAGGACTCCAGTCTAAAATCGATTGTACTATTTTACGTAGCATTGCATCAGCTTAGAGTGCGCCACAGTCCCTTGGCTAACACTAAACTACATGTGCTATATAACCAAACTACAAACAAACTGTATTCTGTACACTATATGCACAGTTCATGTGCGTGTTTAATCTACCTTAAGGGACCTTTCAAGTTTTATTCGAGCAAAGGACACCCCATCCGATTCTCTCAAAGACCACTTTCAGTTATAGCCTCACTGACTGACTGCATGACAGTGGAATATTTGTTTTTAAAACCCTTGCGCTAAAAAGAGTGAGGGGTCTATTAGGAATGTCAGAAGCCAAAAGTACGTAACAGGCAGGCAGACCGACAGACAGACAGAAGGACAGTCAGACAGACTGACGGAAAGACAAACATGGTATACATACTCTTGCACGAAGTATAAAAATGGTCACCTATTGGACATCAATCATATTTGAGTTATACTGTGAGCGACATTGAGAAGTCTCTCCTACTATTAAACACCACCCTCATAGACGCCTATAACAAGTCATGCCAACCATCTAGGCGGTAAGTGAGGTCCAAACTACTCTGGCGGAATGCCGAATTTTCCGTACTAAGAAATTATGCCAAGGCTCTGTTCAAGCTAGCCAGATGAAAAATGATTTTCAACGAATATAAGATTGCTCTCAGAGCATACAAGACCGCCATTAGGAAGGCCCAGAGGAGCTCCTTGTAGAACTTCTGTTCCAAACTGGAGTCAGTGCCAGAAACCGCCAGGCTGAAGAATCTGCTGTCTACGCAGCTGCCCATTAAAAGCCAATTGAAACTAGACGACGGATCATGGACGGAGAGTGTTAGGGATATCCTAGAAGCTCTAATGTCCACCCATTTTCCGGGCTGCTCTGCGCCGCCCACAGATGAGGTGCGAGGTGCTCCGTGCGTCTCGACTTCTCACTCCCAAGAAAACTATTTACCTCACATAAAGTACTATGGGCCATTAACTACTTCTTCTAAAGAGTCCTGGGATAGACAAAATCATACCTGCCATGCTGAAAACCACCAAAGACGTGGTCGTTACATGGCTAGTCAAAATCTTCGAGGCCTGCCTCAAAACTGGACACATTCCAACTCAATGGAGAACTGCGCGGGTGGTATTCCTACCCAAAGCTGGTAAATGTGGCCACAGCAGCCCAAAGGATTACAGACCAATCAGTCTCACATCCTTTATGTGGAAAAGCTGCTGGATCTCAGCATCAGAAATGTAGCTGAGGACCGGTTGTCAGCGAATCAGCACGCCTATACGAAGGGTAAATCCGTCGAAACGGCACTACACTCGCTCTTCGCCTACATTGAGAAGGCGCTGCGTAGTAAAGAATATGCACTAGGAGTCTTCGTAGACATCTCGGGTGCTTTAACAACGTCAGTACCAACGCTATTATCGATCGACTCAGGGCGATACGCCCGGAAGACGCCGGACAACATATTAATGCAGAAAAGACGGACATCATCCTCTTTACTAAGAGGTACAAGGTACCGCGCTGGCTTCCACCGATGCTAAACGGTAAGAGCCTCAAACCGAGCACCCACGTGAAGAACCTGGGCATGGTGCTGGACAGACTGACTGACACAAACTGACTTGGAGAGCCAATGTTGAAGAAAGGGTGAAAAACGCAACCACGGCGCTGTACGCATCCAAGAAGATGCTCAGCTGCTCTTGGGGTCGCAGTCGTCCGACCTACACTGCTCTATGGAGTTCTCGTGTGGTGGCAGTCCACCGAAAAAAAGACATACCTTGCCTTAATAGAAAAGGCACAACGCCAAGAACTCCTGTGCATCACAGGTGCTCTACGCACTACCCGCACAAAAGCTCTGGAAACCTTCCCGGGTCTACCTCCCCTAGACCCCTTAGTGGCGGACAAGTCAGCCCAGCGTCTCGTGGCTCTGGAGAGCATGTCACAACAAGGCTTTGGGCATAGCTCGATTGGAAGAGATATGGCCACAAGCTCCGACTATCTTAAACCTAACAACAGCCTAAAGGTCAGAACTCGAGCGCACCTTGGGCCTGATGACTGGAAAACCTGCGCTAGCCGGCAAGGTCATTTGAACTTATATACGGACGGCTCCAAGATGGTAGGTGGAGTAGGAACTGCCGTATACTGCGAACACCCCAACACTAGGCTCTCATACAAGCTACCCGATCACTGCAGTATATTCCAGGCAGAGGTTTTTGCCATAGGAAAGGCTGCGGAGGTCGCGACTCTCCTCGGTACAGCCAGCCACACAATCAGCCTCATGGTTGACAGACTGGCAGCAATTAAGTCTATGATGTCGTCTACACTCAGTTTCAAAACGGTCAAGATGAGCAGGGAGGCAGTAGATGATCTATGTACGACTAAGTTAGTACACATTTACTGGGTTCCAAGCCACCAGGGCATTGCAGGAAATGAAGAGGCAGACACTCTAGCAAAGCAAACTACCCGCAAATAGAACAGAGCAGGTGCCCACTTCCCTAAGATCGCAGCAGTCTTGAAAAGACAAGCGTATTAAGCACAGGTCACTGGTCACTGGCGGCTGAACATGCGGCCAATCTTGGCATTACCACTAAAACGAATTGCAGGAAATGCAATAACCCTAACACCACCGAAACGCTTGAACATCTGCTTTGCCACTGCCACGCTTTAGAGCGAACAAGGAACATAGGTATCAAAATGCCCGCCAAAAGACCTACAGCGTTCGCAAAACCCTCTCAAATTCTTCTGGACTTCAAGCCTTCACATCCTCCACGACCAGACTACTAACATACCTATGTTCAGTACCCGTGACGACGTCCGGCTCAACCTTACCTAACCTTTATTTAAAATAATAAACACTAATCATAGATAAGGTAGAAATAGTTATTATCCATCCTTTGTCATCAAAAATGCAAACAGACTTTTCTACTGGATTAAAGTGTCCTGCTTTTCAGGACAAAGAAATTTATACTAAAACATTACTAGTCAAACAAATTAACAGTGCAACCCCTAAAATCGGTCAAATTTTTCCATTTCAATTTTAGTCTACGATGCATTTTGGCATTTGACACCATTTTGTCTGGAGCAGACTGCGTCATGTGCATTCACGAAGCACAGGTAGGCATTAGTTCAGGTACAAATAGCATAGAAAACCGATTGTAGGGTTTCCACTGACATAGACCAACAACCAAACCAAACAAAAACATCCGGTAAACCTCAAAGGATAAACTGTCGGACTGTCTGCTACGTTTACTACTCATATGCGTGCTTCTGGGCTACTGTGGTTTGTTTGGGCGACTACTCAACTAACCGCGCGGTACAACCTGTGTTAGCAACAGCAATCACAGTGAATATTTATCAAACCTGTAGCGACCAAGTTTGGATCAGATTGGAAAACTATTATCCTATAGCTGTCATAGGCTAAATCGGCCAGCCCAGTATACTCTTGCAGAGAGCATAAAAACGATAACCACATTAGACGATACCGACACTAACTATGCGTTATCAAATTTGATGATGGCCAAGCTAACACAAAAACCTTTAAATGTTTTCACAGAACTCATGATGCCATTTCACATCATAAAAAGAAGTCACATCATCCACCAGTGATGTTCTCAAGATTTCTACAATCTTTGATCCGAACCGGACTTCTCACAGGGTATCTTACCGTCGGGAGAGCCCGACAGTAACAATGACAGTAACGCGAACGCACAGAACCAAATTACGTCACTAACATCGCGGCACTAACTGTAACCCTGGACCGTAAATTAATAAATGGCCAATTTGGTCTTAAGGTTGACTCTTGCTGGGTTTACTCGATGCATATTAACCGTTTGTTGTATAGAACGTCACTGTCCCAAGAGACTAACTGGCTAAATGACAGAAATGAATATTAGATATATTAAAACACCTGATGACGAAAGTTATTCAAAATACGCATGTAGAAAAAATTTAATATGGACACGGTACGTCGATAGGCATTAAACTTTTATTACTCTTTTATTGCACATGAGCTTAAGTTTGTCGTAGCCTGTCAAATTGTCAAGATGTCTACTCGCATCTTGTTTTTTCAATTGCTTTTCCTTTGTCAACTTGTGTGAGGAAATGAACGCCTTTGATTTCATGGCTTAGAGTTGCATTGAGGTTGATCGCAGATTTATTAAAAACTTCAACAGTATGTGCTGATGTAGTTTGTTTTTGACACAACCATAAGGCGTATGCAGATGATCATGAATTTAAGTACAACACAAAAGCTGGGGCTCCTCTAGGAACATAGTTGCTCCCTAGCTTATCCTCGCATCCAGCATGTCTGTGCAGAATACTTCAACACAGTTCATATCTTCTTAAGATCTAAGTCGGCCCAATATTGATATTTTTTTTTTATGGAGTACGAGTTCTTTTACAGTCGATTCGCTCGACAGTGGCTGTTCTTATTAGTTAAGCCTCAAATCGATTTTAATAGGAGACGTAATCAACTTTTGTGATACAAATTCCCCTACCAAACATTTCCCAAAATGACGTCAACTGAATTAAGCTTCTTAGCCAAAATCTGCAACATGTTAAGTCATCTCTAATGGTAAACCCTTATTTTGTTTACACAAAAATTATATTTACTGTCTACATCCAATGAGCATAAACAAAACATCTTTGGATACTATTGAAAACATTCAGTTTTCATAAAGTGATGAAAACTACAGACTAATGAGATTGTATATATCCAAGTTAGGAAAAGCGTAAAATGGGTACATTAAACCATTTGATTTTTTTCCAATTGCTTAATCTTTAAGAAGGTTTTAAGAATTCTCAAAACATTTTTTTTGTTTTTTCATTTAATTTATTGTTGGTTCTATCGCACATAAAAAGGCAACTGGTAATTTGAATATTGAAAGTACATATAGCTACCGGGTTTTTCTAAAATAAAGAGACACAAGTATCTTGCACTAATTAGCAGTGTAAAACTATAAATATATCCAGATACTCAAAACCTTTCGAACCAATGACTTCAATGTTCATAAATACAAATATTCTTATGAATTTATATACTATAATGATTGTTTTAAATGTGGAGATAACTTGAACTAAAGATTGCTCTTAACAGCTCTTCGACAGAGCTTTTTGCCGTGAGTTAAATGATCAGAAGAGTTCAGCATGGCTGGTTAAGCAACTTGAACGGGAAAGAGCCGGATTTAAAGAGTTGCCCTTTACTACTTGAAACTGACAACTTAGATGAGTGCCATTAAAACAATGCAGCTTTTATAATGCCAAGCTGAATACTAAAATAAATACATAAAGTTTTTGTAATCATGTGTTGGCACTTGTGCAAATTGTCTATTGTGTGCTCTTATTCTCGTTCTACTCCGATGCTTTGTATCAAGTTGCTTTTGCCAGATAAACGAACTTCATTATAATGATCAGCAATGTGAGTTTTATGTTGTATCTACATTTATATTTATATATGTATATACATATATATAAAATAAATGAAGGTTTATACTTTTATTGCTCAAAGATGCCACCAACTTCAAATTATAGTGTAATACTGTTCGCAGTGCAGTAAATAACCGTTCAAGTAAGAACAATGGATTAGAGATATATCGAGTCGAAACGTGCCCTGAAGTGTCTTCAGAAAACAATTGCTCTTAAAAATTGTAATTTCAAATATGGTCTTTTTAGCTTAATCAGATCGGATTACTATCTATTAAAGATTCCATAGGCTAAACAAATAGCGCATTGGCCTAAGTGAACGCCAATTTTATAACTATCCTCACCAAGTTTGGTCGGGATCGGATCATTATATCCTACAGATACCATAGGCAAATCACTTAGGACAATACGCTATAATATACGTATAATATTGCCGTCTACTTTATATGTGAATTTGGTAACGATAGCTCTATAAGTTCCCATGGTATTATAATAAGGGTTTTCAACCATCCATACTCATTAACGATTATTATGTCGAATGCTTTTCAATTTTCATGCCTGAAAAAACTTAAGTAACTTTTATATTTGTCAAAAACAATATGACATGACTGTATATTTCGCTCAGCAGCAATCGTTATTAAAACTGTACACCTAAAGTACTGCTTAAGATTTTTTAGCAGGCCTGACTGCGGGCCACGCAGGCAGCGAAAACATTTGAACATATGCTTGTATGTTTCTGCCTCGTTTGCACTCATACATTGATATGAATGCGACAGTGCTGCCGCCACACGGGCAGCGAAAACATTTGAACATGTGCTTGTATGTTTCTGTCTCGCTTGCACTCATACATGATATTGCATTCAGTTATCAATATTGTAACGCTTCTAGTTTTCTTGTTTATAGTGCGATTTTAATGCACATTTGAGGATAGTTTGATATAGTTAGTCTCCATACGAATTATAAATTTCAATACTGTACTACTATATTAACCAAAGCCTAAAATCGGAACGAAATTTGATATTTATTTTTTTTAATTGTGGGAAAAGGGGGCGTGGCAGTCCAAAATTTTAAATGTCAATGCATTAACGCTGTCGCTAGGAACCTCCATACCAAAATTGGTGATCCTAGGTGCCATAGTTACTGAGATATTCGCCGAAAACAAAGATTATTACTGAGATGTGTCTAGTTTTTTGCTCATAGTGGGCGAATGGGGCGTGGCATCGAAAAAAAAAAAGATTCTTGTATTGACTGACTAAATATGTGATCGATTGAGACCAAGCTCGAACTTGTAGCTTTTATCATCTCGGAAATCTTTTTGTTCATACGGACAAACAGACAGACGGACAGACGGACATGGCTATATCGACTCGGCTTGTGATGCTGATCAATAATATATATACTTTATGGGGTCTGATACGCCTCCTTCTGCCTGTTACAAACATACATTTGCACAAACCCAATATACTCTTGCAGAGAGTATAAAAACAAAATTTAGTTTGAAAATTGTTGTTAATTGGGATAATTAAAAAATCTGAGATCTTTTGTTTTATATTCTAATGTGTGATAATTTATTATTATTCATTAGGCCCTTAACAGACGACTCACGCGACTGTAATGAATCCTACTAGTTTCAAATCGCCTGCTTTTTTCGTGATTTTAAATATATCAGACAAGAAAAACAAGTAAGATAAGTCCGGTCGAGCACGCCCTACCGTATAATACTCTCTGCATTTTCCACGAATTATATTATTAAAATCGGTATCGAGATATTACAATGTGTAGTACTTGCATTAAAACACGTTGAAACAAAAACAATCTAAGCATAATAAAACATACATCTGTTTGTCTGTATGCGAATACATATACGAAAGACAATATATGATGCATATATGTATGTATGTGTGTATTCGGCGCGGCCAGCGACTGTGAGCAGCGCTGCCGCCACGCAGGCAGCGAAAACATTCGAACATGTGCTTGTATGTTTCTGTCTCGCTTGCACTCATACATTGAGCGCTGCCGCTCAAATGCTTGTATGTTACTATCTCGCTTGCACTCATACACGATATTGTATTCAGTTATCAATATTGTAACGCTTCTAGTTTCCTTGTTTATAGTCCGATTTTAATGCTCCTTTCAGGATAGTTTGATATAGTTAGTCTCCACACGAATTATAAATTAGAATACTCTACGATAGGAAGAAATGCCTGAAAAATGTATTGAATTTTGAATAGTGTTTTAGTTCCTATGGGAAAAGGGGGCGTGGCAGCGCAAAATTTTTGATGGCATGACATTAACTCTGTCTCTAGTAATCTCCATACCAAAATTGGTGATCCTAGGTGCCATAGCTACTGAGATATTCGCCGAAAACACCGATTTTTTCCGAGGTGTCTCTGGTTTTTTGCTCATTGTGGGCGAATGGGGCGTGGCATCGAAAAAAAAAAAGATTCTTGTATTGACTGACTAAATATCTGATCGATTGAGACCAAGCTCAAACTTGTAGCTCTTACCATCTCTGAAATCTGTTTGTTCATACGGACAGACAGACAGACAGACGGACAAACGGACATGGCTATATCGACTCGGCTTGTGATGCTGATCAAGAATATATATACTTTATGGGGTCTGCCACGCCTCCTTCTGCCTGTTACATACATTTTCACAAACCCAATATACTCTTGCAGAGAGTATAAAAATACATAATAAATATGTGTTAACTCATAATACATCTGCTTTAGAAATATGCCATAAACTCAGTTATATTCATTTTAATGAAACTCTAAGCTCTGGAAATAAAATCTGAAATATTTTTGGCTTAAAAGTATTCCACGAAATTGCTATCAACGATGACAGCATGCAACTTGGTCGGCAGCCAACTCTGCAAACTGCCACATATTCAGCCAAGAATTGAGGACAGACCAATAAAATAATCCAGCGTCATTAAGCTTACAGAGCGCCTGTCCTCTAATCTATTCACTCACGAAAGGAAATTATTATAATTGCATTAGTTCAGAGGCAGAAAATTGAAATTGAAATACGTTAGATTAGAAAGAGGACGATGATGAGGACGACGTAGACAGGCTGTCACAGGATGTTGCAGAATGATGTGGATGATGTGTTGACGGCTGGCTCCGTCCGATTGAATTAGCTTTAAGCCTCTGATCGTAGGGTATGCTAACATTTTGTAAATTTTTATACCCCTGCAGAGGATATTATGTTGTCATAAGGTAGTACGTAACGCATTGTAAAAGGCGTGGCCGATTCCATAATATTTAATCTTAATCAGCATTAAAATCCGAGTCGATATACCTATCATTTCCTCAGTGCTGGCTTAACTTGATCGAAATCGGACTACTAAGTCATATGGCTGCCATCGAAGCAATCGGTAACTGAAACCAAATTAACGCAACCGGGAACTATCACGAAATAAAATCGAAAGTTAAATGCATAAAATTAATGTACACTAGTAAATGTGTGCTTTGCTATTCGTGTAACAGAAGGTTATTTTAAAACTTTAAAGGCTACCGTGCGTGTTACCTCGGGTGTTCCTCAAGGAAGCCATTTGGGGCCTTTACTTTTCTCATTATTCATTAATGATTTACCTTCAGCTATTTCTAGTTCCCGGGTTCTGATGTATGCCGATGATGTAAAACTTTGTTTGTCAAGAGATGACTCTGGCCTGAGTCACGGTCTACAAAGTGATCTCGACACACTTCAAGCCTGGTGTAAAGTTAACCTATTACATCTCAGTTTCAGTAAATGTAACGTAATGTCCTATAGTAATGTCCATTAATAACTACTTTCTCGACGGCAAGCCTCTTCAGAGAATAGAGTCGGTCAATGATTTGGGTATCCTTTTCGATCCAAAACTAAAGTTTGATAAGCACATATCTTCTGCTGTTAATCGAGCTTTTGGTGTCTTGGGTTTCATAAAGCGGTGGTCTAAGGAATTTGACGATCCCTACCTAACTAAAACTCTGTATACTTCACTTGTACGCCCTATTCTTGAATATGGATCGTGTGTATGGTCTCCCCAATACATTGTTCATCAGGAGAGATTAGAAGCTGTACAAAAACAATTTCTTCTGTTTGCCCTTAGGGGCCTTAGCTGGAATACTAATTTTCGATTACCTTCGTATCGTAGTAGACTCTTGTTAATTAACCTCCCTTCCCTTTTGGATCGCAGAACCATGCTTGGTGTAGTTTTCTTACATAAATTAATTAATGGTGAGATTGATTCTCCGTATCTAATTAGCCAAATTAGTTTTGCGGTTCCGATCCGAAATACCAGAAACTTTCTTCCTTTGTCCCTTCAACGCTGTACCACGAATTATGCTTTACATAATCCGTTTCGTATCTTATGTAATAACTATAATAGTCTTTCTCATGTAGTGTGTGGAGCCACTTCTTTGTCTTCTCTTAGAATGTCACTTCTTTCTTACGTATCTAGTCAATCGTAGTATCTTTTAATATACTTCTTTTTTTATCGTTCTCGCGTATTTCGTTCCCGCGAGCCTTATCGTTTATCACCGCGTTACTAACACTTGACTTTACTTATTTTAATTTTTTTTTTCTGTTTGGTCTGGTTAGTGTTTTTCTGGGGTTTTCCGAACCCTTGCAACGAATGTTGGACCAACGTTTCTAAATTTTTTTAATTCTTCCCCAGTTAGTTAATTAATTAATTAATTAAACTTAATTTTAATTTAAAATTTTTGCCGTTTTTAACGTTAAATTGTACTCTTATTTTTAAACTGTTTATTTTAAATTACTTAAATTTAATTTATTTTTCTTTTTGTGTCGACTGCTCATAGTCTGACAATAAATAAATAAAATAAATAAATAAATAAAGAAATCGATAAAAGCTAATTTTTCAACACGCAAACTTCAATCCAATCGGTTATTTCCTGACATTTTGTTTCCTATGAGTCAAAGTCAAGGCTGAAGACTTGTCAATCAAAAGTAAGAAAATAACAATGAAAATTTAAGTTTGTCTCATTACTATAATTTAAAAAAAAAATAGTTTTATTAGGTATTCTTAAGATACACTAAGAAAATGATAGCCTAAACTTTTACTGTAATCATCATTAATATTGTGATAGAATCATAACATCGTGATTGTATAATACTAATTAAAAACGTCAAAATGTAATGTCATTAAATTGTCATGCTTGTTGGGTTGTAATTTCTTTATTCAAACTCTTTTTTATTGCGTTAGTGATTTCTTTATCATATACTCCACGATACAGATTGCAGTCGTTAAATCCAAATAGTTCTTCAAATATTTAAGACTCTGTATATAGCATATAAACTAGGCAAATACAGTATAACATATTAAGTTTCATTAAGTTTGAGGCGATATTGTAAACGGCAATAGTTTATAAGCGAGTTGCGTGCGATTGCGAATAAAAATTATTCAGACTCTAAACGAAAATTTTTTTATGTTAAGACAAAAAGTGGACAGCAAAAGACACCGTTCCTTCTCTGAAGCAAGCGCAAAATTATCTTGCACTCCATATGTGATTACAGTAAAGGATACATTTTATCTTATACATAAATACATTTCTCAAATCTCTTCTGGCTGGAATAGTCATGCAATTTATGAATTGTCAATATGAAGTATTTTTACCTAGTACCAAGAAAGAAAAGTACAGTCGCGGGCGTGGCAACAATTTAAAATAAGCTTGATCTGGCTGACAGATAGACGGACGGAATTTTGGTGGCTCTAGCTATTATAGTCTCGAAGATTCAGGACTTCGCTATATCGACTCGGCTGATGCTGATCAATAATATATATACTTTATGGGGTCGGCCAAGCTTCCTGCTGACTGTTACATACTTCGCAAAAACAAAATATACTCCTGCAGAGTGTAAAAGTAAATAAAATCAAATAGTAAAATTATCAAACCCCAAGTAATTTGAAACTTCTCCATGGATACATGGCCCCTTGAATTGCGTAATATATCTAATTCCAGTTTGATTTTTGACTGTTCGCCGACTTTGTAATATCACCAATTATTGAAAATGCGACGGTTTATAATATGTTATGGTTAATATATGTAAAATCTTATTCATTCTTATGTGGCCTAAAAACATGAGTATTTCTTCATTCACAAACATAACTAATCCGTGGTTTCATGCCACACTTTTAATTAAACTTATAAGTAGATTCCAAGAAAGCTTTAAAGATTGCAGTTGCCGGTTTCTTAAGATAATCCTTCAATAGCCTTCGGCATAGGAGTGAGATATGCACCGATAGAGCACACTGCTGGATAAAGGACTCATACATTTACAATAACAAGTGTGTGCATGTATTGTGGTAGAGAGTAAATTAGTTTACATTATATAAGTGCAACAATGGAATGCATTACTGCTGGTCGTCGCCAGCTGACTAAGCAGCTATGTACGTACAATTAGTGACTAAGAGCCACAAACCGAACCTGAATCGATAAGACGTTGCCATTACCATTGGCATGCAATACGATGAGCCCCAACTAGCCAGGAACATGCCGCACAAACACAAAGACAACTACTAGCAACGGCGACACTCAGTCGGCAGCACCCAGGAAAGCAAAGCAAACTGTTCTTGTTACTGTTGTTGGCACAAAGTGACGATAGAGGCTGAGGTGGCACAATAAAAGTTTCACTCCGCTGCGCTGATGTAATACCGCAAGACAATTTGCCTTCGCACGTCATACGGTCACAAAAAAGAGAACAACACGGCAAATCAAGCTATGAGAATGTGAGTTCTGTTAAAAGCCGGTATACGTTACAATATATTTCACCAGTTCTCTTTGTTTTTCTCTTTGTCTATCTGTTTCTTTGCCTCACTGCCATCTACTTTTCGTTAAATCATTGCACATGCGCAGGCTCTCTTCCAACAGCTGTGGCAGAAAGCGACAAAAAAGTACTGCACCAAAAAACTTAGCCTTAGCTCGATTTGATGAATCAGCTGTTCTGCAAGGTACTTCCTTGCTCCCTTCCCAACATGGCTCAGCAACTCAAAAGCCAGGCAGCAGGTGACAACTTTGTATTCGTGCTCGAGAATAATTCGTCGCCTGTCGCAAAGCTTAAGTCTCTTCCCGGCCAGTGACCACAACTAGAGGAGCAGAAGACCGGGTGTTCCTAGTACCTCAAGCCACTCACCATACACCGCATGCCACATACAACTTGCCATATGGCTATCGATTATTCTTGTAGTACTGGTACTAGTGTCGAACATAATGTATTTTAATTTTTTCTGTGCCAGCAGATTTGTAATTTATTTTGCGATTTCATATTCTACAATTTTATTTTTCTTTAAAAAATTCCAGGTCTGTTGAACTAACATGCTTTTATGGCACACCAAGGACTATAGTTGAAAGTTGAGCAAAATATAAACTAATGATAGAATCAAATATTAGACTGAAAAATAAAAATTACTCCTAATGATGAACTAAATATTTAAAATACGGTTAAAAATGTTTTAAAGTAGTTACTTATTAAATCAAATAAAGTATTTGGCACCATAATCCCATGATATAACCCTACGACAGTGCAACACCCTCTCGAAAATGTCATAAATATAAGGAGCCAAGAAGTCACCCCATTATGTCTGCAAAATTGTACCCTTCACATGTCGCCTGCAAGTATGCAATACAAATACAAATGTGCTGCACACAACTGGCGCACATAAATCACAAGTTTTTGACCCAATCCGAAGTAAACTGGAAAATAAATATTTTGGGGCAAGTAAGGTGGGCTAAGATGCTGCAAGACATTAAAAGCTATTAGCCATGGTTTTAACATGTTCCTGTAATGTTTAGCTGGCAATGGGAAATTTGTACGTACCTTGTCTACCGGCATTGATGGACACGCTCTGCACAGATTCCAGAATGAGCCAATCATAGGGAAATGTTTTTGTTGTTGTCGAACCAAATTGTCAAATTACAAAATAAACACCCGCGCGTTTACTGATTTAGTTATGAATATGTTCTCTATTCGAATTTAGGCGCAACAACCGTATTAACGTATACACAAATACAAGCAAACGAGTTCACTCCGCTCAATCTTTCTATCCCTATCCCTATATCTTTCTCTCTATATGCAAACGCACCTGGGTAATGCGTTGCGAAGAAAGTGCGTTTGTGCTATCATAGACCAAACGAGATTCGATTTTTTATTCGACCGCAGCTGTGGAAAGAAGAAGAGCGCGAAAGTATTAGAAGAAGTATCGAATACCAGCAGGCAACAGCAACGGCAACTGCTGTTCTAGTGATGATCTCATACAGTCAAAGTATACGCCTAACTCACACTTACAGCCCGTAAGTTTGCATAAAGGCAGTTCGTGCCTTAGCAAATATTACACAGTTGTGTCAATCAATGAATTAGTTAAAACTAAAATAGGACTGTGTGTATGGTGACTTTTAGACTACTGCGGCATATAAATCGATATAAAATTTGTTCTTTTGCATGCAGAGCTCTAACCGGTCCCTACACAACATTATAGTCCGTTCCCCGTCTCAGCCAGTAAATCGATATCTTTTTTTATGACAGCCGTGCGATATGCAATACTTTAGCAACTTGACGCTGTGCTTTTTAATTTATTTTTTGCTCTATTCGCCATTAGCGAGCAGTGGAGCGCAACATTTGCCTTTTACTTAAATTTGCACTACAATTTTTACTTAACACTAATCACACATTACAAATTTTGTTTGAATGCACCGCTGCTTGCTAGAGCTGCTGCTGGTTTGTAGTATTATGGGTAAAAATAATTTTCGATTTACCGCTAACGTTTGCAACTCGACGATGTTATGTACACGACTGAACTGAATATGCGCTGCCATGTATCGTTGGCTTGGAACAAAAAGTGGTTGAAAACACCGCCAAACCTCCCAAAGCAAATCTGAATGTGAATATGAAGCCAAAGCGTCGGCGTTGGAGTTATCTGACGCAGCGCTTGGAAGTTATGCAGCGCGACCGATGTAGGCCGTCGTGACTGTTTAATCAACGTACGAACAAAATAATGTCCCTGGGCTCTCGTGACTTGTCGGTTTTTGCCTTGATCCCGAAGTACTAGTAGATATGAACAAACCTTAACAGTTGTGATAATATTGGGAAAATAAAAACCGGTCTGAAATATTATTGGGTTTTTTACTCAGAGTAGCTTGCTATCGATATTACGGTTCAATCGATAGCTTAGACGATGATCGCTGCTAAAGTCATATCTACACAATGTTAAATAGCATATGCTGATAACAGCGGAATTTTTTTTTGTTTCTTGCTTTATTAAAACTATGGAGCTAAGCTGGCAAGTTGTATTCTGCTTGTGCCTCGCAATCTTAATCCACCTACTTATATATATATTCGTAATGGGCAAACGACCAAAAAGTATTATCGGACGTCACGTTGTTATTACAGGAGGCTCCAAAGGCATCGGACTTGCGCTGGCCGTGGAATGCGCAAGGAAAGGAGCCAATGTCACGGTAATCGCACGGGATGAAAAAATGTTGAGTGAGTAATGCAATACAAATTCGACATCTTATTCTGAAAATTACATGCCACAACAGAGGGAGCAGTGGCCTTAATGGAAGTTATCCGTCAGCGGCCCGAACAAAAATTCCAATATCGCAGCCTTGATATTGGTGGCAACTACGAGGAAGTTTCACGTGTGCTTGGCGAGATTGAGGTGAACGTCGGAGACATTTACGCACTTATCAACTGTGCCGGCATGGCAATCTGTGGCCTGTTTGAAGATGTGTCCGTCAGTGACGTCCACAAATTGATGAACGTCAATTTTTTTGGCAGCTACAATTGCACACGTTATGTGTTGCCCAAGATGAAGAAAGCCGGCGACGGAATCATTGTGATTACCTCCTCGCAGGCGGCCATGTTTGGCATTTATGGCTACGGTCCGTATTCGGCCAGCAAGTACGCACTGCGGGCCATGGCCGAGACGATTGCGATGGAGTCCCGAGTGCACGGCGTCTCTGTGACGCTGGCACTACCATGTGATACCAACACTCCTGGGTTCGAGGAGGAAGAGAAGACTAAGCCCCGAGAAACAAAAATAATTTCTGCTGGCGGTGGTCTCATAGAACCTGAGGTCATGGCTAAAGCGATACTAAAAGATGCTCTGGTCAGTTGCAATAGCACTTTTTTCACAAATATGGTCAATTTTTACATAACTCTTTACAGAAGGGTAACTTCATATCAACGGTTGGGGCTGAGAGTTGGGTCATTACCCTGTTGGGGAGTGCCCTGATTCCCTGGGATGGCTTCTTTACAAACCTGCTGCATGCTATAGTCATTGGACCATTGCGTCTGTTCAGCTATGGACTTCACAAGTATTTTAATAGTATCATACGAAAGTGTGCCGAAAATCCAAAGTAACGGCAGAGGAGCAGAAATAAATTACTTTTTCCACATTTGATTCGACACCCATATAGGCCCTAACTCTAAAACATATTTTGACACCTTAACCAAATAATCTAGTTTCCTGAAAAGTCATATTTTATTTTTATTTATCTGTGTAGGTGCACAAAATTTCCGACTTTTCCACGCTTTTTTACCGGCATCGCTTGAATAAGGGAAGACAAACACAATGTATGCCGATTCAAAAACACTCACTCTTTATGCTGAAAACAATTTATTTATTGGTATTAGCAAATGAACTGAATAAACTCAGCAGAACGTTAAAGTGGGTAATATGTTATACAAACATTTTTATTTCTACATTTAGATAAGAACACAAATAATGGGCTCAGAATAAGAATTTTTTAACAGCATATAACTATAAACATAGCTTCTCACTTATTTTTTTTTACTCAACGATATAATTTTATTTTCTTTATATATGTAAGTAAATTTAAATTGAGCGGCAAAATACATAGCACCTGGACAATAATCGATAACTTTTAGCCTACTAACGTTATAGAGTATGGAGATGATGGACCAAAAAAAAAAAATAAATTTTTAATCAAAGCATTAAGTTGTATATGAGCAATTGCAATAAATTTAAATATTTTTGCGTTTTTCATTTAAACTCCTGATTAAAATTAATTTACAGCTTATAATCGATGTATCGCGATTATTAAATAATATAGACACATCGATTTTAGTATCGATATCGGTTCTGGTTGTCGCGTAATTTACACCACTAATACGAAAGAATTCTGGCGATGTAAGGACGTGTTTAATTTGTTTAGTGCAATATACAACAAAATTAGATTACAAATTATAATATTTAATATGTGTGAAGAATAAATACGTTTACCATGTAGCATCAAGTGTTTGTTTTTTTGTAATTTACATACATAGTAAGACATGAAAGTAAATTTTGCATTCGTCAGCGCCGTAAATTTGTTTAGTGATATCACAAGTGGTGCAAAAAAAATGTAATACAGCTAACAATTTTAATAGTGGAATGCTATTTCTGTGTTGACGACCCGAATAACTGCCACGCATATAGTAAAAGTTAGCTAAAATGGCCAGCATGTCAGCACTGTCATTACAGAAACTTGTGCGCATAAAAATAGATAAATGACAAATAATAAATTAATAAATAGAAATCAATGCATGAGAATGGAAATGTTCCTAATAATATTGGCAACGAAAATTGTGAAACATATTTGTAGAGTATTTAATACCCATTAAGTGAAAAGTGAACAAGTTTAAAAATTTCGTGGTTGGCTGTAAAATACCCTCTACTTTAGGCTTCACAAGATAAATTTTCAGTTGTTTTCGCGGACACTGAATGCCCACAATTCTCATAAATATGGTTATAGGGTATCAACACACGCAACGAAACGGTCAATTGACTCGTTGGTTCTGGTCCGTTCTCTTCAAATTCGCTTACTGTCTACGTCCGTTCGTGCCTTGCAAGGCAATTATATAAGTAATACGTGTTTATACGTTCATGACCAGTTGAATAAATTGTAATTAGAATTCTTTCGAATATTAATTAAATATCTGGCTACCGTAGTTGTTGGTTTTTGTTTTTGCCCTAACATCACAGCTCTGCTTATCTATCACTAGTCACCTTTTGTGTTTTATATGTATTTGCACAGACGTAACTTAAAGAACAACAATGAAATCACAGTTACCGTTAAACATTTTTATACTCTCTGCAAGAGTATATTGGGTTTGTGCAAGTGTATGTAACAGGCAGAAGGAGGCGTGGCAGACCCCATAAAGTATATATATTCTTGATCAGCATCACAAGCCGAGCTTATATCTATGACCGTCTGTCTGTCTGTCCGTATGAACAAACAGATTTCAGAAATGGTAAGAGCTACAAGTTCGAGCTTGCTCTTAATCGATCACATATTTAGTCAGTCAATACAAGAATTTTTTATTTTTTCGATGCCACGCCCCATTCGCCCACAATGTGAAAAATACTAGACACACCTCGGAAAACATCGGTGTTTTCGGCGAATATCTCAGTAACTATGGCACCTAGGATCACCAATTTTGGTATGGAGGTTCCTAGCGACAGCGTTAATGCATTGACATTTAAAATTTTGGACTGCCACGCCCCTTTTTCCCACAATTAAAAAAAATTAATATCAAATTTCGTTCCGATTTTAGGCTTTGGTAAATATAGTAGTACAGTATTGAAATTTATAATTCGTGTGGAGATTAACTATATCAAACTATCCTCAAATGTGCATTAAAATCGGACTATAAACAAGAAAACTAGAAGCGTTACAATATTGCTAACTGAATGCAATATTATGTATGAGTGCAAGCGAGATAGAAACATACAAACACATGTTCGAACGTTTTCTCTGCCTGAGTGGCGGCAGCGCTGCCCGCAGTCGCTGGCCGCGCTGAATACACAAATACATACATATATGCGTCATATATTGTCTTACGTATGTGTATTCGCATGCAAACAAACAGATGTAAGTTTGATTATGCTTAGATTGTTTTTGTTTCAACATGTTTTAATGCAAGTACTTACACATTGTAATATCTCTAGACCGAATTTAATAAATTAATCGGGGAAAATGCTGAGAGTATTATATGGTCGGGCGTACTCGACTGTACTTTTCTTACTTGTTAAATATGCGTATACATATAATTTAAATGCGTCTTTCCCCAAATTCTAGCATTTATGCAAACAATAACTCAAGTGGACTAAAAAAATTGGATCAGTGCGAAAAGTAATTTTGGCCCAAGACACATGTTTTAGCGAAAATATTAAATAGTAAAATATAAATAAATAAATAGATTAAATCATATACTACAACTTAAAGTGCAAGCCACAAATACTACAATGTTTAGCTTTGCAATAAAAAAAAAGATAATATTGATTTTGCAACATACCGTTATTAAGTTATCAGTTGTATTATCACTTGATTATGAGAACAACGTTTTCAATTTCTAGTTCATGTTACATTATTGTTATTACCATCGTAAATTACTGTTTCTTTCTATGTTTCCGCCAAAAATGGAATTACGTATTTAATTTGCAATTAGGTGTTAACAGATGCTGTTATTAGCATAAACAAGTAATGGCAAGATTACTCCTGTAGTAGCGAATATTGAAAATTATCTCGTGTTTACCTTTATCTAATCATTAGAACCGATTGATTCAGTGATTTTGTATATATATATATATAATATATATATGTACATTTATGAGCAATGCTGTATTGCCATGTAGATCAATTTGTGTTCTGGGGCTCCGATTCGCCTTGGGCTGAACGAGCACCATATCTTAACACATGGATCGACGACAGTTGACGCAGTGAGCGCTTATCTAGAAACATTGTGCTCAGTTGACGGACTGATTTGGCGAGTTGCTGGCGAGATTTACTTGTTAAACACAGACGTGGACATGTTTCGTCTAGTTGGTCATACAAAATTACTGACGCGGGAACACTTGTTGGCTGATTAGCTATGTACACTTTTGAATTCTACGATGGGAACAGCATTTAATTCAGCGATTCATTTTATTGCAGACCGCCGTAGGAATTGGACACGTCTTAAACTTATTGTGCCGTACGGTTCAACAATCCCTGACTTGCATGAGTCGCTGAATTCAGACATACACAAAAATGTCACAAAATCAATCATATTTCTGGCAGACGACCAGACACAATGTGTACCTAAAAAGATCGGCTAAATGGCATATGGCCATCGCCCTAATGGTGGTTCTAACGTTCTCCACCATATGTGCCGCGGAGTTTGATAATGATGGAGATGATCTTGCTGCTAACCTGCCGGATATTCAGAAGGTATGTGGGCTTAATATCATTCTATCGTATCGAGTAACTATATAGCCAACTTAATCGCTTTCAGAATGTAGAATCACACGGAATACCTGATGTGATAACGGAAAAGAATGGAATACAAGAGAAAATAGATTCAGATCGGAACGGAAAGTCAAAAGGAAATTTCATCGATGCATTCACTGCATCGATCTCCGTTATACTATTAACGGAGCTAGGCGATAAGACTTTTTTCATTGCTGCCATTATGGCCATGCGCCACCCGCGTTTGATAGTCTTTGTCGGTGCTATTGCCGCCTTGGCCCTTATGACGGTTCTCTCGTGCGTTTTTGGCATGGCAGCAAACTTTATTCCTAAGGTGCGGTGCTACCTGGGTTCTTATCTGCTACGTGACTTATTTAAATTGTCTCCTATCTTACTTTAGATTTACACGTATTATATATCAACTGCATTATTTTTAATATTTGGTTTAAAAATGTTGTATGATGGTTACAAAATGAAGCCATCTGATGCCCAGGAGGAGCTCGAAGAGGTTCAAAGTGATCTGCGAAAGCGTGAGGATGAGGTAAGTGTTCTATCTCTGTATCTATCGAGTTGCACCTAGTTAAATGCTTCGTTGTTGTTGTAGATGCTTCAAATTTAAGTCAATTATTTGCGCCTTTTTTAATGCTTTATAGCCTTTGTGAATTTAATTTTGCTTTTGTAAATAGCCACCCTTAATTGTTTTTCTTACTGCTAACACAGAAACCCCAAACAAACCACAACAATTGAAAAGTAATAATAGTAATAATAATTATATTTTTTACGACGATCACTTCAATTGCTCGCAGTTTTCAGTCCATTTCTGACTCACAATAACAACAACAAACTACACAAAATCTACTTATAATTATAAACTAAATAATAGCACAGAGGGTTAATACTAAGCGAGAAATTATACTAATTGCATGCCCAAACTGCATTAAATATTATAATTTATAATTATTATGTACACCTATTAAACTAAGTATTATGATTGCATTCTTAAAGTGCCCAAAATCATCAAATCACAAACAAATAGGACAAAGGTTGTTTGCGGAACACTGTGAAGATCGATTACAGAACAAATCGATACTCCAAATGATCGATTGTGCTTATAATTAAGTTTTTACTTTACATGCTGAACGAAACACGCAACATACATACATTCCTAAATATGTGACTAATTGCACGACTATGCGCCATGAAAAGAAGAATAGAACACAGCGATAAAGTTACTAAACAACTTGCTAAATTGTGGCAAACAAACGCTGCTTAACCTAAAAAAAACATTAAAAAATCAATGAAAATTCACCTTAATCAAAATTAAACTTCCTGTGATTTGTTTACCAATTTTAGCTAATGTAAAATTTAATTATTCTTTCTTTCACAAATTTGATCAATTACCTGTGTACCGTGTAACCTTGAATCGATTCAAAACTACTTGGCTCGAAACATTCGTTTAATGTGTTAACTGACAGCTAATGCGGCGAGTGACCCGCAAGAACAGCAACTCGGACAAGGAGGATGCTAGCGAACAGGCACTGATACATGGTCGCAAAGCTGGCGTTGTTCCATCGGGGAATCCAAACAATGTCTCTGAGATGCAGCATCGCCAACGAAAGCCCACCAATAACAACCTCATTAACAATAACAATACCACCAATAACTTAACTAACTCTAAGCAAACTACCTGTGATAAAGCCTGCAAAGATGTGGACTATCACGAATCTGAAGTGGTAGTCAAGGATGGCAACCGATACGTGGAACAACTCAAGATGACTACGTTCCACGGCAGTCCTGCGCACTCGGCATCGATTGCCTCATCGAACCAGACGGAACAAACCCATTGTGATAGTAGTCCTCGAAACAATGGCATGGCTTCCATCGATCCCAACTCTTCTGTCGATGACTCGGGCAATGTTGTAGACGCTGCTGTGTCGCATGCCCCTCTTGCTGGACATGATAGCTTGAACGGAAGCATCTGCGAGGAGGACGCCGGAGATTTGAATAGCGCCCTTAAAGCCCGGGTTAGAGATCAGGCAACGTCGCTAATTCTGTTGTATCATCTACTTTCGTTATCATCTGCTTTTTAAACAAACAAACCAACTGTGATTCCCACACACTCACACACGTACCCCCTTACCACATATACTCTAGACACAAAAGGCTGAGATAATCTTTAAATTTAAAGTTTTTATTATTTTAAGTAAATAACTCACAGCTAGGCAAATGGTTGGACGGTTTTTGTGTTTCTTTATTGTTTAATTTCCTTTGCTTTCACTGACTTGGTATAATAAGATCTCCACATCTGCACATACACACAAGCCACATTGCATGTTGTCGTTATATTGCTAAAAATCAAACTGTTCGTTTTGAAGTGATCGTTTGTGCTCCTTTGAAAATTGTCTTTATCATTTCCTTATCAAACTGTGCAAGTTCTGTTTCCGTTGTTACTTTTCTTTTGCGCACATAAATATTCATACATAACTCAGTTTATAGCCGCAGGTCTCTCACCGATTCTAACCGAAAGTGTTTATTTTAAATTTCAGCTTGATCGTGATGTCAATGCCGCTCTGGTCCATGATCCGGAGAGTGGACGTCGTAACAAGATGCACCGCAGTGCATCATATTTTACCATGCGCATCTTCGCCCAAGCCTTTACAATGACATTTCTTGCCGAATGGGGCGATCGCTCCCAACTGACAACTATCATTCTGGCTGCCAGCAAGGTTGGTTAAAATATACACTGCGTACACAAACTGAGCTTATTGTCAAAATATCTTGCAGGACGTTTATGGTGTGATTGTGGGTGGCGTTCTTGGTCATTGCATCTGCACTGGCCTGGCTGTGATTGGAGGTCGACTCGTGGCTTCTAAAATCTCGGTGCGCACTGTCACCATTGTGGGTGGCATTGTATTCATTGGCTTTGCTGTCTACGCTGTGCTCATGCCACCAGATGATCTGTAGATAATGATAACAAAACCCCAAGGAAAAGATAAACAAATCGTAATGAAATTCATGTTTAGTCTCCGAGGAGTCACAGGCATTCTTTATTAGCTTTGTCTACACTATTATTATTTTTTCTTTAAACTTGTTTTTTGCTTTGTTATTAGACCAACACTTGTGAGTGAGGGCTCCAAAGTGCCTTTAGTACTTTTTTTTCAGCCATGACATAAAAATTTAGTTGCCAATAGTTATTTTTTGGTATCTGATCCCATCAGACCTTAACACTGTCAGAGTATTCAGTTTATAGCCAATTTGTACTTTAAGTATTAAAGTTTTTTGTAAATATGCGTGCTTGTTAATTAGGTTGCCTTACCTCCTCTAAGTAGATCATTAATTTTCCATGATTTTGAATTTACGTAGCAACGTTTACTTAACAAAAGAGTTTATATTGATAAACTTGTTAATATTTTTGTGAATGATATTATTAAAAGTGCAAAACTAAATGCATACCTGCAACTTTTTTACTTTTTGAATTTCCAAAATTGCCACTGTTAATTAAAATGACAGTGGTTGTTTACAGCATTGATGTGGGTTGTTGATTAAATGCTTCGACAAGAACGAGTAAGTAAACAACAACCAATACAACGCGATGCAAAACCCATTCGGCAGTTCAAATTTGGCAACAATATTTTAACTTTTATATAAATAATTTAAAGTCGGTGGAGACGATATCCTGAAAACGGCGTGTGCGATCAGTGTAAAATTTTTAGACGTTCATCTAAAATATATTTTCTAGGAATTAATAATTCCTTTTGTCAATCCATTTTCCATTTATAAACAATACAAAAAGAAAATTCTTTAAAAAATCAAACTTTTATTTTTCATTTTGTGAAAACTCAATATTTTAAATTTCTAGATTCATTAATACATTATAGAATTATATTGTTTTTTATACTCTCTGCAAGAGTATATTGGGTTTGTGAAAATGTATGTAACAGGCAGAAGGAGGCGTGGCAGACCCCATAAAGTATATATATTCTTGATCAGCATCACAAGCCGAGTCGATATAGCCATGTCCGTCTGTCCGTCTGTCTGTCTGTCTGTCTGTCTGTCTGTCTGTCCGTCTGTCCGTATGAACAAACAGATTTCAGAGATGGTAAGAGCTACAAGTTCGAGCTTGGTCTCAATCGATCAGATATTTAGTCAGTCAGTACAAGAATCTTTTTTTTTTCGGTGCCACGCCCCATTCGCCCACAATGAGGTAAAAACTAGACACACCTCGGAAAAAATTGGTATTTTCGGCGAATATCTCAATAACTATTGCACCTAGGATCACCAATTTTGGTCTGGAGGTTCCTAGCGACATCGGAAATGCATTCACATTTAAAATTTTGGACTGCCACGCCCCTTTTTTTCACAGTTAATAAAAATAATTCTCAACTTTCGTTCCGTTTTTACGCATTTGTTAATATAGTACAGTATTGTAATTTATTATTCGTATGAAGACTGACTATATCAAACTATTCTGAAAGGCGCATTAATATCGCACTATAAACAAGAAAACTAGAAGCGTTTCAATATTGATAACTGAATGCAATATCTTGTATGAGTGCAGAAACATACAAGCACATGTTCGAATGTTTACGTTGCCTGTGTGGCAGCAGCGCTGCCCGCAGTCGCTGGCCGCGCTGAATACACACATATATACATACATGTATATGCATCATACATTGTCTTTCGTATGTGTATTCGCATACAATCAGATGTGTGTTTAATTATGCTTAGATTGTTTTTGTTTCAACATGTTTTAATGCAAGTACTAAACATTGTAATATCTCTGGACTGATTTTAATAATTTAATCGGGAAAAAAATGCAGAGAGTATTTTACGGTCGGGCTTGCTCGACTGTACTTGCGTTACTTGTTTTTTTTTCCGATAATCCAATCTTAAGTAATTTCAGATTTTTCAGAGGAGGTTGCGAAAATCGCTTGCATCGCCTTTTACAGTTGAACTTTTTATTTATTATTTTTTATTGATGTATGCTTTTATACCTTCAATAAAAAGTTTCTAATGAATAAATTTCTCTGAATAGGATGAATCCTTGAAACACGTCTTTATATTTGCGTATAACCCCTTAAATCACAATCGTTACATTAATATACTTCTTCACATAATTTATTATTATCAAATACAATTATAAGTTTAAGCACATGCACAATGTCAAGACAAGAAATCACATTTAGAAACAAATTATTTACTTCATTGTCTTGGGATCACGATAAATACCCGTAAAGAGAACAGCATTCGACCTGCGATCGTAGATCAGGAACACAAACGGATGATCACATTCAAACTTTGTCGGCTCGATAGGTCGGGCCGATCGGAAGCTGACCAAAACAGTCGCTGCGGACGCAGTGCTTCCCTCCTCATCCACCTTGATCTTGGCCATGTGCTTAGCGTCGCCAATGTTGATGCTGTGCTCAGTGCTGAAATCATTGAATGTGGCGGATTTCTCGAATATTTCGTGGACCCCCATTTCACGCAGGATCTGTGAACATACAAATATATAAAATTCAAGCAAAATTTGTTCAAAGATAGACCACTCACAGGTTGAAGTTCCAACCGCTGTTCGAATTCAAATTTGGGCAGAGAGACTTCAATCTCACGCGGTGATGCATCCCTAAGTGCAGCCTCCAAGGTCTCGGAATTCAACTTTGATAGCACCTGTTCAAGAGCATTGTTTCCGAACGGGGGCAATATGATGACCATAGAAATATAGGACTCCTCATCATCGTCCTTAAATGATGTGCGATAGGGCATCTGCAAAACATGGGCGCCCAGGCGCTCATCCGGATGCAAAAGGAAGGTTCCCTTCTGTTGCATCATAGCCACAAACGACACCTTATCGCTAGACGTGTGGAAAGGCATCTGCTTTGTTTTTCCCGCGTCGAAGCGACTCGACCACTGTCCCTTAAAGAATGCAGCATTGGCCACGACCAACTGAGTAGTCGAATCTATGTCACCTTCTGAAATCATGTCTTTGATTTGATTGTGTGTCACATTTGAAATCCAGTTATTGATCTGCTGCCGAGTCTGCTCCACATTGTCCTTGATGTTCAACTGAACGATCTCCTCGTGCAGTCGAGCATCAAGGCAACTTGCCAGCTTCAGGTGATTGTCGAAGTACAGACGATCGGCAGAGGAGAATTCCAGAGGCATCTCCTTGGCACGTAGGGCACGATCCTGCTTCTCTAAGCGGTAGGCACTACGCACAGTCTCCTTCGACTCTGCCCAACTCAATCGAAGCACTTTGGCTAGTTCCTGCTCCGACTGACCAGTAGCTCCGAAGTAGGCCAACAGAAGTGCGTGGTATGTGCTGTAGGGTGAGAAGAAGACGTTCTCATTGGGTGTCGACCTGCGAATAACGTCTAGCATGGCCACGGAGAACTCCTGCTGGCCCCGGTACAAATTCGGGCGTGTGGCTCCCATGTCTGGCATAGGTTGTATGCCGCACAGCTCCGCGCTTAGCAACGCCGGCAGCAGCAGAACCAGGAGTAGCAGCATTGGAAGGCAAGAGTTCATTCTCTGAAATGTAGGAAATTTTTTGGTTTTTAAATTAAATCGGCGAGTGGCTTCCAACTGCGTTACCATCGGTTTCGACACTTAATAATTTTATCTTAGCACAGGCTAATCACAACTATTTGGTTTTGCACAAGAGATTTAAAGCCGTATTTTGTAAACCTCTTTAAAATCTTTAAAAATTACTGTTTAAATTTTAAATAAACATTCTTGGGATATATTATTAATAAGCTAACTTACGAAGCGGACTTGTCGAACTGTTGTTAGTTCACGTACGAGATTCGCAAGCAAATATCGAAAAATCGTCGTCACGCACTATATTGGATTTACCGCTATGGATTGCAAGTTAACTGTATCAAAAGCTTTAGTGCCTGCGACTTGTCGCTCCAAAGTGATTCACGGCTGCGATGCTGCCAAAAATGACATTGAAAATTGTGGCTTTGTAGCAGTTTTCGCCAATTCAAACATCTCGATCTAGTAATCGAGGAAAAGTGAAAGTTTGTCAGTTTTAAGTCTGTACTCGAATTCGCAACAACAGCAACCACAACAACAATGGCCGGCTGATTTCATTGTTGTAATTGCTGTCATGCATAACAGCTTCAACTGCTGAACACTCTTTCGTATTGCTGTTGTTGTTTCTGCTGATCGCTCTCTCGCATTACTGTCTTTGTTGATGCTTCTGCAGTGCATTCAGCAGAGCGTAAATAAAGAGCAACTTTGTGTTTGGTCTTGGGCTTTCTCAACCAACGACATGTTGTGACGTCATAGTTGCGTGATTGTCGCTGCAATGAAACCTTTGCATGAAAACAAAAGCCCAAAATTACCCACTTTAAAACCGGTTACCGACTGAATACTGTGTGATTCATAAATTGTTAACATTTTAAGGCTTACGCGCTTTTTTTGACCCTGCATTGGCGATTTTGAAATTCTCTGTCTGTCACGTCTCATGTCTTGTATCCACTTATTATGTTTGCAGTTAACTAATACACACAAAGACTCGATTTGCGCTTGCGTCTTTTGCTGCCCACTCAGCCGTCGAGAGGCAACAACAACAATAACAACTGATACTACGGGTTTTTTAGGGAATTTCCAAAGTTGTCGCAAATTATTGAATGTATGTGCCTATCTAAGCTCGATTTGCAATGCGCATACACGAACGCAGTAATAGCTATCATGGAAACAATGCTCAGTTTTGTGGGGCTTGTGAGTGCTTGAAATGTACGCTGAATTTTTGAGATTTTCGGCCAGATTATTCAATTATTTATAATATATATATATTTTTTTTTTCAGATCACCATATGCCTTGACTCTTCGATCTTATTGATCACTTTCATAAGACCCAAACTTATCTATAATTGTTGGGATTAACCCAATATATTTATAAACTGATACTTAAAAACAACCACATTTAAAAAAACTATTTAATCAAACTCAATGCGCATAGTTGTTGCGTATTTGATTGCCACATTTTGATTTGCGTGTGGACAACATCAATAGAAGATGATGATTACGGGAGCATTAAGTGCAATAGATCACTAAAGATTGAACCATTATTTATAACAATTGCAAAAACACACAAAGGGAATTAAAATGAAGTAACTGAAGAGCTCTTCGTTCGACAACCGAAGTCCAACAGTGGCAGTACACTAGTCAAATATTAATAAATACAATTTTGTTGCAAGAGTTACCTTTTCACCTTATTTATTGTTTCACTATATTTCTACAAAAACAAGATTTGTTGCGAACGCGTCAAGATTCAGCTTCGTACTGAGCTTGTTTCTGAGCGCGGCTCAAGTAATATCTCACAATTACGAATCGTCACAGACGAAGGCAGATTAAAAGACCAAAAGGTTACTCTGATAAGAGCTACAGAGATGTGATGACGTCATAAATAACTGTAAGTTATTATTTAGTTAGTAAGTTAATATTTAGCTAAAAAATTTAATTTATTCTCCTACCTTTGATTCAAAGCTCAAATATTGAACAAAAAACGATTTCTGCATTAATACACTTTTAAAATATGCGTATACTAAAATGTTCTTGCTATGTAAGCTATTTATAAATATAAGTATTAAAGCAACGATTTAATTATCTTAAACATTCAGTTAATCAATATGTTATTTTATGTTTATTGTAGAAGTACACATTTAAAATCACAATTGGTTTTTTTCATTAGTTGTAAGGTATTTTTATTCTTATCGATTGTATTATTTCTATCGAAAAGTTGAATCGATATCAATCGGTGCGATACTGCGACGTTAGCCAACACACTTTTACCACCACATTAACCCACGCAGCAGAACAACAACAAAAAAAAACTTCGCGATAAACAAAACGAAGCCGATTTAGCAATTAACCGCCATGAGTGTAGCCAACACCGGAGCAGCATCACAAGATGCATGTTATATTTCATTACTAGGACTCGCAGAATACTTTCGTACCTCTCAGCCTCCAAATATAAAGAAATGCATACAATGCTTACAGGCACTCTTCACTTTTCGGCCGCCTTCCAAGGTAAGTCCAAGTAAAAGTTAGTGAATTTCAATTTAAATTTTTATTATTTTTATTTTATTTTATGCACATTTACCCCAGGTGGAAGCGCGCACACATCTACAAATGGGACAAGTCCTCATGTCCTACACATGCAACATTAATTTGGCGCGACACCATCTGGAACAGGCGTGGCAAATCTCAGAGCCGCTCATGAACTTTGACGATGTAAAGTTTGACACAGCCTCTCTATTAGCACAACTGCATCTGCAAATAGAGCAGAGCTCACACGCGAAGGCGATGCTACGAAGAGCTGTTGAGTTATCTCAAAATAATGTTTACTGGCACTGCAAGTTACTGCTGCAACTGTCCCAGATTCATGCAAACGATCGTGAGTACTCCTTGGCCAGTGACCTGCTGGCAGTGGGTGCAGAGTCAGCCGAGGAGGCAGGTGCTACATATCTCAAGGTGTTGTTTCTGCTCTCGCGCGCTATGATTCTGATGATTGAACGTAAAACGAATGATGTGCTGGCGCTGCTCAATTCAGCTGGGCAAATAATAGACAATAACATACCCAATCCTCATCAAAAAGAGTACCTTAAAGTGTTTTTCCTAGTCCTGCAAGTTTGCTACTATTTGGCCTTGGGCCAGGTCAAGACAGTCAAACCTAGTCTGAAGCAGCTACAAATGTCCATACAGACAATAATGGCGCCCAATTGGCCAAGTGATGAGCTCATCTTTGGCTCCAATCAACTTGAAATGTTTGTATGGCTGCCCAAGGAACAACTCTATGTCCTCGTCTATCTAGTCACCGTCTCCCACTCCATGATGGCCGGCTACATGGACAAAGCGCAGAAGTACACAGAAAAGGCGCTTACCCAAATCGAAAAGCTTAAAATGCAGGAGGACAAGTCCATTCTATCCGTTTTTAAGGTCATACTCCTAGAGCATATAGTGATGTGCCGGATGGTTATGGGAAATCGTGAGCTAGCTATTCGTGAGATTGCCGCCGCCCGTGATGTTTGTCTAGCGGCGCCGCATCGCAACCTCCTCAAGCGCCATTCCGCTCAGCTGCATTGTCTTATCGGCCTATATTCTATGTCCACGAGCTTCTTTGAGCATGCCGAACGCCAGTTCTTGGTATGTGTGAATGAGACAAACGAAAGGGATCTGAAGCTCTTCGCCAACCTCAATCTGGCTATAATATATCTGCGCACGAAACGGGACGCAGATCTTAAGCAAATACTCGATGCGGTCTCCACGGAAAATACGCACACGTACAGCAGTCAAGCGCTAATGGGCGGATTCTATTATGTCCAGGGACTTCACGCCTTTCACAAGAACAGTTTCCACGAGGCAAAGTGAGTAGTCAAGAAGAGATTGATATGGGATTGAGACAACTTATTGATAATCTTATTCGAACAGACGTTTTCTCCGCGAAACCCTTAAAATGGCCAATGCCGAGGACCTAAATCGGCTCACGAGCTGTTCATTGGTTCTATTGTCGCATGTCTTCCTTAGCATTGGCAACTCCAAGGAGAGCATGAATATGGTGACTCCAGCGATGCAGTTGGCCAGCAAAATACCTGATATACATGTACAGTTGTGGGGATCGGCGATATTAAAGGATCTGCATCGGATGTCGAAGGATGTGCAGCACGAAAAGGAGGCGTATGCCAACCATGTCAAATACTCAGAGAACCTGATTACCGACCAGCGTAAGTGTGTGCAAAGTTCGCATCATGAACTGGTCAATTGGTTTCAAGGCGATCCGCCAGTTACAAGCGGAGCGTCCCTGAATATGCCTGTTGGAACCTCGGAGGCGTCCACATCTGCATTGCATCCGCCGGCGCAGTTTGGACAGTTCTATTAAACGACCAAGTGGATATATATATTTATATATATCGATTTGTAAGCATTTTAATAACTACACTTGTAAGCTAAATTAAAATTTAAGGGAATACTAAAAAATTAAAATCTAAATTAGTAAATCATCAGAATCATTTCTTTAGATAGATGCTTTTTTTAGCTCCGTCTATCTGACAGTTTTCGAGCTCTGAGTCCCAGAGGGAACTATATCAAGCCTGTATCTCCCGTATCTGACTCGTCATCGGGCTCTTCCAAAGTTCTATTACCGTTCTCCTTGTTGCTAAGGATAGTGAAGTGTACCAATCGTTTGTCCTGCTGCTCGTGTATTGTCAAATGTGATCGCATATCGTTCATTGACTTAAACTCTTCACTGCAGACTGGACAAATATAGATCTTGTCACCCTGGTGCGTACGTTGATGCATCTGGCAGTCCCCTCGTTGCGTAAAGCTCTTGGAGCAGAAGGGACAAACGAATGGTCGCTCCCCGGTATGCGTACGTCGATGATTCTTAAGAACATTGAGGGCTGTGAATCGCATCGGACACAAATCACAGGGGTAAGGTCTTTCACCCGTGTGTTTTCGCTTGTGCTTGGCCAAGGAGCAACTCGTCGTAAACCTGGAGGAGCACACGTCGCACTCATAGGGTTTGACACCCGTATGTGTGCGTGCATGCGATGCCAGCTCAGCCTTGGTCACAAAGGAGTTGTTGCACAACTCACACTTAAACCGTTTAATATCGGAATGCCTGAGCATGTGCTGCCGCAAATTGGCATTCTGTGTAAAACCCTTTCCACAAACGTTACACACAAATGGCTTCTCTCCGGTGTGGATGCGCATATGATCCCGCAAGGTTGAAAGCATTGTAAAGACTGAAGAGCAATATATTATTACGTTAAATTTGCTACTGATTCAAGGATACCTTTTTACTTACCCTTTTGGCAAACGTTGCATTGGTTTCGGAGATTACGTTTGTGCGTCTGGACCATATGCTTGCCTAGCTGCTCTTTGGACTCACACCTAGCCCCACATTCCTGGCAGTTGTGAGCAGCATGTGTCGCTTGATGCTCTGTTAAATGATTTAAGGAAACAAAAACTCGCTCACATTCGTTACACTTAAAACTGCGATTTGTGCAACCGTTTTGCCTCCTATGTATGATTAATGATTTCTCCAAAACAAATCCAGCATTGCAGCGTTCGCAATGGAAATTTGCTTTAATGTCTTCTATCTCTGACGCAAGCGCTCCATTGGTAACTTGGTTAGCTGATGCGCTACCGACGGATCTTCTCGGTTTTTTGCTGAATGATTCCTGCTTTTCCCCGTGTTGGGAGGCAAGACGACGTCGCGTGCTACGTTTGGACGACGACCCCGATTTCTGTTGCTTCTCTTGCTGTTCCTGATGCTGTTGTTGTTGAA
Organism: Drosophila acutilabella; assembly: GCA_035046005.1. Lineage (NCBI taxonomy): Eukaryota > Metazoa > Arthropoda > Insecta > Diptera > Drosophilidae > Drosophila > Drosophila acutilabella. Next base: position 338,110 of record JAWNOK010000026.1, on the reverse strand, counting down.
AAAGCTTAGCAGCGCTCTTTCGTGTTGTCACTTGGGGAAGAACAGACACAGGCTCTGGTGCAATGTATGTGTCCCCAATGCTAGTGCTAACAAGTCGATATTTGTATTCCTTCTGGCTCGCGGCCTCGATCCCATCCTGTTCCAGCAGCTCACCCGTAGTATTGTTGTACACCATTTCTTCAAACTTAATATTGTCCTTTTCCACATGTAGTATTATATTTTCAGCTTTTTTTTTTGATGCCGTCTCCTCGGTCTCCTGTTCGTCAGTAAATTCATAGTCAAATTCTTCAATGCGCTCGGGATCGTCGTTAAATGTTAGTGGTTTTTCTATGCATTTGATTTGTTCCGCATCTGTTGTTGTCACCTCATCGGTTTGTGTTTCAGTTGCGCGCGTTGAGACCATGTTTGTTTGAACTGATGATTCTGCAGTGGACAACGTTTGCCTGGCAATTGTTGCAGTAAAGTCGGGCTCGTCGGGCATTGCGTTGGGCAACAGCTGTCGCAGAGTACGGTTGGAGCTCTCACACTTAAGTTTAAATGAATAACAATGGTTGATTTCGCTGATGCAGTTCAAACAGACTCTACCTGGTAAATTATCCTCGCGTCGCGGCTGCAATTTAGAAAATCTGAAGAGTGTATTGCGTATTGCTTATAGCAAAATATGAACTTACAGTGGTTCTGGTGAATTCCCGCAACATGTCGACTAAGCAGCTGCCGGAGCCACTATCATATATTGACAGAAACGGTCCTGAGAGGCTTAAGCAAGTACGGCAAATCTTCTCCACATCCATTTTGCAGCCAACTTTTTAGAAAATGCAGCCACAAATAACAACGTAAAGGCAAAGCGTTGCCGTACAGGCCCAATCTGAGAGCCAAAAGTGCTGCCCAATCCCATCATTCGGAGATTTTCCTACTCAATAGTAAATGTACATAAATATGAAATATTTCGATTTTGTTGAACTGGCTTAAAAATAGTGCTCTTTAAATACTTATAGTCCGTCGAGTTAGTGTAGAGAAAACGTATTTGGATGTACCGTGTATGGCTAGCAAAACCAAAACAATGATGCCAGATCAACGGAAATAAATTATTGCTGTCAAATAACAGTGTTGATAGAAACTATACAACTGGTAAAATTACACAGTCGCAGTGCACATTTGGTGGTTTCAGACACTGTTAATCAATGATCACATAAACAATTATTATGAACGATATTAAACGTTTGAAGGATCAACAACGTGACAAACATCCAGGGTTTGACGGATACCTGGACTGCATGACACGTGCGCTCTTTACAGGACTTGCTTCTTTTTGCTTAGGTATGCGACACTTATTGGGTTTAATATTATTGCATAATATTTAAAATTACAGGATTTTCCGGAACATATTTCATACAAAAGGCTGTGCAGACCAAAATAAAATACCCAGCCAAGTACAACATTTTATTTTCCTCCCTGGTTGCCACCGCCGTCGCGTATCAAACGACAACAACTCGCTCCAAATCCTGTCAAGCAGCTTGGATGGCCTATGAAGACAAACATACGGTGCTTAAAGAAAAAATATACTAATATATCAAGCAGTTACCCTTCGTTATAGTCATAACGATGGGACTGCGATCATTGCCACGCATTCCTTGGGCCACCCATTTTCGTCCTGCGGTCATTCATATCCAAACACGTTTAAAATACACACAAAACCATGGAGTAAAAGGCATTCGGAATCGCAAAAGCTTTTATGAAGCCCAGCTTCAAGACGGACGGCAATCAGACAATGAACATGAGGTAGTCGGCGGACGCGACTATCTTGATATGCGCTTCCTAGACGATCGGTATGTACCACACAACTATCTAAATGTCTGGGAGTATCAACAAATTTTTAAACTCTTACTTTACGGAATAGCGCATATGACGAAGTCGCCGGCGGCTCCATGCGTATTAGCCGAGATGTGGCCACTGCTCAACAGGTGCTCATCCTGCAGCCTTATATTAAGTGGTCAGCCAAGCGCAATACACCCAACGATGTGCAACCAAACGATCAACTTGCGGAAGCCACTGCTCTGATTCATTCGATGCCCAACTGGAAGGTGGCCCGAGGACTAAAGGTTCCCCTCGAAAGCCTGGAAAGAAAAACCTTGTTCGGTAGCGGAAAGATGACTGAGCTTAAGGCCCTGATTGAACATTTGCGTCGGGATCAGCAGCTTAGCTGCTTGTTTGTGAGCAAGGGCACTCTTTCGTTTGCCCAGAAACATTATCTGGAAGCAGAATTCCAGCTGCCTGTTCTGGATCGTTACTCTGTTGTTATACAAATCCTGCGTCTTCATGCCACGAGTGCCACTGCACGACTTCAAGTGGCCTTGGCGGAGCTGCCGTATATTTGGGCGCAAGCAAAGGATGCAAGCATCACTCAAACACGCCGTCAGGGCTATACCTTAAGTGATATACAAAAGGAAATACTCCGCTCCAGAGAGCGCAAGTTGAGGGCGGAACTAGAGCGGGTTCGCAGCCAACGGCAACTGTTGCGCCAAAAGCGTAAACAGGAAAATTATCCTATTGCCGCTGTGGTGGGCTATACCAACGCTGGGAAGACATCTCTGATAAAAGCACTCACCGTGGAGGATTCGCTGCGGCCACGGAATCAACTGTTTGCCACACTTGATGTTACGGCTCATGCCGGAGTACTTCCCTGTAATCTACAGCTCATTTATATGGACACCGTGGGATTCATGTCTGACTTGCCAACAGCTTTGTTTGAGTGCTTTGTAGCCACCCTCGAGGATGCCATGTTGGCAGTACGTTCCATTGTTAACATCTTTAATTTCACGACTTTTAAGTTAATTAATGTACTAATTTACAGGATATAATAATTCACGTACAGGACTTGTCTCATCCCTGTCACGCAGCTCAGAGAGCTCACGTTGAGTCCACACTCCGTTCCTTGGCTTTCAGTGTTTCTGGCGGGGATTCCTCTTCCAACCAATTGCCACCCATCATCAATGTTTACAATAAATGTGACTTGCTAACGTCCAACTCTCAAACATCCCTTGTAGAGCCAGAAGCTCATTGTATTTCGGCACGAGCTCTAACGGGCTTGGATCTGCTTTTAGTAGACATCGAGAGACAAGTATTAACAGTCACAGGACGGCGTAAACTACAGATGCGTGTGCCGAACGGGGGAGCTGAGATGGCTTGGTTATATAAGAACGCTGCGGTTGTGAATTCCCAAGCGGATGAACAGAATCCCGAGCGACTCCTCATTCAGGTGGTTATTTCTCAGCGCACATTGGAGCAGTTTAAACGACAGTTTTGTTAAATGATTAACTTCTTTGTAGTGTTAGAAATGTCATTTATAATTTCAGTAATTTGTGTGCTAATTTTTCACAAGATCGCAACTGGCGCTGTTTAAAAATATATAATTTTACAAACTATTGTTATTCATTATTGTATAAATAAGTGTGTTTTTCTCCTTAATGTACAAATATAATATTAACTACAAAAATATTTTAAAAATACAAACAAAACAACGTTGCACTATTTAAGCAATTGTAGCTTCAATTGTGTTAGATTAGGATTTGTTAGGAATTTTCCTCTTAATGGATGCTTATGATTATATTATAAAATTATTGAGAAAGTACCGATTTATATTCTAAGGCCTACAACTTAAATTCTTTTTATTAGCCTACACACCAAGTACTGGCTTTTTGGCACTCATTTCAACTCAACCGGACTATAACAAAGAAAGTAAAGTACCTTTTAAAATTCCTAATCGATCATCGCCGTAGATAAAATTTTGAATATATTGGGGACGAATTTGATTGCATCTTTCAAAAACATAAAATTTAAATAAATAAAAATATTTTTCTTAAGCTACACAAAGTGCTCTAAAACCAATTAAGCTAAAAACGGCGTGTCGTTGTTGACAGACTGGGACACGTTTTTGAAAATATATAGTGTAACTAATATGGAGCAAATGAACAATTAACTAATTATAAAACTAATAAAAACCTAAATATAATACCAACAATATATATATATATATATATATATATATGGAGAATGTTTATAAACCCAATGCAATGTTCTTTAATTTATGGATATGCAATTCGGGTTAAGGGTTCAGGCTAAGTTTAAATGACTTCCAACATATGCCAGAATCTGAACTTTGCTTTGGAAATACATGATTTTAAAACAAACACAAAACTATATATATCGTGCTTTAAGACTCCAATGCTGACTTGAATATCGAATATAGAAACCACATAAATTGACCGTCATTTGGTATGGCAGCAAAAAATATCAATAAGCAACTTAAAAACTACAATTACCCAGGAGTTCATATATACTTTCCCTTATTCGCCCACACAAAAGATAATATATCAGACTTCCCTGCCACTCCAGGCCACACACCCATTATATCCACTACGTTGACGAGCATGTGGATGCAATGATCCAAAGTAGCAGTTGCCCGAGAGGAGCCACAATAACGAAAACAAATAAGATGCAAATAATACGACAGTTCCTAATCCAACTGACAAAGAAATGGATGAGTTGTAAAACAATGCCAAATGAATTGTACTGTGCCAACAATGGGAATGCGGTGGGCAGGAGACTGAGCACCCCTTTTCCATTTCTCAGTTATAACTTGGCCATGTGCGACTGGGCCTGCTCATTGGCCACTGTTGAGTATTGGCCAAAGGGCATGAGTTGACAATATTCGAGCAGTTGCAGCTCCAGTTGCCGGAGGCACTTCTCCGACGTCGCCGGAGCTACATGCATCAATCCAGTCTCGCGGGATTTAAGCAGATATCCACTTTGAATGAGCGCATAAATGGCAATATTGAGGTTGTCCAGTGCAAGGCAATACGGATGCACGTGAGACGCTGCTCCACCCGGCTGCTGTAGCAGCTGCTCCACATGCATCTGCACACGCACCAGTAACTCCTTTCCACTAAACTCGACGTCTTGTGCCATCTACAATACCAAAAATATAAGAATCTTTGGTATAATCAAATTGTTAAACTGGCCTCACCTGTCGCAACGTCACCGTCAACTGATAGTAGAGGCAGAGAAAGGGTGCTAGTGCGGCAAGAATAGCCCGAAAGCATTCGTTATCTTGGACAGTAATCTTGCCATTTTCTTGGTCCAGCTCAAGCGCATGCTCGTTTTGGAGCAACTGGAGATGCGTTTCAAATTCCGCTTCTTCCCGGTTGGACTCGACAATGAACTCGTGCTGAAACAAGGCGTCCATTATGTTCACATGGTTATGCAGGGCCGACAGTGTAGCTTCATAGGAGCTGTTACCATCGAGATCTGGCAGTTGATGACGTTGTTCCTTCAGAGCTGCCAGCAATAGATAGGCGAGTCGGGCCATCCAAAACATACAGGGATTCACGTAGAGCTGCAGTGCTAGCATCGGCACAGCTACCGCCATGGTCTCTGGACTAAGGGCGTGTGCCTTCAAGCGCTTCGCATCGATCTTTGCCGCCAGTTGATCCGCCGCCAGCGGTGTAAATTGAAGTCGTCCCACGCGAAATTGCAGAATATTGCTGTGGACTTCAATGGCGTCAATGATGTCCGGCTTGATGTTGTTCTGCCGAGTACTGACATGTGCTCCGAGCTGCTCGAATATACGCTTAAGATGGAGAACCCCATTTGCAAGCTCGTCTAAATTAACAGTGTGCTGTCCATACAATTTACTAGCGTAGAACAGACTCAGCAAATTGAAGGTGTTAATCACAATACGACGTTGTTGTTGGTAAATTATCTCGTTGGCCAGCTGCTTGACCAACTCGATTTCCTGACGGTTTAGTTTTTGCAAAGAGCCACCGAGTCCGGCACGTTGAATGCGGTCTCCACTTTTATGGCCAAAAAACTCCTTGGCCGATATTGGAGCACCAAAATCTAAGAACATTTTACCAAAACGTTCATCGATTATTTTGAGCGCTTTGAAGAAGCCCTTGGTCGACTCTTTGGGCTTAGGGACGCCAAGCAGTTCGTAGACAAATAGCTGCTCCTCTAGCACTCGCTCGTACGCGACACTGACCGGGACAATCATAACATCTGGCACTTCACCGGTGAAATAAGGCAGCAAAGCCATGGACAGGAGCCCCACCTTTGGAACAAGGGATTTAAAGTTGCGCGAGCGTGTGCCTTCGATAAAGAACTCCACGCCTATGTGGTAGTTGGCCACCAAGGCATACATGTACTCCCTGAAGATGTCCCAGTAGAGCTCGTCGTTTGAAAAGGAGCGGCGCATAAAGAAGGCACCCGTTTTGCGGAGCATGGTTCCCATGCCAAACATCGAATGAAAGTCTGGAAAGAAATATCAAGATTTTTAAATGAAAGTGCGAAGCACAACGGCTGGAGAGAGTTAGACTTACCCATGCCCGCTGCGATGCCGGGAATCTCAATGTCGTAGTAGTAGCATATGTAGCTCATCAGTATGAAGTCCATGTAGCTGCGATGACTGGGCAGATAGAGTACAGGACAGTGCCCCATATCCTTACGGACATTAGCCATGCTTGTCGAGTTCACATAGATGCCATCACAGATCCGTTTACCAATGGCGGTGATGGCAATGCCGCACCAACGTATTATGGCCATGTTGCGATCCAAGCCAATCTCGTCCACTATGGCCTTTGCCTGTTGCTCAAGCTGTCGAATTGACTGCTGGGTCTCCCGTGCATAGTGCTCCAGCAATGATCGCATCTTTTCACTGCGCAGTACAAGCTGCTTCAGTTTCTGAGGATTAGAATAGTGTTCAAACTCAAAGGCCACCTGCGGCTTGAACTCTCTTGTCATGGAGGCCTCGTTGCCAGGCGCAATGATGTTCTTGAACTGTTCCATGTAGTCGCCCGATGAGGACTCACCGCTGCGAGCGGCCGTCTTTGCTATCTGGCTGAAGGAACTCATTTCCAATAATCTCTCGACAGTTTAACCTGCAACACGAATATTTTTATTGTTTCTAGAGTTTTTTTTTTCGAGATGCTAACATAAACGTGCGACTCTATCGATGTGTGTTTGTCAAATGTATTGCTAGTTAAGCGGTGACGGTACACGGCGGTACAAGGGGCCCTCCCTCAAATCACCCCACGTTCTGCCACTCCCGTCCCACGCCCTCAGTGGTACAAAAGTAGTATGTATACTATACATATGTACATAAGATTACGTTTACTACGAAGTTATCGCAGAGGTTTCCAGGTGGCGTCGTCGACCGGCTTAGAGATGGCTAATCAACGGGAACCGTATCGTCAACTACTCGTCACTGTCATATGGTGTATTATTAAAGTGCCTATCTAGTGTGAAAGAGACAGCAACAACTGATTGCAGCTATAGTTATCGGCGTTATCATGCCCCAAACTCCAAAGTGTAGCGTGCCTAGGCAGATATGCACCTTACAACAAGTGGGAGCGTACTGCATACTTTCATACATACTTTCAAATACCCTGTTCTCAAGACTATGGACAACCGTTTTTTGTTTATAGCATTTTTGCAATATCTCTTAAGTTTATGATGTTATCCATTAAATTTTTCGCTTAAGGACGTAGATTGCCTTTGAACACACATGATTGACTTGGACTTGGACTTGGTGGACAGTAAATCTAAAAACAATCTTTAGTTTTTAAAACGCATAAATGGATCCTTTTGCCTATAAGCAAAGTGTGCACTAAACACGGGGTAAATAAAAGAAAGAGAAAACTGAACTATGAACAACAACAAAAATTGTTGTGCAAATAACTTTGATTCGTTGCTGTTTAAATGTTAAATGTTTACAAAAATGTTTGCTTTTCAAAAACTACTCCACGACTTAAGCCGCGATTTTAAAATTTGAAAATAAACAATCGTAACACTAAGCAAACAAATTTCGTCCATTGTAATAATGAATATCGGAAAGCAATTTTTATAAATCTTAAGTACTGCACGCAATTGCTAAATGTGTCTGTCAATTGAATAATATATGCAACTTAAACGGCTGCTGTGTTTCTCAGATACACACACACACCTAACCAACCACCTACAAACCCAAACACTAACTCATGTAAGAGCATGCACTCTCACACCCACACACATATTCTCTCAATTGTCCATACATACGTAGAGCTGCAACTATACCAAACACAGACCGTCCGGATTGATGGTAGGCTGCTGTTTGCGGCTTTAAATTCAACGTATAAATGCAAGTGGTCGCACATTTACAGAGATATATTAACAAATTGGCATTAGAATATTGCAACTTAATTGAGTGCACTTTCTATTTTGTAAGTCGCTTTTACGTACGAAAATTCGATACAGGTACTGACAGTAATTGGCGACGCTTTAGCAGCGCGACGGTAAAGCAACTACCACTCACAGCTGCGGCGGCGGTGACGGTGGCAACGGGTCGATATTTGTATTATTGTTGTTGGTGGTGGCGTGTTTTTATGATCCATGGCGGCCATGCACGTCTCGATTTTTAACATAGAAACAACAAGTTTGTGGACTTGACAAAAACTGTTCATCGGTTTACAATTGTAAATATTTGCAATAATTTTAATTGTTGCGCTTAAATTATTTATTTTAAAGCATGCTAGCTGATAATTTCTTTTTGCTCGTTAAATGTTAACATCTGTAAGCTTCAATTATAATTATATATTTCATTCGTCAAAAAAACAATTCAAAAACAGAGTTGCCGGATTTGTGAAACAAGCTTTGCAACTGAAAATGTTCTAAACAGCTGTTTAACCCAAGAAGTTTTAAAAGAATGGAAAGTAATACTCATATATCAACTGTTTTCTTTATTATTTTATCAAATTTAAAAATTGCAATAACATTGTAAAAATGTTGAAATGCACGAAATCATTTTATGAAATGAGCTTCGTGTAAACCCAACACTAAACAGAGCATCCGCAAAGCGGCAACGCCAGCTGAGTTGGGCTCTCTTTATCTACATATCGTATCGGAGCTCGTAAATCATTTACCTGCTGTAGAAACAAAGTTGAGGACTTTGCAACAAAGTGCAAAATACACTGTTTAAAAAAAATCGCTCGAAATGGAACTTTGGAGAACTTTATTGGAGGCTCTTCTGGCGCTTGTTCACATCTTAAGCGACCGCTTCTTGGAGTTTATTTTGGGCTGGTACCTTGGTCCGCTGAAGCGTGTCGCAACTCCACTGAGTGTGGATCAACAGGTTTTATTGACTAAGAGCGCCGTTGAGCTGGCACAGCAAATTCGCCAACGTAAGCTGAAAAGTTACGACATTGTTAAAGCGTGTTGCGAACGCATCGAAATTGTAAATCGTGACCTAAATGCGGTGGTCGACGGGCCATTTAAGGAGGCACTGGAGCAGGCCAAGGAAATCGACAAAAAACTGGAAGCCAATGGGTACAATGAGGATGACTTTGCAGCGCAGCCCTTTCTGGGAGTCCCCTTCACTACAAAGGATAGCACTTCTGTGGCCGGAAAGCTGCACACTTTGGGTCTGATAGCTCGCAAGGATATGCGATCAAAGGAGGATGCTGAGTGTGTTCGCTTGATGAAGGCAAGTGGCGCCATCATAATTGCCACCAGCAATGTACCAGAGGTAAACAAGTGGATGGAAAGCCGCAACATGCTTATTGGTGGCACCAACAATCCTTACGACTTGCGGCGTTCAGTGGGCGGCTCATCGGGCGGAGAGGGTGCTTTGATAACCGCTTGTTGTACTGGCTTTGGACTGGGCACAGATATTGGTGGGTCCATAAGGATACCAGCCTTCAATTGTGGTGTTTTTGGTCACAAGCCCAGCTCAGGTGCCGTCAATATGGCGGGTTGCACCTTTCGCACTGGCAAAGAGAAGGAGACAATGGTGTGCGCCGGACCCATGGCTCGTTACGCCGGTGATTTGCGTCCTATTATGAAGGTTTTATTGGAACCCGCTCTGAAGGGCGTGATCAAGCTGGACGAGAAGGTAGATCTGACGCGTTTGCGCTACTTTTATGTGACCAGCATTGGAATGCGGCAATGCAATCCTGTTAATCGAGAAACGGAGCGCGTAATGTATAAGGTGCGCAAACATTTTGAATCACTCACCGGACAAGAGGTACGTTTGGCAAATGTGCCGGAAACACAAAATACGGGTAAAATGTGGCGTTATTGGATGACACAGGAGCCGGCAAATTTTAATCTGCTCCTGGGAAATGGTGTTGAGCTCAATCCATTCGTAGAACTATTTAAAAAGCTACTGGGAAAAAGCGAGTTCAGCATGGCTGCTATTTACTCTCTGATTGATAGCGTCTTGCCCAAGGAGTCGGAGAACCTGATACGGACTGCTACAGATACATGCAAGCAATATTTACAGGAGTTACTCGGCGATAATGGAGTTTTATTTTTTCACAGTTCTCCACGCACAGCCCCCTTTCATTACTATCCACTGGTCAAGTTTTCGGATTTCAGCTACTTCAGCTTGTTTAATGTGCTACGGTGGCCGGTCACTCAGGTGCCTATGGGATTGGATGCGAATGGATTACCTCAGGGAATTCAGGTAGTTTCCAATCACAACAATGACCGACTGTGTCTGGCTGTGGCTGAGGAATTGGAGCGCACATTTGGTGGCTGGGTGCCTCCATTTCCATTGAAGAAGTGAACTGCTGTGGAATGGGTAATGATGCTTTTCTATAGTGTCCTTATTTTAGAGACTTGTCATACTGCATCATATGTTTGAATAAACAAAATACTCAAAAACAATTAAGATTTTAATTTTCTGAACAGCTGATTTTATGTGTGACCTTGCACAAAAATTTGAACCAAACAGTCTGGCAACTTTGGTATCTTTCTGTAAATATATGGCAGCACGTTGTATTTGTCGCAACGAAAATTGGCTACACTTTCCCTGTGCGCATGTAAGTCCGGCATTATTTTAAAAGTTGAGCATATTCTTGCCGTACTTAAATCGTTCTGTTAAATAGATAAACAATTGTATATAAGAAATGGAACCAAGCAAGAGTATTCTGGAAGTAAAAAGAAAGCTTGAGATGGAGCAAAGGTGAGTGCAAACTAGTAAAAGCTAATTAGAATACGTGTTTGAGGTTGTTATCCTTTGAACTTTGACCAGGTAAGTGATAAATGATGTCAATGTCAACACTTAAACCCCTCTAAATTAAAGGGTACGGCCCATTTTAGCTCGGATGTTGTTGTTGCTGTCTACAATTAATTTGCAGCACTAACAGCGTTTGCACACACACCCATGCATGCACGCCCTCTATACATTGACAGCTCCTTTCAAATTCTCTGGCCCATCGTAACGTAACCTCACTCTGCTTAAGCCATAAATTACATACTTCGTACATCTTACGTCGTCTAATTTGTTGCTGCTACCGTTAGACTTATCTTGTATCTGTTGCCAATATAACTGACCAAACGACAAATATGCCTTAATAATTTTTGTTGCAGAGAACAACTCAAGAGTGAGTACGTTCTAAAATAAGTGTTTGGTGTTATTTGTCGTTTGCTTTTGTTATTTGTGTGTTGTTTCGAATGGCTTTCCGTTTCTGTTTTTGATATATTAACGACGCCCTTTTGCTGTTTTTCTCTTTATGCATAACTTTTCCCTTCTAGTGTCTTTGCCTGCATTTTATGTGCTTCTCATATACAGGCTTATAAACATATGGTTTAAACAAAACTTTTGTACGATGCGTTCATAGCGCTTGGGGATTGCCCCTGTCACTAGCTTGGACTTTTGTGCCCTGTGATCAGGTCCGGATTATCATAGGTGCCAGTGATGTCAGGGCCACAGGACCCACAATAAATCATATCTCGTTCGGAAACAGCCACTAACATTGTATTAAGGTTCGACATTTTTGAAAGATTCGATGCAACTATCTGCAAAAGTCAAGCAGCGTTAACGTTCGTTTATATGTTTGTGATAATAACTTTATACAAATGTTCGGGTCTCGCTTGCACACATGCAATGGCATTGCGTTGAAATTTAAATTGTGTTGTACATAAAGACGGATTTTAATGCTACTTTCATTTTATTTTATTTTAGTTTAACATTTCTCCAAACAAATGTAAAATAAGAATTATGAATATATACATAATATTATAATAATTTATAAAATTAGGAATAATAATAAGTTTTCCAAACCTAACTGATCCAAATTGTTTACCTTGTCGGCACTGTGATAGTAATTTGACAAATCCCAAATTTTGTTACTAAACAGCAATTTCCATTGCCACCTACTCCAAATAAACATTTGCCTATGCTGAAGTGAAAAAATTAGTCGAAGTTACATTTTTTACTTGTTGTGCATCTGTCGCTGTGTCCGATGCTACCCTTTCCACAAAGTGTTGTAAAAACGTCTACATTGTTGGAATTCCTTTTGCAAAATTGCCACGTGACACAAAGGCGTCGTCTGGAGCACACATAGCAAGCACGCCTTTTATTAGCTTGCACTCCGTACACCGGCCAACAACAGAACATCGACCCAACCGAACCCAAAACACAATAGGCCCAAAAATGACGTTGCAACAATTAATGTGAACATTTTCGCATTCACTGTAGTCGTCGTCAATATGGTCATGATTTATAACGTGAATAACATTTGCGGTTTCTGGCAAGCACCTAAAATTAGTCATCTTTTCCATCGCGCTCATTTGGAGCGTGGTCGCTTGAGATGGGGGCGATAATTTATCGATAGTTATGTGAATGGACATGCTAAACATGGGGTTATTCTGTCTGGATATTCGCAAACTATTTTTACTGCGTGATAATTTATGTGACAAATACAAATTACAACGCAATCGTTGTCTAGTTATGCAAATTAATTAAAAAGTCGACAGCCCATTTTGATGAAAATTCCTTAGCTGTTCTTTAAATCTACCTCTATTGCCGAAATGCGTTCAATTTTGTTTTCAAATCCTTTGTGTATGGGAATTTTTGCTGTGTCTTGATGGCTTTTCTGCAGTTTTTCCTTTTTTCAATTTACAATAAAATTCAATAAGGAGCTGACTTAATGGAAATTGACTGACAACTCCTTTCAAATGGCCCGGCTTACTAAGTACATGTATATGGTTATATGTGTGTATGTCTAAGACAATGTCTTAGCTTTTTCAGACAGGTCTGCTATAAAATGCCTTTGGGAAAACACTGTCACGGTATCTGAAATTTGAAGCAAAGAAAAATACAAAGATTTTTAAATTATGCCACGCTCTAAAATTGAATTTTTATAAATATAAACTATATAATAAATAGCACGGTTTACAAACATATTTATCATACTAGCTCATATTAAGGCTTAAAAGAACCTAAAGATATAAGTAGTTTTTAAACTTGGTCAGTACAAGTATCCCCTTGCAATGTATTCCACTTGACAATTTGATTTAGATAACATAGCTAACGAGCTACATATATGATATACATACAAGTAACAATGAACGTGTATTAATTGTGTGTATTGGACAGGATAGTTTATAATGATTGAGAATAAGAAACGACTTTATTAACTTTAAAACGCGGTGGCTACCTTACAAAATCTTAGCTCTGCTAAATACGTTTCGCTTCTGTCTTATTTATCTTAAACTGATGCTCTCTCTTGTGTGGCTATATCGCCCGCTTATTGTTGTATGGATGCCACATCGTGGGGTGTATGTCATAGTGCAACATAGTTGTCGCATCCAAACCGAATTTGGTCTGAGGGTGTGACAAAAACTTAAATTAGTCTATGTACTAAATTCGGTGTTTTTAGCTTTTACCATCTGAAATCGCAGGTCTGTCCGTATGAACAAACAGATTTCAGAGATGGTAAGAGCTACAAGTTCGAGCTTGGTCTCAGTCAATACAAGAATCTTTTTTTTTTCGATGCCACGCCCCATTCGCCCACAATGAGCAAAAAACCAGACACACCTCGGCAAAAATCGGTGTTTTCGGCGAATATCTCAGTAACTATGGCACCTAGGATCACCAATTTAGGTTCCTAAAGACTGAATAAATGCCATGCCATCAAATTTTTTTCTTTTTTTTCTCTTAGGAATTTTAAAACTATTCTAATTTCAATACGTTTTTAAGGCATTTCTTCTTATCGTAGAGTATTCTAATTTATAATTCGTGTGAAGACATACTATATTAAACTATCCCGAAATGTGCATTAAAATCGGACTATAAACAAGCGTTACAATATTGATAATATCGAATGTTTTCGCTGCCTGTGTGACACATACATACATACTAGAGATGGGATCGGGAACGAAATTGCTTCCCGTCCCATCCCGTTCCGAAATCAAAATTTGCTCTTCCCATCCCGATTGTCCCGAAAATTTTTTGGTTTATCCCGCGGGTCCCGACATTTCCCGAAATACTTTTTTCACTATAATATTCAATAGTTATTTTTTAAATTAGCTCATTTTAAATGTCAACATTTTCATTTAAAAAGAAAATTTTTTCGCAATTGCTTCCAATAAAGCGAGTCTTTCTACTAAAATTCTAGTAGAAGTAAGAAACACCCTTTCTCTAGTGGCGGATGATGTTGGGATATTAAGAACTTGCCTAGCGAGCATTTGCAATAATGGCAATTCATTCAATTTGTTCAATGTTGTTACGTTTCTAGCTTTCTTGTTTATAGTAGGATTTTTATGCAACTTTCAGCATACTTTAATATAATTAGGCTCCAAATTGTAAATAAACAATACTGTACGATGAGAGCATTTGCCTTAACAGCAGAAGTGTAGCTTGGAAATTATTTTATTTTTTTTGCGAAAAGGGGCCGTGGCATCAATTTATAATGGCATTGCATATATGCTGTCTAGGAAACTGCGTACCATAATTGGTATTCTCAATTGCCATGGCTACGAAGATATTCGCCAAATACATCGTTTTTTCCGAGCTGTGTCTAGTTTATAACTTATTGTGGGCGAATGGACGTGGCATCGATAAAAAAAAAAGAGATTCTAGTATTGACTGACTAAATACAATATGTGGTTAATTGAGACCAAGATCAAACTTGTAGCTCTTCTTCTGCCTGTTACATACTTTTGCACAAACCCAGTATAATTATAAATTTTGGGTTTTAATTGCACACAGAGAAAATAATAGACTTATGTCTGGAAAAACTGACACTTTAAGATGAAAAACATAAATAGGTATACAATTTAATATTAAGTTTTAGTGTTTTTCTTCTTTGCCACTTTTTAAATTATTACGCCTTGGTTGGAGGGAAGATGTTTTGCCGTAAAAGTGAATGGCTGCGTGTCTTTAGATAAACCTATCAGAGCAGGAGTCCCTCAAGTAAGCGTCTTAAGTACAACACTTTTCAACATATTCACACACGATATGCCAGTTCCCGAGGATTTAAACGATTTAGTAGCCTCTTATGCAGATGACACAGTAGTTATATGTTTTAGTGATTACTCAAGGCTTGCTTCGAGAAGACTGCAAAACTATGTTGATTTGAATAACTGGGTCTCCTTATGAAACATACGCTCATGAAGAGAAAAGATGGAGTTCACAAAAAGAACTAAAACATGGTATTGTTTGTTTAGATATGGGAACTTTAGATGGATAAAGGATTAATGTGGAACACACTTGTTAAGAAAATAGTTGCTGGTGGATTTCGATTTGTTCGAATCGTGGATATTTGGAGGGATTTAAGGATCACCTCGTTGATGTCTTAAGTTAACGAAGTCTCTGTTAAACAAGTTGTATGAACACGTGGATCTCTTAAACTACAAGAGCTAGAGCCACCAAATTTGGAATGAAAGTCCGTCTATATGTCAGGCAGGTCAAGTTTATTTTAAATTTTTGCCACGCCCTTGGAAACGACTTAAGCTATCGTGACCAAATTCACACAGTATGTGTATGGTACCATTAAAATCCTCCTCACATCCTCAATAACTCCCATAGGACAAATCGGTCGAATACTAAGGAAAACTCGCACTAGAGCGAGTACGGGGTCTTTTAAAGTCGTCTCGCTTGAATACAGCCTTTTGTATTTGTTTCACTCCTTAACAAGCAACTTATGTCAGCGAGCTATATATAAACAAAATTTAAACAGACAAAACAAGGTTGAAGGCTTAGTCTTTTGTGAAAGGTCCATTGAACCTCCAATTTTGAACTCAGTGCAAATTTTGCACGCAGAACGCGTAAAATGCTCTATGTTAAACATTTGAGTAATTAGCAACAATCGGATGCAAAGTAGGACAAGACTAAATGTACTTTAAGTGTCTTTTGAAATTACGTACCAAAAAGTTAATTAAATTGTTACAGTTTTCTCTTTTATTCGTTTTGCACCGATTTGCAGTTGGCCGTTTTGGCTCTTGGCCAAATGCATGTTTACAAACAAAGCCGAGTGACAATTAACAAATGTCAACGGCGTAAACTTTCGCACAGGATGCGGCTGACTGTACAACTACAGGGGTTTTATCTAGTTAGAAATTTCAAGAAAACGATTTTTATATAGGCTTACAAAATTATTTCAGCTGTCTAGATTACACACTACTTTTACCGGTGGATTTTTTATTTTGGATTATATACTTTAATGAGAGTTCACCGTAAAACCACTTTTATAAAAAGGGTTTCCGGAGATCACCTGTAGCAGTTGCTTAAAAGAACTAAATTTAAAAGTTCTCTCCGAATTTTTTTTGAAAATCCGTATTTTTTAGGGTTTTTAACTTCCCTAAAATACAGCAAGCTCGGTGGAGTATTTTGACACTAGTTTCTCTTCTCTGATTAATGCATTTGTGTAACTAATTTTCAACATACCGACTTGTATCGCTTAAAGTATATGCTTGAAATTTCCAACAGCAGGTAAAATCAATAAATTGTATGTAAGAGATACTCCTCCACAAGCGTCTCAGTTAATCACGTTTTTCTCGAAAGCGTGTTTTTTAAGTTATTTGACACGATATATCGAATTTTGAACACTTATTCAACATGTCACTAATCTGAACGATGGGTTTTTTTGTTTTCAACATGAACTATTTTTTAAGGACATTTTAAGTTGAAATTATCGTCAAAAAAATTCAAAACGCTGTCAAGAACTCAAATTACAATATTTTGTATTTTTCTTCGTTCAAATTCAAGTCTTAAGTATCTAAAAATGAAAAGGTCAATCTTTTTTTCTGTTTTTGTTCGAATAAAATATATTACTGCCACTGAACACCACTTAACCACTTAATTTAGTTTTACATTGACGACAGAACAGAGTATACGCAGATAAGACGGTCTGCTAATTGCAATAAAGCAAACAATTGAACCAGTTTATTATCTTCCTGCTACTGTCGTAAGCATAGTAAAAATATTATAGGAAATTTTCTTTTCTATTCATTTATTTTGGAAAACAGTGGGTTTGTAACTTTAAGCAGTTAACAAAAACACAAATTAAAAAATTGAGACTTTAATCCTTTCAGATCTCGAAAGTAAATAAATGATTTAAAAAAAGTTTGGAAATGGTCTTTGATGGAGGATTTATTGAATAGATTGATCCCAAATGCATATCTTCGAACGCATTCTAACATTTAATGTCGTTATTAACCTGAAAATTCTATCTTTTCTTTCATGATTAAACACTGCCAACCAACTCTCTCTTGTTACATTATGCGTAAAGTTGACAGATAAGCGTTCATTTATGCTATGAGTTCATTTTTATCGACAGTCATCAGTCATTCATGTTGACGGCGACAGTTAACATTAAGTATTATCAATTGCGAATCTCCAATTGTCATCGGCGTCGTCATTGGGCTCCACCCACACCGCCACCTCCAGATGGGTCTCGGGCGAGGTTGACGATTTGTCTGTCGCGTATCGGATTAAATGTGCATTGTCATCTTGTTGGCCATTTTACGTAAACCCCCAATGCTGCCAATTTTACCTGACTATTCTGGCTGCTTCTGCTTTCTATTGTGTACACCATTAGTTGACCACACAGATTTTAGCTACTTTTTATTGACAAAAGTAAAAAAATATAATGAAAGTTTATTTCTGTTCGATTTTTTTTGGGGTCGGTGTTTGTGTCTTGTGGTCTACATTATTCAATTAGTGTTGGTCACAGTCGATAAAATTAATGGTTTTGTGCCGGTGTAGCTGGTTCCCCAAATTTTATAGTTAATGCAGAAAAATTCAAAAGAAAAGTGTATTGGATTCAATAATATATTATGTACGTGTTCGTCGTGTACTCTTGTACAAGTATTAAGCAGCAAACCAAAGGCAAGTATATCCGCCCATTGATTTCTTTATTTCGGACAGCGACTAAAAGTCGACATCAAAAGTGTCGGCGAAAGCAGCATGAAAAGAGACAATAAGAAGAAAAGCATTTATCCTAGCATGCTCATTTAAGTGGAATCACTTAATGATTTTATGCGCGTATCATTATCATCCCGGCTGTGCGCTCGTCCCATAATAGCCACACCTCTTTAGATCCGCTCTTTATTGGGATATTAGTCGAAATTCCCGCTATCGTGCTAATGTCATTCTGGAACAGCGTCGTTCAGCTGGTTGGCTAGCAACTCACAATGACTAGGCAGCAAAATTTGTGGCGCAGTTAACCGAGAGGCAGTGAATCCTTGTTGCAACTGAGTTGACAATGCGCACAGTTGATTCAATCAACTTTGAAAACGTGGATAATTTTTATCAGGCGGATGTTTGGCTCGCTGTCAGTGCGAAATGTTTATGTCCAGTCATTGTTTTAACGCGTCTGTTTGTCAGTTACACACTGTCACACATACAAACACTCACCCACACACAAAAGCCCATCAGTATACATATCTACACAAAAAATGCATAATTTTTGCAATTGCTTCACTTAATGCTTTCGTTTTTTGGTGAGCGACACTCGAGATAGGAGATGGTAAAGAGATGAAAGTGGAGTGGGTGTAGCACAGTCAAAGGTCGACTACAGCCCACAATAAGGAAGTAATATGTCGCCGCTCTATAACCATCAACTCCAGACGCGTTGGCTTTTGTCACACACAGAAGCTCTAACCAATCCGATATCCCTCATTACCACCCACCCCTTCTGCCCATTGTGTGCCCTATTGTTAACGGTTTTTATTACACTGCAAACATGCGGGACTGTCTGCTCTGTGCAATGTTTCGATATATGTGTTTTTGTAAATGTAATAAAATGAAAAACTTTTAGTTATCAGTTATGCGCTTTATAGTGATTGATTTTACTAGAATTTAACAAGTATGTTTAATGTTGTCAAACTACAAACTACAAAAAAAAAAAAACAAGTGAGAAAGGCTACAGTCGAGAGAGCCGACTATAGAAGACCCTGTACTATCATTGTAGTGCGCATGTCTTTATTTAAATTTAAAATTTTTAAAATACGTCAAGCAGGTAAACGTTCGAACATATGTTTGTATGCTGCGGATACAGTGATTTTGCAGTTAAATAACAAAAGCTTTGAACCGTGATAACTCTCTTGTTTAACGTAGGATTTTGATGTAACTTTCAGGGTCGTTAGATATGATAAGTCTCTAAACGAATGTTAAATTACAACACTGTACTATTTGAATAAATGCCTTACAAACGGCATTGAAGTTCAAAAGTTTTTTAGTTCTTATGAGAAAAGGTGGCGTGGCAGCTCAAAATTTTAAATGTCATTATATTAAGGCTGTCTCTAGGAACCTGTATGCCAAAATTGTGCTCCTAAGTGGTAAAGTTTTTGAGATATTGTCCGAGGTGTGTCTGGTTTTTTGCTCAGTGCGGGTCGGTAAAGTTGATCTGTCTGACATAATAACGGACTTTCATTGTGTATTTGGTGGTTTTAGCTTTTGTAGTTTAAAAGATCCAGGTGTTCATACGGACAGACGGGCATGGCTATATCGACTCGTCTTTTCATGCTGATAAAGAATATATATACTTTATGGGGTCTGCCACGACTCCTTACGCCTGTTACGCACATTTCATTTCTGACAAACTTAATAGACCCCTTTACTCTTTTTTTAAGAGTACGGGGTCTAATTAATTTTTAACTCATAACATCAATAACAGAATTCTACAAACGACTAATTGAAAGAAAATTAATGAATCTACACTTAACTGTTGCCATTAAATATTATAAAAATATAAAAGTTATTTAAAATATAAGTACAAAAGGAACCAAGGTAGTACAGTACAGAATGTAGGGTATTCAATTGGTTGATTATTTACAATGAAGATTTTTATTTTAGTCTTAGCTCTGCCTGTAGCTTACAGTTATTCTCTACCCCCCTGTCAAAAACATTGAACCGTATTTCTTTCGGAAGATTAATGATCCACAATTGGTCGCGTCATCGTGGTGGCGGTTGTGTCTGGGTTTGCTCTTGTTTTTCCTGCTGCTGTTGATGATTTGTGCATATTTATTTACTTAAAATCGTTGTCACATTTTAAGATTTTATCAAGATCTCTAGAGAAACAGCGCAGTATGTTACTGGCAACCGTCAAATCATTTCATTAATTTAATGGACAAAAATGTGACTTGTCAGTTGCCAACTTTGTGTCCTGTAGGACGATGTGATGTTGTTCACATTAGTTTAATACTTGTACCGTTTCGACGACAAGTAAGTTCGTACATCAAAACTTTCCCGACATTGACAGAGCTAGAAGGCACTGATTTTATTTACTGTATACACAAGTATCCTTGATACTTGTGAAGACAAGTCAACTCAGACCTATCCGAACCGAACTGAACTGAATACTCATCGCTGTGTATGTTCTTGTTGGTGCCCTCCTCTAGGTTGCTTCACTGCTCAGTGCTGGTAGTTGCCTGAACTGTGTGTATCTCGGTTGTCAAAATTAGTTAGCTGACATTTAACTTGTGTCATGTCCACACGATGAACTCTGCACGCTCCGTGTTGTTGCACAGTAGATGCATTTTAGCCAAGCGACAAGCATAATAATGTAGGGTCGTTCCTTTTTAATTGTTGTTGTATTGCTAACTTAAAAGTACAGTCTCGCTTTGGACAAATCCATGAATAGTTTTTACCATAGTTTAGTCGATAAATTGAGCTGAAAATAAAATAAATATTAAATTATCTAAATAAATAGCTAGTTTAGCTAAGACCATCAACTACTAAATTTACTTAAAATATAAATCATAAATCATGGAGTCTTCGTACTTAAGTGGTATTAAATGTTTGGTGTAACTTTAGACTAAATCAAGTGGAAATGAGCAACGGCAGTAAGCAATTAAACAGCCACACGGCCTGACACTTAGACCTTAAACAGTCAAATACCAAACTCAACACACGCTTCCCTTCTCCGCATTTTCT
This sequence comes from Drosophila acutilabella, assembly GCA_035046005.1. Taxonomy (NCBI): domain Eukaryota; kingdom Metazoa; phylum Arthropoda; class Insecta; order Diptera; family Drosophilidae; genus Drosophila; species Drosophila acutilabella. The sequence goes on along the minus strand of JAWNOK010000026.1, from coordinate 316,917 downwards.
CTTTCCCCAAATTGTGTGGCTACTCCATTACTGACAAGAAGTGCGTTGGAAACTCGTCCATTTGTTCACACCAGCCTAGAGGAGACTTAGAAGTGTGGAATTAGAAGGAAAGTCGAGCGTATTCTCATAACTAACAGACATTTGCGACACACAATAGCCGCGGACCTTTTCATTAGCAGCCACACTTTGACGACTCGGAAAATGAGAAAGGTGGAGGAAAGCGAAAACGAACAAGAAAGAAAAGTACAGTCGAGCACGGCCGACCGTAAAATACTCTCTCAAAAACAATCTAAGCATAATCAAACATACATTTGTTTGTCTGTATGCGAATACAATTACGAAAGACAATATATGATGCATATATGTATACATGTGTGTATTCGGCGCGGCCAGCGTCCGCTGCAGCGCTGCTGCCACACAGGCAGCGAAAACATTTAAACATGTGCTTGTTTGTTTCTGTCTCGCTTGCATTCATACATTGATATTGCATTCAATTATCAATATTGTAACGCTTCTAGTTTTCTTGTTTATTGTGCGTTTTCAATGTACCTTTTAGGATAGTTTGATATAGTTAGTCTCCACAAGAATTATAAATTACAATACTGTACTATATGAACAAATGCGTAAAAACAGAACGAAAGTTGAGAATTATTTTAATTAATTGTGGGACAAAGGGGCGTGACAGTCCGAAATTTTAAATTTCAATGCATTTACGCTGTCGCTAAAAACCTCCATACCAAAATTGGTAATCCTGGGTGCCATAGTTACTGAGATATTCGCAGAAAACACCGATTTTTTTTTCGACGTGTGTCTAGTTTTTGCTCATTGTGTGGGAATGGGGCGTGGCACCGAAAAAAATAGATTCTTTTATTGACAGGCTAAATATGTGATCGATTAAGACTAAGCTCGAACTTGTAGCTCTTACCATCTCTGAAATCTGTTTGTTCATACGGACATGGCTAGAATATATATACTTAAAGGGGTCTGCCACGCCTCCTTCTGTCTGTTACATACACATGCACAAACCCAATATACTCTTGCAAAGAATATAAAATATCTTGGCCTTGTCGGTTTTTCTTCTTACTTTTTGTAGCGCCTTTGTTGCAGTTATTAACCCTTAACCACACATAGCATTTATTACCCACAATGCCGCACACAAGGACCAAACAAAGACGGTGCGTTAAGCTGACAATGACATTTTTTCTTCGACCTCCTTTCAACCCTGTCGATAACGGCCTACAGTTCTTGGACCCTGTTTTGCTTGAACTTCTTATTCTTCTTGATTGTATTCCGTAAGGACATTTGTCTGTGGTTTATTGCTTTTAATTTGTCGTCGCGAGCTTTCAGTCGTTAAGTCTACTTTTTTTTGCACGGCTTTTTTCCACATTTCACTGAGTGAATTTCGTGTCGATAATTGGCAGTGCACAAGGCTACCAAAATTAGACATTTGTGTGTTTCTAGTAAAGTCATTTATTATAATCTCTGCAAGAGTATATTGGGTTTGTGCAAAAGTATGTAACAGGCAGAAGGAGGCGTGGCAGACCCCATAAAGTATATATATTCTTGATCAGCATCACAAGCCGAGTCGATATAGCCATGTCCGTCTGTGTGTCTGTCTGTCCGTCTGTCCGTCTGTCCGTATGAACAAACAAATTTCAGAGATGGTAAGAGCTACAAGTTCGAGCTTAGTCTTAATCGATCACATATTTAGTCATTCAATGGTGCCACGCCCCATTCGCCCACAATGAGCAAAAAACTAAACACACCTAGGAAAAATCGGTGTTTTCGGCGAATATCTCAGTAACTATGGTACTTATGATCACAAATTTTGGTATGCAGGTTTCTAGTGACATTCCGTTCCGTTTTTTGACATTTGTTTATATACTACAGTATTGTAATTTATAATTCGAGTGGAGACTAACTATATCAAACTATCCTGAAAGGTGCATTTAAATCGCACTATAAACAAGAAAACTAGAAGCGTTACAATATTGATAACTGAATGCAATATCTTGTATGAGTGCAAGCGAAACAGAAACATACAAACATATGTTCGAATGTTTTCGTTGCCTGTATGTACACACATACATACATACATGTATATGCATCATATATTGTCTTTCGTATGTGTATTCGCATACAGACAAACAGATGTATGTTTGATTATGCTTAGATTGTTTTTGTTTCAACGTGTTTTAATGCAAGTACTAGACATTGTAATATCTCTAGACCGATTTTAATAACTTAATCGGGAAAAAATGCAGAGAGTATTTTACGGTCGGGCGTGCTCGACTGTACTTTTCTTTCTTGTTTTTCTTGTTATACCCTGTGAGGGTATATTGGGTTTGTGCAAACATCTGTTCATCTGTCCGTATAAACGCCGAGATATTCGAGATGGGAAAACAAACACCAAAATTGGTACATAAACTACTTTAATGTGCAGGTAGATCATGCTTAGTTTAAATTTATCGCAATAACTTATAAACTGATCGAGACCAAATTCACATATTATCTTTACACATACTATCCATATCATGTTCTTACGGTCTTTTCTGTTGAGTGTTTTCCTGCTTTGTCATAACGCCTGTTGTGGGCACCCTTGTTTTCCTTTATTTAGTGCGCGTGTCTGGTTAATATCAATGCTTTTATTGACGTTATGTTTTTATAACTATTTTAATGCATTTAAAGCCTTAATAGTCTAAAAAACACTGGATAAATTATTCGGTGTACCAAAAATATGCGTGCCAGCTATTTTACATTTAAGCATTGTGCTTCTGGCTTAGAAGATTAACTAATGTAGAAACGTATATTTTAATTCATTCATACATATTATCTTTATATGTGGTGATTTTGCTTTATTTGTTCTATATTAGATAATTTTTTAAGGTTAAACACAACAGTACAAGAAAGCATTTCTTAATCAGCATCAACAGCAATAACAATTTCCGTCTACACGTATGAACACATGGATATTTTTAATTACACGAGCTAGAGACTACCTTTTAATTTGCACAGACTCGTATAAACTATGCATAAAATGCTTTTTAGTTACAAATTATAAGTCAAAAACAAAGGAATGCCCACAACCGGCTAACTTCCCATATAATAATAAATACTATGTTTATGAATTTTTGTAACATTTTTGTACTTAACAACTGTCTACAAAAACCTCACAAGGATTTAAATTTTTAATGCTTTAACAGCTTTAGATTATGAGTTAAATTTTTAACAATACAATTGGTGCTAATAGGTAGAGAAACACAATAGGTTCTCAGAGGGGAAATCAAATCTTGCTACATAGTAGCCTTGAACCAGAATGTAATTTACTTTGAAATTTAATAATATATAAACTAAATTTCTTTAAAATGATTTTATCAGCTCAGATGCTTAACTGACATGTCCGAAAGCGAAGATATATTGGTTCGATTGCGTGCTCGCCTACAAGAGCGGGACATCAAATTGTGGGATGTGCCTTATTATACAGAAGAAATGGGCAGCAGCGACTCAGCTCTGGAGCAGCTGTCAAGGGAGCTTAGCCTCGAGATGCACATCAGTGTGTCCATTTGTAAAAGTGCATTGGTGGACCTACAGGAGAACGCACTCCGTAAGCTCGCAGCACGTCGACAGTTCCATGAAACTGGAGTTGCCACGTTCCATGCAAGGTGCGTGGACAGTCATGGCGGGACGGCAAATAGGTTTGAGGTTAAGTGTACCCTCGGTGAGCTCGGACTGAATTTGCAGCATAAAATTGCCGAGAAGTTGCAGTTGAATGAGGCTGACCATGTTAAGTGTATTTCTGCTGGTCGTGTGGTAATGCCACAGGAGACACTGCAATCGCAGGGGCTGAAAAATAATCAGCAATTGTTGGTAATTGTGGGACAGGATGGTGGACAGGGCGAGGCATTTTATGAACGTATCCGTCAGATTCAAAGAGATGTTGAAATGGTTGTCGATTCAGAGCATCGCTTTGTCGAATTAGAGGATCAGGAGGGTAATGTCATACTATTGCCACCCAATGAAAATCGCTCTCTCCTCTTGGGTATGGGTCTTTATGAGAAGGGTCGAGCGGCTATGCGCCGGGAGCATTTCGATGAGGCACTTTTGCTCTATCTTGAAGCGGACGAGAAGTTTAGTGGATGTAACTCGAAATTTTTAGACGCTGTAGATAATTATGCATTGCTTAATCTAGATATTGTGTGGTGCTATCTCTGCTTGAAGAATATTACCCAATTGCCGGATGCTCAGCGTCGTCTGGATCTCTGTGAGCAGATCTTTCGCCGTAGCTACGGGGAGAACTACAGCCGCCTTTATGCCCTAAAGGGTGTCAACTGCCCGGAACGAGCTCTCATTATGCGACTGCAGCTGCTTCAGGGCGTTATGCTCTTTTATCAAAACCGCCGTGAAGAAGCTCTTCAGCGTCTGCAGATTGCAGGCTCATCTCTTTCCCAGCTCAAGGTTAATGGTGAACAATTAGCTCTTCTAATTGAAATGGGCTTTGACGAAGCTGATGCTAGGCTGGCCCTGCGATCAAGTAACGGCAATGTTGAACAGGCAATCCAGTCCATTCAGGAACGACGCCAGCGATTACAGGCTGCACGTCTCAACACGGATTCGGAGACTGAAATAAATCGTCGACTAGCACAGCTTCAATTGGGCAACGATGAGAGAGATTGGGTCCATCCTCGCAGCGTCTGTCGTCTCATGGAGTTAGGGTATGAGCGACTGCTGGTTATGGAGGCTCTTCGCCGCACTGAAAACAATTTTCAGCGCAGTCTGGAACTATTGCAGTCACATTCAGACGAACTGAGACGTAATCTGCCTGCAACCGTTCTTGCTGATGAGCAAATGTTATTTACACTTCGAGAACTGGGTTTCAAGGTGCCATCTGCACGAGCCGCACTCGAAACGACGCAAAACGACATGGATCGTGCAGTAGACTTCCTTTTAAAAAGCTTGGACAACGAAACGGAATTGAACAAAGTTATTGAGTATATGTCCCAATTGATTTCACAAACTGGGGACCTGGACTCTACTTCTGTGTCCCCATCGGATCAACCGAGTGGGTCATTATCAACTGTTACACCCAGCAAACAAGCGCTTGTCCAGTCTATTTTGGAAAAGGCCAAGACAGAAGTTGAATCCTTCAGTGCCTACAAACGATTTAATGAAGACATACCGGAAAATGATCAGGATTATTTGGACCTGACACTTGAACAGGAAGAACAAATACTCAACGAGTATAAGCGGCTTTTGGAGCATTAAAGGAAGTTGTTAACATTTGAGCTTTTGGAAGAATGTTGAAAGACCCGAGAGCAATTATGCATATGAGAAAAATAAACTTAAGTCTAAGCACTTATTTTTAAAAGAACCTTATGATCTTTTAGTTGACTAAATTGCGTAATTGTCATACAGCTAATGGATATTATGCTTACGTTTTGTTTATTTACAAACATATGAAGCATTTCCAACCGATTGTTTGTATTGCAGCTCTTTGATATAGTTGCCCGATCAGAATGTAATTTGGTCAGATAGGGAATGATAGCGAATGCATATTGCGTGAATTTGATTGTGGTCGCCAATATACACTTAAAATTTCCATTTCGTTGCTAAAAATCTTAGTGGTCTCTTATGGTTTCCTTTAAAAAGTTGTAGAAAGTATACATTTATTGATCTAGTTACCATTTGAAGCTAAAGTTATAGCTTAAAAGCTATGGCGATGGTAAGAAGAATGTGATTTGACAAAGTAATTATCATTTAACGGAAACTAACCCTAAAACCAACCAGGCGTACAAAATAGAAATTGCTCTTAGCTCTTGTATAGTTAAGAATAGTTAATAAAGAAAACTAAATAAAGAAAACTATTTGCATGTAACAGGCTATGAACATCAAATCATTTAAAAGCCTTAAACTTCTAATTTCTTTTATACTGTATAATACTGTTTCTTTGATAATGTATTAGCTAGCCCTAAAATTTATGCTATGCATTTTGTCTACTTATGTGTTCGTAAGATTTGATGATTTTTGTGAAAAATAATAATTTTTGAAGACCTTATCCATGTTGGCGTGCAAATTTCTGTGCTTGATGGAAAAATAATTTGTCGTCTGTGTGTTGTTTCCGAATCGTTAAACCTCAAATAAACTTAAGTTCGAATTGTATGTGGTTGTTATTTCTGTTGTTTACGTTGTTGTTGTTGCTGTCGGCATAGCTGCTGTGAAGTAGATTAGTCATGCCATGAAGCACATTTGTTGAGTAGCTGACATTTCACTTGACTTGATTCCGCCTGTGGGCTGAGTAAACTTAAGTTTTTTCCCTGAATTGGATTAAATCGTGCGTATGGCGTTCCGAGAGAAATAGAAAAAAAGTAGAAGGAAAAAGTACAATTTACAAAATTGTTTTTTCACTTTGACCAATAGTTGGCAGCCAGGCAGTCGAGCAGCTCTTTAAGCATTTCAATTTGGTGACATACAAAACTCATTCTAAAATGGAAATTGTAATGAAAAAAAGTAGCGAATGTCGTTGAATTTATATGTCTATGTAGGGCTGCACATTTTCTGTCCTGCTGCTGTGAGCCAACAAATTATTGTGGGTAGAAAATGTACAGTTTGTCGTATTTGGCAGCGAAAATGAGCAGCGGCAGACAGAGCTTAGAGAAAGGACTCGTCGCGCAGAAGGGTGCGCCATCTCTAGAAAAGGGGTATATAGAAGAATCCTGGCTGTGTGAGGGAAAGCAGTATTCTCTGCCTGATTTCCGTTATTTGTTGATGCTGCCATAGCTGCATCTGGCACTGCCATGCTGCAGCTCGCGCAGTATCTGTAGATGCTGTCGCTGTTGTCATCAACAGTCAGAAACATTATCATTGTCGCTGCAAGTGCTGTTCTTGTTGTTGTTATGTGTCCTCATTATCGTTTCTTGCTTGCCAACGCTCTTCTCATGTCTTTGGCATTTTGCATTTGCATTCTATTTAAATATTTTTTCTTTTATCAAGTGGCAGGCTGAACAACTTTAATGGCTTTCAAATGCACTTGGTAGTCTGCCAGAAAAGATTTTTTAATTTATTTTAAAAGGTAGCGCTCCCATTAAATTAATTTAAATTTAAGCGCCCAATAAAGTTAGCATCCGGCTTAAAAAAAAAATATATTTTTTTATCCAACGTCCTTTATACTGTTAATTGAATTATGAACACAGTATTTTTAATTTCTTTTAATCAACAAACTTAATCATTGATCAATTTTATGTACTTGGTATATTTCATGCATATTACCTTAACCTTCTCTTAAACCTTCTCATACTTCTGAACTGTCTGTTACTAGATAAAAATATTGATAAATACTGTCTTGAACGCACTAGACTGAATAGGAACCCTATTACAGTTGGCTGTAGCTATTCCTACTACTTTATATTCTATTTCAATAGTTAACAATTTTTTATCTCAGTAGTTAAATAAAAGTAGATTTCTCATCAGCTGTACTTTGCGTGTAAGCAGTAAAAGTTGTATAAATTACAAATTAGCTTAATCAAAATCAGTTTGTAACCAAGGCTCAAAAAAACACGAAAGCCGCAACTTTTTACCACCAACTCCAAGGCGAATGTCATATCCAGTTTGGACGATTTGCAAGGAAGGGATGAGGTGCAGCTGCGAGCGTGTGACCAACTTTGAGACTAACTGTGCTTAGAAAGTGAAAATAATGTAAATGATAAAATTATTTAATGATCCGGAAGTGCGTTGATAAGCAAACGACAAATAATACCAACAAATGCGGCTGATTTTATACGCTTTTTGAAGGTATGTTAAAATTCCCGTTGTTTTTTAACAGTGGCTATTTTGCCTTACATTTTCTAAGGAAAACTTCGCTGAGGGATCATTAGATATTTCTGGTAGTTTTTAAATGACATCAATAATTGAATTGTTTTTCTAAACTACAAATAACTTTATTAGTGAACTTCTAAGTAATAAAAAATTAACAAATGTTGAAATCTGTAAACCACGTTAATTTGTATTATTTGAAACATATAGAGTTTTTACAAACACCATTTAAAAATAGATAATAATTTAAATATTGAAAATAACATTGAATACGAACTGAGTTGTATATAGATATTAAAATGCAAAATGTATCATGTTCTTGAATGTTTTTTGAAGGTTGACATTTTAGCTTTTGCTGTTAACTCAAAATTAGATTAGGAATTGGTTTTTCTTAAGAAATCATACCAAGTTAAGCTCGAGCCAGATGTAAATTGAATCTAACATACGACCCATCGATAGGTAACAGAATACAGGGCAAAAAAGGGTATAAATACTGTGGCTATGCAAAGAAATATTTTCTCTCTCTTGTTTGCCGATTACAGAACAAAAAATAAATAAACTCCCATTTTAAAATATTTGAGTTTATTTGTTCTATTTAAAAGATAGACTCACAGCTGCGCCCCTTGGATTTTCAACACATTTTGGTTCCACATTCTGGAAAATCTATGAGGTGGGCCAAAACTTGTAATGAACCCGAGACTCATGTGGCAAAGTAAGTTTATCGCGGCTATAAAACAGTTGCCGAAGAGCATCAGGCATCCATCCAATTTGAGGACATAACTTTGCACCAATTTACATACTCATTATAGCACTCGCTTAGCAGTTGAATAAAGTCTACAAAAATTTTGTTAAATTGAAATTAAACAAGAAAGAAAAGTACAGTCGCACACACCCGACCGTAAAATACTCTCTGCATTTTTCTCCCGATTAAATTATTAAAATCGGTCTAGAGATATTACAATGTGTAGTACTTGCATTAAAACACCTTGAAACAAAAACAATTCTTTGTCTGTATGCGAATACACATACGAATGACAATATTTGATGCATATATGTATGTATGTGTGTATTCGGTGCGGCCAGCGACTGCGGGCAGCGCTGCCACCACACAGGCAGCGAAAACATTCGAACATGTGATTGTTTATTTCTGTCTCGCTTGCACTCATACATTGATATTGCATTCAATTATCAATATTGATTTGCTTCTAGTTTTCTTGTTTATAGTGCGATTTTAATGCACCTTTCAGGATAGTTTGACATAGTTAGTCTCCACATAAATTATAAGTAACAATACTGTACTAAATGAACAAATGCCTAAAAACAGAACGAAAGTTGGCAATTATTTTTATTAATTGTGGGGAAAGGGGCGTGGCTGTCCAAAATTTTAAACGTCAATGCAATGTCGCTAGGAACCTCAATACCAAAATTGGTAATCCTAGGTGCCATAGTTACTGAGATATTTGCGAAAAAAAACACCGATTTTTTCCGAGGTGTGTCTGGTTTTTTGCTCATTGTGGACGAATGGGGCGTGGCATCGCTAAAAAAAAGATTCTTGTGTTGACTGACTAAATATCTGATTGATTGAGACCAAGCTCGAACTTGTAGCTCTTACCATCTCTGAAATCTGTTTGTTCATACGGACAGATAGACAGACAGACAGACGGACATGGCTATATCGATTCGGTTTGTGATGCTGATCAAGAATATATATACTTTATGGGGTCAGCCACGCCTCCTTCTGCCTGTTACATACATTTGCACAAACCCAATATACTCTTGCAGAGAGTATAAAAACAAATAAAAAATACAATTTAATTAAAGGCAGACAAATTTGTTGTGCCCTATTAAGAACAGTTAAGTCCCACACTGAATTTTTTCTCAGAAGCACAGTTGATATGCCAAATGCTCAATCACAAAATAAAAAGTGTGTGTGTAGATGTTTTTAAACGGGTAGTGTATTTGTTCTGTAATAAGAGAGCTTAAGTTGACTTCTTCAAGTTTTATGGATTTTCATTTTTATTCCTTGACAACAATATATCCAACAGAATATGTTGTTGTTGTTAGGTGTTGGAATTAATTCGACACGTTTTGCTAATGCAGCCGTTAGCCAGCTATCCATTGTCACTTATACTAAGGTTAATATTATCCAGAAATCGCATTGTTTGCAGTAGACAACAAGAAAGAAAAGTACAGTCGAGCACGCCCGACTGTAAAATACTCTCTGCATTTTTCTCCTACTTATCTTACTTGTTTTTCATTATTTTTATGTATTCCCATGTAAATAATAGTTAACTCATCAATTCAACTTACTTTCAACAGATTAACAACTTTTACTTGAATATTTATAATATTGAAATGAAGCGCTGCTATTATTTTGAACAACAAAATTTCTGTACCCTTACACAAAATTATGAACAAAACGGAAAATTAAAGCAATTCCAACGGGATTTTTACGTTTTCCTCTTCCCCTTCCTATGTTCTAACAAAAAGTACCACTAGGGTTTGATCTTTAAGAATAAACATGATTAAATCTTAGTCGCAGCTGTACATATATATTATTTCTTCTACTTCGCGATCATATCTAATCTGTGCCGCACCCACTACCGTCACGAAAATTTTAAAATATTATTTTTACATCATCTGGTGCTATCGTGCCCAAATTCACACATTGTGTGAATAGTACCATTATAACGGTCGTCACCAAGTTTAATCTGGATCTTACAACTATTGCTCCCATAGGACGAATCGGGAAAAATAGGAAATTTGTATGAAGACATGTAGTGAACTTAACGCTGTTAGATCCTTTTCTTCACACAGACGAAAAGTTGGAGATTGCTATATCGAGTTGGATATTGATACTGAAAAATAATATGTATCTTGTATGGCGTCTGTTACGCCAATGTTATATACATTTCAACGACTATTGTAGTCCCTTTTACTCTAAATATAATGGGTATTAACGTTTTTGATCATAAAAGTTAGTGCATACGAGTAAAGTCATTGTCCAGAGCAGATCGATACAAAAGCAAATCTTGGGTTCCGAGTTAAAGTCATTCTTAATAATGATACCTAATACGAAATCATTTAGCAAGGATTTTTTAAGCATATAATTTTATTTTCCTATTTGAGAACTGAGTTATTGCCTATTTATAGTTGTAATACCTAACTTAGGAAATGTATTAAAAAATGAACTAACTTCAAGCACTTTAACTTTAAATGTTGTTATGACATTTTTATCTTTGAATCTTTTATTACGGCACAATTCACAATATGTCAATGACTTGCATGGTAAAAATAATTTCTGAACATTTCATAACTTGTAAATTGTAGTCAATGTGCAAATATAGCAGACGCGCGAGTTAATAATTAATTTAATACCTGTAACAACCCTCTGATTTTTTAAACAAATACCAAGTTTATTGTAGTGTATAATCAACTATGTGTTTCTGACTTTCTCAGACTTTTAAAATCGTATCTCACCTGAATGTTTCAGTTTGTATTGGCTTCTCATTATGGCTCGTTGCATTGCCCCTTTCCCCTTTTATTTTTTCTTTGGACTGTTTAGCTGCAGTTTGTGGTCTTGTTGCAAATTTCATTCATGCAACAGCATATTGTTGTTTTGCTGAGTAACAAATACATAAAATGCGCAAATGATGCGTTTCAAATGACAAAACTGCGGAAAAGAAGAGTAGCTCTGTGCGGGAGAGGTTCGGTGACACAACGAAAACTGTCGCAGTCACAAATTTTGCGTCTGACAACAAACAAGTTCGAGGCACCCACATCATCAGCAGTCCAGTCGGTAGTAAAGTACAAGAGGCAACATTTGCTAATGACAAACATTGCAGTGCCGGCGGATTGGGAACCCAAAGAGAATGGCGGAAATGTTAGGAGCGAGGCTAGCTGGTCTCGTTCAGGACAAACAATGATGACATTGGATGCTGTGAGTTGGCTCCTGGGCCAAGGCACAGCAGTATTATTATTATTATGCAGAGTACGTTACATACCGATGATGGAAAATGGAAGGAAAATTCTACTGATTACCAGATACCCTTCACATGTGCTGCATTGGAAAAGACACTATTACGAACATGTAGTGTGCGCATTAAAAAATTAAAAAGCCAAGTCATAAAATTTCCTTGCTTTAGTATTTTTTTTTAGACTTTAGAATATTAAATCGAATTGGTTTATAGTTTAAATTGTTATAGTTTAAATAGTTTAAATTGGAAAAAAAATTAGTTTCTTTTTATCTAGGACAAGTGAATTAAACTATAAAATAAAGTCGAGTTTTGAGAGCACTTAAACAAAATTATGCACTCTACTAACTGTACAAAGAGTCAGTTAACTAAAATATTTTTGGTTTCTAATTAGATCAGATGTGTACCTAAAGTTCCACATAGATTGAAACATTTATTAAACGAGTAAAAATATTGTACTTATTATTCTAAATGTATTTTTTAACATATTCCGTAATATGACGACCACATAATATACCCTTTTTTGAGCAATTAAAAGAAAGGAGTGAAAAATGTGGAGGTACAGTTCCATAAATACGCTGTTGGCATCTGGCGCCCATAAATATTGCATGGTACTTCAGTTTTTCTATCTTCGTCTTTTTAGACCCCGTACTGAAAAAAGTACAGGGATCTTAAGGTTTCTCACAGGCTCAAAAAAAACTATAACATAACATAACATAACATTATAACATATAAACTTGAAGAGCTATCAAGATCAAATTTACTTATGTGTATAGTACGATTGTGTTTTATCACCTAGTTTGATCCAGTTCGCACATCTATCCTATAGTTCCCATAGTACAAACCGGTCAACAATAATCAGTTTGTATGAAGACATGTAGTATTAGCCAAGTGATCGCAATATCCATAACTATTGTCACCTAGTTTGATCCAGTTCGGAAAACTATATCATATAGGATGAGACAGGTCGGTAAAAAATTTCTTATTTGTGGGGTGAAATGCACACGTGGTCTATTACAGTCTGCTCTCTCAACTGTAGCCATTTTTACTTGTGGTGTATAAAAAATATTAAGTTTTGCTTTTTGTGCATTTTTAATAGCCGCCGCTCATCTGTCACAGTGACCACTAACCACACACCTACACTGCTGGAGCAGTAGAGTGAGACAGGGTGTTATATTAAATGCTTAAGAGTGAGATAGTAGGAACCGTAGCATATACTTTTTTTGGGCATGCTTTAGGGCGACACTTTGCATGTAGCAATGATTTGTGGCATATTTATGTAAATTTGTGGTTTTTTCGGTTAAGCGACTAGGCCGAGAGGCCGAAAACTTCCAACGGTTCAAACACGCAGGAGCAGGCAGAAGGCAGCAGGTGCTATGCCCAAGCAATTAGTGAGAGCCAGGTTTATTATTATGAGCAGCTAGTAAGCACCAAAGCTAGTCCACAGAATAGGTTGAGGAGAATCTATTCATAACAATCTTTTACCCACTTTCCGTATTTGAATTAAACACTCGCACACCAGTTGATATTTACTAGGCTGAAAAGTGTATTTATTAGAACTCTTGATTGGCATCTGTAGGTACTTTGATATATTTTATATTTTCAAGTGTCCTAGTATTTAAGGGGTTTCGATGTTTTTAAAGTACGTTTTCATAGCGCAACATTTTAAAAACTACTAAGGCTATCGTGACCAAATTCATACATTTGGTTGGACAACCGTTGGTTGGACAAGTCTTATCTTATAGCTTTCATAGGACAAATCGGACGAAAATAGGAATTTTGTGTTAGAACACGTAGTGTTAGTTAAGCGATTGCAACCAAAGATACATATTGTGTGAATTAGGATCAGACAACTATATCCCGTAGCTCTCATAGGACAAATCTATCGAAAATTACTTATTTGTATAAATACATTCGCATAACAAAAAAGTATTAGGTCTTTAAAAGTGGGCTCACTTGATTGTAGCCTTTCTTACTTGGTTTATGATATATTTGTTATTAAAATATTTAATGTAATTTTAATTTATCACTGGACAAATTTTTTTTTTATATTATCTAGATTTATTCAGAATTTGGTTATTTCAACTATCTAAAATTATTGTATCTACTTAGTATCAGGTTGACCAATTTAATGCGAATTTTAATATATTTATCTTGTAGGTCTAATTGGTGTTTTGGATTTTTCCAGCCACTAAAAGTCAAACTTATTAAGCTTTTCTGTCAATTAAGCATGTACATGTGTACACACTATGTGATCCGTTAGCCAGAAATTATTCGTTACACATGGCTAATCAATTTGTGCTGCTCGTGACCCTCACCTGCCACAAAATATTCCCTCCGACGCCCTTTATTGTGTGATGCTACAACAACCCAGAAAAGGCTTGACCACATGACACACGCACACAAGGACTGACCGTCTGATGACAAAGTCGTTGATACTGTAGCCAACTTTCCCATTTTCCCGTCTGTCTCGCCATGGTTGTCATCGGCGAGGACAGGTGTGCATGATTTATGGCATTTACATATCAGCGCACTGATGAAGCGCGTTGATGCGCTGACAACGACAGATGCTCAGACATATATAGACACACACCCTTCAAACCACTGCCAGTGAAAACGTATCCTAAGAAAAGGAAAGGCAAGTGCAAATTTATGCACTGATTGATGATATTTCACTTGTTGGAAGCTCCCACCATTCTTTTCCTTCTTGCTTCGAAGGCATTTCACATAGTTAAGGCATGCGACTTTTTGCATCATGTTAATATGAATATGAAATGAACCAAAGTTTTCTGTTGAACATGATCGTCACAACTAATAAGTTGGCACTCTAGGTCGGGTTTTTAAGCTGTTTATTATATTCATATTTATTTTGAAGTGTGAATAAAATTTAATTCGCTATTTTGGTTGTACTATTTGCGATACCGTGTCAATAGCTCAGAGAACTGAGCTGCCGACCTGTTATAATGAGAACTTCATGCCTATATAAGTTCAAATCTGGCTGTGGATCCTAAAACACCATCTACAGTATCACTTATAACATAAAGTTATAACTATAATTTGTAAATATTCCAAACATTTTAATTCAGGTTGTAAAGAAACAATAGTAAAATTAGAAAAATAAATAAAAAAAGAAATAAAATAAAAAAAAAAAAACAAGAAAGAAAGGTACAGTCGAGCACGCCCGACCGTAAAATACTCTCTGCAATTTTTTTCCCGATTAAATTATTAAAATCGGTCTAGAGATATTACAATGTGTAGTACTTGCATTAAAACACGTTGAAACAAAAACAATCTAAGCATAATTAAACATACAGCTGTTTGTCTGGATGCGAATACACATACGAAAGACAATATATGATGTAAATATGTAGGTATGTGTGTATTCTGCGCAGCCAGCAATTGCGGGCGCGCTGCCGCCACACAGGCAGAGAAAACATTCGAACATGTGATTGTATGTTCTGTCTCGCTTGCACTCATACATAATATTGCATTCAGTTATCAATATTGTAACGCTTCTAGTTTTCTTGTTTATAGTGCGATTTCAATGCGCCTTTTAAAATAGTTTGATACAGTTAGTCTCCACAAGAATTATAAATTACAATACTGTACTATATTAACAAACGCCTACAAACGGAAAGAAAGTTGAGAATTATTTTTATTAATTGTGGGAAAAGGGGGCGTGGCAGTCCAAAATGTTTAATGTCAATGCATTTACGCTGTCGCTAGGAACCTCCATGCCAAAATTGGTGATCCTAGGTGCCATAGTTACTGAGAAACACCGATTTTTTCCGAGGAGTGTCAAGTTTTTTGCTCATTGTGGGCGAATGGGGCATGGCATCGAAAGATTCTTGTATTGACTGACTAAATATGTGATCGATTGAGACCAAGCTCGAACTTGTAGCTCTTACCATCTCTGAAATCTGTTTGTTCATACGGACGGACAGACGGACATGGCTATATTGACTCGGCTTGTGATGCTGATCAAGAATATATATAATGCATCGGGTCTGCGAAGCCTCCTTCTGCCTGTAATATACATTTGCACAAACCCAATATACTCTTGCAGAGAGTATAAAAAATCTATTTGTGCTAATTAAGGATAAAACTGCAACAAAGTTTTATTAAATGCTACAGTTAACTGTTTAAAATTGAATGCTACTTCATTGTCTAATTTATAAATTAGTTTGAATTCTAGCAAACATACACTTAAATATTAACACATATGGTCCATGTCCGTCCGAATTTTACTCCTAACTCTCTTTGTTCGTTAATCAGACAGTCTTTATTTTCCATAATTTCACTGCTAGGTGACACGTGTGTCTAATATTCGAGCGACATTTGGGATATGTTTTACATGCACAAATTGGTGTTAGCGCTAGCATCAAAAGAGTTAGAGGGCTTTAATCGAGCCATCCGACTGAAAAAGACCTCGTACTCATTCTGGTGCCCATATTAGTCATATTTGACCATAGAAGCTATGGAATATAGTAATCTGATCCAGATTAAACTTGAAGGCGATAGTTATACTGGTAACATACACATTTTATGGCAGTTTGGTTGCGCTAGCTCAACTAATAATACAAGTCTTCTTACAAATGTCCTATTTTTGACCAACAGTTTTGAAAACAGTTTTTAACAATTGTGGAGGTGGAAGGATGCGTGGCAAAAATTTAACATCATCTGGGTGTGCCTAAACTATAGACCGACTTTCATTCCATTGTAGTCTAAAAGACCAAGGTGTGTTACGAAAATTTGTCTTCTGACAAATCTAATAGACCACTTTACTTTTTATACTCTCTGCAAGAGTATTGGGTTTGTGCAAATGTATTTAACAGGCAGAAGGAGGCGTGGCAGACCCCATAAAGTATATATATTCTTGATCAGCATCAAAAGCCCAGTCGATATAGCCATGTCCGTCTGTCTGTCTGTCCGTCCGTATGAACAAACAGATTTCAGAGATGGTAAGAGCTACAAGTTCGAGCTTGGTCTCAATCGATCACATATTTAGTCAGTCAATACAAGAATCTTTTTTCGATGCCACGCCCCACTCGGAAAAAATCGGTGTTTTCTGCGAATATCTCAGTAATTATGGCACATCATTTTTGATAGACAGGTTCCTAGAGGCAACATAAATGCAATGCTATCAAACATTTTGGACTGCAACGTCCGCTTTTGCCACAAGGAATAAAATAATTTTTAAACTTCAATATGTTTTCAAGTCATTTTTTCTTATCGTACAGTTTTTTAATTTATAATTCGTGTGATGACTGACCGTATCAAACTATCCTGAAAGGTGCAATAAAATCGCACTATAAACAAGAAAACTAGAAGCGTTACAATATTGATAACCGAATGCAATGTCAATGTATGAGTGCAAGCGAGACAGAAACATACAAGCACATGTTTGAATGTTTTCGCTGACTGTGTGGCGGCAGGGCTGTCCGCAGTCGCTGGCCGCACCGAATACACACATACATACATATATGCATCATATATTGTCATTCGTATGTGTATTCGCATACAGACAAACAGGTGTACATATGTTTTATTATCCTTAAATTGTTTTTGTTTCATCGTGTTTTAATGCAAGTACTATACATTGTAATATCTCTAGACCGATTTTATTAATTTAATCGGGTGCAGAGAGTATAATGCGGTGGGGCGTGCTCGACTGTACTTTTCTTTCTTGTTAATTCTTTTGGTTCATGACATAGCGACAAACATTTTATTTAAGGCTTCATTAAATTGTTTTTTCTAATGACCACAAGTGAAGTAAACGTGGCGACGAGGACACTGCCTTTTGTTTTTTTCCTCCAACTTAGAATAAACATAACTTCGTGAAAAATAATGTTTATTTTATTTTTTTTTAACTATTTAAATATTAGTTGATATGTAATAAAAATAATGGATGGCAAAAAAATCAATTTTTTTTTTAAACGCCGTCAAAAAGCACTCGAATTTCTGCACTCTAGACTAGAATACCGTCTTAATTGACTCCAAAAAGTTACGAAATTTTCTTGGAAAGATGGAAACATTTTTTAAGTTTTTTGATTGGTGATCTTACCTAAAAAAGTAAGAAAATATTTGAGCCATATATTATTAATAATAATCATAATATAATTATTGTGATTATAATGAGGTATGAAAGTATTCTTTCGAATTTGCATATTTATTCCGTAGCATCAATCCTCCATTGAAACTGAGTAATTATTTGGCGTCCTAAATCTAATTTCTTTATTTAGTAGGTAAAGTTTTATTTGAACTTTTAAAAATATTAATTTTTTTTATATTAATTTAGTATTTTATGTTGATTAAAATACTTTCGTTAGCAAACAATTTTTTATTTCCATTGGCCAAAGTTGTTTTTCAAATATTCTTAGAGCACTCGTATTCTATCCAAAATTTTCATACAATGAATCGTGATTAAAGTTTATGGCTGCTTAATTAACTACCGGAACTTGGCTTTGTTGAAGCTAGAGCATACCAACAAAGGTCCCCCCGGCAGCAGGTTCTGTTACCTCCGAGCCTATCCTATTCCGATTTCCGATTCCTAACGAAAAACGGTGTCTAAAATCACTTTGTCGATTGCCAGACAAGCTGTTGGGCATAAGTTGCCAATTTCATAAGTTGCTGATGCCAATTAAAAGCTGCTCGAACCAATCGCAGACACAACAACAAAGCCTACGTATGAGCAGATTTTGCTAATTACTTTTATGACCCAATTTGATGGCAGATTTTATGCTAGCTGCGCTTTTTGTTATAAATTTGTCGGTTCTTTTTACCTTGAGCTGGCTCCAAAAACGGCCGCAATTCTATTCTCACATTTTCCCATTCTGCAAGCTAATCGAAGACGACGGCATTAACGTTGTGCCAGCCAATTTATTGTTTCGTTAGAGTGACAGAGAGAGCGTGGGAGAGAGAGAGAGAGAAAAGAAAGGACCTAAAATGAGTGTATCGTCTGTTCCTTTGACCTGTCTGCTTCATTGCCAACAGCCCCTTCGATTTTTCTTCTGCTCTCGCCTCCACATCGCACTCCTCCCTCTCGCTGTAATTTTCGCATTGTGTTGCTGTGTTTGTACTTCTGACAATATTTTTATTTATTTTTGCCTCGTTCGGTGCTCCAGCAAACAAGTTTCTTGTGTTCCGTTTTTCGTTTTCCCTCTCCGTCTTGGCAACAAACAAACTAAATACTGATAAAGAGACGGGAAGTGCGTGAGAGGGCAAAACTCTTGAGCCGTCAGCTGCTTAGCTGCTGAACTGGTTAGGCTTCGCTTGTTGAGCTTTTTGATGTAAAAATAAAAAAACAAGAAAACAAAACACAAAGTGAATGCAAAAACATTAAAATAATATATACAAATGCGGTATTTGATGTTAGGCGTTGTAAAATTCCGTATACAATTTTTGTTTGATGGCTGCGATACTCATTAAACTTTAGTTTCAGTAGCAGTATGACTTCCATTAAATTCATTTTTGCTTAATACAAATAACAATAACTCCCATGTTCTTATTTTAAAAATTTCCCCGTTCAAATTTCCATCATCTTATACTCAGTAATGATAAGTCTCTCACTTATAATGCTCATTTTTATCCACACCACTAGTAAGAGAATTTTTAGCATTTTAGGAACGGAAGCCAGAAATCGTGGTGATTGCGATGCATGTAAGTGCAAATGCGACAGCACCACAAACGTCTACACTATTGTGGCATCGCGTACTGATTTATCCATTTGGCTTTATTTGAGCGAATTCGCCGCATATAACAAACTAAGCAATCGCGCTCTCCCGCTCTTGTTATCTCTCTTTCTCTCGCTGAATCGAGCAGAACGAGTAAAATGTTTGTTTGTCCCATGACTGTAGTGGGTGGTTGGAGCAGGAGAGCCAGAGAGTAATTGTTTCCAATGGTCGTCACATGGTGATTCCGAACCGTCTCTCACTCATTCGTGCATCCGCTCTCTTTGCTTGCTGTTCATGTTTAGGCTTTTGGTCTTTGATGTCCCCAAGAAATCACACAAAGTCTCTCAGAGAATGTCGCCACAAAGCGAATTAAATGCCGTACATTTTGACGTCGTTAAATGTCAGTTTGTTTGCGAACGTTACAACGTCAAGTTCACCGAGCGGAGCTTTTTATTCGACGTCGTTGTCTTTGTCTATGTCTGTGTCGATTTCAGTGTTACTGTGCCAACCAAAACCGTTGTCGCCGTCGTTTACCTCTACCACGCAACAGCTCTTCCTCATTGCCTGCATGAAAACGCCGTTACAGGCTAAAAGGCGACAAATTAAAAACAAACAAATTTCTATTTTGTTTGCGTTTTTGGATAAAGATTAAAGTAAATCCCTTAATTTCTTATTTATTGAAAAATTCTACATATGTACCAACAAATAGTTTAAGGTGCATTAAAAGTTGCATTTACAAGCCAACGACTTTTACAAATCGCTAACTGTTTATTGTATATTGAAAAGGCGTTCCTAATAATTGGGATAAAGTTCTCAGATTGGCATCGATTTGAAATTTAATTTGTTATTGGTGTTACCGAAATGCAGTAACAGTCAATAAAATTCAAAAATTGCTTGGTGACGCTTGCAACTGACGTGCACTAAAACAAATTGGTTTAAAACACGAAAGTTTTAAGTTACGAACTAATTGTACGTGAATTAACACTGGATTAATTAAATATATAATGTCAATAATTAATTAAATTCTATATTACTAATAAATCAAAAAATGTGTTAAAAAAAGTTAACGACTTGCCTGCAAAAGGCTTTAAATGAATAATTTAATGAGTTATTTCTTTCACTAACTATTTAGAAACTATTGTGGGTTTTTATCAATGTAATGTTTTACACACACAAACATACAGAGGTTTGTTACGCGATAAAGAAAAAAATCGAAAACAAGGCAATGTGAAAAACCGCAGGAACGCTTAAATTGCAGAAAATGTGAAGTTAAATTTAAAATTGTTTTGAAATAAAAACAAACAAAAGATTTCTAATCCAAACTAATATTATGCTAAGTGTTTGTGATTGAGCATAATTGACTCGAGTGGATTAAGATCAACGCTTCTTTAAGAGATTCCTCTTAAGCAAAAAGTGAAAAATAAATTAGTAATGCAAAGACAAAAACAATTCATAAACATATAAACCCAAGAGCAGGCTGCCTAAAATAAATTTCATATGTATTTATATAAATCAGTTGGACGACAGCAATACCTCAAGAAAAAGAGAAAAAACACTTGTGCATGTGTGAATGTGCGTATGTGAGTGCGAGTGAGTTGAAACGAAACGCATTAATAAATCACACAATTTTGTTTTTGTTGTTTCAAAGCAATATCAAATAAACAAAGACGATAACTGAACTTAAGCTGAGCTTTGTAAACACAGTGAAAAACAAGGAAAGCTAAATACGACAATAAAGCAATTTAAACAAGAATAAAAAGTACAGTCGAGCACACCCGACCGTAAAATACTCTCTGCACTTTTTCGCGATTTAATTATTAAAATCGGTCTAGAGATATTACAATGTGTAGTACTTGCATTAAAACAAGTTGAAACAAAAACAATCTAAACATAATCAAACATACAGCTGTTTGTCTGTATGCGAATACACATACGAAAGACAATATATGATGCATATATGTATGTGTGTGTGTATTCGGCGCGGCCAGCGACTGCGGGCAGCGCTGCCGCCACGCAAGCAACGAAAACATTCAAACATGTGCTTTTATGTTTCTATCTCGCTTGCACTCATACACGATAATGCATTTAGTTATCAATATTGTAACGCTTCTAGTTTTCTTGTTTATAGTGCGTTTTCAATGCACCTTTCAGGATAGTATGATATAGTTAGTCTCCACACGAATTAAAAATTACAATACTGTACTATATGAACAAATGCGTAAAAACGGAACGAAAGTTGAGAATTATTTTTATTAATTGTGGCAAAAGGGGGCGTGGCAGTCCCAAATATTTAAGGTCAATGCATTTACGCTGCCGTTAGGAACTTCCATACCAAAATTGGTGATCCTACGTGCCATAGTTACTGAGATATTCGCAGGAAACACCGATTTTTTTAGAGTTGTGTCTAGTTTTTTGCTCATTGTATTGACTGACTAAATATGTGATCGATTGAGACCAAGCTCGAACTTGTAGCTCTTACCATCTCTAAATTCTATTTGTTCATAAGGACAGACAGACGGACATGGCTATATCGACTCGGCATGTAATGCTGATCAAGAATTTTTATACTTTATGGGGTCTGCCACGCCTCCTTCTGCCTGTTACATATATTTGCACAAACCCAATATACTCTTGCAGAGAGTATAAAAAGACGCGTGCAGTCGGCTGATTGTCGATCGATTCGGCTGCCCGTCTATTTGTCCGTCGGCAGGCCTATTGTTTGGAGCAACTAAAACTGCATGAAACTGCACAGGTCGGAAATATTTCAGTAGCGGGCGGAAGAGACTGTGCAGAGCAGTGTAAGTCGAAATCGTGGTTTTGGCATCGCATTTAGCAACCGCCTGAGACGAACTTGTTCATGTTCTCTCTCTCTCTCTCTCTATGTATATATATATTGCGTTTGTCCTGCTCAGTATAAGAGAGCATAACATTTTTTCGACGTACTCTCATTTAATGCTCTGGGTTGCGCTGTTTGCGTTCGTTGGCGCAGAGCCGCTCCTTGTTTCAGTTGATAAAAGTTCCTTGTGCTGTACGGACTTGTGAGTCGTAACATTGTCGCCATATCGCAAACCTCGCGTCACGCGTCGTTTCTTTCTTCAAATCTTTGTGTATGTGTGGATGAGAATGACTCAAACATAAGAGGGGAGACCAAGAGAAACGTTAGCTGTTTTTTAGGCAGTTTTGAAGAATCCCAGAGGCACAGTGCACACATACACAAAATTTTGTGCGGCGAATTTAATGACGTCGCAAAAATATTTCTGTGCTTCTTGTGCTTTGTTGCCTCAGTGTGTGTATATACATACATATATATGTGTTTGTGCCAGTGTATTAACACACACTGCAATCGATTACATTTCTAATAATTGTGCATAAACCAATCGTTATTTAGGTTATTTACGACTATTACTTTTCAAATTAACAAGGAGTTTTTCTAAAAAATGTTTTTTGCTGTTGTTGATACGATTATTGTGTACGAATCAAATCAAAAATTGTTTTTAAGAAACATGCAGCAAAATGCATATGATAACTTATACTCGGTAATAGCTATCAAAAGAAAAAACAAAAGCAACCGTCCAATACAAATGCGGTTTTTTTTATCGCAGTATTGGGGAAAACATTAATATATACATATGTACATACACACAAACACATACATACTCATACCAATTCGCCGTCGTGTGCGTCAAAAAGCCGGCAATGTCAGACAAACGCTGTGTGGAGCGTAAACTCGGAGTGCGAAGCTAGCAACAACTTTTCAAAAACGAGAGCAAAAGCACAAGCAGCAACAGAAACAATGAAATGAAAAATAAACAGCAAAAGCAGAAACTGAAAAGCAGTTCAGCAACAATGACGATAAATTCGCAAACTAAGAAATTAAAACAAAACTAGTTAAAACTAGTCAAATATAGTTGTTAGAATATGATTAAACTAAAGAAATATGTACGTAAATGAATCCCGAAAAGATGAGAAATAGAGTTATCTATGAGATGGTATCAAAATATGTGTTACATATCGTACTCGACGGGAAGCGGGATATAAAAAATGGATTGATAAATTTAATTTTTTCTGTATTATTAAAATCGTTAGCTTAAAATAGGAAACAAGTCAATTCACAAATTTATATAATGGTTATTTTTTTATATTTTAGTATTTAGAGGGAATATACAACAAAATCAAAGGAAACAATAAAACAGCGGATTTATAAAAATGTGTATTACTTAAAAAACGTGTGAAAAATAAATAATATAAAAAAGCGTTCAGAATTAAAAAAAATTATATGAGGTGTATTTTAAAAGCTTCTCTAAAGAAATAAATATTTTTTGTGCTGCACCGAAACAATACAAACAGCCTGCAAAATTTACTACAACATCAGCTTCAACAACTCCGCCAACAACGGGAACTCCAACAAACCCGCCAGCAACATCAGCAACCAACCGAACGGCACAAAAATGCTCTTCGAGAATCCAGCCGTTGCGGCAAAGCTGCCCTTCCCATACAACGTGCCGCCTCCGTTGCAGGCTGCGGCCGCTGCTGCCGCAGCTGTGCCAAATTTAAGGTAAGCTTCCCACTTCTTCCACTCTTCCCCCTCAACAACTTTGCCCAACATTTGAACAGTAAGAAAGAGCTACACAAAAAAAAGTGAAGGTTGATATTGTTGTTGTTTCTGTTATGACCGGTCTCAAGGCCATGTAATCGTTAATGCGCTTTGTGGTTTTCTGTTGTTTTTTTATTTTTTAATTTTTGTATTCGTTTCTGTTTTAGTTGCTTCCCATATGTATTTATGAAATTGGATTTCTTGCTAATAAATTCTAAATTTTTCATCCGGCACTCAGCACTAAATAAAAAGATCAGAAATATTTATCGTGTAATATTTGAAGGTGTTCACTCTAAATTGCATTCATTTTATGTCAATGGGGATTTAATGCAGTGGTTCTAAATATACAGCGATTGTAAAAGTTTTTTACACTCAATTTTTTTTTACTTTTATTTGTTTGTTTATCTTCAAGAATTTCTGTTTATGGTATGTAAGTCTTGTATGTTGGGAACCGGTTCTATTTACTAAGAAAAATAAAATAATTTGTGAATTAGAAACGGCAGTTCTTTCTTTACGGGGAGAAGATTTATAAGTTTTGTATTGAAGTCAAGGTTTATGTTAATTATTAAACCATTTTGGTGAATTGTGCCAACCAGTTGGAAAAATGATCTTAAGCGAAATTCCCTGGATTATTAATAACTGACAACAGCCTACAAGTATGTATTAAGGGCAATAAGAGTAAGTTCGCATTGCTTGGAATTGGTCAGCTGAAGCTCATGTTCAAGTTTATCTCTCTGGTTTGATTGATAAAAATGAACAAATATTAATACATATAAACTTTTCGTAGCACATACAACGACTGTGTGGCGTCAGACAATCAAGACCCTAAAGTTTTTCTGTTTGCTTGCCAATTAGCCTATTTTTTTTTATTGTTTTTCATAAGATATACTTGATTGAAAACCAAAATTCGCGTTGACTGATTAATTTTTAAATATTTTTCTTTGAGTCACATGTGTTGTGTTACGCATTGACCAATTTGCGATAGATAGAAACAACAATTGGGCTAATTGGGCTTGTATTAAAATGCATTTTTACTGCTGGGCATTATTAAGTACTTGCGCCAGAGGAAGAGAAAGAGCCCACGAAGTATTACATATGCCAAAAACACACACAAGTGAATTCAAATTTCACATATTTTCCATTATTCATATTACAGCGGCCAGTGCATAACACAAACACTGACATAATGACGAAAATAAGAAAATTTCGGCAAGGAAAATATAATGAAATTTACGTAAGAAAAAAAATTACCAAAACCGAAACAGAAACAGAATAAAAAAAACAAAAACAGAAGCAGGAAAATATAAGAAATACAAAATGAAAAAGAAAAATGTAACTCAAACGATGAATGGTTTTCCCGCCGTCCCTGCAATTTGTTTGACTTGTCAGTGTCAACGACGAAACGTGGCGACGATGTCTGTTTACTTAGCAAGTCTTGTTAGATTTTTGGTTTTTCAATTTCTAGTGCAAGTTCAGGCAGTAGTCAGTCTAGTCAGTTTGGTATTCTCAAGTAGGCAACTAGCTCAGGATCCAAATCGTCGAAGTGTATTGCCAGTATTGCGTATGCTCTGTATTTATAAATGAAACACGCCTTCCTCGTCATTAATTACTGTCACTTTAAATCCAATCAGCGCTTTGGCTATGTTCGGGGGCTGTTGAGAGAATTTCACTTAGTATCTTTTCTATTATTTTTAATTTTTTAATGTTGGGCTTTCTAACACAATACATTATACGCAATACATTTCATGTCCGTTGCTTCTGTTGTTTAGTTTGTACTGGGAATAAGCGTCGAGCTGGTAATTTTCATTTAAATAAAAACAACAGCCTGCGTTTTGAATTTTCATGTTATGGTAAAAATAAATTTGTATTGTAGACATAAAAAAAAAATTTGAAAGAGAAATGACGGGAGGTGTGCTAAGTAAATGTATCTACTAATTTGTTTTGCTTTAAAATTATTAACTTTGGAAATTTTTGACAGGTTGATAAAAAGGAATAAAGAATATTGAATGCTGAAAACTTTTATAAAATTAAATATATTTTATAATAGGAACAAAATTAGAAACAATTATTTATTTTAAAATGATTTAAGTGCCAAAGTTCACTTTAATTTTTTCAATACTTCCACAATAGATATTAATGATAATAATACATTTATTGTATATTTGAATTATATTCTATTATCAGTACAGGGGTCTATTCGGTATGTCAGAATCAGATGCGTAACAGACAGAAGGAGTCTTTCGCGACCCCATAAAGGAAATATATTTTTGATTGGCATTAACAGCCGAGTCAATATATCGACGTCATTATAAACATCCGAGTCTTAGAGACTAATAACTAAGGATTACCAATTTGACATGAAAGTAAATCTAACTTATACGCAAATCGAGTTTATTTCAAAATGTTGTCACGCCCCTATCGCTGTGCAATCTGTTAAAAACTATTATCACATTACCATAAATTGGAAACTGCTGAAGCTACCTAGACCAAATTCACACGTTATTATAACTATCATAAGTTTATTCCGGATCGGAAAGTACTTATATTATGTAGTTTTTATAGGACAATCGGCGAAAATATGATATTTGTAGAAATATAGTGTTATTGTTATGTATATTTTATCAGTTCGGGCAAATATATCTTACAAGGTATGAATTAAACAAAAAAATTATATTTTTAAAATATGAGCACTAAAATGAGTACGTGGTCTTTTACAGTCGATGCGCTTGACTATAGCCTCTCTTACTAGCTTTCTATTATACTATTATATGTTCTGAAAGCGCAAATCGAATCAATTCAACGTCCGTATTAATTAGCATCCAACTAGTCAAATTCATCCGCTTAAGTTGCACAAGGTAGCATTTAGATGTATCGGAAGGAGAGGACATAACAAAAATCGAGATAGACAATAATAATAACATATTGTCATCGCACATATAAATCAAAGTGCTTCCATATTGCCCAGGTATAATTTATGTTCGTATCTCTGTGTGTGATCCGAGTACAAATTAACACGCTTGCCAGAGTTTTCCTCTTATGTAAGTTAGGCTTGACGTTATCTGGCACTGCGTGAAATATTTACAAGGCGAAATTATCTAAATTAAATGTTTCAAATATTTGCCAGGTTCTTGGTGTGAGCTTAAACAAAAAAACTTGTTATGAATTGATTCAAAACAATCCCAAATGTTGTCAAGTGCCATCACGTTACTCTCTGCTACCTTTTTGACATCCCACTCTACACTCTTCACACTCGTTGGCTTGACGGAACTTGTCGTAACTAGTCTACTACTTATAAGTTTTGCGCATTTTGAATTTCTTGATCGTTTCTGATACCCTCACTTTTTGGCAAGATTGTTCGATTTACATTGAAATGCCATGCTATTATTCATAAGTTGGCATTGTGGACTCTGTGTGTGGATTTGCTGGCATGGGGATTTGCTCGCTTGACTGACAGCTGGAGAGGGAGGGTGATTGTTGCTTCTGAATATAACTGACGGTATTGGGACACCTACTTGCGAGTATTTATATTCACACACAACGAAAAAACAATACAATCATATAAAAATATATATATACATTTCTACATGTCGTTGCTTGCTATTTGTGGTTCGTGGTTTTTGTAAGCCGATTTCCACTCAAGAACTTCCAGATTTACATTGTTTTAATTTGTTGGATTTGTTTTACGGTGCGTACTTGTGAGTTGTTAACTCATTTTTTAAGGTGTCATTGAGCTTAAAGTTTTTGATATGCTTTGCGTTTTTTTTCTATTTTCTGGCACTATATAAAATAACTAAATAAGTAAGTTACTTCAACATAAGAATATGTTGTATTTTTGTTATGAATTGTCCATTGAATTCTCTATTATTTCCTCTGAAGTCAAGTTTTGCTAAGACCGAGTTGAAGTCTACAGTAAGAGCTATTCAAATAAGTTGCTAAATGTTAATATACATTTTTTTAACTTGCACACATGTTTTTTGGTCAGGTTTAACTGTAATTCTTTACACATTCGGTTCTCTTTTGCTCGCATTTTAAAAAGCCTCAACTTATTGGCAAGCCACAAAACTTTTTTATTATTACTATTTTTTTTTTTGACACTCATCTTTCATATGGCATGACAAGCAATTTCTGGTAAAAGTTGCAAAGAAGCGTAAAATTTCCTTGACTTCTATGCCAATGCACTGCTGATATAAGATACCCTTTCATGTGTACCTAATAACATGTATATGTGTCACCCTGTGTAGATTCATGTTTTCAGTCCCTAGCAGATTCTTAGTTACGTGCCTCAAGTGTTTGCCAAAATGTGGGATATTTAAGCAGGTACATACAAAGTTAAGGCAGAAAAGCTCGTGATTTTTTTTATAAATGTTTTATGCACACTTTATTAAAAAAGCAAAAAACAATACTTTAGTACACTTTCAAAGAAATAAAAACAATTTTAATTTAAAACATTCGGAGGTATAGGTCACGCCCACAAAACTTTTTTTTTGTAAGGCTTGTGGTGATCATTCTCATCGGTAAACCACTCAACAAAAATCAAAAAGGTACAAAAAATATTCAAGATTAATGTACTCTCTTTTCAATACGGCTGATAAGTTTTAGAGCTATTGTGATCACCGCAGTCAACGTGATCTATGGATATAACCTGCGCTTTGCAGTAATTGGAAAACTAGTGATCCGATTTGGAAATTTTGCACAGATATTATCGAAAGTATGTACTGTTAGAATATGTTCAATTTGCGAGCCCCAACTTTGTGTGTAACCCCTTAAATGGGAAAAGGCAATTGATTTGATACAAAAGCAGCTTATAATATTTTCAACCTGATCTCATTCCTCCTCTTATTTGATCTATTTTTAGATCTCTGTACTTAACGGAGTGTGTACAATTGACGTGTGTTTCGTTCCACGACGTATTCAAGTGTTTTGTGGGACTAACCAAAAACTTAACTTTATCTGAAATACTGAAATGGTTTTGAATTGCAGTCACATTGTATACTTGTTTCGTTAGATACATATATCGTCTCCTTTGCTTTAACTGCTGCTCTGGTTGCCGTCTGGTCTTAAAGACAAATTTTAAGCTGACGTCATGTGGGTGTTTCAATTATTTGCTCGAAATGCAACAATCAATCTGTGACTTGGTTGCAAGTGCTGTGCAATTTAATTGAAATGACAACCAGATCTAAGCTCAAATTGGGGCAACCAGAAAGAAAGGAAAAGAGAAAGAGTCGGAATCAGATGCAGAGAGATTATTGGCATCGAGTGACATATTAAATCTCTTAAAATGCTGGTGATATACACACAATTCGGTAGCTAAATACTTCCTGCAATCCTTGTAATAGAATAACGAAGTGATAAAATATTGAAACACAAAAGGCCATTGATTCCTTTTTTTTTTTTTTTATTAATATTGGCTTAATGAGTTGCATGTGATTCATTGCAAATCGAAATTAATCCAATAAGTCAATAAGAATAATAATAAATAGTTAACATTTCTTGCTTTTCTTAGTTATTTAAGACTTAAGATCACTGAACAGAAAATGCCTATCAGTATAGAAATGACATCCGTGGACTGTTGTTTCTTTATCCAATTAAATTTATATTTCAACGGAAAGTCCGTTAGTAAACTAGATCAGAAAACACATCTTACATCTTTATTTGGCAAATTATATGAATAAATACATTGTCTGAAGTTATACAGGCGCTAGGTTAATTCAATTAATTGATTGATATTCAATTGTACATCCGATATGAAGTAAGAGAGAATAATATAAAATATTGAAATGCCAACGAAAGTTTTAAAAAACATTAAAATAAAATTATGAAACATTTCATTTAAATTGCTAATATCATATCGCACCAGGTGACGATTACTTTAAACGGAAGCGAGTATAGTGAGAAATATCTTCTATCAGATAAATGTTTCATAACAGTAATCTTAATGACCATGACAGTATTGTATTTCTGGATATATATTTAATCCCTCACGAAGCGAAAATTTTGTATTTATTTTGAGAACTCTCATTATTATTTTTTATACCCTTGCAGAGGGTATATTGTTTTTGTCACGAAGTTTGTAACGCATAGAAGGAGACGTTTCCGACCCCATAAAGTATATATATTCTTGATCAGCATCAACAGCCGAGTCGATATAGCCATGTCCGTCTGTCCGTCTGTCCGTCTGTTTCTATGCGAACTAGTCTCTCAGTTTTAAAGCTATCTTGATGAAACTTGGCACAAATGTGTATTCCCTTTGCACGCAGATCATTTGTTAAAATCGGCCAGATCGGATCACTATATCATATAGCTCCCATAGGAACAATCGGATGAAAAAAAAATTTTTTTTGAGCTATGTTAACCAAACTCGATCCATATGCATTTGGCATAAAATCCGGTGTACAAACCAAATTTCATCCAGATCGGACCACTATATCATATAGCTGCCATAGGAACAATCGGTTAAAACTGGTGAAAATGCTTGGTATGGAAATTTTCTGTGTCTCTTGTACGATTTGAACCAAATTCACGCAATACGCATTTGTTATCATTATCCATCTGCCGACCAAATTTTATCCGGATCGGACAACTATATCATATAGCTGCCATAGGAACAATCGGTTGAAAATGCTTAGTATGAAAATTTTCTGTGTCTCTTGTACGATTTGAACCAAATTCGCTGCATATGCATTTGGCATAAAATCCTATGTGTACACCAAATTTCATCTAGATCGGACTACTGTATCATATAGCTGCCATAGGAACAATCGGTCATTGAAAAAAAATTAACGCAATGTGCATGACTGCAAGGGTATATAATCTTCGGCTGGCCGAAGATAACCGTTTTTTCTTGTTTTGGTTTCAGTTTTATGTGTCGCTGTCGCATGTTCTGGTCATCACACAAGCTAGTCGGACAGATGATGGTACTTAAACTGGGCCAGTCTCATTCTCATATTGCCGCTTGTCGTTGTCAATTTT
Source organism: Drosophila acutilabella (assembly GCA_035046005.1). NCBI lineage: Eukaryota > Metazoa > Arthropoda > Insecta > Diptera > Drosophilidae > Drosophila > Drosophila acutilabella. The sequence goes on along the minus strand of JAWNOK010000026.1, from coordinate 285,901 downwards.
GTTAAATGTTTTGAGCAATATTAGCAAATATCTTGCGACAAATATTTATGTGCCAAAACAAAATGGCAAAAATTTTCTCGTATCTGCTTGCATGAAATATTTTTATTTTATTTGGAAAATGTGTAAATTAATCAAATTCAACTTGGCAGCTAAAATAAATGAGTGCAACAAATGCAACCGGTAGTCAGCTAAATATTGTAAGCATGATCATTTCACCCCCATTTTTGCGGACATGATCATACTGTATGTTTATTGAATTGATTAATGATGATGAACGGCAATTACCTAAATGCGTTTAATTGAAAATGGTTTTGAGGCCCACGCAAAAAAACGGCAAATGAAGTGGAGCTTTTGGCTGGTGAACGTCTCAATCCTCTGAAGAAACAAGCTAATAGTAATGAGCGTCTCATTAACTGTAGATAGATTTTATTGTTCCTCTTTTGTTTTTCATTGTAATACAAAAATTTGTGGCTGGAGAGCGTGGCACTTGTAAATAACTGTGGCCCATCGCCCATTTAGTTCATTAACCTCTCAACTACAGCATTTTATACTCTTTCTTGTTGTTATTGTGAGTATCTGTGCATGTCCGCTGTCGGCTGCTCGAGGAGGTTCATTGTTGGCGTAGAAAGCTCACGCTTGTTCGTCTGTGTTGGCCTAGCAAACTAATAAAAGAAAAATTTCTGCTGCCATGCTCTGATATGCCAATTAAAGTGCGACCAGCAGCTCATGGGACTGCTACTGCCTCATTTTGTATAGTATTGGCGCCCTGTGGAGGAGCACTTTCTCTAGTTTGTAGTAGAATTGCTCCTCAGCTGTGTGTGTTAGAGAAGGGGAAGGGAGGATAATAATATAAGCTAAGGCCGTTATATAAAATAAGTTGAAAGACCTTTTCACTTAAACTACACATAAACTTTACTGTTGCAAACCTTTCATAAGGCATAAATGTTTTCCGCGTTTTTCTAAATTTCTTACGAAGCTTTTATTTGTTCCCTATATGTGTGTGATACCATTATATTTATCATAACCAAGTTTGGTCCGGATTGAACAACCATAAATATTTGTATGAAAAATGTACGTGTTCTTTTGCAGTCGGATCGCTTGATTAAATCTTTTTCTAACTAGTTTGTTTTAGAAACAAAATACGTACAGCACAATTTGGAAGAACACCCCGAAAGTGTATTAGAACTTTAGATTTTGCAGTCCAGAATGCATGCGCATCGAATGAAACTGTAACAAAACAATTTCATTTAATTAATGTCAAGTGCAAAACAGTGTATGCACAGTGTGTTCAGAGTGTATATAATATAAGATCGTGTGTATCTGTATCTAATTTATTTGCTTGTGATATCTGTGCTATGCAGTACATGCACTTAATATGTATAAGTTCGTATCTACGTATTTAAATAAATTACACAGCGTACGAATACAATTTATCATAACTCTCTAAGCTCAAGTTGCTGTTTTACTTCTCTCAGCTTCTCTCCCAATGCGCTTTGACTGCTTTGAGAAGCGATTGTATGGAATTTATAATATCGAAAGGTTATAAATTGAAAACAATGAAATCAATTGATCGGCATTTGTGTGTGCTTGTGGGTTGGTATGTGGCTGTACTTGAGTGTGTATGTTTTATTTTCTGACATTATTTTGACCTATTTTCCCTTTTATATTATAATTTTTTTATGCGTCTTAATCTTTAGAACTCATAATTACGCGCTGAATATCTTAAATACCTAGTAACAATTTCATTAAAAACTCCCGCATATCATAATACATATAAATATTTAAATTATTCATATGTAAATCTATAGCCTATTACTTTAATTTTACAATTTATTTTTATTTTATTTTGTTTGTTGCACAATTACTAGAATTTGTTTTCTTTCTTTTAATGATACATTAAATGCGCTTAGGTTTGCTTTTGCTGTATTTTGGTTTTCGCCTTTGCCGTTTGTCACCTACGCTATTTGATTTTTATTTCTTTGGCTCGTATCCGTGCTAAAAGTTGGGAAAAATATTTGCCAACCGCTAAATTTTATGGTATTTAATTTTATCATATGCGTAAATTATTATGTGTGTGTGTGTGTGCGTATCTAAAAATGTATCTCACTTGAAGGCTGCTTCGCCATGCTTCATGCCTTTGATGGCAACCGACTGATACATGGATGCAATTATTTTGCTGGCAATTTATCTATTCGCATTTAAATTGATAAATTTTATTAAAACCGATCGATGAACAAAATGCATTTGAGCGAATTGTATAAAGATTGAAATATATAATAATGATAATTATGCGCATGGTTTTGGAATGTTTTTTATTTATTTTTGTATTAACTTGTATGTAAACAATGCTTCATACTTTGCTGTCAAAACAAGAAAGAAAAGTACAGTCGAGCACGCCCGACCGTAAAATACTCTCTGCATTTTTAGCCGATTAAATTGTTAAAATGATATTGCGTTCAGCTATCAATATTGTAACGATTTTAGTTTTCTTGTTTATAGAGCGATTTCAATGCACCTTTCAGGATAGTTTGATATAGTTAGTCTCCACACGAATTATAAATTACAATACTGTACTATATGAACAAAATCCCTAAAAAAAAACGAAAGTTGAGATTTATTTTTATTAACTGTGGGAAAAAGGGGCGTGGCAGTCCAAAATTTTAAATGTCAATGCATTTACGCTGTTGCTAGGGACCACCATACCAAAATTGGTATTTCCAAGGTGTGTCTAGTTTTTTGCTCATTGTGGGCGAATGGGGACTGGCGTCAAAAAAAAAAGATTCTTATATTGACTGACTAAATATGTGATCGATTGAGACCATGCTCGAACTTGTACCTCTTACCATCTCTGAAATCTGTTTGTTCATACGGACGGACAGACAGACAGACAGACGGACATGGCTATATCGACTCGGCTTGTGATGCTGATCAAGAATATATACATATATTTTCACAAACCCAATATACTCTTGCAGAGAGTATAAAAACACATATGTTAAAGGTAGACATTCTGTTTAAAAATCCTCTAGCTTCCAATGAAGTATTGTCAATCTGGGTACTTAAAAACATTTTCTACCCGGTAGACAGACAAAAACATACAATGCTAGATAACAATATTGTCTATCAAAAATTGACTCTGTTCTTGGTTGTTATTGCTATATTGTAGGCCACAAGAAAAAAACATCTTCGCTTGATTGGTTTGTTTCGTTGGTTGGCATGTGAAATGCAATAGCAGAAGAACCTAGCAAAGCGAGTACACATTTCAGTTCAAAGATAGGCTGTAATCAAGTATTACAAACAATAACTATTTAAAGAAGCCCCACGATTTGCATGTACGGCATTATCCACAAATTGGGTATCTAAACAGCCGGAAATTTCTAAAACATGCAATGTCAAAGACAGGCCAAGCCAGGCTAGGCCAGACAAATTCAACTGGGACCGCAAGAAGTTTGCCAACTAATATCATATGCAAAATAAATACATGTCTATAGCAAATGTATCTCGTGGATAAACAAACTTTAGCATTCGACTGGCAGTTGCCAAGCGATTTGCATGTCAGATGCATTCAATATGAATTTATTTATATAAATGATCAGATAAATTTTTTGCTGGCTTTTTGCAATTCTGTTCTGAAAGTGGGCACGGCGTTTTGGCTATTATATATATACATTTATATATACATTGATTCGCAATAATTTACAGTCTCAAGATTATTATGAGTACTTATTATACAGACTAAAATGGTTTCGTTTATAATTGTGAACACATTTACAGTCTTTGGTTCAAATAAATTTAAATTAATTCCGAAAGAATTAAAACACTGATAACTGATACTATAACTGATTAGTTTAACCAAATGAAATTGACAAACTATATATTATAAATTAATAAAACTGATGATTTCAATAAAATATTTTGAGTAATGTGCACAAACGTAGTACCTAAAAAAACAATAAGTGTACATTTAATCGATATGTGTGCAGTATAGCCAAAAAGCGTAGGTCTTAATTGTAAAAGTAAAGACCGCAATAGCATCTCAGTCGATTTATCAGAATTCGTATTATCATGTGTATTTTATATATTTTGCTTCTCCTCAATTTTGTATTTGTTTTTCTGTGAGCTGTAACGACCGGATACATAAATAAGTGACAACCGGCTGCTGGTGAAATAAGCCTTTGTGAGTTTCCTGAAACAGAAAAAAAATCTGGAAAAAAGTATGAAAAACCTGCTTGTTTTTTGTATGGTATAGTATGACTTTCAGACAGTTTGAGTTTTACAAAAGTTTTATGTAAATCTCACATTTGACGCTTAATATGTGCATGTGCATATGTGCGCGGATATATAGACTAGCACGTAGACAACCGAGTCTTAAGAAGTGCAGAAAAGCTCAGTATTATTTTACTCAATATAATATATATAATACTAATTTTTAAATTTGTACAAAAATTGGTAAAAATTTATGAATTAAATTGTCTTTCCCCTTTGAGTTTGGCTATTTTCGTACCAAACCAATTTTTATCCCAAATGAATTGTTTTCGAAAGCAACAGCTAAGCTGACATTTTATCATACTTAAAATCTAAGCTCATAGAGTTTTAAGCATCAAAAGCAAACAATAATTTAGAATTTCAACTTACCTACAGACTTAAGTTTAAGCAGAAAAAGTCAGCGATTCATGTCGGGGTTTCAATGAATCTTGCAACTCAATGTATAAATGCAGAGATAATGTGAAACAAAAAAACTAACCCGTTTTCAGTTATTTTTTTCTATTATCCAATAGAACTCTATTGATTGACTTCTGTTATTTCGTTTGTTTATGTAGTGGTTGTGTGTGACAGTTGGATAGACTAGGTGTGGATCAGAGAACTGCAGCGATACACCGCATGTAAAAATACCCAAATCACACACAGAGTATTTTTCGACTCGAATCATTTTTTACTCTACCCGAAAAGTATCGGATATTTTTTTACTCCTTTTCGTTTGGGTATTTTCATGAAAGATATTTTTTTACCCGATCATTCTTGTACCAACTCATTTTTTACTTGGTGGCGTAAACACCGCATCAAATGTATACTCGAAAAAAACCACCCTTGTGAAGTATAAGTAAATTTTTACTCGGGTTTTTTTTTATCCGCTCTTTTTTTACCCGATCGTGTGCGCGGGTATAGTCTTGCGACGCTCTTTTGTTATGGACTAGTTAAATGTTATCAATTAATAAATGATAGTTTTATCAATTAATAAATGATAGTTTAAGTAAGAAGCAAGGCATTGTTTCCATTGAAATTTTACATAAAAGATAAAAAACATAATTTATATATTTAAATATTCACATTAATGAGAATCAAGGTGACTAATAGATTACAGGTTGATTATGGGACACCTGTTTTAATATCTGTTGCCTGGGTATTCTAAGTCACAATTTGGCATGAAGAAACCGTTTATCTAAAAATTGTCAACTCTCAAAATGCATATTGTAAAAATGTTGCCTATTTGGTTTATTTTGGCAAAACCCGAAAACTGTAATTTGCTACCTGTTACATGCATTCTCTGTAATGCAAAAAACCCTTTTTATCCTCTAACGCGCGCTGTTCAATTTCCCGACGGCAAACCCTCGCTCAAGTACTCGAGTATTTCGGGTAACTATTTTTTTTAATCTGTGTGTTGTCTACACAATCATTTTCTATCGCATCAAAAAATGATTCGTACTCGCGACACCCTTTTCAAAAAGAGTATTTACGATACCCGTTACTTCGGGTACGGGTAAAAAGAATATTCGAGTCATTTCGCTTCGGGTAAAAAAGTATTCGAGTAAAAAAATAGCCGATCATATTTTTTACTCTAAATTTTGAGTACGAGTAAGACCGGCACCGCATTTTCTTTGGGTAGTACTCGAGTACAAAAAACCACCACCCGTGCAGTTCTCTGGTGTGGATACAATTTGTAAATCGCATTCATGGGAATGCTTCATTGCGTGTTCTATATTTTGCCGGGCTTCATTGATATACATATACGGCATAAATCAAAAGATATACACCACAATCAATTTCGTATCAATTTATGTAGTGCCAAATGGCCAATGAAAAAGCCTCAGCAAATGTTGCATCAATACTTAATGCAATTAGTTAGGGTCCAATTCATGTTATTGCCAAAATATTTGACAATTTTGTGGCAGCTGCATTGGCTTTTCTGTTAAACATCCAACGTTACATATTTAACATATTGACTTCAAATTTTCACTTACAACAACAGACAGCATCCAAGTAAACTTCTAAACCACAATAAAAACTTCACTTTCACATAATCGATATATAATTAGTTTTAGCACCAAAATGCGACCCAGCTTTTTAGACCCCGTACTCAAAAGAGAGTACAGCGGTCTATAAGGTTTTTCAGAAGTGAAAAGTCGTAACAGGCAGAAAGAGGTGTGGCCAATCCCACAAAGTATAACTATTCTTTATCCGTATCAACAGCCGAGTCAATTAAACGATGTGCGTCTGCCGGTCCGTCTTGATCATAGAGACTATAAGAGCTAGAATCAAACTTTTAACGATAGTCCGTCTTTACTTTACTATTGTAGTGATTATTGAGTCATCTGAGTCAAACTCATACATAATGGCTATGTTATCATTGATACTATATCTACTTATTTTTTCTAATTGGAAAAAATTAGTCGAAAAAGGCTTGCTTGTATAGAATAACATGAATGAGGGGTGTTTTACAGTTGGATTACTCTACTGTAGCCTTTCTTACTTGTCTGTACTGTGTTGTGCCAGTTGGCAATTACCAGTTTGCAGCTGCCAGACGACTAACTTGTTTGGAGCCCAGGATTGTTATGCCCCAAACAAGTTTTCTATCTCACAAGCATGTGTGAGTGTGACTGTATTTGTGTGAAAGTGAAAAATGCATTGTGACCGACAGACATTAACGGTGAACTGGTTTTGATGCACGCAAATGTTAGGCTATTAGGCCATCACACAACAATGAAAATTTGAAACCCAATGATCAATGAGTTACAGTGAATTATATTAACGCAAACATTCAGTACATATGTATACTGGTATGTCTATTTTAACAAAAGTTCTTTTAATTTACAATTTCATCGGTAACTTTCTTTTAAAGGAAATTTATTCTCTTAACTGAATCAAAATTATCACTGAGTCAGGCAAAACTCAGTTTAAGCTGCAAGACTAAAGAAAATTGTGAAGCAGAACAAAACACATGGATTTCAGAGTACTGACTGGCTTTAATCGGAGTCATTAACATAGCCTAAAAGGATGTTTCCCCTCTCCCCTCTGGGAGTATTTCTTCCTGGTGTTGTGAAGTGTTTTGAATGTGCGTGAGTTTTGGAATAGAAACACGTGCTGGGGCTATAACAAAAAAAATTGGTAACTGCTGGTTAAACAGGGCCTAAAACTCTTCAAGCGTGAAAAATACAGCCTTGGATAAAAAAAAAAAGAAAACCAGTTTCCATGTGTGAATTTGGTCCCGATAGCTTAAGTAGCCTCCAAGATCTTCCGGATGAAGCCGGTGGCTCAGCACCCGTCAGGGTGTGAGCATTTAGTTTCTCCTTTAACTATCTTGATCTGCCATAAACACTGATTTCCTCTTTTCGTATAACTGTCTACTTTGAAATTACATAATGCCAAACCTGGCAATGTTGCCAGGTTGATTGACAATTTCCGACATAACGACAGAGCATTTCGAGGCAGCGACAGCGGTTGTGGAAGTAGCGGCGGCCATGGCAGCTTTGTATATGTCACTCCATTATTTTGCTTTCGTTGGGAGTGCGAATTAGTGCGAATGTGATCCGGGAACAGTTTGTTGTTGACATACAAACAGTGAAAATAAGAGTGAAAAACTGCTTTATACATTTCTATACAACTAATAACTGTTTGATTTAAGCTTAAACAACAACAACGCAACAAACAGCTGAGACTGCCTTGAAACTGTGCTGATTTTCATTTTCTGCACACTGGGAGGCAGCTAGACCACTGACCGTTCCTCCGTTTTCAGACCCTGTACTCAAAAAGTGTATAGGGGTATATTTGGTTCGACAGAAGCGAATGTGCATGATCGGCCGAATGAAGCGTATCCAACATCATACAGTATATATATTCTTTATCAGCATCCACATCGATCTAGCGAAGTCCCTTTGTCTTTCTGTCCGCCCTATGAAGATTTCGATCTCAGGACCAACCTTAGCAACCCTGCAAGTTTTAAAAAACACTTTTATAATACCTTAACTTGGAAACGGCTACATAAAACTATCCTCACCAAATCGATCCGGATCGGACAACTATAACCTGCAGCTTCCACCTGACTAACCGGTCAAAAAAATCTTATTTGTATGGTAAAAGGCACACTAGAATAAGTACGGGGTCTATTTTAGTCCGCTCGCACGACTGTAGCCTTTCTAAATTGTTTTGCTTTGATTGCGTTACAATTTCAGGTTTTTAGACCCCGTACTCAAAAATATAACAGGGGTCTATTAGGTTTGTCAGAAGTGAAAAATACGTAACAAGAGGAAGGGAGCATGGCAGAGCTACACTGAGAACATGTCCCACTGACCGTCTGTCAATATGAGCACCTGCATCTCAGAGACTATAAAAGCTAGAGCCACCAAATTTGGAATGCAAGGCCGTATGTTTGTTAAACAAATCAAGTTAATTTAGAAAAAAAAAACTATTGTCACCTCACAAAAAGCTATGTTGAACTCAGCATAAACGAAAGGACTAAAGCCATAATAACCAAATTCACATAATATGTGCGTATCATTATTGCAACTATCCTTACCAAGCTTGGTCCAGATGGGACCACTCTGGCTTATAGCTCCCATGGGACAAGTCGGTCAAAAATGGGATTTTTGTAAAAAGTCGTGTACTGTTAGCTAAGCTATCGCAACCAAACTCACACAACCAAACTTACCAAGTTAAATCCAGATCACAGAATTGTAGCTATAGCTCCCATCGGAATTTATATTAAAAATTCGCACTAGATGGAATACATGGTCTTTTACACTTAACCACTAACCACTAAGTGATCGCAACCAAACTTACAAAAATTGTCTATATCATGTTTATAAATATCCTCACTCATATGACAAATCGGTCGAAATGGACTAATTTGCAAGTAAAAATGTGCATTTTGAGTACGGGGTCTTTAACAGTTCTTGTTGTTATTTAACTTCTAGCTTTGTTTAAGCTTTGCTAGCCGAGTTGCCACAAAGCGTATCCGCTGAGTTTGTTGGTGTTATAGTCATTCTTGCTGTCAGCGTTGTTGTTGTTATTGTCTGCCACATCGATCTTACCATATGTTGGAGTTCATTTTTATCTGTATTCAGTCGTTTGTTCAGCAGCAACAGCACTAAAAGCGTTATACGAGTAAAAGCTGTATCTGTATTTGCTTGGCTTGACTTAAATGCTTTTGCTGGCTGAGTAACTATGCTGACTTGCTGGTTGGGCGTCTTTTAACCGGTTTTGTCCCAGGCTCTCAGTACTTTTCGTTTTCTTTTCGATTTACGAGCGCAAAAATGGAAACCAAATGAATATAATTCAGACCAAATGATCTCTTTTCGTTGTTATTGTTTTTGTAAGGCATTCGAATTCTTCCAAGTCTGGGAAGTTGATAGGTCTGACTTGCGTCTTAACCAAAGCCACTAGAAATCTAATTAAGAAGCAAAGTACAGTCGAGCTCTTCCGACAGAGAGATACCCTGTAAGTAGACTTGAGTGATAGTTGAGGTCGTTTTTAAATGATTTAAAAGATTTTTTTGACCAATGTACATTAAAACGACACAATTTTTGCAATTTGTTCAAGATCAATTTAAATAGAGCTAGTTCGATTTAAATAATTAAAATTGTGAAAATATCGCCCACACACAAAAAAAAATACTATAGGAAAAGCAGAGGAAAGTTGCCCCTCGATTATTTAGTATCGTAGCTTTAGCTCATTTTAAATTTATTGATTATGAATCGCTTAAACGAACTAAAGAACTGCTAACGATAAATGAATCAAAACAAAACCCGACTAAGCAAGAAAAAGAAGAGCGCTCTGCAAATGCTGCGAACTAGCTTCAGAAAACAATAGATAATAAACTTATAATATTATTTTGTTTTGTGCGCTACTGGGGTGTGGAATCAAAACATTCAAATAAAGTTAATCAGCTGCCCATAAAACCAATCTGTATTCCAAATGTGTTTCCAGCATTAACGCAGTATACCCTCACAGCTAATAAACATTCAATTTACCTTAATATAAGTATTATTTTATGTTCTCATAATTGTATCTTTTAATGCGTTTTGAGAAAAGATAAATATGTTTATATTACTAATCAAAAAGGAGTCTCTATTTACAAAAATATAGTTGTAAATATTAAGAACGTTAAACAAGGGTGAACGAAAATTCTGGGGCTTCCGACTTTGACGAATACCCGTCAAATACAGGCGTTCGATAAAGCAGAGATAGGTTAATAATTCAACCAACGTATTGAAACAGACAAGCTGATATGGCTAAATACCTTGTGAATGGTCGGAGACACAATCTTGGCCCTTTTACATACATACATTGTTACAACAACAGAATCCCTTTTAATACTGTGGGTAATGGGCTAAAAGCACAATAACGAGTCTGCGAACTGGCCCATTTTTTATTTCTACCTAGTAAACATAACTAAAGTAACAACAAAAGTATTAGCATAATGACACATTGTATCCATAAATTATGGCATATTGTCTCTTCGTGCTGTTGTGCATGAAAATGACTTTCATTTCCTGATGTATAGCAATTTTAACATTATGTGGGAGTTTTAATGAGGTCAAAATAGTAGTAAAACCCATAAACTCTTTTTATTGGTAAAATACAATCGGACTAGAAAAACATTGACGCTAATATGTGAACTCGTTGAAATGAAAATTTCGTTTTATTTGACTTCAATGAAAAAATCAGTATCAAGCACACAACGGCAAAGTGTCAATCAAAAACCAAGTTAAACTAATAATTTAAATCAAATTATTTTATAGAAAGTTCAATTAATTCCTTTAAACATATAAAAGGCATACTGATATCGTTGGAATGTATGTAACAAGGAGGAGACATGACCTTAAATTATACATATTCTTGACCAGCATCACTAGCCGAGTCGATATAGACATGTCCGTCTTTCCTTCCGTCCTGCCGTCTGTATGAAAAAAGAATCTCAGAGACTATACGAGCTAGAAAGCCCCAAGAGTTCGCAAATGAATCATAAAATACGCAAGCCGTACAAGTTTGGTTTTGTTCATGACACGTCCATTTTAGGGCGTTCTATCTTCATATAAACAAAAAATTACAGGCAAAAAAAAACACGTTTTAGTATAGTCACGAATTGTACATGTCTAGGAAGTTTATGTACTGACCAAGTTTGATCCAAATCGGACAACTATATCGTATAGGTCAAGTACGTAACAGGCATAAACATTTCTGAAATTAAATGAAACGCCTTTTTAAATACAAGTACGAAAAAGTGTATGAAAATTATAACAGACATCTCTACTACTTGTACCACACTGCACTAAATAACTTGCAAGGTTAATGTAGGTACACAAATAGTTTACTTTTTGATTGCAAACATCTTTAAATAAATAATTACATGTTACATACTATTCATAATTTTTTGACCAGTTTGTTCTATGGGAGCTTTGTTCTGCAGTTGTGCGATTCAGACCAGTTGTAATAACGATGTACTCATAATATTAATATTAACAATAGATGTCTTTATACAAATTTCATATTTTCGACCGAATTGTCCTATGGATATGATGTCTGACCGAGTAAAACTTACACAAAATGTGTGAATTTTGTTTCGAAAGTTCTGAAAGCAGTTCTTGGTGATTTTAGAGTATTATAGTATTCGAGAATCAAATGTTTATACGGACAGTCAGACATGGCTCTATCCATTTGGCTGTTACTTACTTACTTACTGTACTTTATGAGGAAAAGTCTTCTTCCAAGTGTTAAGCACTTTTCGATTTTGACAAACCTAATAGACAGCTGTAATCCTTTTGTGTACGCCGTCTAAGCCAAAACTGTCACGAAAGATGGACTGACTGCTCTTGAAATCAAAATACAACGGAAAAAGAAGCTTTAAAATATGAGAGGAATGTAAATGTAATGTTTATTATAATTACCGCATAATGCTTCAACACGGTTGTACAAAGTGTAGTCAGTAGTGTAGATGGAGGATCCTAATTAAATAATAAATAATTTATCATTCATCAATTGTTCCTGTGGGAGGTATATAATAATGTCATCCAATCTTGGCGATTTTAACATGAATTACATGTAGAGATAATACGTGTATACCAAATTTCAACAAGATGTCTTTAAAACTCAGACTAGTTCACATAAAAACAGACATAGCAATATACACTCTGTTCTTAATGCTGATCAAGAATATATATGTAAGAAAGTCAAAAGCAAAAGCCATTAAAAAAGATTCATATGTTTATATGTGAGTTCAGGTATTCTTAAGATGCGATTTTCGCACAGCTTAAATGACCTTATGATGACAAGCATATATTGTTGAATGACGACTGAATAATGTAGTAACAAGATATATGTTTTTGTATACAACAGATTTTACGTCCCGTTTATGCTTGTATGCAAATTATTTAAATAGTTTCCTAGGAATAAAAACCTTGTATCTTTTGCTTTGAGCTGGATTGTCAATGTGAGGACAATTCCTGACCTTTTCGTACAAATGTTGCAGTCATGTATGGTTTACTTTTGTTTTTTAATTTTGCCGACAAAAGACCTTCATTTAGTTGGATTTCAAGAGCATTGACACACCCTCAACGGTATTAGCAATCGACTAAAACAAAAGTTAGCCTTCAAACAACATAAAATGCTAACTAATTAAAATATTATTGGATAGACTAAAACATAATACAAACACCAACAGATTTTGTAATATGTCATAAGTGACTAATCTCCGTTGAAATTGTTGATCTTCACACGATATTGTTTGCACTTTGTTAGCTTAATTATTAATTGTTTGTGTAAATCTTCTTTTTGTTTTTGCCTTTTCTTTATGCATCATTTGATTGGTCTTATGCCGTCAGCTAAAGTTAACATCGGTGCCACAAGATTGCAGATTTGACTTTGTGGATAAACTAGATTTGTTGTTGATGAATTAGGTGTTGAAATATAAAATCAATAGCAACAATAACAATGCAAGGATAGAGCTGTGCTGACAGTGCTGAAAATATCAAATGGCGCGTATACGACACATTTTCTGTAAAAGTGAAAGTGGAGTTTAGCCGACAAAATAAATATGACTGATTCTCAGATTTCGGTTGACAAAAAAAATTTGAAAAGATCTAAGGAGAAAAAAAGGCTAAGATCGATATACAGGTATACTGAGTGTAATTCCATCAATATGTTTATCAATTTGCACACAACCATCTTTTATATAGTGCATTTATTCGTACTACAGTTATGAGAATAATTTTATTTAATACACATTTTTTCTTGGTGTTTGGATGACATGAACACTTATGTAGCTATAGCCGAAGCAAATCTTACCTGAGTTGCCGTGAAATTGACTGCAGTCAAATTACAGAACTGTGCCACAGACCACAAAAAATTATGAGGCACATTGGAGCACAGCTGTTGCCACACAGCATGAAATTAAAAACAGACTTTTGGTTGATTGTTGTTGTCGTTCTTGTTGCCGTGGCCCGCTTTTTACATAACCCAAAATCAATTACAATTTTAATTAAATATGCAAAGCTCAGCAAACGTATAGAAGAAGAAGTCTATATACAGGGAATGAGAAAGCAACTCAATCAGTTGAATGTCCCTAGCGACGTTTTACAAATTTCTCTATCCAAAAAGAAGATAAAATAGAGAAAAGCCATAAAAGTCTGACACAATATTAAACATATAAGACAGATACTTTGATACCCTTATTGATACCTTATCGAACAGAAAAATCTTAAAATATAGACAAAATATGTTTTAGAACGAGTTGAATTAATTTGGCTTAAGCACATTGAAAAGCATTTCTTTAACTGTAAAGCTAAAATTTGTGACAGGTAATACTTACCCTTAAAGTTTGAAAGGAACAAACTTTACCTTTGTGCTCATAGAGTGGTTTTATTTTAAAGAAAATTCGGTTTGGTGTTTCTATAAATTGCTTAAGTATAAAAACGAGAAAGTAAACAAATGTGTCCTTTAAAATTTATACGATTATTTAATTTTGATTATATTCTTACTTAAACCTAGAGCAGAGCTGAATCCTTTATCTTCTTGGTCTTAAAATTCTGAAAAATTTATGAACCTCTTAGACAACATTTCCTAATTAAATTGCCTGACAGATTTGACAGTTTTGTAACTGCTGTGACTAAGCTGTCCGGGTTGTGCAGATTTCAAAGACGATCGGACATCAATAACAATTGGCATCCTAGACACTTGGCCTAATCTCGGTCAAGTAATTTTCATTTTTGATGAGTGCTGCCAGTCGCAACAAAGCGGCAAATGCAAATGTGGTTTCTACTGCAGTTTGGAATTAAGGCAGCTGCAGCAACCGAAGCAGTAACTGATGCTGCATTTGCTCAATTTGCATTTGGATAACATTGATTGGTCTCCACATACTGTGCACTTAACTTGGCGGTTCCAGTGGTATTTGTATCTTTTCTCAGACGCCAGTTGCCAGTTTGATGCAACTGGCACAAGAGTCAAAGATTGAGCGACGTGAGTTGACTAATCCAAGTGTGTATTCTCGTTTAACATCCATGTAGTTAATTTAGCAAAGTGCCTCGTACACTGGACTTACATATGTTCATTGCTTCCTTATGCCATTACCACATCGAAACGCTTAATTAATATTCGCGTTTGTTTTCACTGCAGATATGTGGTTTCAATTCAACAGTTTCTTAAAAGAGATATACAATAGTAATTAACAAGAAAAAACGGTTATCTTCGGTTCAACGAAGATTATATACTCTTGCAGTCATGCACATTGCGTTAATTTTGTTTCAATCACCGATTCTTCCTATGATAGCTATAGGATATAATAGTCTGATTTGAATGAAATTTGGTCAGCACATTGATATTTATAGACGTGTATTGTGTGAATTTGGTTCAAGAGACACAGCAAATTTTCATACTAAGCATTTTCAACCGATTGTCCCTATGCTATATGATATAGTGGTCCGATCTGGATGAAATGTGGTTTGCAAAAGGGGTTTTTATGCTAAATGCATATGGAGAGAATTTGGTTAACATAGCTCAAACAAAAATTTTTTTTCATCCGATTGTTCCTATGGGTTCTATATGATATAGTCATCCTATCTGGCCGATTTTAACAAATGATCTGCGTGCAAAGGGAATACATATCTGTGCCAAGTTTCATTAAGATAGCTTTAAAACTGAGAGACTAGTTCGCATAGAAACAGACGGACAGACAGACAGACGGACATGGCTATATCGACTCGGCTGGTAATGCAGATCAAGAATATATATACTTTATGGGGTCGGAAACGCCTCCTTCAATGCGTTACAAACTTCGTGACAAAAACAATATACCCTCTGCAAATGTATAATAAGACCACAATCTTTCAGTGCCTATGTAAGAAGCTCGAAGCAGGACGAAATACGAACACAATAAGTTAGGTTAGGTTATTCGGGATGTCCTGATGGGGAGCAGAGTATATGCCAGTTGTGGCCCTTAGTCGTCCGGTTGTGAAGATTTACTACGACCAAGAGTCCTGTAAGATCTGCGAACGTTAGAGGCCTCTTTAATGTTTTTACTCAGGCAAATACATATTTGACTAGTTGCAATAACGCACCTGGCAAATACTTCTTTACCAATTCAGCTGTTGGCAAAATACTGCTAATGTTTCATGTTCGTCATAGTCATCAGTGTCTCTTTATAAAGGACTGAGAAGAAATTGTAAATAATTATATGTTTAAGCCATTTGAAAAAAAATTTAATGTTTAAACTTGTGGTTATTATTTTTCTTGGATTTTAAACTAACAAACAACTGTCTTGATATATCATTTAAAAGCAAAAGTAAAAAAAGTTGCCATACGCGCGACTTTAATATTTGTACTTGTCAAAGTCAAATGGCCATCAAAGTGTTAATATTTAATTTTGACGGGTTTGGGAAACAACTTGAATAAACGATAAGTACTTAAAAAAGCGATCTCTCGGCGATATGACCGAATGAAAGATGACCAGCATGTACATATTTAACTTGATACGAATTATATAAGGGATAATTTCTAATTGTTGGTGCAACTTTAAATTTGACATTACATAATGTGATACGCTTAGCAAATATAGAGGTTAATGAAACACAATTTTTAAAGACATTTTGTTGCTAATGCAATGATTACCAATAATTTATAGCCTACGGATTAATAAATCTTATATTTTTAAAATAATGAAATTATTTAAATAAATAGTAGATCCACACTTATTAATAGCACATACACTATAAAGCTTACGACCATGTAAAACTTATTCTAATGCAGTTTTCAAGTTTGCTTCCAGCTTCCACGCCAAGTTCTTATAAACACTGCAGGACTTAATATTGTAGCTCCTAAATGTAGCAGGAATACTTAAGAAACGTTGCTGATAGAAACATTTCTCAAGTAGCTAGTAGACAACGCCTATAAGATACAAGAGCGTACTAAGTTCCTTAAAATGAGTTTGTCTATCTGTGTTGCAGTTGAAAAAGTTTCGCTTTCTTGCACTTTCGTGTGAATTGCTTGACTTTTTCCATTTCAATATTGATTTTCAATTGTAATAAGGACACTCCCCATTGGTGTAACCTATGAACCTTTACAACGCGTTCTAGTCAAAAACTATTTTATGCAATGTTCTTACAAATTCACAACTAGATATTCCTAAGTATATACCAAATAAAAGAAGAAATATTGCTATAATCGCCACGCAACTTGATGCCCGTTGACCAGTTTTAATATGTTTTTAGCTATCAGGAAAGATATTATAGCGCAATCGACTAGATGATAGGCACTTGTGAGATTTATTAAGATAGCTTGGTACACACAGAAAATTTCCATACTAGTTCATATATTGGCTTATTTTTTTACAGATTCTAGTGAAAAGTCCTATGAATATTATTGGATCAACCTTGGTCAACAAATGTGCTCCCTGGATAATTGAGTACTTTTGGCTCATCTAGCATAGCCAAGCAAATGTCACATCTTCTCCCTGTTTACATACATACATACGCTTGTTGTATATCGTAAAATACTCTCTGCCTTTTTTCCCGATTAAATTATTAAAATCGGTCTAGAGATATTACAATGTGTAGTACTTGCATTAAAACACCTTGAAACAAAAACAATCTAAACATAATCAAACATACATACATTTGTTTGTCTGTATGCGAATACACATACGAATGACAATATATGATGCATATACATATGCCTGTATGTGTGTATTCGGCGAGGCCAGCTGCAGCGCTGCCGCCACCCAGGCAGCGAAAACATTCGAACACGTGCTTGTTTGTTTCTGTCTCGCTTGCACTCATACATGATATTGCATTCAGTTATCAATATTGTAACGCTTCTAGTTTTCTTGTTTAGATTGCGATTTCAGTGCACATTTCAGGATGGATTGATATAGTTAGTTTCCACACGAATTATAATATGAACTATACGAACAAATGCCCAAAAACGGAACGAAACTTGAGAACTCATTTTATTAATTGTGGGAAAAATTGGCTTGGCAGTCAAAATTTTAAATGTCAATGTATTAACTCTGTCGCTAGGAACCTTCATACCAAAATTGATAATCCTAGGTGCCATAGTTACTGAGATATTTGCCGAAAACACCGATTTTTCCAAGGTGTGGCTAGTTTTTTGCTCATTTTGGGCGAATGGGGCGTGGCATCAAAAAAAAAAAAAGATTTTTGTATTGACTGACTAAATATCTGATCGATTGAGACCAGGCTAGTGATGCTGATCACGAATATATATACTTTATGGGGTCTGCCACGCCTCCTTCTGCCTGTTACATACATATGCACAAACCCAATATACTCTTGCAGAGAGTATAATAAATAACTTCGTCATGTTTACTTAACATGGTTAATACCGATAAGTGTGTTTAGTGGTGGAAAACATTTTTCAGCAAGTGGGAACAAAAGTTTACTCTGCACGATTAACAAGTCATAAAATGTTCGGATCCGCTTTTTATGTCGAATAAAATTAATGTTGCTAAGAATGTCCTTGTCCTTTGAGTACATGAAACATCCCTCCAAAATATGTATTCTTATTGAGATTCAAATATAGCAAAGAATTGATATATTTTCTTATTTTAAGCGACAATAATAATTTCTTTTTAGTTTCTTTGGTATCACGTTGAGCTAATTTTAACAATAAATAAGTTTATTTTTTATCAGAATAAATAGTTTCCATTTTCGTTGTATCCATTTGTTAAACGTACAGTATTACATACATTAGACGATAACAAACAAGAAGTTTTTAATAGAAAAAATCAACATAAAAGTCAAGAATTGCACTTAAGCAAGGGGCAAGCAATAAAATTCAGCAGCAAAGAGCAGCAGAATAAAGGGAAACTAAATCAACGTCAAGCACAGATGAGCCTATTAATTTTTATTACACTCAAAAATCGCCAGAACAGAAGCATACATTTAGGCGCGACATGCTATAAATCCCATAAATACCAAGCGGCAACTGTTACGAACTGTACACACAGACACAAAAATTGCCACAAAAGCAACTAAACAGTCGAATACTCCAAGGTAATCCCTACCAGGCCTTTCAGTTGATAGTATATACTTCAACGATAGCTGGCGCCACAGCACCCTGTGTAATTATGACGCAGATATATAAAAGAAATATTAATATGTATAGGTATCACATACATACTGAAAAACATTCTTGTCGTCACCCGAGCTTTTATTTTGCTTTTCTTTTATTTTTATTGTTTTAACATTTGCCTCATTGCTTGGTGCACATAAAAAAAATTAAGGGGTGTAACACCAGTTTAACACCAGTTTGTTTTTGTTTTGTTCACAAAAATTATACATTTTCAAGAACTGAATTCAATTCATAATTTCACGAGGAAAAATAATAGAATATCTTGTATCTAATGATATAATTGCTAAGCCAGGTATTTCTATTATAAAAAATAGTTTCTTTTAAAATAGCAATTTTCTTAAGTAGCCTTAACTATTAGTTCAACTAGTTTGGGTCAATTTCAAGTAATTTTACATACAATCTTTAAATGGAACTCTTTGTATAGAGTATATTCAGGCCAGCACATTTAAAACAAGAAAGAATACTATAGTCGCCCCGCGACTTTAGGATTCCCGTTACTCAATGTTCCTATGTGAATTAAATTTGGATAACGCAAAGTACAAAAAAGTTTTCTTTACTAAAACATGCTATTTTTACCTGCTTTTACATTTATATGAACATAGAACCCCAAAGTGGGCGTGTCAAAAAACGAAAACAAACTTGTACTGCTTGGGCATTTTGTCTTTCATTTGAGACCTCTCGAGTCTTTCTAGCTCTTATAGTTGCTGAGATCCTTTTGTTCATACAGACGGACAGACGGACATGGCTATATCGACTCGGCTATTGATGCTGATCAAGAATATATATATACTTAATGGGGTCAGCCATGCCTGCTTCTGCCTGTTACATACATTCCAACGACTACAATATACCCTTGTAAACTACGAGTAACGGGTATACAAATTTTTATTCTGTTACGTCATCTGTTTTGTTCAGACCTTTCCAATTTTACTCTATCTGTTTATTTGTTCTAAGGTTTGCCCACTTTAGGGCGCGTGTGCAAAGGAACAAATAAATTTGCAAGCATTTTTGTAAGACAGGTCTAGACTTATTGGCGTCGGTTCATGTTTGTATTAAAAGAGAACACCATAAAACGGAAGTTTCTTTGCTGTTATTTTAGTTGGCAGACGTTTGTTTGATTCTCAAGTTTTCAGTATTTGATTTTTAGGGTTGTTTTTTTATGCATCAATTGATTGTTGTTGTGGCAAATTTTGCCTAAGCTGTCGCTATGATTATGGCATTTGTGGGATAGTGATGTAAGCTGACTTTTCCTGCATGTCGCACTGTCTGAATTGACAGTCTAGCTGGCTGATCACAGACTAAAGGAGGACATGGTATTTAAAGCCAGTATCCAAGAAATTTGCCACTCGAGCCTGGGCTGTTCAGAAGCATACAAACAATGCCTAATACGCGGTAGGCTGGCAGCCTACCAGCTACACTGGCAACTGTCAGGTGGCTAAAAGAAACTACTGTTGTGAGTATATCTGGTATTATGGGGTACTTAGACTGCTTATACGGATTTACAAGACGTTTATTTGAGGTGCCTTTTGTTTTGTGCATTCCACGGTACCAAGATTTGGTTTTGCTTGCCTTTGTTATAATTAATACTTATGGATAAAATGCATGTGTGCTTGTGAGACTGCCAAGTAATCTTATAAAAATCTCTTATTCTTTTTAGTAGCGTTCTTTTGGGCTGTATAAAAATAAAAAGATTTTTTACGTCCATATAGTCCTTAGATGTGGAATTTACTCATCAGCATGGTTTTGCCATAATGACCCAGCATCTGATGATTTTGCCATTGGCAATAATCATTCTATTTGATTGATTTCGTAATAAAAATAAGAAATAAATTCAAACGGGTAAATACATTTTTTTTTGAAAATTGGCCATTTGCATTTGCAAAAAATATTACTCCGCATTTTTAAACCCCATACTCTTTAACAAGTAAGAAAAGTAGTCGAGCACGCCCGACCGTAAAATACTCTCCGCATGTTTTCGCGATGTAATTATTTAAATCGGTCTAGAGATATTACAATGTGTAGTACTTGCAATAAAACTCGTTGAAACAAAAACAATCTAAGCATAATCAAACATACATCTGTTTGTATGAGAATACACATACGAAAGACAATATATTATGCATATACATGTATGTATGTATGTGTGTATTCAGCGCGGCCAGCGACTGCGGGCAGCGCTGCCGCCACGCAAGCAACGAAAACATTTGAACATGTGCTTGTATGTTTCTGTCTCGCTTGCACTCATACATTGAGCGCCGCCGCTCAAGTGCTTGTATGTTACTATCTCGCTTGCACTCATACACGATATTGCATTCAGTTATCAATATTGTAACGCTTCTAGTTTTCTTGTTTATAGTGCGATTTTAATGCGCCTTTCAGTATAGTTTGATATAGTTAGTCTTCACACGAATTATAAATTACAATACTGTAATATATTAAAGAATGCCTAAAAACGGAGCGAAAGTTGAGAATTTTTTTTTAATTAATTGTGGGAAAACGGGGCGTGGCAGTCCAAAAATTTAAATGTCATTGCATTTACGCTGTCGCTAGGAACCTTCATACCAAAATTGGTGATCCTAGGTGCAATAGTTATTGAGACATCGCCCAAAACACCGATTTTTTCCGAGGTGTGTCTAGTTTTTTGCTCATTGTGGGCGAATGGGGCGTGGCATCGAAAAAAAAAAGATTCTTGTACTGACTGATTAAATATGTGATCGATTGAGATTAAGCTTGAACTTGCAGCTCTTACCATCTCTGAAATCTGTTTGTTCATACGGACGGACAGACAGACGGACAGACGGACAGACAGACAGACGGACAGACGGACATGGCTATATCGACTCGGCTTGTGATGCTGATCAAGAATATGTATACTTTATGGGGTCTGCCACGCCTCCTTCTGCCTGTTACATACATTTGCACAAACCCAATATACTCTTGCAGAGAGTATAAAAAAGAGTATAGGGGTCTTTTACGTTTGTCAGAAGCGAGATGTGCGTAACAGGCAGAAGGAGGCGTGGCCGACCACATAAATTATATATATTCTTGATCAGCATCAACAGCCGAGTCGATATTGCAATGTCCGTCTGTCCGTCCATCCGTATGAACACTTGGATCTTTTAAACTACAAGAGCAAAAGCCACCAAATTTGGGACGAAATTCCATTATCTTCGCGAGCAGATCAAGTTTATGTCAAATTGTTGCCACGGCCCTTACCGCTTCCGCAATGAGCATAAAACCAGACACATCTCGAAAAAATTTGTGCTTTAAGAGAATAACTATGGTTCTTAGGAACACAAATTTTAATATACAGGTTCCTAGAGACAGTCTTAATATAATGCGATTCATAAGAACTAAAAAACTTTCCAACTTCAATGCCGTTTTTAAGGCATTAATTCAAATAGTAAAGTTACATTAAAATCCTACGTTAAACAAGAGAGTTGTCACGGTTCAAAGTTTATGTTATTTAACTGCAAAATCACTGTATGCGCGCAAGCGAAACAGAAACATGCAAACATATGTTCGAACGTTTTCTCTACATGCTTGGCGGCAGCGCTGCCCGGAGCCGCTGGCCGCGCCGACGAATGCTAAACATACACACATATGTATAATTTTAAAAGAATTTGTAGCATGTAAATGCAGATAATCGGAAGAATGATAGAAGAGGGGTGTGGTGCAACTGGTAGAGTTGCGGCGCAATATGGAACATTCGTCTGAGATCGTGGGTTCGAATGCTGACAATGACAATTGTTAATTTATTTATTTTTTAATTTTAACTCAAAATTTAAATATTTAGTTTTAATTTTTTAAATTTAATTTAAAATTTTAATTTAAATAAAATTCAAATGGGCACTACTATGGGAGTACGGGGTCTTTTACAGTCGGCTCGATCGACTGTAGCCTTTCCTACTTATTATACTCTCTGCAAGAGTATTTTGGGCTTGTGCAAATGTATGTAACAGGCAGAAGGAGGCGTGGCAGACCCCATAAAGTATACATATTCTTGATCAGCATCACAAGCCGAGTCGATATAGCCATGTCCGTCTGTCCGTCTGTCTGTCTGTCCGTCTGTCTGTCCGTCCGTATGAACAAACAGATTTCAGAGATGGTAAGAGCTGCAAGTTCAAGCTTGATCTCAATCGATCAGATATTTAATCAGTCAATTCAAGAATCTTTTTTTTTCGATGCCACGCCCCATTCGCCTACAATGAGCAAAGAACTAGACACACCTCGGAAAAAATCCGTGATTTCGGCGAATATCTCAGTAACTATGGCACCTAGGATCTCCAGAGTATTTTACGGTCGTGCGTGCTCGACTGTACTTTCCTTTCTTGTTTTTATTTAATTAACTAAAGCAAACCATTAAAAATACATTAATGATCTACTTTAAAATTTTATGGCTCATGATAAATAAAAGCTTGTTTGTTTGGAATTCAAATGGCTTAAAACTAAAACTCTTTTATGTTTGATGATAATACACAAACGTCAAAATTTAAAGCAATTTGAATTGCAAATCAAGTCAAATATAAAAACTGTAAAAATATGTAAAGTATACAATTCATATATAAGGCTACCAGGTTTCACAACATTTCCTGATAGTATGCTTAATTGAGGAAAGCATTTCAGTATTCATTGATTTCTTATATATATGTATATATTATGTCCATACTTTACCCATTGTTTTTAGACCCCGAACTCTTTAAAAAAGAGTATAGGGGTCTATTAAGTTTGTCAGAAGCGGGATGTGCGTAATAGGCAGAAGGAGGCGTGGTCGACCCCATAAAGTATATATATTCTTGATCAGCATCAACAGCCGAGTCAATATAGTAATGTCCGTCTTTCTGTACGTCCGTCCGTATGAACACCTGGATCTTTTAAACTACAGAGCTAGAGCCACCAAATTTGGAATGAAATTCCGTTATTTTCGGGAGCAGTTCAAGTTTATTTGAAATTGTTGCCACGCCCCTTACCGACCCCACAATGAGCAAAAAACCAGACACACCTCGAAAAAAATTGTGCTTTAGACGAATATCTCAGTAGCTAAAGCACTTAGGAAATTTTGGGATACAGGTTCGTAGAGACAGCCTTAATACAATAACATTCAAAATTTTGAGCTGCCACGCCACATTTTCTTATAAAAACTAAAAAACTTTCCAACTTTAATGCCGTTTTAAAGGCATTAATTCAAATAGTACAGTGTTGTAATTTGATATTCGTTTAGAGACTTATCATATCTAACTATCCTGTAAGTTATATCAAAATCCTATTTCAAACAAGAAAATTATCACGGTTCAAAGTTTATGATATTTAACTGCAAAATCACTGTATGCGCGCAAG
Organism: Drosophila acutilabella; assembly: GCA_035046005.1. Lineage (NCBI taxonomy): Eukaryota > Metazoa > Arthropoda > Insecta > Diptera > Drosophilidae > Drosophila > Drosophila acutilabella. The sequence goes on along the minus strand of JAWNOK010000026.1, from coordinate 261,709 downwards.
CGATACATAAACATTCAAACATATGTTCGAACGTTTTCTCTACCTGCTTGGCGGCAGCGCTGCCCGGAGCCGCTGGACGCCCCGACCAATGCTATACATACACACATATATATGTGCACACATACATATATTTGTAGCATGTAAATGCAACTAAATTGGAAGAATCATAGAATAGGGGCGTGGTACAACTGGTAGAGTTGCAGCGCAATATAGAACCTTCGTCTGGAATCTTGGTTTCGAATGCTGGCAATAACAATTATTAATATACATTTTTTAATTTTAATTTAAAATGTAAATAATAAATTTTAATTTTGTAAATGTATTTTTAAAATTTTATGCGCACTACTATGAGAGTATGCGGTCTTTTAAAGTCGGCTCGCTCGACTGTAGCCTTTCTTACTTGTTTGGTATATTTTAGGATATATTTTATAGATAATTATTTTGGCGGCGTTATGTTGACTAAACTTCTCAAACATATTAACCCCGTTCGATAGATAGATTTAATTTTTTGTCATTCCGTTCACTGTAGTAAACATTTTAAAAAAGCCAACCATACCTATTTATTTTCTTTTTTTGTAATTGCTGATGCAGAACAAGCAATGTGAAACACTGGCTATCAATGCCACCATCGATAGTGGATGATCCACTATCGAAAGTATTGATTGCGGTTCGATAGCGCCAAGCCATCGATAGTGCCATCGATTGTTCTCCACCTCTACTTCAGACGGTCTAATAATCACAGCAACCACAGCATAAACACTATAGTTTATGCATGATCTTCTCGTAAGGGATTCATTGTTTAAAACCATGCACCATGTTACCATGCACGTCAAAAATCGATCAATTTTGTAGCGATTCGGTAGCGATTTATAGATTTAAATCCGGGCCATAAGATTTTATTGTGTTCATTAGCATAGCACTTCTGCATGGAGTTTTTGTTTGTGTATCTTAAATGAATCCCATAATTAGATCAACTTTTGCTACAATTGGCCTTCAGAGCGTGGCTCATCTTTACCCTCATAAACTAACGCAACGGAGTAGACGAATCCACAAACACAATTCACATTTTTGGCCGCTTTATTTGCGTTAACTGTTTTGTAAAAAAATTTTTTTGCTAGGTTCACCCTTGAGTCGAGCGGTAAGGAATCTTAAACTTATATAGAAAACTGCCCAAGAATCTTTCTACTAGTATCAAACAAAAACTAAGTACTAATAAAAACTTTACAACGCTTAATAGTTGTTTTTTTTTTTTTAAATTTATCAAAATAATATTATAATTTGAAGTGTACAATTTTTATTGGCCGTGTCAATAGCTCAGGGAACTGAGCTGCCGACCTGTCATAATGAGAACTTCATGTTTATATGAGTTCAAATCTGGATGTGGATCATCTACAGTATCACTTAATAAGTGACACTTATAACTTAAAGTTATAATTCTAATTTGTAAATATTCTAAACACTTTAATTCAGGTTGTTAAGAACAACAGTAAAATTAAATGAATAAATAAAACAGAAATTAATTTCTCCTTGTCTAAGTTAGTTTAATAAAAGTTTTTAAGTTCGATAGAATGAAACTTTAAATAAATGAATATGTCCAATAAAAAAAAAATAATTTTTATATCATCAATCCTAAATATTATTTGACTTTCTAAGAAATAATTTTTTTTTATTTTTCAGGTAAGAAATGCGTCAAAATATTAAACCAGTATCTTATTGTAAGTTGTTCTCTAAAATAGTGTCTGCTCTATCAATTACATTTTTTGTTATATTCCTTTCCGAATACTAATTGTTTCTCATTTATTAAGAGCCAAATAATATACAAAACTCAATGTTTTTTAAATAAAGACATTTGCTTAGTAAGTTTATTATACTTATTAATAATGTTCGACCACTGCACTGTTTTGCAGTAGCGGTCTGGCTTTGTTATAAATTTTCTTCTATAAATTCCGAGATCTAAATTATCTTAAACCACTTGTAAATTTAAATGAACTATAAAAAAACACAACTCAAACAAGAAAGAATGATATAGTCGCCTAGCGACATTAGGATACCATATGTTATAATATGTTATTAACAATGGGGTATGGTAACAATATTAGTGCAATCGTTTAGTTGGCCACTATTGATTTTGATTAAGACAGCTTGGTAAAAATAGAAAATGTTAATATAGAGCAGAGCATAGTTTCATATTTGTCAGAGCATATCTTCATTAAGATTGCTTGGTCTACGCAAAAGTTTTTCATATTAATTGATATTAGAAGCATATTTGTCCGGATCAAACTTGGTCAGTATATGAACGCCCTAGACATTAATATTTAAATTTAAATTTTTTTTACATTTGCATGAAGAAAACCAAACTTGTACTGCTCGAGAATTTTGTCTTTCATTTGCGACCTTTTTTTCCTGTTACATGAATATCAACAATTATTATCAAAATAGAAAAAATAACGAATATCTTTGGCTCACGGAAGATTGAATACCGTTGCAAATTTGCATTAATTTGGTTTTAATTGACAATTGTTCCTATAGCAGCTATATGATAAAGTAGTCCGATTTTGATGAAATTTGGTGAACATTTGGGAATGATAGAAAGTGGTTATGGTGAGAATTTGCTTGAATTCACTTAATAGAAATAGCAAATATAGATATTCGGGTATAAAAATGTATCCTGTCTTACTGTCATTTACGGAATGTTCTACATTTGTTATTAAGTGCAAACTTGTAAGAATGTTATATTAAATCTAATAAACTTAAACAAGAAAAATGTTAGATTTTCGTTGATTTTTGTGCGTCACAAGGTTAGCCAGTTCATCTGGGTAGATGTTATGACCACTACTTGTGATTTTTATAGTCTACCTGACGATCGGATTAAAAAATTCATGCATATTTATAAGTCAACAAAGAGTTGATGATATTAATTTTTTTTATTTTGTTTTTAATTTATAATTGTTCCATTATCCATTTTATCAGTTCTATTAAAATCAATTTCAATATTTGCTCCATACGAGACCACGGAAAGTAAAATTCGGAGTCAATTGTAATCGCGCGCTTCCATTTTGATTGAAGGTATTTATTTCCAATAAATCAAAACTGTTTCAAATGTTGGTATATAGTAATTGTTAAGTCTATTATTATTAAGCTTGATTTTGCTTAACATGCTGTCAGTTAATAGAAAAGGTAACATTTTCAACTTCGAAATGGGAGCACTCTTTGGCAATGTTGGAGTTGGGTCAAGAAACTTATTGTTGAATGTATATAACAATTTTTTTTTTTTAAACCAAAATTATATTTGCGCCACATTTTAACAAATTGGATCATACAAAACGTTAATGATAAATCAACAATTTGTCCTATAGGATTTACAGGATACAGTTGTCTGATCTAGACCAAAATTGAGGACAGTTATAATAATACTTATTTGCCGAGGCGGTGGAGGTGCCAAAGCTTGAAATTATCTTGCATTCAGATCAACAATATCCGTAAATATTTAGATGTCGGTTAATTTTTTGAGTACACGGTCACCTACTTGGATTCGTGTATGTACATTTTTTATCCCTTCTCAATCATACCTAAAATATATTTATTATGATTTTTTTTCTTTTATAGTATACCCCTTTACTATTCAAGTAATTTGTATAATGAATGCATACAGCGCTCCCAGCAAAAACTTCACAAAAACCCTAAAAACAATCAGTACAAATTGGTAATATTAGGGAAAAAAATTAAAATTCGATCATAAGAGAGAATTAGGACAACCCCCCTTTAAATATATACAACAGCTGTTGCGTGCAATTAATTTTCATGTTTAACCACCAAGTGGGCTGAGTATCTCTAGAGAGCAGCGGTGATTTTAGGCTAATGATTTAAGAATAAATCTTAGAGGAAAGACCGCATGAATATGCCACGGTATTAAAGATGTCGCCAACGCAAGCAAATACAAACAAGTAACCAAGGCTACAGTCAAGCGAGCTGACAGTAAAAGACCCCGTACCCATTCTAAAGGGCGCATTACTCGATTTGTTTGGGTGCTGTAGGCTATAGTTGTCCGATCCTGATCAATATTGGTGACGTTAGAATGGTACTGTGACTGTCGTACCGATAGCTTTAATCGTTTCCAAGTTATGAACATGTTTTTTCACAAATTGTAGGGGAGTTAATGGGCGTGGCAACAATTTAAAATAAACTTTATCTGCGTGTCATACAGACGGACTCTCACTCCAAACATTGTGGCTCTAGCACTTATAGTCTCGAGGATCCAGGTTACACAGACCACGGACAGACAGACGGACATCGCTTTATCGACTCGGCTGTTGACGTTTTTCAAGAATATGTATACTTTAAAGGGTTGGAATAGCTTTCTTCTGCCTGTTACGCTGTTTGGTTTTTGAAAAACCTAAAACACCCCCCTACATTTTTTTACGCGTCGGGGTCTAAAAACATGAGCCGTATTGGAATTTGGTGTCAGAATTTTGTTAAACACAAATTAAAGAAGCGGTAAAATATTCACATACACTCCTAAAAAGTAAAATAGTGGTAAGAAAAATGTTTTCTTAGAGGCAGAACACTGTTTTATACGAAGTGCATGGTAGCCCGATTTTATTTTATTTTTTGTTCCACACTGTCTTTATGTGAATAAGTTGAATTTTAAAGCATATATCAATTGGATATACAATAGAAACAAGTCAGTGTCTATTTCCTCACAAATTAGTAATTTTTGACCAATTTGCCATATGGGAGTAATAGTCTATAGTTGTCCGATCCGGATCAAAGTCAAAAATTTGAAATAAACTTAGCCTGCCAGACCTTCATTCTAAATATTGTGGCTCTAGCTAGAGTAGTTTAAAAGGTCTAAAAGTACAATACGGCTGTTGATGCTGATCAAGAATATACATATTTACTTTATGCGGTCGGTCTCGCCTTGCAATTGACAAACTTAATAGACTCCTCTACTCTTGTTCGGAGTACCGAGTCTAACTGTGGGCTAATATTCTAAATATTCAATCAATATTGAATCAAAGAGGATGTTAAAGTAATTCAGCTCTCTGCAGGGATGCTGTACGAAATTATTTAATGTTTTTTCGTTTAACTGAATCTGGTTGGGGGAAATAGTCATTCCTAATTAATGGTTTAGACGTTGCCAGAGGTTTACAATTATATTCAAAACTAGTTTAAAAACTTGTTTCAGAAACGGTGCCATATGTGACAGATCATTGCCGTGCTAATATTGTCAAATCAAGGGAACTCCTTCTTTGAATGGAATATGTATGTAGTGAATATGGAATGACCCCAAAATATATTTATGAAAAACACAATCCATTATGGCTCCAATTCGGTGTATTGGAACAATGCCTTGCCAGAAAACTCAGCCCCAAACTATGACTCATCGACCTCAGTTTGATGATGTTTTTTGGAACCCAACATAGAGTTCTTTCCGTTTTGTACTACGATCGTTCCTTTGGTCATCGTTTGAGTTTCATCCGTATCTATATATATAAAACAAAGTCGGGTTTGTTTGTAACACTTATAACTTGAGATCTGCTGGACCAATTTTCATGGTTTTTATACTCTCTGCAAGAGTATATTGGGTTTGTGAAAATGTATGTAACAGGCAGAAGGAGGCGTGGCAGACCCCATAAAGTATATATATTCTTGATCAGCATCACAAGCCGAGTCGATATAGCCATGTCCGTCTGTCCGTCTGTCTGTCCGTCTGTCTGTCCGTCTGTCCGTCCGTATGAACAAACAGATTTCAGAGATGGTAAGAGTTACAAGTTCGAGCTTGGTCTCAATCGATCACATATTTAGTCAGTCAATACAAGAATCTTTTTTTTTTCGATGCCACGCCCCATTCGCCCACAATGATGAAAAAACTAGACACACCTCGGAAAAAATTGGTGTTTTGGGCGAATATCTCAATAACTATGGCACCTAGGATCACAAATTTTGGTATGGAGGTTCCTAGCGACATCCTAAATGCATTGACATTTAAAATTTCGGACTGCCACGCCCCTTTTTTTCACAATTAATAAAAATAACTCTCCACTTTCAATCCTTTTTTAGGCCTTTGTTAATATAGTACAGTATTGCAATTTATAATTCGTGTGAAGACTAACTATATCAAATTATTCTGAAAGGCGCATTGAAATCGGACTATAAACAAGAAAACTAGAAGCGTTACAATATTGATAACTGAATGCAATATCTTGTATGAGTGCAAGCGAAACAGAAACATACAAGCACATGTTCGAATGTTTTCGCTGCCTGCGTGGCGGCAGCGCTGCCCGCAGTCGCTGGCCGCGCTGAATACATACATACATATATACGTGTATATGCATCATATATTGGCTTTCGTATGTGTATTCCCATACAGACAAACAGATGTATGTGTGATTATGCTTACGTTGTTATACCCTTGCAGAGGGTATATTGTTTTTGTCACGAAGTTTGTAACGCATTGAAGGAGACGTTTCCGACCCCATAAAGTATATATATTCTTGATCAGCATCAACAGCCGAGTCGATATAGCCATGTCCGTCTGTCCGTCTGTCCGTCTGTCTGTCCGTCTGTTTCTATGCGAACTAGTCTCTCAGTTTTAAAGCTATCTTGATGAAACTTGGCACAGATGTGTATTCCCTTTGCACGCAGAACATTTGTTAAAATCGGCCAGATCGGATCACTATATCATATAGCTCCCATAGGAACAATCGGATGAAAAAAAAATTTTTTTTGAGCTATGTTAACCAAATTCGCTCCATATGCATTTGGCATAAAATCCCGCGTGCAAACCAAATTTCATCCAGATCGGACCACTATATCATATAGCTGCCATAGGAACAATCGGTTAAAACTGGTGAAAATGCTTGGTATGGAAATTTTCTGTGTCTCTTGTACGATTTGAACCAAATTCACGCAATACGCATTTGTTATCATTATCCATCTGCCGACCAAATTTTATCCGAATCGTACAACTATATCATATAGCTGCCATAGGAACAATCGGTTGAAAATGCTTAGTATGAAAATTTTCTGTGTCTCTTGTACGATTTGAACCAAATTCGCTCCATATGCATTTGGCATAAAATCCTATGTGTACACCAAATTTCATCCAGATCGGACCACTATATCATATAGCTGTCATAGGAACAATCGGTTAAAAATGCTTACCATTGATACCAAATGAACGCAATGTGCATGACTGCAAGGGTATACAATCTTCGGCGAGCCGAAGATAACCGTTTTTTCTTGTTTTTGTTTCAACATGTTTTAATGCAAGTACTACACATTGTAATATCTCTAAACCGATTTTAGTAATTAAATCGCAAAAAAATGCAGAGAGTATTTTACGGTCGGGCTTGCTCGACTGTACTTTCCTTACTTGTTATTTGTTGGATTTGTCTCCGCCCCAAATAGCAGAATATATCTTAAAAATACTGTAAAATTGACAAAAAAAATTTCCAATTTCGTCTCATCATAAGATGAGCTTATCAACAATGTATTTCCGGATATCATTGCTAACCACAAAAATACTAAATGGTTAAGTGAGCAAGCAATTTTGGCGGCTAAAAATAAAGATGTAGATGACCTTACTTTTATAATTCAAATTCAAATCGTAGGTACTCTGTATTCATTCAAATCTATCGAACAAACGAAAAAGAAGCCACTAATTATCCAATTGAATTTTTGAACTCCTTGAATGTGCCTGGTTTACCACCGCACAATTTACAACTGAAGGTTAGCTCGGTAGTTATTATGCATAGAAATTTAATCCAACCAAAACTGTGCATTGAACGCGTTCTTGCACCTGACCAAAAAACGAAGAATGTCGTTTACCACAAGGTGCTTGAATGAAAATCCGATTAATAAATTAATCAGAGTGTATGCCAACCTAAACAATATAGTTTTCAAAGATTTTTTTTTGACATGTGTTTGGAAAACTTAATTATTATTTTTTTTTAAATTTTTATTCTCATTCTGTATGTTTTCATCATTATTCATCATAATAAAATACTTTTATATTTCTATCTATATTAATATTGTTTTGTATTATTGTATTACGTTAATCGAAGCCTAAATTAGTTCAGCTAAAAGGTAAATCGACATTCTTTGACTGTTAGGCGGTATGAAGTTCGCCGGGTCAGCTAGTTTATATATATAGTATATAGTATATTTTTCTAGACCCTTTGGGTCTCACTGAACTACGTGACGAAAAGCAAATCGACAGGTTTAAGCAGAGGAACCTTCGGACAAAATTTTCTTGGTAGTTTAGCGTCTACTCACTCTATGAATTATAAGGTATTGATTGATCCAATGCGATTATCGGTTCTTAGTCATGGAGAATTCCGTTTTTCATATCTTTTTTCAGTATTTGTTTGGCTTTTAAGCATTAGTATGAAAGTTTTGTGATCGTCAAAATGAGTTGGTGATTTCCCAACCTCACAATGCCGTCGGTTTAAGGCCCCTTTGGTTTAAGGCTAAGAGTGACAAATGGAATGGAGTCGTGAGAGACAAAAGATGTTGGAGGGTTGTAGAATATTACACGACGCCAATGACGCACATTGCCAAGTGCAGTTGGCGGCCGCCGAAAAAATTTACCATGATAAAAAAGAAATCTGAATTTACAATTGGCGCCAAGCGTGTTGCAGCTTAACAGGTTTAGTTTCCACAGTATTTGATGCAGCGTGCAGCTAGTAGGAAACCCAGTGCCACTTTCATGTCAGTCACTAGGGAACCATTTGTCAACAGTTACGAGCCACAGCACAGGTGCTTCAAAAATACATGAATTACTTTGCTTTTAATTGTGCTTCAAGCAACTCAAAAATATTTTTAATGTGTTTCGATTGAAACATTTCGATATATCGATATAGCCATGTTCGTTTGTCCGTCTGAACAAACAGATCCCAGATATGGTAAGAGCTACAAGATCGAATATTGTCAGTATTGACTCTATATTTAGTCTGTCTATACAAGAATATTTTTATTTCCGATGCCATTCCCCATTCGCCCACAATGAGCCAACAACTAGACACACCTCAGAAAAGCTCGATGTTTTTGACGAATAGTCAGTAATTATGACAACCATTTTTGTACGCAGATTCCTTTTTTCATAAATAAATGAAATCTAATTTTTTGAAAAAATACTGTGAACTCCGAATATTGATTGAGTGTTATGCGAATCTGTTCGGAAAAATACTGGCTACTTGCTAAATTTTGTCGAATTTTTAAAATTGTCTCTGGGGTGGAGTATTTTGTAGGCGACGATGATTAAATAACGATTTTACAAAATAATTAATAATTAGTACTATAACTATAATAATGGTATTTCAAATCATTCATCAAATCACATCTTTGGTATCTAAAAGTTTGTTCCTAAACGAATATAACTCTTTCGACAACTAGTGTTTTAGTCACGGTTTTCGCCCCATCTGTATTTGTAGGTATTAAGTAAGGAAGTGTTATTTAAATATCCTTTTTAATGAAACTAGTACGAAATACTGCAGCGGATCCGGCTGTAAAAGATCCCGTACTCATTCTAATGCGCTTTTTTCCAAACAAATAAACAAGTTTTTGAACGATTTGTCTATGGGAGCTATTAGACATAAGTGAAAATCATGATATAGACATTGTGTTTGCCTATGGTTGCGACCGCTCAACTAGCACTACTTCCAAACTTGTCTAGGATTGTAATAGGTACCTTGTACACCTTTTGAGTACGAGGCCTAAAAACTGTTACTTTTACACGCTCATTATGATTTTATATCAACCCTTGAAATAGTAAAGTTATCTAATTTATGCATTGCTGAAGGCTGCTTCTAATATTCGCAAAATAAAATATGCATTTTATTTTTGTATCAATTTAATTAGGTTAATTGTTTTAGCATGACATGAGACTTATTTCAACAAATTTTAAGTGGAGCACGCACAATATAAATTATTTAACCGACATAATGCTTTTATTTTAATCACATCAGTTTTAATTGCTATATACATAATATTTACATACATATTTACATAAATTGTTTGACGCATGGTGATCTTTGTGAACAAATAATCGAAATCCATCGACAAAGATGATTCTTGATACAAATATATATTAACTATATAGTTTTTGTACCCAATACTATTTGTTTAATATTGTATAATTAAACTGTATTTTTTATGGCACTCATGAATCTAAAAGATTATTTTGTAGATCATGGTGCTTCATCATTCATAACACATAATGTACACTCAGCTATAATCAACAAATATAAAACACACAAATTCAAATAAGAAATTTGCATAATTTGAACATTTATTCTCGGGTCGCTGCGGTTTAAACACTATCTTGTGTCGATCGTATTAAGCAGCTGATGATTTTGTTAAAAAATTAAATATGTTTAGTAGTACAAATTTAAAATTTTTAAACACATTCACATTCCATATTTCCAGATTGTCTAATTTGGCTGACAATTTGATTAAACATGCTTATTAAATTCGTCATTGTATTTATCGAGAATACAAACTTTGAGAAACAGTTCAAACTGATTGATAAATGAATAAATCATCCAATTATTGTTTTAGCCAAATGTTTAAACAGTTTATCAATTAAGCGTTCATAAAAATGGTATTCATCCATAACTTTTTTTTTTCATATCACATATTAAATTTAATATTTACATTTTGAATTTAAATTTAAAAAATTAAATTACCAATTGTCATTGTCAGCATTCGAACCGGCGATCTCATACGAAGGTTCCATATTGCGCCGCAACTCTACCCGTTGCGCCGCGCACCACTCTTAATATTCTTCTGATTATCTGCATTTACATGCTACAAATTCGTTTGAAATTATATGTATGTGTGCACATATATATGTGTGTATGTATAGAATTGGTCTCCGGGCAGCGCTGCCGCCACACAGGCAGCGAAAACGTTCGAACATATGTTTGTATATTTCTGTCTAGCTTGCGCACATACAGTAATTTTGCAGATAAATAAAATAGACTTTGAACCTAGATAACTGTCTTGTTTGACATAAAATTTTGATGTAACTTCCAGGACAGTTAGATATGATAAGTTTCCAAACGAATGTTAAATTACAGCACTGAACATGAACAAATGCCTTAAAAACGGCATTGAAGTTGGAAAGTTTTTTAGTTCTTATGAGAAAAGAGGGCATGGCAGCTCAAAATTTTGAATTGCATTATATTAAGGCTGTCTCTAGGAACATGTATACCAAAATTTCAGTGCGAAACATAAACATACAAACATATGTTCGAACGTTTTCTCTACCTGCTTGGCGGCAGCGCTGCCCGGAGCCGCTGGCCGCGCCGACCAATGCTATACATACACACATATATATGTGCATACCAGAGACCTGCAACGAGTATAAAAATTTCGAGTATACTCGAACGCTACTCGTGATCGTTTTTGTTCGAACAAATTTGATACTCGATCGTTTGTGTGCGTGCCGCGGGCCTGCTTATACTCGTTTTACTCGAGTATATACTCGAGTAAAATGCCGTTATATGGAACATGCTGCAAGCAAGCCAAACAGAAACTTGTAATATTTTGCATGAAATTTTACAGCGGTGGTACTACACTAAATGTTTTGACGACATTGACCTTTTGGAAACTCCCTTGTTTGGCAAGAGTATGATTCTATGAGTTTTGTAAAAGGGGCATTTTGCATTTAGCGCAATATGTGCAGCAGGTAGATACTCTTCCATTTGGGTTTTTCTGTCTTAAAAAAAATATTAGCGAAATGCGTGGTATGTCAAACATAACAATACTTGCTCGCACAAATACACACAAAACAAAAACAACCCTCAGCGTGTTGCGCATACCAGTGTTGCTCTCTAAATTGTTTCCCGCTTAATCTAGCCTTTACTTATGTGTACATGGAAAAATCAATGCACATATATTACAGATATTTCATTTTTTATATTACCCATTATGGTTTATAAAATTTTTAATAATAAAAGAAAAAGAAAAATATATACTTATACAATTTTCTTATTATTTTTTATTGCAATCTAGCCTTTTCCGCTAGAACTAGCATATTTTCCTCCCAATAAATGGCAACACTGCGAACGTCACGCAACTCAAGCGAACCAACGAACTTGCTTGATACTCGAACGTTTGCTTGTACTTTTGTACTGAAATTACGGGCAGGCAGGTTGCGTTCGAATACTCGTTCGCCCAATCGAACGATCAGCAAACGATCTATGGGGCTGATCGTTGTGCTCGCAACCAAATTGTTTGATATCAAACGATCATTTTCGAGTCAAGCAGAAAACGGGCAACTGATCGTTGTGATTCGAACATTTTTCGGACAGCCCGTTGGTATACTCGTTACTCGATCGTTTGATGAAAAGTTCGAACATACTCGAGTATACTCGTTGCAGGTCTCTGGTGCATACATACATATATTTGTAGCATGTAAATGCAAATAATCGGAAGAATATTAAAAGTGGGGCGTGGTACAACTGGTAGAGTTGCCGCGCAATATGGAACCTTCGACTGAGATCGTGGGTTCGAATGCTGACAATGACAATCTTGAATTTAGTTTTTTAAATTTTAATTGAAAATGTAAATATTTAATTTTAATTTTGTAAATGTATTTTTTAAATTTTACGCGCACTACTATGAGAGCACGGGGTCTTCTATAGTCGGCTCGCTCGACTGTAGCCTTTCTTACTTGTTTTTGCATAAAATACTTTTTGTTATCTATGCTATTTGAATCAAATTTACATGGTTATGACATGTACTGTATGTATATGTATCGCATATCGGTCAGAATCAGAAATTTGTATGAAAACAAGTAGTACAAGGAAAGTAATGCAAGGCAAGTAGTACAAGACAAGTAGACAAAACCGAACTTACATATTATATATATGGTACCATTATAACTATCCGGAGGTTAATGTTTATACTCCAAATGTAGCCGTTTTTGACGTGTGGCTATTATTAATACGTTATGGTCGTTGCGGTTTTAAATCTTGATTCGATCATGAAGGTTAGAGAATATTTTGAGCATAGAAATTTTTCAACTAAGAGGCCGTGGCCAAATTGAAAAGTTTGTATTTGTATCCTGAAAGTTAGTTGTTTGAGCCATATTAAAACAGTATCGTAATTAATGACTGCAAACGTCTCTTTGCTGTCTAAAACAATGAAAGTTCCAGTCGGCTGTGAAATGAAGCCGGAAACGTTTAAAATTCCATGCTGGCAATGAACAAAAAACAGAAAAACAAGAACAGCAACGGAGGGAACGAAATAGTTTAATACAAAAAACCATGTTATAGTCTTTACCTTACGGACTTGGTTCTTAAGTATAAATTGTATATAAACCTACGCATTTAACGAGAAAACAAAGCAACGGAATACAAGAACAGGCCAAAGATGAATAAGTTTTACAAAAGGTCGGATTTATGTGATATTTATTCCTTTATTTTTTGGACGTATTTCATAGAGTATATTCTTGTTTTTCTGCCATGGACACAAAATAAGTTCCTTCCGTTAAGTCGTCCATAAGAATAATTTAATTGCAAATTTCTCAACTATTTTGACGGACTCTCAAACTATGCGTAAAAAGTGGTCTTTTTCACTCTCTACAAGAGTACATTAGGTTTGTGCAAATTATGTAACACGTAGAAGGAAGCGTGGCAGACCCCATAAAGCATATATATTCTTGATCAGCGTAACAAGCCGAGTCGATATAGCTTGCCCGTCTGCTTGTCCGCCTGACAGACAAACCAGATTTTAGAGATGCTATCAGCTCAAGTTCGAAGTTATTCAGTATCAACTTCATATTAAGTCAGTCAATAGAATTCGATTTTTAGACCACGTACTCTAACAAGTAAGAAAGGCTACAGTCGAGCGAGCCGACTATAGAAGACACGGTACTCTTATAGTGCGTATAAAATTTTAAAAATACACTTACAAAATTAAAATTAAATATTTACATTTTGAATTAATATTTACGACATTAAATTAACATTTGTCATTGTCAGACATTTTAGACTCTTCCGAATATCTGTATTTACTTGTAGCATTCGATTGAAATTATTTATATGTGTGCACATCAGAGAACTGCAGCGATACACCGCAAGTAAAAATACTCAAATCACATAACCCGAATAATTTTTTGCTCTACCCGAAAAGTATCGGATATCTTTTTACTCCTTTTCGTTGGGGTATTTCCATGAGAGATATTTTTTTACCCGATTAATCTTGTACCAACTCGTTATTCGTAGAGTACAAGGGTATATTGTAGTCGTTGGAATGTATGTAACAGGCAGAAGCAGGGATGGCAGACCCCATAAAGTATATATATTCTTTATCAGCATCAATAGCCGAGTCGATATAGTCATGTCCGTCTGTCTGTCCGCCCGTCCGTCCGTCTATCCGTCTCTCCGTCTGTCCGTCTGTATGAACAAAAGGATCCCAGAGACTATAAGACCTAGAAAGGTGAAAGGGGTCGCAAATGAAAGGTACAATACCCAAGCAGTACGAGTTTGTTTTTGTTTTTTGACACGCCCACTTTAGGGCGTTCTATCTTCATATAATGGTAAATGTACAGATAAAACTTGAATGTTTTAGTATAGAAAACTTTTTTGTTAGCAATGCTTTCTGATCCAAATTTAAATGAAGATTACATCTCTATGAAGTACATGTATCAAGTTTGATCAAAATCGGACAACTATATCGTATAGCTTCCATAGGGCCGATCGGTAAAAAATACGCTCCAAATATAAATTAGTATGAAAAAATATTGCATTGACTAAGCTATCTTAATAAAACTGACATGCGTAAAACTGAAAATAAATATATATATAAATATATATAAATAAACTTAAGGGCGTTCTATAGTAGGTTCATATGGTAAAATCAGGTAAAAATAGCATGTTTTAGTATAGACAATTGTTAGTTACGTTATCCGAATTTAATTCACATAGGATGTACACATCTTTGGCGTTCATATACTGACCAAGTTTCATTCAAATCGGACTACTATATTGTATAGGAACAATCGGTCGAACATTAAGTAACGGGTATCCTAAAGTCGCGGGGCGATTATAGCATTCTTTCCCACTTTGCACACAGATAGACGGACATCGCTATATCGACTTGGCTGTTGATGCTGATCAATAATATATATACTTTCTGGGGTCTGCCACGCCTCCATCTGCCTGTTACGCACATTTTGCTTCTGACTAACTTAATAGACCACTCTCCTCTTTTTTAATTTAATCGAGAATAAAAGCAGAGAGTATTATACGGTCGGGTGTAATAAATTCTACTTCGTTGGATTGACAACAATTTGAAAATTGAATTCAGAAATTTTGCCCCAAAAAAAAGGTGATTTTACAAGCTGTTAACTTTAAAATTGGTCTATTATATAACATTTTGTATGTTGATCATTACAGTTGAAAGTTTTCCAAATACGTAAACACTAAAAACATATCTTATTTTTAATTCTTTGAGAAATTGACTTAATATCCGAATGCCCCACAGCGCAATGGTATACACAGTTTTATATGTTTCAACGTGTACTACCAATTGTAATAACTGGATACCGATTTTTATAATTTAATCGGGAATAAAAGCAGAGTGTTTTATACGGTCGGACGTCTGCGACTGTACTTTTCTTTCTTGTTTACCTTTTGCAGCTTCACATTTCTTGATGAAAAGTATCGGAATCATTTTTGTAAACAACTAAAATTATTTATACTTTTTGGCATTTGGGTCTTTACAATAAGATTGAACAAAATTTTCTAAGCTTCTGACCCACGCACAACACGCTTTTAGTTAAAATTTTCTGGATGTCGTCTCAAATAAATCAGAAATCCCGTAAGATTTTCATCATAGCGTTAATAGTAGATCATTACTCAATTTAAGTGAAAGTTCAATTCAAGCAGTAACTGAACATTTTACTTCAATTATAAACAAAAAGAAGAAGCGTTTGATATTTTATTTGTATACGTTGTTTGTTGGTTTTGTTTGTTTACTGAAATAACACATAAATTGCTGGTAAGTGTGTTGTTGTTGTTGCTGTGGTAATAAGCTTTAGTGCAATAGTAGCTGTGCCACCACTTTTGTGTGTATGTACATACATAATACAGCATAATAAAAATGTTGCCAAATGGCGCATACAACGTTCATACAATGAACGGAGGCCTTTTGGGACATGGGAATGAAAGCGAGACTTGGAATGGTTCTGTGCAGTTTGTTGGCGATTTGGCTTTAGGGGTGATGTGCTTCATTGTTGCTGCCGTTGTTGCATCTGGATCTGACTTGCCATTGTTTGCGTTGCAATCATCATCTTTCATACTCATTCCCATCCACCTTCCACCAACAGCTTCACAGCTGATTGTTTCTCTTTGCGTACATTGAAAATATGCATGTTTTCAATTGTGGCGCTCAAAAGCCAGCCAACACTAGCAGCCAGTTGTAACAGAAACAACTATGAAACAATAGAAAATGACGATGATGATCCTAGGTGACGACTTCAAAGAGTCAGATTTCTCTTTTCCCGCTTCTTTACGCCCAAAGCAACTGGAAATTTTCATACATCGAAAATTAAAATTCTCATAAGCATAAAACAAAAAACTCGTACAAATATTCTTCTTTTTTAGCGCAGCTGTTATTTCTTGCCTAATGCATTTTGCCACTTACCAAGTATGAACACATTTTCGTTGAAGCTCGCTAAATACCTATTCTATTTTGTGGCAGAATGAATTTAGTGTTTTTTTTTTTTTAGTTTAGATTTGTTGTAAAGAAAGTGCTTAGTGCTTGACACACATAACTGCTTTTTCTTAAAAACATTCTGTGTATGTGTCTGTAAAAAAGCTTAGTCATGAATGCAGTGTACTGTGTTAAACTGTGTAAAACTAGTGCAAAGCTTTGAGTAATTTGTTCATAAATAAGTCATGTTACCATAGGATAAATGTATCATGTACTTTATTAACATTAATTCCATGTATGTATAGATCAATAAGGGGACCTTCACATGAACTGGGTCGGAAAAATCGCAGCGTTTAATCATTTTTTGTGGGACAATGAAAAGCCATAGGATTTGGCGGACATGTGGTTCATTGTTAGTAGACAAAAAACATCTCGCTTCTGACAAACTTAATAGACCCCTTTACTCTTTTTTAAAGAGTACGGGGTCTAAAAACAAAAAACAAAATGGCGGCTCCAAAATTGTGGTTTCCGTAATCCTTTGTGTTTTCACAACTTCACATGTGCATCCTTCAGTAGTGAACGAAAGTATATAAAAGTTTACAGTATGAAAGGGAAGGAAATTTTCTATGCCTATATCTAAATAAGTGTTTATAAGTGTTTAACAATCATAAAAAGTGTTGTCAAAATTGTTCAACAACAATTACAACATTGGAAACCGCAAGGAATTTATTATGCAGAAAAATGTTTACTGTTCCTGTTATTAAGTTGACTGAACATTGTTGCTCAAATAAAAAGAATATAATGTCTACAAAATGAAGCAGGTTAATTCCGTATCACCTTCGTTGCAGTTGTGATGCTGAGCAAGAATATATATACTTTATGGGGTCTGCCACGCCTCCTACTGCCTGTTACATACATTTGCACAAACCCAATATACTCTGGCAGAGAGTATAATTTCCTTAGAAAGGCTAATTATAAAAACGATTCGTTGAAAATGATGAGTTGCTGGTCATAGATGAGATAGTAACAACTTTCGATTAAAAAAGTGGAATCTTCATTTCAAAAAGGCTGGTTTCATTTTAGCAACTTTTTTTTAGCTATTTTTATAAAAAGTTAGCTACTTTTACCCCTTGCTTTAGCTACTTTTGCAAAAAAAGTTTCGGAAACACTGGTATGCAAGAAAGACAAAAACATATGTTCGAACGTTTACTCTGCATTTGTGGTGGCAGCGCTGCCCACAGACGCTGGCGGTTCCTACAAATTTAACGCTTAAAACAAACACATTTTTCTTCTAACTGATTTACTTACTACTTATTGGCTTTTTTAGTAATTTATCCCCATATTTAGTAGCTTTATTTGTTATAATTCATGAAGTTTGCCGTACATTTTAATTATCAAGCGTAAAGATTCTTTACAGTTGGCTTTTATCCAATGAAAGCATTTTTTTGTCATATGTTATGAATGTCGATGTTTCGCTTACTAAAGCGGGTTGAGTTGTTACAAAAGCACATTTTCATAATGAGTGTAGTTTTTGAAATGTAATAGTTAGCTAACCATATTGTAGGTATGCATAACGATCAAGTATCTAACAAGGACAGCGACTTCAAAAATACAGCGAACACAACGTTAACCATTCGGATTCTAATACATACGACTGTATGTGTTAATTTGAATGTGAGTTGGTTGCTTTTGTGCTATCATAAAAAGCAATTTCATGTTATGAAATCGTTTTCGGCTAAGGCGGTACTTCGGCATTTTTGTATGTATTGTGCAATAAAATATTATATTTGCTGTAAACGTAAATGTGATCCCTTTTACTGGATTTATGTTGTTGCAAACCTTTCACCTTAATAGGGATATAAAGGTACTTGCCCTCCTTAGTCCTAAAGTTCTCGCTGCCTATAGTTAAGGTTATATAATAGTAAAAGAAAGAAAATACCTGGGCTTAAAGCGGTAATCCCTCGCTGTAAGACCTAACAGAAGGCCCTTTTAAGGTTTTTTTGTAACAAAACTACACAACATCGATAAATAATAAAGAATTAAATGAATTTGCTGACTGATTGAAAACAAATTGACGCAAATTGATATGACGTATTAACTCCATAGGGAAGCAACAGTAAAATATTATTTTGTGTTTAATTTCTTTGTTGATTAAAATTGAATTGCCAAAAAAATTTGCCCGAATTCACCTTTATCAATATCATACACAATTCTATTGAGCTTGTGTGTCTATCACAGGCAATTTATTTTAAGATTTCAATTATTTCTTACTGTTGCAAACTGGGCTACTATTGTGGCTACTTTTTTTTTGCAATAGTTGGTATCGCAACTACCATTCTTGTTGTTATTCGTAACTTGCAACACCTTCAGTATTATGCCTTGCCAAGAACATGATCCGTCTAATCTTTTCACTTGCCAAAAGTAACGCATTGTAGATGTATATGTTTTTCATCGGATTTGGCCTATGTCAGCTACAGTGTGTACAATTGTTGATCCTGATAAAAAATTGCAATATTTGTAGGGTTCAATATTCGCTTCTGGCAAAACTAATAGACCCCTGAATTTTTTTTGGCTCCAAAAACATGACGGTGACACCCGATACTATTTTACTGTTTTTTGTGCTGTTAGAAATATTGACAAACTATTACACATCGCAAAAATTTCAAATTCAATTCAATCTAGTTACAATTTCGTGGTCAAAGTCATTTTAGTTTGACATGGGTGCAAGCCCAATGTAATATTCGGTCAATGCTGTTAAAACCACACCATTTACAAATTGATGAGACCTCTTAACGACAGCAATTTAACACATATGGGATCTATACAATGCCTGACACGGTTGCAGCCATAAGTGACATAATTAACGCGTATTAAATGATACCATAAAACAGTTAATTGGCTTGTCTCTTTGTCGTTGACCTCGTAAAACTGCACAAAATCGATGAAGCGCTGCTAATAAAATGATGTATGCATATCCCAACATTGACCAAAGTTAGCCTCGAGTTGATCATTAAATATAAAAAGGCTCGTGAAGATGACAACGGAAATAAAACATATCAAAATATTATTATATAAAAAGGAAAGCATAAAGGGGGGTCAAAAGTTGTCACCTAGCTAACAATGTACAAACCAGAACTTTTTCACCGATTTGCCCTGTGAAAGCTATAGGCTATTGTTGTCTGATCCGAACCAAATTTTTTTTTAACGGTATTTATAAGTATAAGAGTACCATACACATATGGGAATTTGGTTGCGGTAGCTTAACTAACACTACATGTCTTAATACAAATGTCCAATTTTCGAACGATTTGTCCTATGGGTGCTATATGCTGTAGTTGTCCGATCTTGATTAAACGTAGTGGGGGTAGGTATAATAGTACTATACACATAATATGTGAATTTGGTTACAATTGCTCAACAGGTTTCCAAGTTACGGTAATGTGAAAATTAGTTTTTTACAACTTGCGGGGCGGTAGGGGGCGTGACAAATTTTAAAATAAACTTTGCTTACTACATAGACGAACTTTCATTTTATATTTGGTGGCTCAAGCTCTTATAGTCTATGGGATACTTGTTTTTACACGGTCGGACGGACACATACAGAGACGACTCGGCTGTTGCTGCTGATCAAGAATATATATACTTTTTGGAGTTGAAAAGACGCTTAACAGACCATCTGTACTCTTTTTAGAGTACTTGATATAAAAATACGCACATTTTAGCTGAAATAAGTGAAAAGCAAAAAATATATGAAAACAAAGTAAAGGAAATATTATCTGGACTTAGTATGTAATAGACAAGCAATCGATTGTTCATTAAAAATGTATTTTATATCTACTTGTGATTAACTAATGGAATTAATTTGACTTATATTTTTCCGTTCTAGGTAAGCCTATGCAATTAAAAATCTTCACTACATTAAGAGTGGCAACAGCTTTAATAAGTAAAGTATTCCTACATATTTTAATTATAAATTTATTTGTTATGAACAATTTATTGCATTTTCATACTCCAATTCCAATAACCAATAACAAAACCTCATTAATCCACAGCATTATTTGTACCTCTTGTAGTTTGAATACATACATTTGCTTAACACATTTTAATATACTTTTATATGCTAGCATATGAATATGATTGCTGCAACCAAATTCCATTCATTTAAATATGTGTAGACAACATCAATAGCCGGTTATCTGTTGCCATAAATCGGGAAAGTGAATCTGAACAGAGAAATTCCATTAGGCGAGCATCTGAATCGGATACAATTTAATGCAGGAAATTAAAAATTCTTTTTGTTTGACAATTTGCCAAACATTTTACATCCGTTTTTAGGCAAGAGTTTTTTTTTTTGACAGTTTTACTAAATTGAAATGAAAATTTATAAAGTGAGTCGGCCAAACAAAGTTGCTTAAACAATTTCTTTTACCAGCAGGCTAGAGTCTTATATTGTATATTTGCGCATATAAAATTTTTTTAATTTAAATACTATAATAGTTATAATTTCAAACATTTTCACATCTAAGCCTCAGCTAAATGTCATGTCATATTTGTATAGTATCCATACATTTTTCACTTGCATGGCTTTCGTAATAATGCAACTCAGACAGAGACAGAGTGTAAGTAATGCTCATAATTACGAGTGTTCCTGAGGAATTTCCGATGCATGCACATCTCTCATTAGCCTTTTTAGAGCTCGAGATATGCTTGTTGACATTTAGGTACCAAGAATTTGTTTGGCATTCGAGCAACTTAGCTGAGGGTTTTAATTAAATTTTTTTAGACCGCGAGTAGAGTAGAGCGGTCTATTAAGTTTGTCAAATCCGAAATGTGCGTAACAGGTAGAAGAAAGCATTTCCGACCCTATAAAGTATTTTTTATATTTTTGATCAGCATTAACAGCCAAGACAAAATAGCAATGTCTTTTTATAGCTAGAGCAATTAAATTTGGAATAAAATTCCATCTATAATGGACGCAAACCAAACCAAACTATCGTGACCAAATACGTATGGTACCATTATAAAAATCATCACCAAGTTTGATCCGAATCGTACAACTATATCTTATAGCACCCATAAGGAAAACCGGTCAAAAATAAAAAAATGGTATGAAGACAAGTTGTATTAGCTGATCGATCACAACTTAAATCATACATTATGTGTAAATCATGGTTGAAGCAAAATACTATATCACCCATTGGACAAATCGGTCGATAATAAAGGAAAATGCCCACTAGAGTGAGTACGGGGTTTTTTTTTACTGTCGGGTCGCTAGACTGTAGCTTACCTTATTTGATTTTCTACATTCTGGTAATTAGGGTAAAAGATGCAAAGCACTCTGCAGAAAATGTACCAAATGTCTTATTTTTCGTTTTAAAGGAGGCGTGCCAGACCCCATAAAGTACAAGTATTCTTGATCAGAATCACAAGCCGAGTTGTTATAGCCATGTCCGTCTCTCCATCTGTTTAACATCTTTCTGTATGTGTATCTGTCAGATGTGGTAAGAGCTATAAGTTCGAATTTAGTCAGTGTCGACTCCATATTTAGTCAGTCAGTATAAGATCCTTTGTTATTTTGATACCATGCAACCATTATAACAATACCAAACATGCAATAATGCATTTTGAGGCGTTTAAGTAAACGTTATAACATCAATACATTAGACCTATGCACTTAACGACATCATAACTGTGAACTCCTTCTACATTGCAAATACCAATCATTCAAATTGGTCGCAACTAATTTAATTTATAATTGTATTTTTCTACTTCAACATATTTATATAGCTCTAATTATTTTGGTTTTACTAACTTTATTGCTCTATTCTATTAAAATACTTGTTGGTGTTGTACTGTTTACTTAATTGTAAGCAGATTATTTATAAGTATATTACACCGGAGTGAAGTATATACTAGTTGTTGTAAGTTTCCACGTAGTCTAGATTTAATTATAGAATCTTTCTGTCTGTCCTCCCTTTTCGCTCGGACCTCTAAAGTATTTAATCCATTCTTTAACACTATTTGGTGATAAATGTGTATATATATTATAAATTAAATTATACGAATATTTTTGATTTTTGACAAGCGCATTTTTATGTGTATGGGTTGGGCTGCAATTAATTAATTTTATATTATTGTTTTTCTGTGGTAGCTACAAACATGTATGCTTTTGACATCAACATTTTTAACATCAAATTGTTGTTAACCATTTCCTTACATGTAAATTTTATATTTATAGCTCAACTTGTAGTTGTCGTTGTCAATGTGGTGTATACCGATACTTAAAATATATATTTAAGTGTAAAAGTTTGTAGTTTCGAACGTTGGCAGAAAGGAGTCCTAAAGCACAGAAAAACATCTTATTGTAATAAATGCAACATGTTAACTATATTTCCAATGTTTATTTTGTACATCATTTTTTTTTTTTTAGTAAAATTGACTAACCTAACATAATTCAACTCATTTTTTTGCTCCAAATACTTTTCATACAATTACTTACGTGTGCTTAAGTTGCGTCTGTGAACGTCTTATTAATATGCATACAAATGAATAGCCAATTCATTAAGAGAACAACAAATTCGCCAAACATATTCTAAAAATGCATCTCTAACATGTCATCGGTCATTCGAATTGTAAACATGTTCAAAAGTATTCCCACTTACTGAATTTTATAAAACAAATGTAAATATGTATTTACTCTATGCATAACTGTGTAACCAACGTAGCTCCGCATATTGAGAATAAATTTAAATAAAACCTCATTCATCTTAAAAAATAAATAAAAAATCGAAAATTTGGCATTCACTATGAGAATTTAGTGCAAAAACATTAATAAAATCAAACCGCAAACCGACAATAAATACATTGAGAGCAATGAAACATTTTCACCAGTGGCGACATTTTCTTTTCTGGTTTTTTTTTTGTATTTCAGGTTTCAGACACCAATAAAAGCGTTTGCCTGCCTGACAGCCACAAGGTAAGCTCTAAAGCTGCTCATCGATAACACAGTTATTTAACTTACGTATACTTAATTTACAACATACAACATCTAATCAATCTACTTATTTTAGAATCTATCAGTAATTTTAAATAAATTTTATTCAAATAATTGGATTTTTAATTGCTGACTGGTAGTTCTTATTTATGTCGTTGTTTGTTCTCCGAATTGGCTAGTATTTAATTTAGATGCGACAGTAAGACTGTTTTATACATTATAGTCTAATGTTTAAAAATTTAGTGATGTAATCTCTTTCAAAGAACGAATAAATAAAAATTTATAATTTCATGCTAAGTTAGCAAACTAAAGTCATAGTTTTGGAAAATACATTTTAAATAAAACTAGTAAGAAAGGCGAGTCTTAGTAGTAGGGATTATTATCTTTTTATTAATAATTGTACCATATACAGTGTATATTTATAGTTACTATACACCTGATATGTGAATTTGGCTACGTTTAAAATAATTAAGTCTATATCACGTAAGACAATCTACAGAAGTTCTTTTCTAAAATTAAAATATAATATTAATATATTTTAATTTAATACAATAATTTAGTGATGTAGGTTTTACGACAAATTCATCAAAACTTTTACAAATGTAGTCGATACTATCACCGCGTAAAAAAAAAACAAGTAAGAAAGGCATCTCTGGGCAGCGCTGCCGCCAATCAGGTAGAGAAAACGTTCGAACATATGTTTGTATGTTTATCTCTAGCTTGCGCGCATACAGTGATTTTGCAGTAAAATAACATAATCTTTGAACCGTGATAACTCTCTTGTTTAACGTTGGATTTTGATGCCACTTTCAGGATAGTTAGATTTAATAAGTCTAAAAACGAAAGTTAAATTACAACACTGTACTATTTGAATAAATACCTTAAAAACGGAATTAAAGTTGGAAAGTTACTTAGTTCTTATAAGAAGAGGGCGCGTGGCAATTCAAAACTTTTAATGTCATTGCATTTAGGCTGTCTCTAGGAACCTGCATACCAAAATTGGTTCTCCTAAGTGCCATAGTTGTTCGCTTAAAACACAAACTGTTTCGAGGTGTGTCTGGTTTTTTGCTCATTGCGGGGGCGGTAAGGGGCGTGGCAAAAAGAGCAAAATCCAGGCACCTCGAAAAAATGTATATTTTAGGCGAATATCACAGTAACTTTGGCACTTAGGAGCACCAATTTTGGTTTGCAGGTTTCTATAGACAGCCCAATTGCAATGACATTAAAAATTGTGAGCATATAATTTCAAACGAATTTGTATGTGCATGCAGACAAACAGATTTATGTTGGATTAAACTTAGTTTCTTTATGTTTCAACGTGTTTTAATACAATTACTATCTATTGTAATACTCGGAAACCGATTTAATTAATCGGTATTGAAAAATGTACACTATGAGAGTACTGGGTCTTTCACAGTTGTCTCGCTTGACTGTAGCCTTTCTTACTTGTTATACCCGTTACTCGTAGAGTACAAGGGTATATTGTAGTCGTTGGAATGAATGTAACAGGCAGAAGGAGGCGTGGCAGACCCCATAAAGTATATATATTCTTTATCAGCATCAATAGGCGAGTCGATATAGCCATGTCCGTCTGTCCGTCTGAATGAACAAAAGGATCTCAGCAACTATAAGAGCTAGAAAGACCCGAGAGGTCGCAAATGAAAGATAAAATGCCCAAGCAGTACAAGTTTGTTTTTGTTTTTGACACGCCCACTTTGGGGCGTTCTATGTTCGTATAAATGTAAAATCAGGTAAAAATTGCATGTTTTAGTATAGAAAACTCCATAAAGTGTATATATTCTTGATCAGCATCACAAGCCGAGTCGATAAAGCCATGTCCGTCTGTCCGTCCGTTTGAACAAACAGATTTCAGAGATGGTAAGAGCTACAAGTTCGAGCTTGGTCTCAATCGATCACATATTTAGTCAGTCAATACAAGAATCTTTTTTTTTTTCGATGCCACGCCCCATTCGTCCATTCGTCAATGAGCAAAAAACTAAACACACCTCGAAAAAAATCGGTGTTTTCGGTGTTTAACTATGGCACTTAGGAACACCAATGGTTCATTGGTCGCTGATCATTGATCAGCGAGATTAGTCAAGTCAATATAGCCATGTTCGTCTGTCCGTCTGCTTCTATGTAGATGTGTTTCTTGGTACAGATGTGTATTTTTTCTGCAAGCAGTTCATATGCTTAAATCAGATCGGATTAATGTATATACAGCTAGGAACAATTGTTAATTGAAACCAAACTAACGCAATACTCATGACTACAAGGGTGTTTAACTTTCGGCGAGCCGGCCATCTCTATATCGACTCGGCTGTTGATACTGATCAAGAATATATGTACTTTATGGTGTCGGCCACGCGTCCATCTGCCTGTTACATACATTTCGGACAAACCTAATAGTACGGTGTCTATAAAATAACTAATTGGCCGATTTCCACGAATATGTGAATATGTCCATAAATCATTATCTACAATGTGGTCCTTATTCGACTTCTAAAGACACTTAATTTCCTATGACAGCTATGCGTATTCGAATTTATCTCACTTAATTTCCTAGTTCATCGTGAAAACATAATTTATGGGCCTACATCGAAGTCCATATTTTGACTTTTTAAAAAGGCTTCTAACGAACTTTAACGGCTAGAGTTGTTGCCAAAAACAGTTGTTTATGTGATTGAAAGCAGATGGCGATAAGTTTTTTTTTTTCATTTCTGACGCATTCATTGGTGAGACGATGGTAGTGTTGACCATGATTTATACATTTTTGAAGTGTTTTATGTAAATTTTCAAATTGCACGTCCAATTTACAGTTAATGTGACTGCTGTTCTCGTGTTATTGCTGTTTGGTGCTAGGTGTAAACATGCAAATCTTATAATTTGCGCCTGGGAAATGAAAAAATGAAATATAGCCAGTATTGCAAAAGGAAATGAATGCAATTGTGAAATGAATAGTTGCGAACGGAGAAACTTGTATTTAAAGTATATCAAGTTTAAAAATATTTAACATACACAGCAAGAAGTCCGCAACTAGTCCTTTGCTGTTAAGCTTAAAATCCTTAATGAGCAATGATCTAATTCACGTTTTAAATAAAGTTATTCAATGTTGTCCTGGGTTTTTAAATCACATAGTATCTCTATTAATTTACTTACATAGTTATTTTTTTATTCCCTTAGGGTAAATCATCAAAAATACGGGTGCGCCTTAGGAGTTTCATTACGTATATCCATTTTCAGAAACAGCAATATCCCATAGTTGCTTAATAAATTTAATATTTACTTAATGTGGATGTGTTTTTAGACCTTGTACTCAAAATGAGTAGAGGGGTCTATTAAGTTTGTCAACGAAACGTGCGTGGCAGGTAAAAGGAGGCATAGTTGACCGCATAAAGTGTATATATTCTTGATCAGCATCTTCAGCCGAGACGACATAGTAATTTTCGGCTGTCCTTTTGTCTGTCCTTGTGACCGGGATCTTCTAGACTACAAGAGCAACAGCAACCATATTTTGAACGAAAGTCCGTCTATACTGCACGCAAATTTTAAAAAACTATGATCACCTCACTAAAAGCCATTTTCACATCACCAGAACTTGGAAACGACTAGTGCTATCGTTACCAATTTCACCCATTCTGTGAATGGTAGAAGACATGTAAGGTAAACACCTTAAAAACGGCAATGAAGTCAGCAAATTATTTTATTTCTTGTGGGAAAAGGCAAATAAATGGCAATACTTTTACGTATGTTGTGTCTAGGAATCTACATATTTTTGGTATTTCTAAGTGCCATAGTTACTGAAATATTCGACAAAAACAAGTGCGAATGGGGCGAGGCATCAAAAAAAAAAGATTCTTGTATGACTAACTAAATAAGTAGTCGATAGTGACTGTTTGTTTATACGGACATACAGACGGACATGGCTTGTGATGCTGATCAAGAATATATATTTTTTATGGGGTCTGCCTTGCCCTCATCTGCCTGTTAGATACTTTTGCTCAAACCCAATAGACTCTTGCAGAAAATATATAAACTTATTAATGGTCTTAGTTAGTGTTGTTTGGTTGGTGGTTTTCTTTTCACAAAACAATTCGACAGTGCATGCTGAAAAAATCCTTGTAACTGTTAAAAGTCCCGGATTTTAGTTTAAAGCTCATTAGAAATGTACAATGTAAATGGGAATATCTTTTGTTTTATTCTGGCTTAAGGGTATTAAGCATTAGACCACGCTTTTTGCACGATACACAATGCAAACGGCTGGCAGTTTTGAAATAGTTTGTTGAGTGTAGTTTTTAGTTTGTAGTCTGTAGTTTGCTGTCTGCTGTCTGCTGTCTGTTTTGTACCACCGCCTGCTTATCAGCAGTGGTTGCCGCAATTCCAAACTGCTCGATTGTGTTGGACGTAGTAAGTTTTTAGGCGCACACCATACCAATGACTTTTCTGTGAAAAGTTGGTTCAATGCACTCGCGCCTAGCAACGCAGCAAATCGCAATGTTCCAGACGTTTATTGCAGGGATTGTATCGAGATTTTTGTTGGGTATCTGTACAATAGGAAGCACGGCCACTAGACGGTGCAAGTTTCCTGCCAGCTTTACTGTCCAGCCATAACATGGATGATAGAAATGTGTTCCAGTATACAGATTTTATGTAATACATTTTTGATAATTGTGCTCAGCAATTGTCGCACGTCGGATTTCAGTAAAAAGCTCCGCTGAAGACAAAAAACTCAATATGAGACAGCAGAAGACCTAGATTATTACAGCCTGCAAAGCATTTCGCTCCTTTTGACATTTTCATTAAAATTATTGTTCTGGCCACAGCAAAATTCAATTATGTGTAAAAGCCACAAATAACAAGAAAGATAAGTACGGTCGAGCCCGACCGTAAAATACTCCCTGCCTTTTTTTCCCATTGTATGTTTCTGTCTCACTTGCACTAATGCATGATATCGCGTTTAATTATCAATATTGGACGATTCTAGTTTTCTTGTTTTTAATGCACATTTCAGGATAGTTTGATATAGTTAGTCTTTACACGAAGTTTACGATAAAAACGTTTTGAAGTTTGAATAGTTTTTTAATTCTAATGGGAAAAGGGAACGTGGCAGCCCTAAGTTTTTGATGGCATGACATTTATTCATTGTCTAAGAACCTCAATACCAAAATTGGTCACCCTAGGTGCCATAGTTACTGAGATATGCGCCAAAAACACAGATTTTTCCGAGGTGTGTCTCGTTTTTTGCTCATTGTGGGCGAATGGGGCGTGGCATCAATAAATATTCTTGTATTGACTGACTAAATATGTGATCGATTGAGACCAAGCTCGAACTTGTAGCTGTTTCCATCTCTGACATCTGTTTGTTCATACGGACAGACTGACAGACGGACAGACGGACATGGCTATATCGACTCGGCTTGTGATGCTGATCAATAATATATATACTTTATGGGGTTTGTCACGCCTCCTTCTGCCTGTTACATACATTTTCACAAGCCCAATATACTTGCAGAGAGTATAAAAAGCCATGCAAATGATAAAAGATAAGTGTTCTTTATTTCTATCTTTTTATGCATGTCTCCGTCATACAGGAAGCAGGTATGCTGAATTGGGATGCAAGTCTTAACGTAAGCTACAAACTCTTATACGAACACGCAAGCAGCAAAAAATAGAATTTTAAATGCATGCTTAGACTGAGATAATCATTTGAGATACAAATGTTTTGCATACACATGTTAAAAACAAAATAAAACTAAAAAGAATGTTATAGTCCCGCCGCGACTTTAGGATAGGATGTATGAAACTTGGTCAGCATATTTATATTATTGATAAATTTATTTTGTGTCAGTTTCATTAAGATAGCTTAGTCATTTAATTTATATTTGGAGCGGATTTTTGACCGATCGGCCCTATGGGAGCTATATGATATAGTTGTCCGATTTGTATGAAACTTGGTCAGTATATTTATATTATTATTCCCGTAACTCTACGAGTACAAGGGTATATTGTAGTCGTTGGCATGTATGTAACAGGCAGAAGGAGGCGTGGCAGACCCCATATATTCTTGATCAGCATCAATAGCCGAGTCGATATAGCCATGTCCGTCTGTCCGTCCGTCCGCCTCTCCGTCTGTCCGCCTGTCCGTCTGTATGAACAAAAGGATGTCAGAGACTGTAAGCTGGAAAGGTGAAAGGGGTCGCAAATGAAAGGTACAATACCCAAGCAGTACGAGTAAACTGTTTGTTATTTACATTTAAATATTTTCGGCACAGTGAAAGACAAAAGTTCTCCGTCGTAGTGATTATGTTTCGACAAAAGAGAATAAGCTTCAGTACGATCCCATAACACAGGAACTTATTCAATATAATTTTATATATTTTTGATTTTTTATAGAAATATGTTTTATTAATTTTAGTATGTAATAGTAAAGTAGTAAAGTATTGGTACATTTTGCAATTTAAACAGATCGATTTTTCATTTATGACAAATTATTTTTTGAAAAGGAACGATTGCAAAACCATTTTCTGCCCACAGGTTTTCTTTTCTGTTGAGATGTTGGTTTTGAAGTGCCCAATTAAAGTATCTATTATCTTTCAAAAAACTTCATAATCCTATAACTTGGCGTTTTCGTTTTGGAAAGTGATAGATTAAAACCATTTATCAGTACTAATGGCAAAATAAATTCATTAATAGATTATTTAATCATAGGATTAATTTAAGCTGAACGATTATTAATCGCAATTAATCGAATGAAAATGATATAATAACATGCATTAATTGATTTAATATAAAATTTGGGGAGCACAAGTTACGACATGTTGTTCAAGCAAAAACATATTATGTTATCCTGTGCGCTGTAACCTGTGTGTGTGGTACAACACGTACATGTATATCTTAACCGAGAGCTCTGTCTGATGTAACATTGTAGCTATATAAATAAGTTTTCTATATAAATAAAGTTTGTTAAATATTTAAGCTCAAATAACAAAGTTTATTTAGTAATCACCCCGAGCTTTTTTTCTGATAGGGTAGCACTCGCCGTTATAAGACATTTAGCTGGTACCGAAGTACTTTGTATAAAAATACCGACACGATATGATATATAGTTATGCATCTCCTCTTAGGTATTTAAAACGTTACGATCTATGTTTTATACAGGAGCATTCAGAAAGAAGCTGAGTTTCTATGCTGTTTGTAAGCCAGCTACTTATGATGGGCCTTTAAGTCAAACTCAAATTCTCTAGTAGATGAACCGTCACTTATGCTTTCTTCACTTTTATTTTTGTCTGAAAGCCTTGATTTTTCCATTCCTATGTGCTTTATAAGTGCATTGGGTCATGAAAATGTATTTTGTTAAGGAAGGATATGTTCTTAGCGATGCGATTATTTGATCATTTAATCGATAAACGTTTTGAAAAATCGAAAGTGACTTTGCTATACAATTAAAAAAAAACAAGTAAGAAAGGCTACAGTCGAGCAAGCCGACTATAGAGGACCCCATACTCTCATAGTAGTGCGCATTTGTATTTCATTTAAATAAAAATTTTAAAAATACATTTAAAACAATTAAAATTTAATATTTACATTTTGAATTAAAATTCAAAAAAGAAAATTAAAAGTAAAATTTAAATTTATTTGCATTTTGAATTAAAATTCAAAAAAGTAAATTAAAAGTTGTCATTGTCAGCATTCGAACACGCGATCTCAGACGAAGGTTCCACAATGCGACGCAACTCTACCAGTTGCACCACGCCCCACTTTGAAATTAAATGTATGTGTGCATACATATATATGTTTAGCATTGGTCGGCGCGGCCACCGTCTGCGGGCAGCACTGACGCCACATAGTCAGCCAAAACCTTCGAACATATGTTTTAATGCTTCTGTCTCGCATACAGTGTTTTTGCAGTTAATTAACATAAACTTTGAACCGTGATATCTCTCTTGTTTAACGTAGGATTTTAATGCAACTTTTAGGATTGTTTGATATGATGTGACTCCAATCGAATGTTAAATAACAATACTGTACTATATGAACAAATGACTTAAAATAGGCATTAAAATTTGAAAGTTTTTTAGCTCATATAAAAAAAAGGGCGTGGCAGCTTAAAATTTGTAATGGCATTGCATTTGGACTTGTGCTCCTAAGTGGGTTTCGCAGTGGCAGATATTCGCCAAAAACGTAAATTTTTCCGAGGTTTGTCAGGTTTCTTGCTCATTGCGGGGGCGTGGCAACAATTCGAAATAAACTTGATCTGCTCGCGAAGATGACGGACTTTCATTCCAGATTTGGTGGCTCTAGCTCTTGTAGTTTAAAAGATCCAGGCGATTAAACGGACAGACGGACAATGCTATATCGACTCGGCTGTTGATGCTGATATATATATGGGGTCGGCCACGCCTCCTTCTGCCTGCTACGCACATTTCGCTTCTGACAAACTTAATAGACCCCTCTACTCTTTTTTTAAGAGTACGGCGTCTAATAATCGATTATTATGTATAACATGTATGTATTCGCGCTCCTTTGTAAGCTCAAGTATAAGCCTTTTCCTACTCATACGGTAGAACTAATGGTTGTATGCTTTTATACTTGTCGTTTACGAATTAAAAAGTAGTTTGAGAATGAGAGAGAGAGAGGAAAAAACAAGTAAGAAAAGTACAGTCGAGCACGCCCGACCGTAAAATACTCTCTGCATTTTTTCCCCGATTAAATTATTAAAATCGGTATCGAGATATTGCAATGTTTAGGACTTGCATTAAAACACGTTGAAACAAAAACAATCTAAGCATAATCAAACATACATCTGTTTGTCTGTATGCGAATACACATACGACAGACAAAATATGATGCAAATATGTATGTATGTGTGTATTCGGCGAGGCCAGCGACTGCGGGCAGCGCTGCCGCCACGCAGGCAGAGAAAACGTTCGAGCATGTGCTTGTATGTTTCTGTCTCGCTTGCACTCATGCATTGATATGAATGCGGCAGCGCTGCCGCCACATGTGCTTGTATGTTTCTGTCTCGCTTGCACTCATACATGATATTGCATTCAGTAATTAATATTGTAACGCTTCTAGTTGTCTTGTTTATAGTGCGATTTCAATGCGCCTTTCAGGATAGTTTGATATAGTTAGTCTCCACACGAATTATAAATTACAACACTGCACTATATTAACAAACGCCTCAAAACGGAACGAAAGTTGAGAATTATTTTTATTAATTGTGGGAAAAGGGGGCGTGGCAGTCAAAAATTTTAAATGTTAATCCATTTAGAATGTGACTAGGAACCTCCATACCAAAATTGGTGATCCTCAGTGCAATAGTTATTGAGATATTGTGGGCGAATGGGGCGTGGCATCGAAAAAAAAAAGATTCTTGTATTGACTGACTAAATATCTGATCGATTGAGATCAAGCTCGAACTTGTAGCTCTTACCATCTCTGAAATCTGTTTGTTCATGCGGACGGACAGACGGACATGGCTATATCGACTCGGCTTGTGATGCTGATCAAGAATATATATACTTTATGGGGTCTGCCACGCCTCCTTCTGCCTGTTACATACATTTTCACAAACCCAATATACTCTTGCAGAGAGTATAAAAAGTCTGAAAGTGATGCTTAAAGCAAAAGGACAAATTTGTTTGCATATTTATGGCTTTCAAAACAAAACATAATTGGCTAATGCTGGTTTTACATTACAAGAAAAACACACTCAAACAGTCATACATTTTTCTTACACACATTTTGACAGTTAAATAGCTGCCAAGCTGAGTGACAAGCCTTACGGTTTGAGATGACACCAAGTTTTGGTGAAGTCTGTCGGAGAGAGAGGGGGAGAGATAGGAACGCTACACATTCGAGCACAGAAGTCAATTTAGTGAACTTCCTACTTATTGACGAGATTCGAAGTGTCACATTCTTTGGCAGTCACTCCCATCCTGCATACATTTTGGTTTCGCCAACACATTAGAGCCAATTTGTGCCGTCTTTCCCTTCTGCCTTCACTTTAAGTGTATACTGGAGTAGCAAATGACATGTTTGATAAATTACTTGATTAACGGGAATGCGTGCGTAAATACAGTTTAAGGACTTCCAGTCAGCCAGTTTTTAGGCTCGATTTTCTTGGTCGGTACATTGAAAATAATAAAAAACGAATCAAACCAATGTTTTTTTTAGAAAATCCAGCCAAATAGGAAAGCGAGTGAGAAACTGTCACTTGAGTAACGTTACTCATAAATCAACGAGATGCCACATTTCTGAAGATCTCATTAAAAAAATGAGCGTAATTTTCCAAAGAAAAAATTGCATACTGTCGTCCTTCTTTTTTTCGTCCCTCTTTGGCTTTGACATGCATTTGAATGTTGCATGTAGATGAGTTGAGTTGCAAATGAGTTGAGTGTGGTGGTTGTGGCTTGCGAATGATGCGCAATAGAGCTGTTGCACAGGCGACTACACTTAAAAATAATAATATATCTAGCAGAAGTATACATAAGCGTTCCTTTTGGCAAAAACACTTTAAATGAAAATCAGCAGAAACTGTAAATACCATATAATAATTAATGTTAAGCTCGACAATGTCATAATTATTAATATTAAAATGTACATTGGGTTTGGGAAATGCATGTAACAGATAGAAGCACTTGGTAAAAACCCCGGTACTTTGGCATAAATTGTTCCCAAAGAGATGGAAGCTCGAAATTTTGTGAACATATTAGTATAAATTCTATATAAATAAAATTTGTCTTTCAAAATTGAAACAAATGTATTAAAATATAAAAATGAAGATTTTTGCTTATATTCACAAGTACATCTTATGCTATATATATTTTATATATATTTTAACTATTCTTGTCATATCTTTTATATATATTTAGACACATATATACATATTCTGTAGGGTGTTTTTTAAGTTTTATACATCTCATATGCTGATCGAAATAGAAAAACATATTTATGATTGAAAAGCATGAATTAATTCATTTCTTTTTACATTTTCTTCAAATACCTGAACAACATTTTTGAATTTAGTCATTACTTTCTTCTTCTTCCAACTCAATATAATTCTCATTTTACGCAATGCTTATTAAGCTTCCTCATCTGTGTGTTTCTAATCATCTTAATCTTCTTGGCTTTCGGTTGAACCGGTGTGCTGGTTAGACGAATTGTGAGAACACTCCTCTAAAAAAAGTTCAAGAACTTCTGATGGCAAATTCTATCTTCTATTTCTTCTAGCTTGTTCTTTTAAACTAGGCTAGAAATAAGTGGATCAGATGAGTCAAGTGCTCTATTAAACACATCACTAATATTTTCTAGCCGACTGCTCTGTCTAGCAAGTGATTTTCTTTCGTTTTTGTAAATTTTGTTTGGAAACTGTTCATTATTTGATGCACATGCACCAAAATTATGTGGACATTTGGAGACATTGGATAAATACACATAAATCATTTAATTTTCTGGAGTTCATCTTATTCTCGTAAGAATTTGTAATTAATTTTAAATAAAAGTTTCTTAAAATTTGTTTATCAAAACTTAAAATTTTGAAAAACAGCTCAACATATAAAGCTCTTCTTGCGGTTTTGGCATCATTGGTATTGCTACTTCTATTTTGATTGGGACTGCCAACATTAAGACCCATTTCATTCCGCAACCTTCGCTGGCATTCGATTCGGTTGTCAAATACTTTACCACGTCATATTTTTACTCTTT
Source organism: Drosophila acutilabella (assembly GCA_035046005.1). Lineage (NCBI taxonomy): Eukaryota > Metazoa > Arthropoda > Insecta > Diptera > Drosophilidae > Drosophila > Drosophila acutilabella. Next base: position 226,341 of record JAWNOK010000026.1, on the reverse strand, counting down.
GCAAGAGTATATATATATATATATATATATATGTCCTGTAGAACCGTCGAAGCCGTAACATAACGAGTAGTCGTTCTATGATGGAAGAGTAGAAGCCAGTTTCTGTTTTAATCGAGGACCAGCGACGTTTTAACTGTGTTATTTCCGATCTGCTTTATCAATTGATCTGCCGTATGAAATCACTTTCATACCAAGCTCCAGGCAACGCGGGTGCTTTACTCTAAGCCATTCCAGCGTTCGATTACATTTTGGCTAATTATAATTGATAATTCTCACAAATAGATTGATTTTATGCTGAATGACTTTAGTTGTTCGTCCGAAATATTGGACTTGGCTATTTTCTGGTTCATTGCTGCTCCACACTTCCTGCAGAATGGAGTTGGAGAATTCGTGTGATACTGCAATGTCGATTATTTTGTAAAGGGGCAAAAATTATTAAGAAGTCTTTTTAATATTGGATTAAGAAAAGATTAGTACACAACTTGTTGTTTAAACATTTTAAATACCTTTCTTGCCTCAAAAGTTATAGTTCACGAAACGCACACATAAGATTTACTTTCGATCTAGAAACTGAACCATAAATCACCAGGACTACAAAATTTTTTTAAAACCCCTATTTTACATACCTTCTGTAATTTTTTCCATGATCAAACCTTTTAAGACCCCATACTCTTAAAAAGAGTAGAGGGGTCTATTAAGTTTTTTAGAAGCGAAGTGTGCGTAAGAGGCAGAAGAAGAAGTATATAAGTTCTTGATCAGTATCAACAGCCGAGTCGATATAGAAATGTCCGTCCGTATGAACATGTGGATCTTTTAGACTACAAAGGCTAGAGCAACCAAATTTGGAATAAAAATTCGTCATCTTTGCGAGCAGATCAAAAAAACCAGACCCACCATGAAAACACCTGTGTTTTGGTCGAATATCTCAGTACCTATGACACTTTTGGTATGCAAGTTCCTTGAGACAGCCTAAATGCAATGCCATTAAAAATTTTAAATATTTGGTAAAGTTTCCTTCTACCTGTATATTCATACTATCTGAAAGGGTGTATCGGGTATGTATTAGTACGGGGTCTTAAAATCTTAGTAACCTCCCTCGAAAGTATGTGTTTTGCTTGGACAACATTACTGTTATTTGAAATATTTCAGGCAAAATTAACTTACTATCCGAAAACTCTATTTGTAGATAACTTAGGACTAAACATTCAATGAAAAAACAAATTTTTTGTTAACTCACGCTTTAAGTAAATGAAACGATTTCATATCTCTTGACACAATTTGTATTAAGGGGTCCATTTCATGGTTTGGGTTGGTCAATGGCAAGGTTTGAAAATTTGTTGTGGGGCAATAAATAAACATAGGAGCTGGCGGATTTGATCATTTTTATCCTCACAAACAAAATGGCGTCTCTAATATGGCGGTTTCCGTCAACCTCTATGATTACATAACTTCAGGGAACTTCAGGTATAAGGCATAGAAAACTTAATTCGTTGCATTAAGTTTCTGAATGAACTAAAATGGCTGGATAGAGGTCTACCCAAAAAAAAAAACGTTTTCATAGTTTTTTTACAGCCTTAAGCGCGTGGAGGCATGTTTTCGAGTCGCTGTAACTTTGGTATTAATTGTCCGGTCACACATATTCTATACCTATCTGTCTATCATATAATGGCTTTTGCTGACCCAAACCATGAGAAGGTTCCCTTAAATAACTTTAACAACATTTTATAATCAATATATATTCAAGCTAAGTTATATTTTATAAGCCCTGACAATAATTGGTCGTCCTTCGAATATTATACAATTTTAATAAATGCTATAGAAATTTAAAAACACTCATAATATGAGACAATCGTTATAATCAAATATGTTTTCTTATTTCTTTCAGGTTAGTATATATTGACCACAACAATCGTTTCAAAGATGTGTTCGGTAAGAGATTAATATGTGTAACATGTCCTAGAAACAAGTTTTCAAAAATAAAATCCTTCGTGTAATTTTATACCCGTAACTCGAAAAGTAATAATCTCGTAGAGACTTTAAGAGCTTGAAAGCCCCGAGATAAAATACCCTAGCAGTGCAAGTTTGTTTTTGTTTGTTGACACCCCCACCTTAGCGCGTTCTATTTTTAAGTAAAGGAAAATGAGCACGAGAATGAGTACGGGGTCTTTTACAGTCGCCACGATGTTATAAAAAGCAAGAAAGAAAAGTAAAGTGGAGCACGCCCGACCGTAAAATACTCTCTGCATTTTTTCCCGATTAAATTATTAAAATCGGTCTAAAGAAAATACAATGTGTAGTACTTGCATTAAAACACCTTGAAAAAAAACAATCCAAATATAATCAAACATACATCTGTCTGTCTGTATGCGAACACACATACGAAAGACAATAAATGATGAATATATGTATGCATGTGTGTATTCAGCGAGGCCAGCGACTGCTGCCGCCACGCAGGTAGCGAAAACGTTCGAACATGTGCATGTATGTTTCTGTCTCGCTTGCTTTTAGTTTTCTTGTTTATGGTGCGATTTCAATGCGCCTTTCAGGATAGTTTGATATAGTTAGTCTCCACACGAATTATAAATTACAATACTGTACTATATAAACAAATGCCTAAAAACGGAACGAAAGTTGAGAATTATTTTTATTAATTGTGAGGAAAAGGGGCGTGGCAGTCCAAAATTTTATATGTCTTGATCAGCATCAACAGCCGAGTCGATATAGCAATGCCCGTCTGTCTGTCTGTCCGTCCGTCTGTATGAACACCTGGATCTTTTAAACTACAAGACCTAGAGACACCAAATTTGGAATGAAAGTCCGTTGATGATGTACGCAGATCAAGTTTATTTCAAATTGTTGCCACGCCCCTTACCGCCCCTGAAGTGAGCATAAAACCAGACACACCTCGATAAAATTTGTGTTTTAGGCGAATATCTCAGTACTTAGGAGTACTTAGACATTTTCCTAGAGGCAGCCCTAATATATTGACATTCAAAATTTTGAGCTGCCACGCGCCCTTTTCTCATAAGAACTAAAAAACTTTCCAACTTCAATGCCGTTTTTAAGGCATTACTTCAAATAGTACAGTGTTGCAATTTAACATGTTTAGAGACGTATCATATCTAAAGATCCTGAAAGTTACATCAAAATCCTACGTTGTTAAACAAGAGAGTTATCACGGTTCAAAGTTTATGTTACTTAACTGCAAAATCACTGAATGCGCGCAAACAAGGCAGAAACATACAAACATATGTTCGAACGTTTTCTCTACTTGCCCGGAGCCGCTGGCCGCACCGACCAATGCACTATGGGGAATTTGACCACTTTATCTGGCATTTGCATGATTTTTAAAGTTTTTCTAATTTTCATAAAATTGATGTTAACGCATTAAGAAAACATCAGACTGTTATGCCCCAAACTCAAAATGTTAAATTTAACAGTGCCATTTGAGAATAACAGCTGTAAAGTCAGCTGTTGCAATCGAGAGTACGTGCAACTAAGTTCTGTAAATTTATGCATTATGTTTCGCCGTTAATATTTTGTGATTGGAACACAATTTGAAGAAATCAAGTCATGAATATTGATTTAGGAGGTTTTTACTATGGATTTAATAAAAAAATGGTTCAAATTGTGCGTGTGTATACTAATATTTGATCGTTTTATAGGTGCTACTAAAGCTGAATTTTTAGCAACAAATTTCATCTTTGGAAAGGATTATGTAAAAGAGTTTAGAATTGTCTACTTGTTCGTCTTAGTGTTTCTTATAGTGTTTTTAATTCTGAGTTAGGTGGTATTTGTCTTATATTCCTCTTTTTCCCTCTTTTGGCGCAATTCGCATTTTAATTAGGTAACCTCATTTTTTCCAATGTCAATTTGTTTGCTGTGTGGAATAGTGAGAGGGGCCAGCACAAACGAGAGAAGGAAATTCAAAGATATTTTGAGCTGCATTCATGAAATAATGTGGATAAAAGTATTTTAAAAGTAAAAAGGCACCAATTTTGCAACAATTTGTATTATAATTGGGCTTTGGGGGCTTTGGAAATACAAATACCGTTAACACGTTAAAACGTTTACTCAAACTCCTGAAGTTAGTCAGAAATCATTTACAATTTGAGGATCATACTGCCACCGAACTGGCGAAATGATTGTGGACAGTTGTCCATGGATTCCAATGACACCAAATGTTCATAAGAGTATTTTGTACTCAAAAAAATCATAGAAAATATGGTGCTTGCAGTCGGCTGGCCATTAATCCAGCTTCTTTCGCGTGAACACGAATACTTAAATGATTTTTCAGAAAAACATGAGTTTGAAGACAACAACCTACATTTTCTTGAAAACATTGAATTGGAAAATGAAGAAAATTATGAAAACCAAAATAAAATAAAAAAAGTAAAATAATTTATTAAAAAACTTTTTTTTTTTAATTTTAGGGGCGTAAGGGGGCGTGGCAAAACTCATTTGTGCAACATCAGTCCGTAGAGGTGACTGAATTTAGAAATTTTATATATAAAAATGCACGTAAAATTTAAATTTTTCAATTTTTTTTTTCGAAAGGGGCGTTGACACGCCCATTTTTCCAAAAAAAGCTTTAAATGGCCTATAACAACATAATAAAAAACACCGAAGTGAAAAATACCTTCTGGTTAACTTACAATAATAAATGCCAGATAAAGTGGTCAAATTCCCCATAGTGCAATGCTATACATACACACATATATATATGCACACATACATATATGCAAATAATCGAAAGAATGATAGAAGAGGTGCGTGGTGCAACTGATAGAGTTGCGGCGCAATATGGAACCTTCGTCTGAGATCGCGGGTTCGAATGCTGACAATGACAATCGTTAATTTAATTCTTTAAATTTTAATTGAAAATGTAAATATTAAATTTTAATTTCGTAAATGTATTTTTAAAATTTTATGCGCACTACTATGAGAGTACGGAATCTTCTATAGTCGGCTCGCTCGACTGTAGCCTTTTTACTTGTTTTTTTTATACATTTTCAGTTAAATTTTTAAACTCGTATTTGGCGTATTAGCAATTAAAGTGTTACATACAAAGTTGGCTCGACAAATCCAATTGTTTTGCACACATTTTAAAGTACATACTTCCAAAAATATATGTCCAAAAGTTCAGCTTGATCGGATCTCTGATTTTCACATATTATGTGTAAAGTACTATTATAACTATCCATATCAAGTTTAGTCTAAGCCCCTAAGTCCCCATAGAACAAATCGCCCGGAAACAGGACAATTGTATGCAGGCAGCTCAAGTATATTTACAAACTTTGAATACGTAAAAAAAAAATACATAATACATTTTCAACTATTTATTGAAGCAAGTTCGCAGCATGTGCAAGCGAGACAGCATGTGCTTCTTCTTTTTGCTACGAAATAAAAGTTGCGATACTAAATAGTCGATAAGCATCTTTGCTCAGATTTTCTGATAGTAGTTTTTTAGTCTGAGACTTATATTTTTTCAATTGTTAAACATTTTAATTAATTTAATAAATTCAATCGAACTAATTCAAATAAATTTGAATTTGAAGGGATGCAAAAACTTTGTCGTTTTAATTAACATGAAATCAATTAAAAATGACCTCAAGTACTTATTACTTATTATTAATCGGGAAAACTCGATTGTACTTTTCTTCTTGTTTTAAAAGTACTGTTAAGGTGATCATGATTTCTATCATCGTGATAATTAATTTAATTCATAATTACAATCCCGTGTTCTCAAACGATTCATTTTTTAAGCAAATCGTATGATTTTTATCAATTTTTTTTTTGTAAATTGTGACAGAACAAAATTGTTTTTTGGAAAATCGAGATCGTTTGTCTATAATAATTTTTTTAAAATTTTTTTTTTATTTTGGTTGAGTGGATCGCCTTGAAGAATGAAAGCCTTTGAAAAAAGTAGAACTTCGGGACGTGGGCCGAAACACAGACACTTTTCACATTTTTTCCAAATTAAAAGGGTTTTTATTTCTTCAATAATATGACTAGAGCATTTTGCTACTATTTTAAAAAATCGCAAACTTATGTATGTAACCCCTTAACATGCTGTAAGACTGGCGCTTATTTCTATCGAAAATTGTGGCTGCTGGAGCTTAATGTTTAGTCTTTCAATCAACTTTGAGCACACACACTCACATGTGCGTACTAATTTATTTAGCAGCCAATTGGCACGTAAAGGGTTAATTGCCTGCCAGTCAGCAAAACCAGCCCATTAGCCCAAGTATCCCTATCGATTCCGCATAAAATGCACATGTTCAACGTTCACGTAATGGAAATGGCAAAGGGAACACAGCCTTCATTTCTATACTTTTCTGATCTCACATCCCTTATCCTTATCCGTTGTGGGCCACTTTAACACTTTACTTTAACGCCTTTCTATAACGGTCTTGCATGTTTGCTTGTTTGTTTTGGTTGCCATTGCCTTTGCTAAGGGCTACCCGCAGATCATTGCAAGCAATTGCAAGGCAGAAAGGAAAAGCCTTTCAACCTTGTTTATCAAAAAGAGGATTGTAAAAAACAAACTTCATGTCAAGCCAAATATTCAGTCAAGCGCCTAGCTTGTTTACTCTTCGACCTTAGCTTGTTGTATGGATTGTTTAAATGTAAATTTAGAATCACTCATATGTTACATACCAATGCTGTCAAAAAACCTACACACGCGGGTTGCCAATAAAATAAAATAAATCTAAATTATACTGTAATTTTTTGTTGAGACCGTACTATAAACAAGTAAGAAAAGTACAGTCGAGCTCGCCCGACCGTTAAATACTCTCTGCATTTTTCACCGATTAATTTATTAAAATCGGAATCGAGGCACACAGGCAGCGAAAACATTCGAACATGTACTTGTATGTTTCTATCTTGCTTGCACTCATGCATGGTATTGGGTTCAATTATCAATATTGTAACGCTTCTAGTTTTCTTGTTTATAGTCCGATTTGAATGCACATTTCAGGATAGTTTGATATAGTTAGTCTTCACACGAATTATAAATAACAATACTGTACTATATGAACAAATGCATAAAAACGGAACTAAAGTTGAGAATTATTTTTATTAATTGTGGAAAAAAGGGGCGTGGAATCTGTTTGTTCATACGGACAGACGGACAGACAGATAGACAGACAGACAGACGGACATGGCTATATTAACTCGGCTTGTGATGCTGATCAAGAATATATATACTTTATGGGGTCTGCCACGCCTCCTTCTACCTGTTACATACATTTGCACAAACCCAATATACTCTTGCAGGGAGTATAAAAAGAGTAGGGGGATTTTTTTTAATGATGATAAAATATATGTATTTATACCTTATGTGGTCAGCCACGACTCCTTCAAATCGATTAAAACTTAGTGACAAATACCTACCACCTTTTGCAATATTGTATAAATGTAGATTTATCTTAGCGATCTGTTAATGTATATAGATCGCATGTACATAGATCGATGGCTTTCCTTTTAAATTTTTTACTAAGCTTATATATATATTTGCACACTGAACTACATTAAACACATGAATATATAGAAGAAAACTGTTGGTAAACAAATGAATGGAAAACCAATACACTGATATCTCCTTCAGACACCCATACAACAGTTCCTATGGCCTCTTTTAGACACCCTTACAACTTGTTCCTATGGCCTCTTTGCAATCTCAATCTTTCTGTCTCTTCCTTTCCTCTCAATATATCTTTCCTATGGCGGTGCACCCACCCTTCTCCTAACATTGCTTACCTGCTTGCTTGAAAAAAATGGTAATCGAATAATCCAATTTGTTTCCGTGAAAACTAAAACTTTTTTGTAGGGCTTCGGATAGTTCCAACCATCCACGAAAGTCAGCCTTCCCGACCTTTACGACCTCAATATTTTTAACTAACACGCGGTTTACTTGCTCTTCTTTCAGTTCGGTATATTCTGTAAATGATGTAATAGCTAAAAAAGTTAAGTTATGCATGGTGCGAATGTTATAGCCAGTCCACAATTATTACCTAAATGCTTTTGATCGAAGGAGGTTTTTCCGACCCAATAAAGTAAATAAATACAATATATACACATGATCCGCATTAAACATCTGCATGAATGCATCCAAATGGGCAAATGAATCATTCATTATAAAAACATGTACACCTTTTTAGTGCACAGTTTTAATGAGTGTGAGTGAATGTTGTATAAATTTCTGTATCGACAGCTAGTTGCTTCACTCACTCACATGCTGTACAGCATTTCATGAGTATACTAAAACTAGTGTGCTGTTTTTGTACTGCACACTATTTGGGTGTACAGTAAACTCACTGTACTGTGAGTTGTTATAGATGACACTCTATACATAATTTCTATGTTCGAGTGCACAAATATTATTTTATTGTTCGTCCGTGGTTGCAATTTTGCAGCCTTAATGATAGTAAAAACAAGTAAGAAAGGCTACAGTCGAGCAAGCCGACTATAGAAGATTCCGTACTCTCATAGTAGTGCGCATAAAATTTTGAAAATACATTTACGAAATTAAAATTTAATATTTACATTTTCAATTAAAATTTAAAAAATTAAGTTAACGATTGTCATTGTCAGCATTCTAACCCGCGATCTCAGACGAAGGTTCCATATTGCGCCGCAACTCTATCAGTTGCACCACGCACCTCTTCTATCATTCTTTCGATTATTTGCATATATGTATGTATGTGTGCATATATACGTGTGTGTATGTATAGCATTGCACTATGGGGAATTTGACCACTTTATCTGGCATTTGCATGATTTTTAAAGTTTTTCTAATTTTCATAAAATTGATGTTAACGCATTAAGAAAACATCAGACTGTTATGCCCCAAACTCAAAATGTTAAATTTAACAGTGCCATTTGAGAATAACAGCTGTAAAGTCAGCTGTTGCAATCGAGAGTACGTGCAACTAAGTTCTGTAAATTTATGCATTATGTTTCGCCGTTAATATTTTGTGATTGGAACACAATTTGAAGAAATCAAGTCATGAATATTGATTTAGGAGGTTTTTACTATGGATTTAATAAAAAAATGGTTCAAATTGTGCGTGTGTATACTAATATTTGATCGTTTTATAGGTGCTACTAAAGCTGAATTTTTAGCAACAAATTTCATCTTTGGAAAGGATTATGTAAAAGAGTTTAGAATTGTCTACTTGTTCGTCTTAGTGTTTCTTATAGTGTTTTTAATTCTGAGTTAGGTGGTATTTGTCTTATATTCCTCTTTTTCCCTCTTTTGGCGCAATTCGCATTTTAATTAGGTAACCTCATTTTTTCCAATGTCAATTTGTTTGCTGTGTGGAATAGTGAGAGGGGCCAGCACAAACGAGAGAAGGAAATTCAAAGATATTTTGAGCTGCATTCATGAAATAATGTGGATAAAAGTATTTTAAAAGTAAAAAGGCACCAATTTTGCAACAATTTGTATTATAATTGGGCTTTGGGGGCTTTGGAAATACAAATACCGTTAACACGTTAAAACGTTTACTCAAACTCCTGAAGTTAGTCAGAAATCATTTACAATTTGAGGATCATACTGCCACCGAACTGGCGAAATGATTGTGGACAGTTGTCCATGGATTCCAATGACACCAAATGTTCATAAGAGTATTTTGTACTCAAAAAAATCATAGAAAATATGGTGCTTGCAGTCGGCTGGCCATTAATCCAGCTTCTTTCGCGTGAACACGAATACTTAAATGATTTTTCAGAAAAACATGAGTTTGAAGACAACAACCTACATTTTCTTGAAAACATTGAATTGGAAAATGAAGAAAATTATGAAAACCAAAATAAAATAAAAAAAGTAAAATAATTTATTAAAAAACTTTTTTTTTTTAATTTTAGGGGCGTAAGGGGGCGTGGCAAAACTCATTTGTGCAACATCAGTCCGTAGAGGTGACTGAATTTAGAAATTTTATATATAAAAATGCACGTAAAATTTAAATTTTTCAATTTTTTTTTTCGAAAGGGGCGTTGACACGCCCATTTTTCCAAAAAAAGCTTTAAATGGCCTATAACAACATAATAAAAAACACCGAAGTGAAAAATACCTTCTGGTTAACTTACAATAATAAATGCCAGATAAAGTGGTCAAATTCCCCATAGTGCATTGGTGGAGAAAACGTTCGAACATATGTTTGTATGTTTCTGTCTTGTTTGCGCGCATTCAGTGATTTTGCAGTTAAATAACATAAACTTTGAACCGTGATAACTCTCTTGTTTAACAACGTAGGATTTTGATGTAACTTTCAGGATCTTTAGATATGATACGTCTCTAAACAAATGTTAAATTACAACAGTGTACTATTTGAAGTAATGCCTTAAAAACGGCATTGAAGTTGGAAAGTTTTTTAGTTCTTATGTGAAAAGGGGGCGTGGCAGATCAAACTTTTTGAATGTCATTATATTAAGGCCATCGAAGTTATAGCTATCCTCGAAATCTGTAAGATATTTAGAAACAAGTAAGATAAGTACGGTCGAGCACGACCTACCGTATAATACTCTCTGCATTTTCCACGAAGTATATTATTAAAATCGGTATCGAGATATTACAATGTGTAGTACTTGCATTAAAACACGTTGAAACAAAAACAATCTAAGCATAATAAAACATACAGCTGTTTGTCTGTATGCGAATACACATGCGAAAGACAATATATGATGCATATACATATGTATGTGTGTATTCGGCGCGGCCAGCGACTGTGAGCAGCGCTGCCGCCACGCAAGCAGCGAAAACATTCGAACATGTGCTTGTATGTTTCTGTCTCGCTTGCGCTCAGACATTGAGCGCTGCCGCTCAAGTGCTTGTATGTTACTATCTCGCTTGCACTCATACACGATATTGCATTCAGTTATCAATATTGTAACGCTTCTAGTTTCCTTGTTAATAGTCCGATTTTAATGCACCTTTCAGGATAGTTTGATATAGTTAGTCTCCACACGAATTATAAATTAGAATACTCTACGATAAGAAGAAATGCCTTAAAAATGTATTGTATTTTGAATAGTGTTTTAGTTCCTTTTGTCTATATTTTTTCTGGCAGGCTAGCAAAATAATGGTGGTTTTATTTTATTATGCTGAGCTTGAGGTTATGTTTACCAAACTCAACACAACACTTATGGTTGTTCAACATGTAATCCTGCTGCTCATTACAGCAATAAGAGACATAAATGCATTCTAATGTGCACTTTTTGTCAAATACAAACTAAGACTTCTCGTCTCTATCCCCCTTACTTGCTGCCTCTCAATTTCTCCTTCTGTAGGCAGTATGTGCACACCGTAAGCCATTGTGGGTTAAGCACGCACATCAGATCTACCATCACCACAACCACCAATGGGGAGCATCACTGACAGTCTTGACAGGAAGGTATGTCCAAAGGTAAAAAAGCAGGCGCAGGCACTGCCTGCCAGGTAACGGAAGCATACCATGCGACACTTTATGACAGTTTGTGACTGAGTTGGTTACCAAAACTAAAACATAAAAAGAGTATGAATATAATAAAAAAAAAAGTGCTCAAGCTACTTGGATGGGTAGGAGATAGAGTCTGTCAGGAATTAGGAATGCATTGTGTCTAAGCTGAACGCATTTGAGTATTTAGTATTCTGCCTACTGTAGTTCAGTTTAGTATATTTTTCAGTACGTAAATCAACTCTTTGGAGGGTTGGAATAGAAAGATGATGAGGGCATACTACATTTAAAGGGCTTCCAAGTAATGTCTTTCTGTTTGTTGCTGTTTTCCCCCCTTTCGCTGGCAGCGTCTTGGCCAACAAACAGCAACAAAAAAAACTATACAAATTAGCGTATTTCTCTTCTAGTTTCTGTTGTTCTTTTTTTGTTGCCACTGACAGGGCATGAAGGCAATTCAGTTTGCTTTTCAGTGCACAGCTGGCAACAAATAGTGACGGGATATTGCACATTGTGTTCGTGCAGTTCACTCTAAGAGCAATAAAGTCTCTATAACAACTGAACTTGCTTGCTAATCCAGTTTGTGTTTCGTCAAACTAATTTAAGTGTATATCAAAGCTTAGTGTGTGTTATTTGAAAAGCGAGTAATAAGTAACTATGAACTACTTAGAATCTATGCTCTGGTAAGAAACTTTTCCTGTTACAATTGAACTTAATTAAATAAAGTTTTAATTAATTTTAAACATTAATTTTTTTTCGATCCCATTATGTATACTTATTCTTTATCTGCATCAACAGCGGAGACTATATAATATATGTCCGTCCGTCTTTTTGAACTCTAAAATAATTATATAAAAGACTGTAAAAGACCCTTTACTTATTTAAGTGCTCTTGTTTTATCAAATATATTAACCATTTTTGTTTGATTTGTCCTATTGAAGCTACAGAACATAATTGCCCGATTTGTATAAAACTGGGTGAGGACAATTATGTTATTATAAATAAATTGTGTTATCCCGATAGTCGTTCCAAGTTATGGTGTTATAAGAATAGTTTCTTACAATTTCTGGAGGCGGTTGACGAACTTCCATTCCAAATTTGTCAGCTCTTAGAGTCTCGTAAATCTCGAAGATTGCTATAAAGACTTGACTATATATATAGAAGCTAATTGTAGGTAGATTACTGTCGAGCGACTGTAAAAGTCCCCGTACCCATTCTAGTGTACATTATACGAAGCAAATAATGAATTTTTTAACGATTTTTTCTATGGGAGCTTTAGCTATCCGATACAAATCAGACTTGGTTAAGATAGTACCAGTCATCAAATATAGATTTTATGCTAGTTTGGTTGCCATCAAATTAGCGATGTTCGTCTGTCTGTCCGTCTGTATGAACACCAGGATCAAAGAGACTATAAGAAAGTCCAATTTATTTAAAATTGTTAAATGTTGAAAACTATTTTCACATCAGCACATCATTGAAATTTCTTGACGAAATAATACATAATTGGTATATCGTAAAACCTATATATATTGGTCAAAATATGTGATTTGTAAGAAAAAATTGATCGATCATTGATCGATCTCAATGATACGCTCACATTATACGTATTTCAACAACAACCACTACAATCAAATACTGCTTACATACAGATAAATACTTAAATGAGTACGGTGTCTTATACAGTCGTCTTACTCGCCATACTAATCATACCCATAATACGTAGAGTTAAAGGGTATACTGTAATCGTTGGAGTATACCTTCTGCTCAAATATGAATGAGACTGATTCAATAAAATGCAATCGATTAATGCGAAAACCTAGAAAACAGCTTTTCGTTTACCTTTTAATTCAAACCAACACATTTAGACCTTTATTTTCTGTAACATTCTCTAAATATTTTACCAAATCAAAATGGAAAATAAAGTTGGAGGAGTCAAGATCTAATAAGTTTTAAGTTAATGCTTGTTTGTGTTAATATAAGTTTGTTTTTATACCCTTGCAGAGGGTATATTGTTTTTGTCACGAAGTTTGTAACGCATTGAAGGAGACGTTTCCGACCCCATAAAATATATATATTCTTGATCAGCAACAACAGCCGAGTTGATATAGCCATGTCCGTCTGCCTGTCTGCCCGTCTTATTCAAATAGTACAGTGTTGCAATTTAACATTCGTTTTTAGACTTAATATATCTAACTATCCTGAAAGTGGCATCAAAATCCTACGTTAAACAAGAGAGATATCACGGTCCAAAGTTTATGTTATTTAACTGCAAAATCACTGTATACGCGCAAGCAAGAGAGAAACATAACAAGAAAGAATGCTATAGTCGCCCAGAGACTTTACGATACCCGTTACTCAATGTTTGACCGATTGTTCCTATTAGAGCTATACGATATAGTTGTCCGATTTGTATGAAACTTGGTCAGTACATTTTTATTATTGATAAATTTATTTTGTGTCAGTTTCATTAAGATAGCTTAGTAAATGCAAAATTTTTTCATACTAATTTATATTTGGAACGAATTTTTGACCGATCGGCCCTATGGGAGCTATACGATATAGTTGTCCGTTTCCGATCAAACTTGGTCAGTACTTGAACTTCCTAGACACGTACTTTCCATGTCAGTATGGATCAGATAGCATGGCAAAGGTTTCTATACTAAAACATACAAGTTTAATCTGTACATGTTCCTTTATATGAAGATAGAACGCCCTAAAGTGGGCGTGTCAAAAAACAAAAACAAACTCGTTCTGCTTGGGTTTTGTACCTTTCATTTGCGACCACTTTCACCTTTCTAGCTTGTATAGTCTCTGAGATCCTTTTGTTTATACAGACGGGCAGACGGACATGGTTATATCGACTCGGCTATTGATGCTGATCAAGAATATATATACTTTATGGGGTCTGCCACGCCTTCTTCTCCCTGTTACTTACATTCCAACGATTACAGTGTACATTTTTACTCTACGAGTAACGGGTATAAAAACATATGTTCGAACGTTTTTGCTGCCTGTTGTGCCGGCTGCGCTGCCTGCAAACGACCAATGCTATACATACATACACACGCATACATATATATCAAACGAATTTGTAGCATGTAAATGCAGATAATCAAAAGACTTTTATGAGTGAGGATTGGTACAAGGGACAGTTGCGGCGCATTATGGAACCATCGTCTGAGATCGCGGGCTCGAACGCTGATGGTGACAATTGTAAAATTACATTTTTAAATATTATTTCAAAATGTAAATATTAAGTTTTAATTTTTTAAATGTATTTTTAAAATATTAATTTAAGTTAAAGACAAATGCGCACTACTACGAGAGTACGTGGTCTTCTATAGTCGGCTCGCTCGACTGTTGCCTTTCTTACTAATTTTATATGAATAATAAAAGTAGTTATAATTGATTTAGTGAATTAATTCGAATGCATAAACTCAAAATGTAAACATTTTAATTTAAGAAATTTAGGATTTGGTATAAGGGGCGGTGAAGAAGGCGTTGTTCTAGTGATCTAAAATTTGTAATGGGCTAATTCTCTAACATAACATTTCAGGAAGGTCGATTTCGGTTTCATTTGTCGAATTGAAAAAATGTATATTGTGATATGATTCTTCCTACAGCAAAACCAGCTTTCGTGTCGGTCCCCAGAATTATTCCATGATATTAATGTTTTCGTCAAAAAATTAGCATGCGATTTTATATATAATATAACCATACATAAGTAATATAACCACACATTGGTATTGTATAAATTTTTCGAATCCAGATATATTCCAGAGTGTTTTCGAATGTTTTTAACATATATTAATAGGTACACAAAATGGCGCCGCAAACTATTTTAAGTTTAAATTTTTTACATATTTTTGTGAGCTTCAAATGCTCAGGGCTTGTTCCTTTTTTCCCTACATTTACTACCAGTGACTTGCATAAAAGCATTTTACACATGGCAGCGTTTTTAATTTTGCCGCGCAGCTCTTAGAAATACTCACAAAACATACACACATACATGCACAGTCTTACACACAGACTGATTCACAGCACATGCACTTACTAATTAGAAATAAAAATGCACAGAATGAGCGCTGCACATTTGCTCATTACGTTGTTGCCGTTTTATTTTCCTTCCATTTCCCCATTTCACATTACAGCTTTCTTTTCCATGCCATAAACAACTTTTTTGACACATTTTGTGAGCTGCAAACCCTATAAAGTATCTTTAATATCGTACGGCGGCTTCGCGTGAGTTTTAAAATAAAAAACACCTTCACGTTGTGCCAATTGCTCCTTTGACAGTTTCCCCAAATCGCCGCCCATGTAAATATGGATACCAGTTTGCTGCGGGCATTGTTTTTGGCGGATCATTTGTTGCCATTCTGTGTCCTGACAGCCCCTGGCTTTAAAGGAACCTTCTCCGTAGAGAGCCGGCCACTGCAGGCTTTCCTTAAAGAGAGCAAAGGCGCGCCAGTGGCTGCACTCATTCCAGAAGCAGCCCGGTTGCTGGCTGCCCCAGTTGGCATAGAAATCCACGTGGCCTAATGGACGGTCGAAACCATAGCTACCGGCACTCGTATGCAGTACCTCAACATGGTCCGCGTCCTGTTTTGTTAACCTCTCCTTCTCTTGTGCGTAACGAAAGAAGGGCAGTGCGGGATCCAAGGCGCGTATCACACGAACACGCCCCGTTTGCACATGCTTCGCGGCCAGACCGGCCACATGGGCTCCCATGCTGAAGCCAATTAGCTGCAGGTCCTCGTATTGCATGCCCGCTTCCTCGTGCAGAAAGTCCAAGAACTTGGCCAGCACCTGACCCACTGGCTTCACTCTATAGCTGGCTGTTATGTAGTCCGCGATTGCTCCTCGACCCCAGTCTACGGTAAAGATATTGAAGTTTCCCTCACCCAGACTCATATAAGCGGGTACCAAGTAACTGTAAACGTTGGCCTGTGCATTTCCCAACCAACCGTGGATAATGACGCTATCGATGGGAGAAAATTAAAAGTACACTTGTAAAGGGATTAATGGGAATACTTAAGTATACATAGCTGTAATATGCGTAAGAGCAGGAATGGGCTAGAAACCACACTGTGAAACACAAACTCAGTACACTCAAGTAATTTTGTATGTTTAATGAATAAACTTGGTTTAACAGCATTCGCCTTTTCGCAGAATATTAACGATAAATAAATTAAGGATATTGCGAGTTAAAATTTATTACTTTTGGCCATAAGGTCCTTGTTTTGCCGATATACGAACTAATTATAAGTCGACTCATTAAGTGACTTATGTCCAAAACAGATATCTGCGTTTAGGTTCTAAAAAATGTTGAAACATGAATATGTATATTTTATTTTAATTATTTGGTCATTTTAAATCATGTAAGGCTGCAATCGAACGAGCCAGCTTTAAAAGACCCGTACTCAATTTAGTGAGCATTTTACCATACAATTATGCAATTTGTCCTATCGGAGCTACAAGATGTAGTGGATGGGGCTAGTTCTAGTCATGATTCTTACAATTTGTAGGGGTCGTGGTTAAAATTTGAAGACTTGATCAGAGTGGCATATAGATGGACTCTCATTCCATATTTGATGCCTCTATCTCTCTGCCTCCATTCTCTGAGATCCAAGTGTTCATCAGACGGATATCGGTATGTCGTTTTGGCTGTTGATGCTGATAAAGAATGTATGTATATACCTTATGGGGTCGAAAATTCTTCCATGTGCCTGTTACACACATATCGCTTCTGACAAACTTTTTACCCTAAGTATATAATATCGAAAAAAAAAAAAATGCAAAGGAATAACAACATATTGATTGGCTGATATGCGAATTAATCAGGCATATGAAACAAAATTTATCATGATCGTTAATGTGTATGAGAAATATGTTAATGACGTCAACGGAAAGAAGACCTGTTTTCAACTCAGATTTTATAGCCGATATAAGAACTGGAAAACCCGCATATCGAGTAGCATTTGGAAAGCACTTTGTACTTATTAAAGATGAAATTCTTACCGAGTGGGATTAAAAGGATTAAAGCGTGACTGACGCAAGGAGGCGGCATCATAGAGATAAACTGTTTGTGTGGTCATCCCCACTGTGTCCTTGTCAGTATTCGAATTTAATTCAGAAGTACTATTCCCATTCACATTCATGTTCGTATTCAGGCCAAAGGCTGCACCCAAAGTATTGCCCACGACCTGATGTAATAGTCGATTGCCAGTTGTTGAAATGTTTGATCTATTTGGACGAACGTGTTGCATAGTTGGTTGCCTATTAGTAGTATGAAGCTGGAAATATGTCTGCCTTTCGGCATTGTAGAGCAAATTGTAGTCCTGCAGTCGCAGTAGTGGCTCATCGTTGACCATTTGTCCATTGCTGCTAGTCGCACTTGTGTTGCCAAAGAGGTGTCCCTTCGATATTGGCAGCATTAAGCTGCTCATTAAGGAGCTGCCGTCCTTTTCGATTGATGGCATTACTTTTTGTGTGTCAGCCATGTCATTTTCATGTTTCTGTCCATTTCCAAATTCTTTAGAGTGGCGCCATGGCTGCTTCCAGCGCCTCGTCATCATTATCATCACCTTTGGCATCGTCGTGAGGTCACTTTCCACTTCATTTGTTACTTTTACTTGCTCAGCGATCGAATGGTTTCCCTCTACATTTTCCTGCTGCATTTGTACCACCATCTTTTGTTTCGTGTACTTTTGCAATTGATTGCTGTCTGCATCGACCTGCGGGGCCGAGTCTGCATACAAAATGCGCTTGTCTTCTTCCAAAAAATGGCCAAATGTGCCTATTGATTTGTCTTTAAGTTGCTGTAATCTTGCTGCAGTGAGCCACAAAAAAGCTGGCAAAGTGGAAAAACATTAGCAAAACTGGACCGATTGAGGATGATTTTAATAGTCACAATGATTATCACCTGTCTGAAAAATGAGCACCAGACACAGAAACTGCATTTTCTTCTCCTACTTTGTATCTTTTGAGAACATTTTAGGCAAATTTACATAATAATATTTTAAACCGATGTGGACACTCCCACCAGCACACCAGAGCTCCGATTAACAACTGACTTGAAATGTTGTGTCTTTTCACCAGTTGACGACTTTCTTTTGTAAATATGTACTAACTGCTTAAGAAGGTATTAAGTTATTATGCAGCGATTCACACTTTTTACTTTAGTTGCACAGTTTCTGCTTAACAAGCGTTAATTGAGAATAAGAAAAAGAAATTGTTCTTGTATTCTCCTGCTCATTAACTGCTAATCTGTTGAGTCAATATTGTTAGTCAGTTTTTTCGGAAACTACAGTGTGCCAGTGACCAAGTTTGTGGCCATTCTACTTAGCACATGGCTTTTTGGGATAGGTCAATGCACTTATACGCAATACTACTTTAAAGCATTTAACTTTAAAGCTGTTTGCTATTCAGAACTTTCTTTCACTAATTTGTTTACTGTATATTAATATAACAATAATATTTATAAATAAAAAAGTTATTCGATACTGGATTATTTTAATATAAGTAATTGTAATATTCATTTTTTTATAATCCAAGGCTCCTTGTACCGCTTTTTAATCAATCTTTATATGGTCCTTGTTATATTGCAGGTAAGTTTGCAGATGACACAAAAAAGTGACGCCATCAACAAACGACATACAATATCGAAACCAAAACCGGTCGCCATTTTAACGACACAGAGCGTGGCATTTCCTGTGAGTGAATGGAGGACGGAGTAAAGAAACCGACGGAAGAGGAAAACAATGTGCATTTTTTATCTCTGATCGCTTAGCAAAAAGAAAACGTGACAAAAACAAAATGATATGAATAACGACCCAAAGGTAGCAAAGCATAAAAAACATTCACATGGTCGTGTGAGGTAAGAAAACCCTTGGTATTGGTGCCTTATCTCCATGTAGAACAAGATGCTATGGAATTCTCAATAGCACACTTGATGATTTCACTGCATAGATAGCGAAGCGAAATATATTGAATTTGTCTTCGGAATAAGGCTAAGGTTTAATTTTCAATCGGTCTAAGAATTCTGATGGTTCATCTGAATGCGATAGGCAGACCCAAGTTCAATGTACAATGCTGTTTTGGTTTAATTGTTGTTGTCGCAGTTGCAGCGTTTGCTATAATGCAACACTCAGACAGGATTTGCGTCAAACAATAGTCATCGCTATAATCGATTAAAAGCGGCTGAAAAGGGCCAGTAGCAAATTCAGCGAATATACAACAATCAAACGGGGACGGTGATAGGGATGATGTAAGAGAAGTGGTAACTGGAGCTAGGGCTGAAACTTTAGGTAAGGGCTGCAGACTCTTTGTTTGCTTTCTGCTTACAGCTGCAAGCTCAAAAATGTCACTCAAGTAAGTTTTATTACGTTGCGGGTGGATATCAAGTTGTTCGTTCCATGCCCCTCTTGCTCCCTCCCTTTTCATGTTCAGTGAATACATCCCTGGTCTGGTCGACTATTTGGCCGCAAAATACTTAAACGGGCTTGGTGTCAGCATTTACCAGACAAGTACCGCCTCTGTGCAGAAGTGGACTTGGGTTTTCTAGGGTTTTGGGCCTACTTCTATGCGACTTAAGCACTTTCTCAAGCGGTACTTCACTTTGCATCCTGCGTCTTTGAGCAGGATGCGTTTACTCGCACTGTGCTTACACAGCATCTTGTGAGCCATCTTTGTTGCTGGTAGTGAGAAAATATCAAGGCAATAGTCCATAAGGTATAAGCCATAACTGTATTGGGCACACCCACTAAGTCAAATCTATATTCGAAGTTGCTTACACAATATTTTACATACTTGCTGGCATTTTCCTTAGTAATAATTGTCTGTAACTTACGAGCAGTTAAGTGTGGCTCAAAAAATAGATTGAATAAATAAACAGAAAACATTTTTAACAATCGACATTGTCATATCAGTCTGTTTCTATGCTGACTAGTCTCTCAGTTTTAAAACTATCTTGATGAAACTAAGTACAGAAGTGTATTCTCTCTCTCTGCACGCAGCTCTTGTTAAAATCATTCGGTAGAAACAAGCCCCGTACCCTTAAAAGAGTAGAGTAGAGTCCGTCTGTCTGTCTGTCCATCCGTCCACACACACCTAGATTTCAGAGGCTATTAGAGCGCTATTAGAGCTAGACCACCAAATTTGGAATAAAAGTCCGACATCTTTGCGAACAGATCAGGTTTATTTCAAATTGTTGGCACGAACTTAAGCTCCCGCAATGAGTTTAAAGCCAGACTCACGTCTGAAAAGTCAAGATTATTGGCGTATATCTCAGTAACTTCGGCACTTTTGTCTAGCACCTCCGCTTTTTCCACAAGACATAGAGTAATTACCAATTTCCATACCGTTTTTAAGGCATTTGTTCTAATCGTACAGTGTTGTTGTGTAAAATTCATTTGGAGACAACTCATATAAAACCATCCTGAAAGTTACATACAAATTAAACTATATACAGAAAAGCTACCACGTAACAAAGTTTGAGAAACGAATTTGTATGTGCATACTCACAAACAGATTTATGTTCGATTCTACTTAGTATATTTTTGTTTCTACGTAACAATAACTGTCTGTTGTAATACCTGGTTACCTACATTAGCCGCGTTCATTATCAAACAAAATGTGGCCCAAGTGGTAGAGATACCTGTTATAATTTTTCGTACTTGTATGTAAAGCTGAGGTCTGCGGTTCGAATCCCGGCTCAGGCAAGACGTTCATTTAATTTTTCTTATATATTTCTTATATGCAGATAATCGGGACATTGGAAAGAGTAGGGCGTGGTGAGGTCGCAGGTTCGCATCCTGGCGTTAAATTTTGTTCCTTTAGTTTTTTAAAATTCAACTGAAGATGCCGGCAGTTTGTTGTTTGACGTGTATGTGTGAGGTCGCCGGTTCGAAATCTGTCAGTGAATTACTTTGTTTATTTATTTTTTTATTTCTTTTTAAATTTTAAGTATAAATTTAATAAACGTTTATTGTTACGCATAACATATTTGTATAACATAAATATGAATCACTCTGCTTCGTATTAATGGTTTTTGTTTATGTGTTTTACAGTCGGCTCACTCAACTGTAGCCTTTTTATTTTTATTAATTTTGTTTATATTAATTAAAAATTTTTTTAAGAGCTCATAAAATTGAACAAATGTTATTCAATATCGATTGTTAGTTTTCTGTAAAAAGTAGTGCATAGTATCTTAGGGCACAAACTTTGCACTGCTTTATAGCAATGAACTGCTTGAAATTTAGCAGAGTTCTGAACCTGCTGTTGACTTCATTCTTCTAGATTTTAGTAGGTTCAATAAAGCTTCTTACCAAAGCTCACGTGAATTTTGTACACAACACTTGTGTGTGCTTTTAAGAAGACTTTGTGCTTTGGTGCTTTAAAAGCTTTTTCTGATTTCCAAAGTTAAAAGACACGTTTTAAGAACATAGATTTTAGAACCCGTATTGGGTTTGTGCAAAATATGTAACAGACAGAAGAAGTTGTGACCGACCCCATAAAGTATAAATACTCTTGATCAGCATTACAAGCCGAGTCGGCCCAGTCTGGCTGTCCCCCCCAAGGGAATAAAAGTAACAATACTATGTTCTAGTAATACATTTTAAAAACTTTTAAGAAGGGCTACAATCGAGCGAGTTGTTCTCCGTTCTCATTCAAGTGTGCATTTTTCCATACAAAAAATAAATTTTCGAGCGATTTGTCCCATGCGTATATAGTATATAGTAGTCATCTGATCCGGATTAAACATGGAAAGGTTAGTTATATAGATACCGTACACAAAATGGCAGGATAATTCTTGAAGTATCCAAATTATGTTGTTTTAAAAATGGTGGGCCACTGTAATGGGCGTTGCAGTTATTATAAATAAACAAATATAAAGCCTCCAGCTCTTATATTTCTTTTATTCGTACGGACGGCAGACAAGCATTGCTATATCGACTTAGTTGTTAATACTGATCAAGAATATCATAGCTCTCGAATTAGAAATGTTTATAGATAAATTATCGCTAAGCTGTGGCTAAATGAGAGTTTATTTTTGACTGGATTATCTGGATTTATCAATTGCTTCTCCAGGTATTCAAAAACTGTCGTGAGTGTCCTTTAGCTTCGTCCTAGGACTAACATAAGTTTCCTCCTGCCTAATACTTTCAATTTGACCATCATCTTAAGGCAAAGTGTTCCAGAGACTTGCTCTTGGAACATATTTGCATATAAACTTGCACCCTTTACACTCGCACGCAGCCATCACACTTCATACATCACTGCTGCAAATTGTCGCTTTGTCTTGTTGATCTCGCTTATTATTTTTACAATATTCATTTACGTTTACAGTTCTTATAAAATACTTAACATGTTTCTGTTGTTCCTTTTCGTGCACTTTCATTCTTTTAATAATCTTCAAGTGGTTTACTTGCAATTTGCTTGTGATGTCTGATGAGGAGGTGGTGGGCTATGTTGTATTTGGCTTACACGCACACAAACACGCACACACAAGCACACATACACGCATACAGACAGACAGACCGACAGACACCGGAACTACTCAAAATGAAAGTCGGAGGAATTTACGTCACGACTGACATCCTTTGACCTATTCAAATTCACTAATATCATACTTTATGGTCTCATTTGAATGTCATGTGTATCAGTGTGTGAATGGGAGCGTGTGCGCGTGTGTGTGCCGGTAAAGTCGTTCTCATCTTCATGATTTTATGTTCATTTCCGCTTATTTCTTCATAATCATTTAACGAGTTTTAAAAGGATTTCTAAATTAAATTGCAAGATAGTATAAAACTTAGAAAAAATAAAATAGCTGAAATATAGAAACACACTCAAAGGGTACAACAATACATAGGTCTGTTGGTGTTCCTTTGTAATAAACAAAATGGTTCCTTAATAATTTTAATTCGTGATAATTTGCATTCGGCCACACCCCGAAATTAAGTTTATTGCTACTCTCACACTGCTGCAGGAACCTTCTAATTTAAGAAAGGATCAATTTGGAATTAGTGTGTTTAAAACTATTTACGTAGAAGCGTCTTTAGCGAGAAAAGTCGACCGATTTATTCGCCAAATCCATAATTCGCGCTAGACTGATAAATTGTGAAAGAAAAAATGTGAATTACGGTCCGACACCCCAAATGAACTTCTTGCGATGAAGAAGTCCACCTAATCCCTTTAATAAGGTAACACAAAACAGTTTACTTAGTTAAATGCAAGCAAAGTTGATAATATGAACTGAACTTAATGAAACCTAACGTGTAATTTAAATTTTGTATAAGTTCTTAATGTCTTAATATTTGACTGCAAAAGTTGATATTTTTATTGCACACTTTTAAGATTTTGCCAAAGTATATGTTCAGGAAGCAATTTCTGAGGATTAACTTCTGAACTCGAAGTTATATCTTTAACATAACGGAGTGTTTGAACAATTTAAGTTTAGAATAATTTACTTAGCGTTTATGAGGGTTATACTTTTTGGGATTCACTATTATTTCAGCTTTTAAATTTCACCTTTTGAACTAGTGACCAGTTATAACTTAAAAACACATGCAAATTTATTCACATTCGAGCAATCCGATCATGCAATTGGTGGTGAAATATCTCTATACAGTGTATAAATAAATTACGACTACAGAGCACACACTTCAAAGATTATATTCTCGAGTTTTTGAATCAGTTGGGCTACCTCAAGCACAGTTAAGTGTTGTCAATTTAAAATGCACAACAAGCACTTAGCCAATTTCGAAGTATTTAACACGAAAGCAACTTTCTCTTTTAACAAATTGCACACTTCTCCATTTCGGACCGTTCCGACTTTTCAGTTGACTGGTAGTTCTCAGCTCACAATTGCTTAATGCTTCAAACTTTTGAATTTTTTAATAAATTTTAGTCTCAACATTAACTTCTCTTTGATTGTTGTCTTTCCTTTGAGACTGTATCCGTTTTTTCATCCCGCCCTTAATGCGCCGCGTCGCATCCCTTAAGGGTTGCTTTTGCCATTCTTTTTATACTCTCTGCAAGAGTATATTGGGTTTGTGCAAATGTATGTAACAGGCAGAAGGAGGCGTGGCAGACCCCATAAAGTATATATATTCTTGATCAGCATCACAAGCCGAGTCGATATAGCCATGTCCGTCTGTCTGTCCGACTGTCCGACTGTCTGTCTGTCTGTCTGTTTGTCCGTCTGTCCGTATGAACAAACAGGTTTCAGAGATGGTAAAAGCTACAAGTTCGAGCTTGTTCTCAATCGATCACATATTTAGTCAGTCAATACAGGAATCTTGTTTGCCACGCCCTATTCGCCCACAATGAGCAAAAAAACACATGTTCAAATGTGTTCGCTGCCTGTGAGGCGGCAGCGCTGCAGCGGACGCTGGCCGCGCTGAATACACACATACATACATATATGCATCATATATTGTCATTCGTATTACATATATTCGCATGTTTACAAACAAATGTATGCTTATGATAATGCTTAGATTGTGTTTGTTTCAACGTGTTTTAATGCAAGTACTACACATTGAAATATCTGTAGACCGATTTTAATAATTTAATCGGGGAAAAAATGCAGACAGTATTTTACGGTCGGGCGTGCTCGACTGTACTTTTCTTTCTTGTTTTTTTGTTTTTGTTTTGTTTGGCATTTTGACGTTTGACACTGCAGTAGCAGCACAGAATCTCAGGATCTGGACACTAGACACAAACCCGCATGGAACAGGACCCGGGGTTTGCCCTGCCAACTTTTTGGGAATTGAAGCACGAATGCATTCGTAGCATCTGGTGGGTGTGGTCTACCCTTTAGCTTAGGACTGCATTTCATTCATGATCCTTTATTTTATTGAAACTACCGGATGTTTCTTTTAAATAATTTGAATTTAATTTTCATAATTTCCAACGTTAATTGTTGTTTTTAGCTTGTTTTTTATTTCATTCTCACTTGCATTTGTCTGTACTTGGTTTTTTCTCTCCCACTTTTTATCTGCCTCTCTCTTCCTTCATGTCTTACAACAGTTGTTTGTCCTTTTCTAAAATATTTTCTTCACTGGATATCGACCTTATTCTCTTTCGCAAATTTTGTATCTCTCTCTTTCTCCTGGTCTCTCTCTCGCTCTTATTTGCTATTTGTCTCTCCATCTTTCTCTCTCTCTCTCTCTTTCCCATTTTCGCTCTGTCTCTTTATCTTTGTCTGCCTGTTGTGTGAGGCCTATTTGGTGATTGGCAGCATCCTGCTTATCCTTTTGGACTGCAATCAAATATTCACACATACACGTACACACAGGAAGAGAAACCCTTCTCTTTCTCTGCGCTCGTGTGTTTGTGTGTGTGTCTGTGCCTTTAGCTTTAAATTAAAAATGGAAAATTGATTTTTCCGGTTGCTTATATACACATGTGTTGTAAGTAGTGTATGTGAGTGTGGGTGTCAGTGTGTGTGTGTTTCATTTGCCGCATAGTTTTCTCAGTTTTCCTTCAATTGCTCAGATTGTCTGCTGCTAGCGCCGCTCAACAATGTTAATGCCCCGGCTCAGCAGTACCAATTAAAAAACTAACAATACTGCTGTGACAGGACAATATCACTGGCAAGCGCTTTGATTTATATATATCCGTGAGATTGAGATACAATATATTCTGGTCGCGAATGAGGTATTATCCACTTGCATTCGAAATTTATTTATTTAGCGTTGTAAATCTTTTTTATGCTTTTAAAGGTGTTTAAAACGATCCGTTCTCGAACCGGGAGAAATTGCACGTACGAAAACCCAAAATGGACTGAAAGGCAGCAAAGAAGGCGACTTGGGTCGTTGTCGTTGTCGATGTTACCACGCACAAAATTTCAAGGGTTGCGCGCGCATTTCAATTGCAAAACTCTCCCCCAATTTTGCTGTTGTTGCCGACAATGATGATGATGAAGACGATGACGATAAGGGTAGTTTGGAGCTCAGAGCTCGGTTAGCTCAGTTCACAGTATTACTGAGAGCCCCGATTGTCAATTTGGGTAGCTGATTTTTCGCTGTGTATCTCTTATTCGTGCTCTTCTTTTCGGGGTTGTTTTCCTTTTCTATTCGCGTCACGTTCGTCATTTCCAGGCGCATACTTCCACCCCCATATCGCAAAGGTAGCTCTACATGCCATCCTTCTATATTTTACTCCTTCTTTCTATTCCTTTTCTGCTTAAGCGCCACCCCGTTGGCTCTTGCGGCCTTCTTCGCTCCAATTTCCGCCCTGGCAGCCACATAATAAATAAAAACATTTCCAAAACAACTTTGTCATTTTTAGTTTTGTCTACGTCTTCATTCTTTATTCCTCGGTCTGTTCATGGGCTACATATTTGCGTTGCTCCTCGACGTGTACTAAGGTAACATTGAAAGTGTGCCCACATTACATCGTGCACCGCCATTACACCTCCAAATCCATCCACTCGCTCCACTGCTCCATCAAAATCAAATGTAAGAACAACGAAATTGTTTCGTATGCTCCCTCGGTAAAGTCAATTTTTCTTTCTCTCTCTCTCTCTCTCTCTCTCTCTCTCTATCTTTCGAACTCTGTAACCTCATTCTATTTATTTCTTTGGCATTTTACTCAATGAAAATTTGAAACGCTTGCTCCTGCACACGCAGCGCGATTCGACCCTCCGAATATTACCTACATATATTATATTCGCATGTTCTGTTAATGCGCATTGTGGCAAACGTTCTGCGCGACGGAATGTATTATGATCCACACGGTGGGATGGGGGAGGAACGTACAGCGGAAGGAGCGAGTAATTTGAGCAGGTTAGAGCACTGCATGACGCTGTAAATCCATGCAATTTGCTTTTATGCATTTGTAGTCGTGCATCGGCTTTTTGAGCTGAGTTGTCATATAGATTTTGTCGTTACAGATTTTACCGATTAAAAGAGGTTCTTTATTGAAATTTAACATTTGGTATTCGCCATTTCACCTCTATTAAAATAGTCAGTTCTTATTAATATAAAAGAAATATATAATGAATTTGATTGAATTGAGTTGGCTTAGATAGGTTTTAGATTCGAATTGGAAAGTCATTTCCAAACGTGTTATTTAGTTCCTTAATTAGCCGGACGTCGGTGGGACGGGATTGAGCTAAAGCGCAGTTGTGTATGCGACTAATCGAATTAGAAAACTGGGCGTTAGCGTTACACCTGACTTTGTAGTTATTTTTGATGTCATCATCTGAAATACTGTCCAGTTGTTTTCGTTTAACCGCTGCTGTCAGTATCCAACGTCCAATTGTATAAGTTCTGTGTTAACTTTCCTTGGGATTGACACTGCGTTCTATAAATATTTAAGCACACATTTTCTGGGTCAGTAAAAGTGGTCATAGGAACGCTTTCTACCCACTTCGTCCGTCTTTTGAATGCTCTACTCGACAGACACGCCCATTTGCCGAAAATCGTCGAGTTCAATAACCGAGCGTCAGATGACGGAAGGCAAAAACTATAACACACATACACACACACACCTCCACACACACCATTTAGACTATAGAAATGTATGAGATTTTGTTTTTATTAAATTATTTTACTATATATTTTAATAAATAATTTGTCTTTAGGCAGTATTTTGATTTCCATCTCATAAGGTTGAAAACGTAGAGGTATTGTAATGGGTGTGTGCGGGGGTTTACCTATGTGTAATTATGTGCGTTTGTGTATGTGACGTGGTCGTCAAAAATCAATAACGTACAAAATGCATTCGAGTAAAACCAGCCTCTTTCTCCATCTCCTTTTGTTCAGAATACACAAACATTCACTCACTCTCTGGTATCCTGGTATCACACTCTCCCTTGCAGAAAAACCTCGATAAGTCTGTCTTAAGTTAATGTTGTCTATTTTGAGAGCGCACAAAAACCGAAAATTGTCCAGCCAAACAATAATTTGGGGGATATTTATATCCACCTACTGCGCAGATGCATTGGAAGTGCTAAGGAGTGTTTACGCAGAAAGTACAGCGTTACCCCTAAGTATACAAAAGTAATACAGGAAATGCTAATTGCTTATTTGAATTTTATATTTTTTGCTGTAAATTTACAAAAATTTGTGCTTATTCTGGAAAAGCTGAATTTCCATTTAAGCTTTTAACTTCGCTGTTTCTTTTTGAAAGTTCTAGTTTAATTTTGAGCCCAAAAGCAGACAATAAAATATTACATTTGAATTGTACTGTGAGCTGCACTGCTTTGCAAAGCAGTGCATGAGTTCTTACATTGCCCGCACAGCCCTTCACTACGACGCGTCGCGACGTTCCACTCAAACCGCACACAGACGCAAATGAAAAATAAAATGAACTGCAAATTAAGAAGTGTACTGCTTGAATGCATATCGTGCTTGGCAGTACTACTCAAACCTTTTTGAATTTTCTAAGCCTCAGTCTGTGTTTTTTTTGTTATACAGAATTTGTTTTTAAAAGGAGTTGGCTGTAGAAATTGATAACAGATACGTTTTCTTTGACTATTAAATTTAATAATTATTACTTTATTTTACTTTTGATACATTGAAGTGTCTTATCCGAATCAAGCAATTTCATCGATTGGGGAAGTAACATTTCAAGCCACGCACTATGAATCTTTCATACTACACGACAATCATGCGCTTATACCTCAATTATACTGGTGTGTTTTTACCACGAAAAATCAGTTGTGGAATGATTTTTAATGAACTTCTTGTATCAAAATTAGAACGGAGATTAATCGGGGTACCCATAAACTCAAAAATGTCCATATCCAAGTTTATATCTGTGTCGGCTGTAAGAGTTAAACATTGGTTCACTTCATTTATCACTGTTAACGTCTTCAATGAATGATTAAATATTTGCTAACGGTCGAATATAATTCTTGGTGACACATCTCCTGTGTGTAATACTATAAAACTGAAGCCAATTACAAAACACCAATACTGGATATAGCATTGGTAGCGGTTGTTTTTTTGCTAACTCCATTACGTTTTTCCGTGTCGCCTGGAAATAAATTTGAATTAATAATTAATTTTTGCAATCAAATAAAATACTTACATTCATTCCGTTTTTAACTTACTTGAGGCACCGTTAATATCACCTTGCAAAGCCCTAGTGAGATCTTGCGGAACATTGTATTTCTGATTAAAAACAAGTAACTGTCGCATAATAAAACCATATTTAAAATCAAATTTATCATAAATTGTACAATTTAATTCTAAACATTTTGCATACCTTTCTTATTGGAGCGTTATAACCTGGTCGCGTCTCGACATAATCGCAGGCTGCAGTCTTTGTATAATAGACGTCATCCCGCGTAAGTGCATTACGACCAATTGTAAAAATCTCCAAAGCAAATCCCATAGCTGCAATTAATACGACAGGTAAAACCTGTAAGGGATAGAGACAAACAACAAGTCTTATAAGTCTGCTCATTACAAGTAATAAAATATTTGTGTACTGTTGATCGCTTCAAGTGGTTTCCTACGCTTAATTGTTCAAATGAAGTTGGATCTTGACCACACTGTCGCCTGACACACAAGCTGTGCAACTCTGTTGGCACGAAGTCCTGCGACTACCTGAAAACCCTCCAGTGTGAAGGGCAACCACAGACAAACATACATATCCACATTCATGTACATACATATGCCTACTTGAGCATGCCTGTTCGTGTGTGTATGCATGTGACAGCTGTCTGCGCTCTACGTCTCTTACCAATCGTGTTTTCGAATGCCTCTGCGCACGCTGTTTCGCTACTCAAATTGCTTGTTTTTCAGTGTTTTTTTTTTTTAACCTTTTTTTGCTTTGCGGATTCGTTTACGCTTGTGCCGCACACATCCTGCGCCGCATTCTGAATTTAGCCGTCGCATCGCGCAGACGTAGAGAAAAAAACGACAAAACAGCAAGCGCATATAGGAAAGGAATCCTGCTTAAAAACTGTCGATTCTGTGTGGTTTATTAGTATTCCAATACATTTATATGTGTGCTTTGGTGTATAATACTCTTCGTGCTGTGTTAACATTTGCATTAATTTATGTGCTTGTTGAAACTAACTAACGAAAGCCTCGTCATTGCCATTGGCAACAAAATAAAAGTTGATATAGAATCCAGAAGCTTAATAAGCAGTTAACGTTAGAAACGCTATAGGAAACAAAACATATTAAGACAGTAACTTTAATACAAGTTAAACGAAAATTAAATCATTAAATTGATTGATCAATATATAATTTCGCACAAGACTCGGTTTACGGCCTCCAAAATTCAGCTAAAACAGGAAATGCACGCGCTTAAAGAAGGCGCGACAATGCTGCACCACCAACAGCAGCAGCCATCGACGGGATCACGGGATGATTTACTCACTGCTGATAATTTTTTTCTTGCCCTTAGCAATCCAATAGATAACGCCGCTGCTGCAGCTGCCGCCGCTGCCGCTGGTCTTATTGATCCGCACCACAATCGGGATCTACACAACGCATTGGTCGCCTCTATAGCCAATAGCAATGTTGCAGCTATAAATGGCACTTTAACCACTGCTGCGGTGCTCAAGAGCGCCGCTGCCGCACAGGCCCAAGCTCAGGTTCAGACACAGCAGAGCCCCACTGTACAGGCACAGCAGCAACAGCAACCAACAGTTGGACAGGATCAGGCGAACATACAGACTTCAGCCATGACGAATAACAGCCAGCAGCAGCAGGCTGCTCAACAGGCCGCTCTAGCACTGCTTAAGGTGGATAACGTTAATGGTGCAGCTACTCAAAATGGAAGTGCCGCCAACTTGAGCATAAAGAGCAGCTCTTCAGGTCGCTCAACGCCTAGCAACAGCGGTGGCAGTCTTTCGGATCCGGCGCCAGGAAAACTATTTGTGGGCGGACTCAGTTGGCAGACATCGTCAGAGAAGCTAAAGGAATACTTTAACATGTTTGGCACCGTAACCGATGTGCTTATTATGAAGGATCCGGTGACACAGGTAAGCCAAGAGTAGTCTATTTTATTAACTGTTACGTTCCCCACATTTTCATTACTCGAACCTATTTATATTTCTTATTCGGTGTCCACCTTATCTCCCTGCAAATTCAACTATTCACCTCGCCCCACTCCCCTTTGAACTGTCAAATTTCTGTTTTCACGTTGTCTCTTCGATTTGTGAATTTTTGTATTGTTACTCTTCCCTGCGGAGATTTTTATTTTACAGCTACGTTCAGATTGTCACTCAATCTCCCTGTCCGTCTGTCTGCCTGTCAAGCTCGCGCGTTCGCTTTACGTATCTTATCTCATTTCTTTGCCTTCTTTACACTTTTGTCAATTGCTTTTTCAACTGCGCATCTGCAGCCGCTTTCGTGTTTATCGTGAAGGCAATACAGCAACTACAGCTATAATGTATGTACATCTGCATGCATTTTTGTGTCTGTTGTTTCATGTCTGTGTATTCAACACAACACAGTATGTTTTGTTCTCTTTGATCTCTTTCGAAATTTCGTCTTTTAATATTTAGCATTTTTATTGTTGTTGTTGTTATTATTTTTCCTTACTTGGTTTACAAATACATTATACGCTAAGTGTCAAATAAAACACCACAAACATCAAAAAGCATATACGAAAAAAAAACATCGTAAACATTAGCAACATGACAAGAAATTTAAATGTGTTCCTCTAACTTATGATATATAAGTTAAACATTTTACTATATATACATATATTTATATATATATATACATATATATATATATATATATATATATATATATATATATATATACATATATATATATATATATATATATATAAACATACATGTGTATATATTAGAAATTTATATACATATATACATACACATATAAATTTATGTATACGTACAAACGAGCGCAACTATGGCAGCTGGCAAAGAATCCTGTTGCAGCTGTCTTTACTTGAACCCTCGCCGTTGGTTACGCTGTGGAACAGGACATTGGGCTGTTAAGGGTAGATTGGAGATCATATGAACGAGCAATTGCGCAATTACGAGAATCAGTAACTGCAAAATTATGTTGAGAACTTGTATTAAGAAAACACGTCTGAATCCGGAATGGTTTATTGCAAGCTTTGATTCTAACGGAGGTTGTCCTTTCAGCCACAGAGCGACGGAGGCATAGTTTGGTATAGTATACACTGTATACCAGCCGATATTCGACCCGCACACATATGTACACATATGTTTGTACACACGAGACAAACAAAATACTTTTTATTCAAAGTTATCTTTCTCCCAAAACAAAAAATATTGAAATAAAAAGAACATTATAAAACTGGTTTACCAACTGCCACAGCTCACACATATATCATTTGTGTGTGTGTGTTGGTTATCCTGTTTTCAGCCTGAACATCATCAAGTAAGACTAGTTTTTAAGTTTAGGGTCCAAAGTTTAGCTAGCCATTATGTTGTTATGCAGTTGAAAACTGTCTGAAATACTAAATATGATCATATAATTTATATAAAAGTAAAAACCTAAAGTGCCAAGTGGAACAAATTCACAATTTACGGGCAACAACGGACATTGGAGCTGGAACTTAAGACGCATGCACAGTGCTTTCCAGCTGTTGGAGAGGGCAGTTGCAGCTGTTACACAGGTAACACAAATGGCAGACCCAAAGGATCAAGATGATATCGTTAACAATGTTATTAGGTATATGTTCAAAACCAAAAACCAATTAAAAAAGAACGCCTACAATTATTTAACTGTTAAAAACGATTAGCGTAAATATTCGTATTCAGCTGACGCATCTCTTATCTTGTATAACTCTGAGCAAGCTTAATATATACTCAATAATAATTATAATAATTATATTATCGTACTATAATCGTATTCAAATTGAAATTATTCGTAATATGTATTTGATTATTTAGCGTTTTACCCAAACCAGCAAATTTTCTAAAAGCATTCTTAAAAATTTACTTAATATTTACAATAAATTAGAATGTGTTATCAGTAAAAGAAAAACGTGAAACGCCGACGTTTCAAAAACTAAATCAGGCATTGTACCAGTTATGTACATACACATGTATCCTTAACAATAATGTCATATTTATTATGTACAGTTGTATATTTATATTGAGTAAATGTATTTACGTAATACGCATAGAGAAAATCTTAGAGGCTGCCACTTAGTTGCAGCAACTTTTGGCAACCCTCAAATATGTTCAACAACGATAATGCAATAATCATATGAAATGCTCCCAATAGAAGTAAGATGTGAAAGAGTTTTTCCCGTTTTGTCTTCATACTAGGTTTTAATACAAATATTAAAAGATTTATGCCTATAAATCGAACGAATCTAGTTACTCTTAGAAAATATATTTATCCCTTAGATATAATTTATTAATGATATTTAAAAATACAACTATTGTTTAATTTAATGTAATTTCTGCTTTATTATTTACTTGGCGTTCGTAACTCCTATTTACTATTTCCTTAGTAGCACATACCGATAATGGTATTAAAACAATTATAATTTAGTGGTTTTATTTCGTTTGTTTTTTGTGGGGCTAATGTTATTAATCAAAGTAAGACCGTTGAAAATTGTATTTATTTATAAGCTTAGTGTGAACTAAGTTTTTAATTTACTAATACAAATATACAAGTATTTTTTATCAAATCAAATATAGATCCTTGCCCATAAACCTTGTATGTACTCTTTAGTGTTTAAATATAAATAAACTAAACAAGTTGTCTATTATTATTACTTGTGAGTGTACGATACTTTCGGAATCATCAGTAATATTTTATAAACAATTATCCTAAAGATTTTCATCACTACTCATATTATTTTTATGAGGCAGCAACATATAATTGACATAAGCTTAGGTTTACTTTTTTAAAATTTAAATAATGTAAAAATGGTTACAATTTATATGAAAATATTTATAAACAAAAATATTCAAAATTAATTTTATTAGTTAATTTTAGTATTAAGTAGTATATAGGTTGTGGCAGTCTCGTCGACTCGATACATACATACTGAAATATCGATAGCTTTAATTTGTTATATTCGTTCATTTGAGTAATTCACTTAGTTCAGTTCAGCTCTTAAGAATAGAAGCGACTCACTGATGAAGAAGAAGAGTCTTAGAAGAAATAAGCATCATCATTACAATTGTTAGTTGTAAGAGAAAAGACAATAAAGTTTATATACATATGTCGAAGTCTTACATTGGTGACCCCGACGTTTGAATAAACGCAACCGATTGTGCAATACATTAACACACAAGTTAATAAGTCGCAACATCGGCAGACGCAACTGTGCACGCTCATTGCCCACGCACAAACACACAGTCCCAAAAGTTGTGAAATTGTACATCGAAAGCACACCGCACTGAACATGGCCAGCAACGGAGAACAAATGGAGCAGTCAGCTCCTGGCACCAACACGGAGGTTCACGGACAAAGCGCACTTCAAGCACAGGCACTGCAAGAAGTTTTTCGGGTAGGCGTCAAGCCGCCATCTTTTTGCAAAGAACAGCCGGATTTATACTTCATTCAAATGGAATCACAATTCGCAGTCGCAGGCATCTCGGCTGACAACACAAAATTTCATCAGGTTGTTTCGTCACTGGAGCCACAATACCTGCTGCACATTTCCGACATCATTCGAAATCCGCCAGAGTCCAACAAATACGATGCAATCAAAACAGCTCTCATCAAAGAGTACACTGATTCCGAGCAACGAAAGCTCAGCATGCTCATACACGAGGTTCAGCTGGGAGATCTCAAACCGTCGCATTTGTGGAAGCGCATGAAGGAATTAGCAGGTACTCAAATACTGGACGAGGCATTAAAATCAATGTGGATAGAGCGTTTACCAGAAAGCATGCGAGCCATAGTGTCGATCATTGAAGGCGACCCCACTAGAACAGCTCTGAAAGCAGACAAAATTTGGGAGTCGCAACGCCTTTCACCGGTGTGCGCAGTGCAGAACCACGACAAGCTACAGGCCGAAATTGACGAGCTACGCAAGGAGTTGCGTAAGTTGAAATCGGAGCCTCCAACTAAACCACAGACCCGTAATAAATCGAAGTCGCCTGATCGCCCACAATTCTGCTATTATCACAATAGATTTGGCGCAAAGGCTAAGCGATGCGCAGAGCCATGTGATTTCAAAATATTCCATTCGGAAAACTAAAGCCCACTCTGTCAACGACGACGGGCACAGTGGGATCTACAAGCCGTCGATTATTCATCACAGATCACAGTACAAAAATCAGATATCTTATCGATACAGGCGCAGATTTCTCGATCATTCCCCCAATGAACCGTAACGCTCAACCCACAAATTTTCTGTACGCAGCTAATGGAAGTCCAATCAAGGCGTATGGCACAAAAATTGTGACAGTCAACTTCGGCACGGGAAAAAAAATGAATTGGGAATTCACCATCGCTGATGTGACCAAACCTATCATAGGAGCCGATTTCCTACACCACTACAGGCTTTTAGTCGACGTTCACAAGAAACTCCTCACAGACAGCTCTACAAAGCTACAAATAAGAGGCACAACTTGCAGCGTGGAACTCGAAAAACTTTATACTGTTTCTCCAGCAAGCAGCAGCCACTTCGAGTTACTTCTACGGGAATACAAAGATCTAACTATGCCATTTAAATATGCAACACATAATACAAAAACATCAGTACAGCATTACATATTTACAAAAGATCAGCCCGTAGCATCCAAAGCCCGACGACTAAACCCTGAAAAGCTAGCGGTTGCTAAACGGGAATTCGACTATATGCTAAAACAGGGCATTTGCAGTCCAAGTAGCAGCCAATGGGCGAGTCCACTGCATATGGCTCCGAAGAAAAACAAGGCGGAATGGCGACCATGCGGAGACTATAGACGCTTAAACAACATCACAAAGCCTGATCGATATCCGCTGCCGCATATTCACGATTTTTCATACAAGCTCAACCATAAAACGATCTTCTCAACAATCGATCTCGAACGAGCATATCATCAGATACCAATTGCACCAGAACATCGCGACAAAACCGCCATCATCACTCCATTCGGGCTCTTCGAATTCAATGTGATGACATTTGGTTTATGCAACGCAAGCCAAACTTTTCAGCGTTATATGGATCAAATATTTCGTGATATGGAAAACGTGATAGTCTACATAGACGACATCTGTATAGCGTCACAAAGCGCAGATGAACACTATCAGCACCTAAAGGACGTCTTCGATAGACTTCGCCAGCATGGCTTGCGCATAAATGCCTCAAAGTGTAGACTGGGGTATGAGCAAGTGGATTTTCTTGGCTATCACATCACAAAAGCAGGCATCAAGCCAACAGGCGATCGCATTCAAGCAATTGTGGATTTCAAAAAACCAAAGTTGGCGCATGAGCTCAAAAGTTTCTTGGCAATGCTAAATGTCTACAGGAGATGCTTACCTAACGCAGCTTATAAGCAAGGACAACTTCAGAAGCTTATTGTCGGAAACAAAAAGAAGGACAAATCTCCGATCGAGTGGAACGACGCAGCGGAAAAGATGTTCGAGCAATGCAAAGCCGATTTATCTCGCGTGACAACTCTCACGCATCCTTCAGCAAATGCGAAATTAGTACTGCATGTCGATGCAAGCAACTTCTGTGTCGGCGCTGCTCTAAACGAGTTGCAAAATGGCGCACTCAGACCGCTTGGCTTCTTTTCCAAACGAATATCGGAGGCACAAAAAAAGCAAAGTACCTACGATCGCGAGTTGCTAGCAATTTTTCTGGCCGTTAAGTATTTCGCACACATGATCGAAGGACGCAGCTGTACCATACTAACCGACCACAAGCCGCTCACGTTTGCTTTTCAACAAAATCCAGAGAAAACTACTCCGAAACAAACTCGACAGCTCAGCTTCATCAGTGAATATACCACAGATATTCAGCACATCGCAGGAAAAGATAACATCATTGCAGATACGCTATCAAGAGTGGAGGCAATCTTCAATGACGATCAGTTGGACTTCAAGAAACTGGCATTAAGTCAAGAATCCGATGAAGAGCTAGAGCAACTACTAGAGAACTCTTCTCTGCAGCTTAAACAGATCCAGCTCAACGACTCAAAGACTCTTATGTATTGCGACACATCAACAGAACGGATCCGTCCATACGTCACACACAACTTTCGCAAGCAGGTCTTTAACGCTATTCACAGGTTGTCACATCCTGGCAAACGAGCAACAGTCAAGCTTATATCCGAACGCTTCGTGTGGAAAGATATGAAGAGGGACATCACTATGATGGTAAACAACTGTACAAATTGCCAGCAAGTAAAAATCCAGAGGCACAACAAAGCGGCATTGCAAAAGTTCGAACCACCAGACAAACGGTTTGAACACATCAATATTGATCTAATAGGACCACTGCCACTCTCGAACAATTATAAATACTGCCTGACCTGCATCGACCGTTTCTCACGGTGGCCAGCGGCCATTCCTATAGCGGACATCACAGCTGAGACAGTGGCCAAAGCTCTATTACAAGGCTGGATTGCAAACTACGGTATGCCGCATGTAATAACCACCGATCAAGGAAGACAATTTGAGTCTCGTCTGTTTAAGGAGCTCACTCGTTTGACCGGCTCTAAGCATCTTCGAACCACAGCATACCACCCACAAGCTAACGGAATGGTGGAGAGAATGCACAGGACACTAAAAAGCTCCATCAAATGTCACACTAATTCCAACTGGGTTGACAGCCTTCCAATTGTACTCCTGGGTCTGCGTGCAACACTTAAAGAAGACCTTAATGCATCTCCAGCTGAAATGATTTATGGTACAACACTAAGGCTGCCGGGAGAATTCTTCGAAGAACCTTCCGACGAATATATCGAAAGCGAATTCATTAGGAAACTGCGTTCAACCATGGCCGAACTGAAACCAGTAAATACATCTCATCA
The DNA here is from genome assembly GCA_035046005.1 of Drosophila acutilabella. Taxonomy (NCBI): domain Eukaryota; kingdom Metazoa; phylum Arthropoda; class Insecta; order Diptera; family Drosophilidae; genus Drosophila; species Drosophila acutilabella. The sequence continues at coordinate 187,998 of JAWNOK010000026.1, read as the reverse complement.
TGACACTCCAAAAGTGTTTCTGCAAAAGGATCTTAAAACATGCACTCACATATTTTTACGAGACGACACAGTTAGGCCGCCACTTAAGGCACCCTACGATGGACCATTTCCAGTTATAAGCCGCAATGAAAAAAATTTGGTTATTTCCATCAACGGCAAACAAACCACAGTCTCCATCGATCGAGTAAAGGCGGCTTACATAGAAGCAGATGATGCAACACCCTTACCTGCAGCAAACAACAGTACTCAACGACCCATCATCCAGACGCGCAGTGGACGTACGGTACGCCCACCAAATCGTCACGTACATTTCGCAAGTTAGCTGCAGTATCGGAGGGGGAGTGGATGTGGCAGTCTCGTCGACTCGATACATACATACTGAAATATCGATAGCTTTAATTTGTTATATTCGTTCATTTGAGTAATTCACTTAGTTCAGTTCAGCTCTTAAGAATAGAAGCGACTCACTGATGAAGAAGAAGAGTCTTAGAAGAAATAAGCATCATCATTACAATTGTTAGTTGTAAGAGAAAAGACAATAAAGTTTATATACATATGTCGAAGTCTTACAAGGTGTTATGTAAACTAACAAGCATTTGTAAAAGAAAGTGCCCCAAAGCAATTCGATAATTGTATTTACTAACGTATAAACATTTATGCATCATATAAGTATCTTAAACTGACCATCTAAATGCGTTGATCCGTTTAAACAAGTTATCTTTCTAACTCTGTCTTTACTTAAACTTCGTTATCAATCAAAATATAACTTTTCATCTAAGATTTTACACCGTCAAAAGCATTTCCGAAACTATTTCAATAATATATTTAAAAACTACTTATAACAGTACCCAAAAAAAACAACAGTACAAAAATTTGTATATGTTCATTTACACTTGATACAAGAATAATATTCGATTAATAATAGAACATTGAATACCTTGAACATATACATATTAACATACTTATTAACAGCGAAATGTATTACGTAATGTTAATATTATTAGTTCTGATTTGTTTTCATTTAAGATCGATTTATTTACTGAAAGAATCACCAAAGGCGAAAGCGGTCGTTTATTTTTTATCATGAAGCCGCGATCGACACTTATTGAACAATTTGTTCAACATTTAATTTATATATCTATAAAATTTACATTTATATACATATATATATATATATATATATATATATTTTTTTTTTGTGGTGACATCAACATTTCCCTGTTGTTGATTTTGATGGATTAATACTTACACTGTTGGACTTGTGCTAACGTTTCGTAGGACTTAAAACGTTGTATTAATTGTCAATTAGCTGATCACTTTGCAATTTAGTCAAATGTTCATATTGTTAAACTATATACGTATCCGTAAAAGCCGCCTCTAACCAAGCGCATTCTCACTTCTCAAAACTCCATTAGCAAAACATTTTCACATCTATTTCTTTCTTTTCCTTTTATACTCTCGTCGACACTTACAGCGCAGTCGCGGCTTTGGCTTCATTACATTCCAAGAGCCCAGCACCGTGGACAAGGTGCTTAAAGTGCCCATTCATACATTGGATGGTAAGAAGATTGACCCGAAGCATGCCACGCCCAAGAACCGACCTCGTCAAGCCAACAAAACCAAGAAGATATTTGTGGGCGGCGTCTCCCAAGACACATCAGCCGACGAAGTGAAGGTATATTTTAGTCAATTTGGGGCCGTTGAAGAGACAGTTATGCTGATGGATCAGCAGACAAAGCGACATCGCGGATTTGGTTTCGTCACTTTTGAGAACGAAGACGTTGTAGACCGCGTTTGCGAGATCCATTTCCACACCATCAAGAACAAAAAGGTCGAATGCAAAAAGGCGCAACCCAAAGAAGCCGTAACCCCGGCCGCCCAGCTGCTTCAGAAGCGTATTATGCTTGGCACCCTTCAGTTACCAGCAGCTCCTGGCCAGCTTATTGGGGCACGTAGTGCCGCCGTTTCTGCTATGAACCCTTTGGCCATGCTGCAAACGCCGACGCAACTCCTGCAGTCTCCGGCTGCTGCAGCGGCTGCACAGCAAGCGGCACTGATATCACAGAACCCATTTCAAGTACAAAATGCCGCGGCTGCGGCCACGATGGCCGCGAATCAGAGCAGCTTTGGCAAACTGCTTGCCACATATCCACAGACAGCGCTTCACAGCGTCAGGTAAGTTGAAGTAGTCTTCCAAAAAAGCCGTCGATCTACAGAATTTCTCTCTTTTAGATATGCCCCGTACACTATACCCGCCAGTGCCGCCACTGCCAATGCCGCATTGATGCAGGCCCATCAGGCACAGAGCGCCGCAGTGGCCGCCCATCAGCATCAGCAACAGCAGTCACATAACGCACACGCCGCCGCAGCTGCCAGTCTGCAACATCAGCATCCACATCAGCAGCAACAGCAACATCACACTGCAGCCGCCGTTGCAGCCGCTGCCTCAAACTCAGCATCCCAGGCGCACTCGGCTGCAGCGGCAGCTGCCTTGGCAGCTAATGCAGCCAATGGTGCCGGCGCCAGTGCTCATTCACTTGCTGCTGCCCAGCAGGCGGCTCTCGTTGCCGGAAATCCTTTAAACGCGGCCGCAGCTGCGGCAGCTGCCGCTGCAGCCGCTGGTAACCCAGCGGCAGCCTACCCCAACTACGCGCTGGCAAATGTAGACATGTCCAGCTTCCAGGGTGTCGATTGGAGCAGCATGTATGGCATGGGCATGTATGTCTAAGCTGCTCGCCCATAGCCACCCACTCTGCGTCTCTATCTTCCCACATTTCTCCCTTGATTGATTTATCTATTGGTAATTTGCATATGTAGTGCAAAGAGACACTAACACTATCACATACTAGTAGAACACAACATCCACATACACACACCCATACCATATGCATAAACACGACTCAACAAAATTTGGATTACCATAGTTCTTAGTGCCACACACACATCCACACATTTACATGCATCATTTAATTACATAAAAGCATATTAAGTATTATATTTAAGGGCCCCCTGGGAAGGCAATTATAAGCATTCAATATGATAACAAACATGATAAGCAATACGAGTAACAACAAAAAAACAAAAATCTAAAACAAAAGGTTCATTAAAGAAAAAACAGTGGCCGAAGAGACATGGCTGTTTATAAACAATGAAATCTAAAAGGATTAATAATTAATTAGAAACAAAATTAAACCAAAAAGCAAATATTAAAATGAAAAAACCACCGATTGTGATTGCGTTTAATAATAGAAATTTATATAATTTTTAGTGCATATTACCTAAAACATAAACCTATTTTATAACATAACTACGTGCATATTATAAAACTAAACATATTTATAAAATTGAAAATAAAAATAACCTCTCAAGCTCATTGAAAAACATCAACGAAACACACAAATGAAAGTAAATACAAAACAACATCACATAAAATCCGAAAACTTGCTCAATCCTAATATTGTAAAAAATATATATCTTATAACAAACTCATAATCGTAAGAAAATAGTCTTTAAAGTAAAAGGTCTTTAAAGTAAAGTAAAGTAAAAACAAACAGATATAGACACACCACACATCGCATTAGTTGTTTAGTTAAGCTCGAATTTAATTCACCCAGCCCAGAAATTAGGCGGAGACACAGAAGATACACTAAACACACTACACATATACACTACACTCCTTACATTCTCCTAACTGTACTTAAAACAAATGTAGCCCGGCTGCACCTTTCATTGTGTGTGTTGTTGTAGATGATGTTGATGTAAACGCATTACCCACACACAGCTCACACATGTTCCCACTTTGACTAATACAAATATACACAAAAATTATGCATGTAATTTGTAAAAGCGATAGTGTATGGGAAATTCATGCATTTGTATTAGCTTTCAACAAAGTTTATTTGATTTATACTTAAAATGACGGAACAGAGTCCGCAGTCTGGTTAATGTATTAAATTGTCAGGCTTTAGTTTTTATTAAATACTTTTTAAGTAGTTGTGGCTCTACTTATCTCTCTTTATCTCTCTCTCTCTCTCTCTCTCTCTTCAATTCCATCTCTTTTTCCCTTTATTTTATTTCAAAGGTTCTATAAATTTGGCACATTTTGCGATTACTAATCGATTATTACATTTATTATTTGTTTAATTGCTCAAGGTACTCATATTCAATATTATACTTGATTATATATATAATCATATTATTTATAGAAATAACATTTGTAGTTGACATATGCACGCCTACTCTCACACTCTTTTATCCACTTATAAACATTGAAAACTCCTTTTACTCCCTTTAGTTATGTATTTGGTTAGCTGTAGTATTTGCATTTCAGTTTTACATTGAAAACTAAACATACACAAACAATAAATGCAGCTCATTATACAAAATATTGAAATTAATTATAAAAGGAGCCACAATAACAACAGCAATATAGAGCGTGTGCTCTGTAAACATTTGATCGCTTGCATGCTTAAAGTTTATTTGAATTTTTTCTTAGTTATCAATTGAAATAATAATTTGCGTATGTAAATATAGTTTATATGTGTAAACACCTGAATAACTTTATAACATTTGAGACGCCAAACACAGTAAATTGTATTTAATAAACTGGTTTACAAATAATAAACAAACAAAAAAAATGCTATTGTCTTATCGAAAAAATCAGTTGCCTCATTTTACAATTCTTTTTTGACTTGTATATACCTAGTGTTGATTTCAATTTATATTTTTTGAATTTTATATATTCAAGAATCGTCTTTTTTGTACTTTAAAACACACCCATATACTCCTCCTATCACCATCTGTAGTTCTTGTGTTCCCAGGTGGACATTTGCATTGTATTTGATTGTATTTGCGGTAAGTATAAGTTGAATTTCTTTAGCTCGTATTTAGAAAAGTGTTTTGTACATTAAATATATTAAATTTAATGATGGAATACTCTGCATCCCCAAATACATGAATGGCCCGTTTCACATTTTGCATACCAAAGATTATTAGATTTATATTATGTTAACATAACATATTATACTCGTAGTGCTCAATTTGATCACTCACATTCAAACAAATACATAACATTAATGTTATTTTTTTACTTTTAACAAGAACATTCCAAATGGTTTTGGTGCCATTTAAAAACAAGTACTAATTCAAATTATTTTATATTTTTACTCCCCCAAATCGAAAAAAAAACAGATAAACTAGTTAGATCTCATACGTATACAGATTTAAGCAAGTGGAATTATACAACAAATTTGCCAATCATTCTTTATTAATTTTTTTTTTTTTTGAGAAAACTATACAATTACACATTAAGTATTAGATAATTTTAACTTACATTTTAACAATAAATACTAAATTTTTAATTTGCATTTTTTTATTTATATACATTTTTTTTATATATATTTATTTTATATATTTTTATTTTATTTAGAGCGCAAGTCGAAAAATGCTTTTAAGTTAAAATTTAAGAACAGAGTTTTGTAAGAAATTTTCTTAATGAATAAAAATGTATTGAATTCGTGACCTTCAGCCCTTGCACTGTAGTTAAATGTTTAAACGCTTTTTAAACTTTACTTTTTATATCAGATTGTATGTATGTTACTTCATTCGTTCTTTGTTCTACGTTCTGTACTGGTTATTAATTAAAAGAGATAGATTGTCATCAAATCTGATTTGTACTTGGTAACAGTAGTAATAAAAGCAGCAACTGTCTTCTCAGACTCAATTAGAACTTTTATATGAAATACAACAAATAAACCAAAGAATGATTATTTGATAACAAAAGCCACAATCCCATGTAGAAGCTTGCGAATTTTGATGTATACCAACTTAGTATCGGAACCATCTTAGCGCTCTTTATATATATATTATATATATATGTATATATATATAATTTTGATAAACAACCAAAGCAACTGTTGAATTGTTCTTTTTTTAATAATAATTACATATTGTTTGTGGTAGTGTCATTTTTATAACTATTTTAACTATACAAAACAAAAGTAATAAGTAAAACGATAACAAATTTGTTTTGGCTTTTAACCAATTAAAATGTTATATTATTCCATACACAATCAATTACTCAAAAAATACACACAGTCACACATATATAGACTCATTTGGACAGACCCCATAGAACATATATATTCTTGATCAGCATCACAAGCCGAGTCGATATAGCTATGTCCGTCTGTCTGTCTGTCCGTATAAACAAAAAGAATTCAGAGATGGTAACAGCTACAAGTTCCAGCTTGGTCTCAATCGATCACATATACAAGAAACTTTTTTTTTTCAATCCCCACGCGCCTTTCGCCCACAATGAGCAAAAAACTAGACAACTCCGAAAAAATCAGTGTCTCAGTAACTATGCCACCTATGATCACCAATTTTGGTATGGAGGCTCCTAACGACAGCGCAAATGCAATGACATTTAAAATGTTGGACTGTCAAGCCCCTTCTCCCACAATTAATAAAAATAATTCTCAACTTTCCTTTTTAGGCATTTGTTCATATAGTACAGTATTGTAATTTATAATTCGTGTGAAGACTAACTATATCAAACTACCCTGAAATGTGCATTCAAATCGGACTATAAACAAGAAAACTAGAAGCGTTACAATATTGATAATTGAGTGCAATATCAATGTATGAGTGCAAGCGAGACAGAAACTTACAAGCACGTGTTCGAATGTTTTCGATGCCTGTGGGGTGGCAGTCGCCGCAGTGGCTGGCCGCGCTGAATACACACATACATACATATATGCATCATATATTGTCTTTCGTATGTGTATTCGCATACAGACAAACCAATGTATGTTTGATTATGCTTAGTTTTTGTTTCAACGTGTTTTAATGCAAGTACTACACAATGTAATATCTCTAGACCAATTTTAATAACTTAATCGGGAAAAATGCAGAGAGTATTTTACGGTCGGGCGTGCTCGACTGTACTTTTCTTTCTTCTTTTTAAATGTAGGAGAAAACTAGTTCACTGCATTGATAATTAGCTTTTACTGTTTAGAAGATACAGTAATACATTTTTTCATCCATAAAAAAACATCTATTACAATAAAAACAAGAAAAAAGGTTATCTTCGGCTAGCCGAAGATTATATACCCTTACAGTCATGCACATTGCGTTAATTTTTTTCAATGACCGATTGTTCCTATGACAGCTATATGATATATAGTCCGATTTAAATGAAACTTTGTCAGCACCTTGGGAATGTTAACAAATGCATATTGTGTGAATTTGAAATCGCTCAATAGACATAGAAAACTTTTATACTAAGCATTTTAACCGATTGTTCCTATGGCAGCTATATGATATAGTTGTCCGATCCGGATGAAATTGGACGGTAGATGGAATATTACAACAAATGTATATTGCGTGAATCTGGTTCAAATCGTTCAAGAGACACAAAAAATGTTCATACTAAGCATTTTCAGCATTTTGAGCCGATTGTTCCTATGGCAGCTATATGATATAGTGGTCAAATCTGGATAAATTTTGGTTTGCACGTGGGATTTTATGCCAAATGCATATGGAGCAAATTTGGTTAACATAGCTAAAAAAAAATTTTTTTTTCCATCCGATTGTTTCTATGGGAGGTAAGTCATCCGATCTGCCCGATTTTCACAAATGATCTGCGTGCAAAGGATATACACATCTCTGCCAAGCTTCACTAAGATAGCTTTAAAACTGAGAGACTCGTTCGCATAGAAACAGATGGACAGACAGACGAACATGGCTATATCGACTCGGCTGTTGTTGCTGATCAAGAATATATATACTTTATGGTGCCGGAAACGCCTCCTTCAATGCGTTACAAACTTCGTGACAAAAACAATATACCCTCTGCAAGGGTATAAAAACATAACATTAATTACATGCACTTCTACAAGTATGACAAGCATCTTTGAAGAGGAAGCAAGTATTCCGATTTATTTTATTGGAACCAAATTGAAAATCGTATCCTCGTAAAGAACCAAACCCCTGCTTAAAGACAGTAATACATATACATAAATATATAAATACATACATCTGCTATCTACTACAACAAACCTAGTACATACAAACATGTATCATATGACAATAAGATCAACTGTGTTTCAGCATTCTAGTGTCAGTATTCGTAAACGAAATTACCTAAAGAACAACAAGAAAATTATAATCAGAAATCTTAAAGATGACCAAACATTGAGTTTGGCATCGGTTTTAGCTATGTACTATATTGTCTAGGTGAAAAATGTTGATGTTTTCATATATACAAATAAAAATATATACATTAGGACTAAAGTCGGATGACAACTTTATAGATATTTACATATTTACAGCGATATTTAGCAAGACCGTGATATATTCAATTAGAAAGAAAAAAATACCTTTCAAAATATTATATGTATATATCTATTATATATATAGACAGCGTCTCACATTGTGGCAAATTGTACTTACTAAGAAATTTTCAGAATATAAAACAGAATTCAACAAACGATTAAACAAATGGATTCTATTCCAATGACTTAGGTGCATCATTAAAATGTTGTTGTCAACCTGAAAAAGCATATCACTTTAAATGGACACCTTTGGAATCTTAAATAACATAACATTCGGTAATGGAAAAGTGTCTTGTCCTAAATTTGGAAAACGGTTTTCTACTATTTCTCCCTCTCCCCTCAAACCCCCAAATAAAATATCTCACAGAGCGATGTGCTAAAAAATTATTTAAATCTGATGCAATTATGTAAGGTGCGGAAACTTGAATGTAAATTAATAAGTTAATTTTATTGATTGAAGAGGACCAAATTCTAGCAAAATTTTATTACAAAATGAATCAGGTTATAACCCGAATATTTTATAAAAATACATTTTAAATTATCCGTCATATTATTTGGTTAGGTTTACATTTTTTTTGCTTTCTTGTGCCCTGTCCGTGACAATTATTATTTTCTTGGTTTGTAATTTATTTTAATATACACAAAACACAACAATACTGATACAAGCTAGTCAATTGATGTGCATAAACACAGATCAATACTCTATCTGTTAACTTTAAAACCAAGCATAAGAGAAGTAAGTATAAGTCTTGTAAATCTTTAAATCAAAGCAAACCTATCTAATTTGAACCATACAGTTTACACGAAACATAAACAATAAAGAGAAAAGCAATTATTTTCTTCTGAAAATATAAAAATTTAATAAGGAACGATTAAAAGTAACTCAAAATTGGTAAATGACAAAGTATTTACTTGGTCTTATCGAAGTTAGTTCTAAGCATTTAATGTAAGTCTTAACGTGTTGGATGATTTAAAGCAATACAGCTGAGTATTTAAACATTATACATATATGCATGCACTTGTGCTCATTTGTGTACTTTTAGCACATGATCTATTATTTGCTTCAATAAGAATATATTAAAGCTCAAGGACAAAAAATACTTGCAAATTTCATATAGAATATTAAATTGTAACTGCAGTAGAAATTCAAGTAAAGAATTGGTTTATGTATTTAAAACTAACTCGTAACTGATAAACTTAAATATATATGTATATCTTTAAATTGATCAATATATATCGTAAAATGTATATTACACAAGATAAAAAAAACTTGTACAAAATCGAAACGCAACTTTTATGAGCTCGTCACATATCAATTATAATGAGCTATATTTTGGAAAGTCACCTTATAAAATTAAGTGTACTCAAGAAGGTGAACGAAACATTACATAACTAAGCGAAATAAAAAAATTAAGCACCTCATTCAATTGTTACGAACCAGAGAGATTACTTCTAAAGTGGGCAGTTAACCTTAACTAATTATACGTACGAGTAGTACCTTTAGAATGCCCAAGTAAATATAAGGTGAGTAAGGACATCATACTCAAGTAAAAAATAACTAAAAATAAACTTAGACTTGTCTTCCAGCAACACTAATTGACATGAAAAAACCGTTAAGACCTTAAACAATTGAAAATATTAAAAGAATTATTTAATATGAGTATGTATCTTTGGCATCCGTAAATTTGGACTGTTTTGCTCCGAATTTTGAATTAATTGTAAATGAAAGTGATTGAGGACACTAATAAAGAAAGGTCTCTATGACAGCTAAGCTTTTATTATTCAAGTAAACTTACTTTGATGCTTAATTGAAGAACTAATTAAAACTAGTTAAATTTTAGCAAAACAAATTGAGAAATTACGATCAACAATCAATTTTAAAGCCCCTTTGAAGATTTCTTTCAAAAGAAAGTCATGTGCTCCAAAACATAAAAAAATTCCAACAATGAGGTGTCAGGAACTTATTAAGTTTTGCATATTTGTTTTCCATTTTACTTCAATCGTCAAACTTGTTAAGCAAGTGCTTTATATGAAGAATTAAAAAAAGATGACATTAAAAAAAAGAAAAATGATATTTATAAATTATAATTAAATTTAATCCATCAAAGTTCTTGAGCAAAGATGATTATATCTTTTAGGCCATAAGCACCTATAAACCAGTTGAGTTAAATAAAATATAATTTGTACTATAACAAAATTATGTATCGTAACAACTTTCAGCCAATATAAAAATGGTAATATTTAATGTTAAAATATTTATTAATTTGTCATGGCAAAAAACAGGAAATATATAAATAGAATAAGTTGAGAGAATACAATTATAAGAGATTAAACTGTAACTGCTGTCGCTCTATACTTGTAGCGATGTTATGTAATTCATATATTACCTTTACATATATAAATATACAAATAAGATGTATTTACTCTATCTTAAGCTTTCTTAGCTACGGCTCAAGAAAGCTCCGTGGAAATGCTGAACCAAATCTTTCAACACTTTTGAAATGAAAATAAAGGAAATCTAAAAATGTGGAGGCGAACTTGATAGTTGTTTTGAAAAATGCTAAATGGCTTTAAATTACAAAAGCAAAAACAAATTTTAATAAATAAACTAAAATGCATTCAATTAATTTATGTATTGTCTTAACTAGTATGCACGCATATTTTGCTGTACAACGCACAGAAAATCAATGTATGCTTTAGTAAAACTATATCAATATTATCTTTAATCTGAATATAATAAATTTGAGATATGCTATGCATAAGATTAAAGTTTACTAAGAAACCACCGTCATATTAGACTTTTTAAATGTATTGTATACTCTGTAATGAAAGCTTCATTAAGTCGAAATCGTATCTTATTGTATAGTATGTAGTCGAAATACTTGAAAATATTACCACATAATCCCAACATTTTGTTAGCACAGATTGTATGGTTTCTAAATTAGTATTCAATTAACGCCATCCGCTTTTATATTGGTTTGGACAATTTACTGAGTTGTTTTCTTAGTATTATTATTATTTTTAATTTTTATGTACATATGCATAAGAATTTTCATCTTGTGGTTCATATATATTTCCCATATTATTTCAAATTAGTAAAATGCATGCAGCTTACAAAATAAAATTGTTTACTTTGTGTTTATAAATGCTAAGTTAGGGACACGAAAAAAGTATTAATACTTTTAGGTATCGAGTATATTCGTTATTAATACCGATATTTTATATTTTTGATACTTGATACTTTTGTTTCGTTATTTGTAACTAACAAGCACGGTTGCCACAAAAGTTTTTTAAAAAATGCCAAAAAAATTTTTAAAGGGCCAGTTTCAATAAAAAGGAGCCAAAAATACTGGTTTCTTAGCAATTCAGCAATTTAGCAGCAATTCATGAGAAAAATCAAAGCGCTGCACTAATTGTGCAGCGAGCTCCAAATAAAACGTTTGAACAAATTTTTTAATTTTTAAAATAATTGGCTTCTTGCAGCACATATCATCTAAACATTTTTGACCTTTAATCCCAATAAATATGTTTTCAGTCCTTAAAAGATGAGAAGTTAGATCATTGATTTTAAAATTCTCAGACATAAGTTTGATCTACAAAATAATTCAGAACTACCTTAAAGGTGGATTCTAATCTCGTAAAAAGATACGGTAGTCTAATAGTAAAAGTGAGTTGCGAAAAACATCGATATGGTAAATTATGGCTTAGCAACATTGAAATCAATTAATCGTCAACAAAAGGAGCCAATTCCAAAAAAAATTGCCAGGGAGCCAAACGATAAAAAAAGAGCCAGTTTTGGTTCCAAATCGCCAAGTGTGGCAACCGTGCTAACAAGTATCTCTTGAGCGGTATCGAGTAAAAAAATTTGCGCGGGACTACGTGAACCACGTCACTAAATTTGCAAATAGCGACGCCACTTGTCGAGTGATGAAAAGTGCATTATTATTTTAGTAAATTTGATTTAAAGCGTCCAGTCCAACAGTTCACTCAAGTGAAAATGACAGTTTCTATGGAAGAATACAACATACGATTTTTGGAGTCATCATAAAAAAATCAAATTTTGCAATGAACGTTTCATATAATAACGAATTAAGTCGGCACTTGTCTGCCCAGGTGTCACCACTTTCTATCGACCCTTTAAAACAATGGATGGCATGAAAGTGGTATATCCAAAACCAAACAACCTTGCACAGAAGTATTTGGGAATTCATGCGACATCTGCGCCCTCTGAGTGTTTGTTTTCTAAAGCTGGAAGTACACACAATTAAAACAAGAAAGAATGCTACATATAGTCGCCCCGCGACTTTAGGATACCCGTTACTTAATGTTCGACCGATTGTTCCTATGGGAGCTATACGATGTAGTAGTCCGATTTGGATGAAACTTGGTCAGCATTTGCGTAAGATAACGTAACTAACAAAAATGTTTTCTATACTAAAACATGCTATTTTTACCTGCTTTTACCATATGAACCTACTATAGAACGCCCTTAAGTGGGCAGTCAAAAAACTAAAACAAACTTGTACTGCTTGGGAATTTTATCTTTCATTTGCGACCTCTCGGGTCTTTCTAGCTCTTATAGTTGTTCATACAGACGGACAGACAGACGGACATGGCTATATCGACTCGGCTATTGATGCTGATCAAGAATATATATACTTTATGGGTTCTGACACGCTTTCTTCTGCCTGTTACATACATTCCAACGACTACAATATACCCTTGTACTAGTAACGGGTATAACAACTCGCAACCGACTTTCGCCGTAACGGCTTGACAAGCTGCTGTTCTAAGCCGATGGAGTGTGACATTAAAAAATATTGTTAAAAAAATACATAAAAATTTAACCCGAAAAAATAAACATTTATTCCAAATATATAATCGATACCTTCGAAATTTGATACTTATGTTTCAATAATTTTATGAGTATTACTCACGAGTACATGATCGATACTTGTCAAATATTGTCAAATATTCTTGTGAACAATACTTGTTCGCTTCTCAAACATTAATAATTTGGATATATATGTACCAGAGAACTGCACTGGTGGTGGTTTTTTGTACTCGAATAATACCCACAGAAAATGAGGTGGCGATCTTAGTCGTGCAGTCGTGTGTGGCGGCAGCGCTGTCAGAGATTATAAAAATACTTACACATAATACTTGAGTACTTGAGCGACGGTTTTCCGTCGATAAATTAAACACCGCGCGTTAGAGGATAAAAATGATTTTTTGCATGTAACAGGTACGAAATTACAGTTTTCAGGGCTTGCCCAAAAAACCAAATAGGCAACATTATTACAATACGCGTTTTAAGAGTTTACATTTTTTAGATAAATGGTTTCTTCATGCCACTAGAATACCCAGGCAACAAATTATAAAACAGGTGTCCCATAATCAACCTGTAATCTATATCTTACGTAGATTCTCATTAATGTAAATATTTAAATATACAATTTGTATATTTTATGTAAAATTTTGATGAAAACAATTTTCGGATTTGCCTTAATTCATAATTAAACTATAATTTTTTAATGCATTCAAAACATTTAACAAGTCCAAAACAAAAGAGCGGGATACGACTATCCATGCGCACAGGTATAGTGTAAACAAGTAAGGAAAGTACAGTCGAGCAAGCCCTACCGTAAAATACTCTCAGTATATTTTTCCCGATTAAATTATTAACAAGAAAGAATGCTACAGTCGGCCCGCGACTTTAGGATACCCGTTACTCAATGTTCGACCGATTGTTCCTATGTATATAGTCATATACGATATAGTCATACTATACAATATAGTCATACGATTGGTATGAAACTTGGTCAGTATATTTATGTTATTGATAAATTTATTCTGTATCAGTTTCTTTAAGATAGCTTGGTAAATACAGAAAATTTTCATACAAATTCATACTAAAAGCAAATTTTTGACTGATTGTCCCTATGGGAACTATACGATATAGTAGTCCGATTTGTATGAAATTATTGATAAATTATATTATTGATATATTTATATTATTGATAAATTTATTTTGTGTCAGTTTCATTACGATAGCTTAGTCAATGCAAAACTTTTTCATACTTATTTATATTTGGATCGTATTTTTGACCGATCGGCCCTATGAAAGCTATACGAAAGCTAGTTGTCCGATTTTGATCAAATTTGGTCATTACATGTAATTCATAGACACGTAGTCTCCGTGTAAATTTGGATCAGATAGCATTGCTAACAAAAAAGTTTTCTATACTAAAACATTCAAGTCTTATCTGTACATTTACCTTTATATGAAGATAGAACGCCCTAAAGTGGGCGTGTCAAAAAACAAAAACAAACTCGTACTGCTTGGGTATTGTACTTTTCCTTTGCGACCCCTTTTAGCTTTCTAGCTCTTATAGTCTCTAAGATCCTTTTGTTTATACAGACGGACAGACGGACATGGCTATATCGACTCGACTATTGATGCTGATCCAGAATATATATACTTTATGGGGTCTGCCACGCCTCCTTCTGCCTGTTACATACATTCCAACGATTACAAAATACCCTTGTACTCTACGAGTCATGGGTATAAAAACGGTTGAGAGTTATTACAATGTGTAGTACTTGCATTAAAACACGTTGAAACAAAAACAATCCAAGCATAATCAAACATACATCTGTTTGTATGCGAATACACATACGAAAGGCAATATATGATGCATATATGTGTGTATTCGGCGCGGCCAGCGACTGCGGGCAGCGCTGCCGCCACGCAGGCAGCGAAAACATTCGAACATGTGCTTGTATGTTTCTGTCTCGCTTGCACTCATACATGATATTGCATTCAGTTATCAATATTGTAACGCTTCTAGTTTTCTTGTTTATAGTCCGATTTAAATGCACCTTTCAGGATATTTTGATATAGTTAGTCTTCACACGAATTAGAAATTACAATACTGTACTATATTGACAAATGCCTAAAAACGGAACGAAACCTGAGAATTATTTTTAAAAATTGTGGGAAAAAGGGGCGTGGCAGTCCAAAATTTTATATGTCAGTGCTTTTGCACTGTCGCTAGGAACCGCTATTCATCCTAGGTGCCATAGTTACTGAGATATTCGCCGAAAACACTGATTTTTTCCGAGGTGTGTCTAGTTTTTGGCTCATTGTGGGCGAACGGGACGTGGCATCGAAAAAAAAAAGATTCTTGTATTGACTGACTCAATATGTGATCGATTGAGACCAAGCTCGAACTTGTAACTCTTACCATCTCTGAAATCTGTTTGTTCATACGGACAGACAGACGGACAGACAGACAGACAGAAAGACGGACAGACGGACATGGCTATATCGACTCGGTTTGTGATGCTGATCAAGAATATATATACTTTATGGGGTCTGTCACGCCTTCTTGGTATACAGGTTCCTAGAGACAGCCTTAATATAACGCCATTCAAAATTTTTAGCTGCCACTCCCCCTTTGCTCATAAGAATTAAAAAACAGTACAGTGTTGTAATTTAACATTTGCTTAGAGACTTACTATTTCTAACTTTCCTGAAAGTGGCATCAAAATACTATGTCAAACAAGAGAGAAATTAGGGTTCAAAGTGCATGTTATTTTACTGCAAAATCACTGCATGCGCGCAACACATACAAACAAACAGAAACATACAAACATCTGTTCGAACTTTTCTCTACCTGCTGGCGGCAGCGCTGCCCGGAGCCGCTAGCCGCGCCGACCAATGCTATACATACACACATATGTATATGTGCACATACATATCTGCAAATAATCGGAAGAATGATAGATGAGGATCGCGGGTTCGAATGCTGACAATGGCAATTGTTAATTTATTTACTTTTTAATTTTAATTCAAAATGTAAATATTTCATTTTAATTTTTTAAGTTTCATTTTAAAATTAATTTAAATAAACTGCACTACTATGGGAGTACGGGGTCTTTTACAGTCGGCTCGATCGACTGTAGCCTTTCTTGTTTCCCGATTAAATTGTTAAAATCGGTCGAGAGATATTTCAATGTGTAGTACTTGCATTGAAACAAAAACAATCTAAGCATAATCACACATACATCTGTTTTTCTGTATGCGAATACACATACGAAAGACAATATATGATGCATATATGTATGTGTGTGTGTATTCGGCGCGGCCAGCGACTGCGGGCAGCGCTGCCGCCACGCAAGCAACGAAAACTTTCAAACATGTGCTTTTATGTTTCTATCTCGCTTGCACTCATACACGATAATGCATTTAGTTATCAATATTGTAACGCTTCTAGTTTTCTTGTTTTTAGTGCGATTTCAATGCGCCTTTCAGAATAGTTTGATATAGTTAGTCTTCACACGAATTATAAATTACAACACTGCACTATATTAACAAACGCCTAAAAACGGAACGAAAGTTGAGAGTTATTTTTATTAATTGTGGGAAAAAGGGGCGTGGCAGTCCAAAATTTTAAATGTCAATGCATTTAGGCTGTCGCTAGGAGCCTCCATTCCAAAATTGGTCATCCTAGGTGCCATAGTTACTGAGATATTCGCCGAAAACATTGATTTTTCCGAGGTGTGTCTAGTTTTTTGCTCATTCGAAAAAAAAAAGATTCTTGTATTGACTGACTAAATACGTGATCGATTGAGACCAAGCTCGAACTTGTAGCTTTTACCATCTCTGAAATCTGTTTGTTCATACGGACAGACGGACAGACAGACAGGCAGACAGACAGACAGACGAACATGGCTATATCGACTCGGCTTGTGATGCTGATCAAGAATATATATACTTTATGGGGTCTGCCACGCCTCCTTCTGCCTGTTACATTCATTTTCACAAACCCAATATACTCTTGCAGAGAGTATAAAAATCCCTTTAGCATCGAATGTGACAATTATTTTCTCTCAGGTGAGTTGATTGTAGCTACATATAAAAATATTCATATACATATATACAGCAATATACTCAATAAATATTACACCTAAAAAAATTTATATAATAATGTTGTAGTATCATGCAAACAAAATTTTATTTGTATTTCCATCACATTTGGTGTTGGTTAACTGTGTATATACCAGAGTAGCGTTTAGTTGTCATTAATTATTATTTATTTGAATATTTTCTTTTAAATTTATTTCTACAATATATTTCGGTAAGTTACATTTGTTAAGGTAGCAGGAGACATATCCGGAGATACAGTAAAATTTCTATATAATAATACTGCTCCCCTTTGGGCAAATAATGAGAAATCCATGTTGACAAGTTACTTTTACTGTGTATTATACTATACTTCCTATACTAAACCTTCCAGAGTGAGCAGGTATATAAGGAAGCTTGAAAAAAAAAATTGGGCAAATTTTAACAATTATAATATATTTAGACCCCGTACTCTAATAAAGAGTTGTGACGTGTACTAAGTTTGTCCAAAGCGAGGTGTTCGTTACAGGTGCAAGTAGGCGTTATCGACCTCATGAGTATATATATTCTTCATCAGCATCAACAGCCAAGTCGATATAGCAATGTCGGTCTGTCTGTCTGTCTGTCTTTCCGTCCGTATGAACGCCTGTCATTGCATTTAGGCTGTTTCTAGAAACTTGCATACCTAAATTGGTTCTCCTATGTGCCATAGTTACTGAAATATTCGTAAATTGCGGGGGCGTGGCAACAATTTGAAATAAACTTGATCTGCTCGAGAAGATAATGGACTTACATTTTAAATTTGGTGTCTCTAGCAATTTTAGTTTAAAAGATCCAGGCGTTCATACGGACGGAAAGACAGACAGACAGACAGACAGACAGACAGACAGACAGACCGACATTGCTAAATCGACTCGGCTGTTGATGTATGATGTCCACCCCATAAAGTATATGTATATTCTTGATCAGCATCAATAGCCGAGTCGATATAGCCATGTCCGTCTGTCCGTCCGTCCGTCCGTCTGTATGAACGAAAGAACTCAGCAACTATAAGAGCTAGAAAGACCGAAGAGGTCGCAAATGAAAGAAAATGTCCAAGCAGTAAAAGTTTGTTATTGTTTTTTGACACGCCCACTTTAGGGCGTTCTATGTTCATATAAAGGTAAAAGCAGGTGAAAACAGCATGTGTTAGTATAGAAAACATTTTTGTTAGTTACGTTATCCAAACCAAATTCACATAGGATGTACATATCAATGACGTACATATACTGACAAAGTTTATGCCAAATCGTACTACTATATCGTATAGCTCCCATAGGAACAATTGGTCGAAAATTGAGTAACGGGTATTCTAAAGTCGAGGGGCGACTATACCATT
Organism: Drosophila acutilabella; assembly: GCA_035046005.1. Classification (NCBI taxonomy): domain Eukaryota; kingdom Metazoa; phylum Arthropoda; class Insecta; order Diptera; family Drosophilidae; genus Drosophila; species Drosophila acutilabella. Next base: position 169,376 of record JAWNOK010000026.1, on the reverse strand, counting down.
CTTTCTTGTTATATCTTGTAATCGTTTATAAATAATAAATTCGTTTGGTGACATTGTGGACTTTGGATTCTAAGATGGTCAATGGATGAACTCCTGCGGTAAATTTTTTTTTTTATCAATTAAATACAATATGCAGAAAATATAATTTCAAACTAAATCAAACATTTTAAATCAGCCTATAACGCATTTATGTTATCTAGCATAATACATAATATATAAGCAATTAATACTAGGAGGGCTTGCGTAGGTATGTAAAGTGTATTAGTCAAGTTTTTAATCTTACCCCCCAATTATGTTTCAGGGCTGTTCCTGAGAACACTGCACTTGGTTTCTCCATAAAGGGAACTGGCGGTCCTAGAATTGAGCGAGATCACATATACAAGTAGTTTGAAAACCAACCAGATCACTTACTATAAGCAGAACTCGCGTGTCGAAGGGATGCTTGTTTATCAGTGGATATCTAAGATAAAGACAAATTAAACGTTTGGAAAAATTAAATCTTTATTTATTTAATACGATGAACCTTTGCAATAATTTTGATAAGTACTTTCCGCGAAGTGTGTGCATTTATTATACGTAGCGCCATTTTGTTTCAATAAGTAACTAAATTCACAATACAATTTTTTTTCGTATTTAGGGATATCAAATATTTTGGAAATACTACATTATAGGCTACAAAATTCTTTAACAAGTTAAACTTCAATTTACCAGTTCTCAACTGACATACAATTTATTCACAGGTTGCTGTTTGTATATATACTGTAGAAATTTGGCCGTCTGTAAGTTTTAGTCTAGAAAAATGACAATAAATGACTCCGCATTAATTTTTCTGCTTAACTAATTGTCGACCGGCCATGGCCATGTGGCAGCATGATATTTAATCAAATTTGGTAAGACTTGTCACTTAAGCTACAAAAGTTTTTGAGTGATTTTCCTCTAAGTATTACCGTTGGGAAAAATAAATTAGCAGTCAGGCACTCACTTCAACCCACTCTTGTCCACAAAATTTTTTTAATGTGTACAATATGGAAATAGTATTCCTTTTTCATAGTTCCAACCATTTTGACTAATGGACCGAAGTTTCACCGATATCATCACGCCACCTCCACCATGCCTTTTATGCCGGTAGTACTCCTTTCAGTCTGGCTGTTAGCAGTTTATTTTAGTCTAATTCGACCAAGTAACTCTTTTTCAGTCCTCTTCTGGTAGATCCCCGGTAGATTTGTTATTTATTTTTTGTTATTTCTATAACCCGGATCTCCAATATTTGCGATATTCTCTTCCAACTTCCAACTTTCAACAGCGCTCTACTCTTTTTTAGAGTGCGGGGTCTAAAAAATATTATTTTGTAGAACGTTATATTATTACTTTATTCTTAACTTCCAGATTATAAGTTGTATACAGTGTGACGCCCCATAAATGACCGCACAATAATTTTTTAGCGCACTGGCCGAAAACTGCCAGTGCGCTCGGTTTGATTAATATACGGGCACAGTCCCATAACTGCCAGCAGGCAGTGTACGAAAAGAAGCGGCGATTCATGTTCTCACTGGAAGCAGCCAGTCAATACGGCAGCTAGACAAACAACAATGTACACTTGTCGCATACACACACACCGCGTGTTCGGAGATAAAGAACCGAAAAACAAAGAGCGACGACACATGCGCAGTGCAATGCATGGATCGACAGAGGCTGGGCAGAGAGAGAGAGCGAGAGCGGCCACTGCACAGCGCACGCATACAAGTGCATGGCTGACGTCACAGCGACGGACGAAAAGCAAGCACACAGAGCAAGCCGCTACGTCAGGGCAGAGAGAGCGAGAGACAACGGCCACTACATAGCGCACACATACAAGTGCATGGCTGACGTCACAACAACAAAAACGAACTACAAGCACACAGCGCAAGTTTGGAGTTTGGCACGCGACAAAGATGAGCAGAGGCGTAAGCAACGCTGCCTAGCATCTAATTGTAGGCAAATGCGATCAACGCCGGGAAAAGCTCCGTTGCATCTGGGCACAAAATATGTGTGTCAAGAGCTGAGCAGCGAAAAGAAGCGACGTCGGCAGAGGAGAATTTTGGCAATCGACGCTCACATTAATTGGGACGGGAGGTTAGTTTTTCCTACGAGCTTACGATCGAGTGGACGCATCGAACGCAAAGTACAAAGTCGCGGAAAGACACACAAGTGGAACACGTGAGAAAACTATAAGTGAAAACAACAGGAGACATCGGGATACGCCCAGGATTAAGAGGACTACGGAAAGACAAGGACAACGAAGACCCCCCACACGATCAGGAATTTGACAAGAGCAACAACAACTTGAAACAGCGAACCTAAGGAGCACACCATAAGAGTCCACGTGGTGAGCTCAACATAATAAAAGATTAATTAAAATAAAACTGCGTGTGCGGATAGTAGATTTGTGTAACTGATTTACATGTAAACAAATAGATATTAAATAAATAAAACAAACGCAAGAAGCCATACTAACCAACGACGACAATCAAATGAATTAAATAAAACAAAGGTGACGCGCGATAGTACACAGGGTGTTCCGTGCACAGGGTGTTCTGTTTACCCTAGCAGTCAGTTCTCTATTGGTTCCCCCTCCCCGTGCAGCGTTCATTGGCAAGACCACGATCTGGTAGCGTCTTGGTGGTGCACACTAGTGTTGGTGATCGTGAATTCTACCGCATAGGAGTAGCCTGTACTCCCCTATCGGATGGAAGCCGCGATTCATCGTATGCATTGTTACCCCTCTAGCACCGATCATCTCAGCAGTACACGTGCCCGTACATAGGCAGCGTGCTATACTCGTGACTGATACCCAATGGGAGTAGCCTGTACTCTCCTATCGCATAGAAGACGTGAATCATCGTATGCATTGCTGCGCTTACAGTAGCAGCAGCAGTCGTCCCCGCGCCAGCGCAACAGCAACGTATGATAGTCGCGCCTACTATTCGATGGGAGTAGCCTGTACTCTCCTATCGCATAGAAGTCGTGAATCATCTTATGCATTGCCGCGCGTACAGTAGCAGCAGCAGTCGTCCCCGCGCCAGCGCAACAGCAACGTATGATAGTCGCGCCTACTATTCGATGGGAGTAGCCTGTACTCTCCTATCGCATAGAAGTCGTGAATCATCTTATGCATTGCCGCGCGTACAGTAGCAGCAGCAGTCGTCCCCGCGCCAGCGCAACAGCAACGTATGATAGTCGCGCCTACTATTCGATGGGAGTAGCCTGTACTCTCCTATCGCATAGAAGTCGTGAATCATCTTATGCATTGCCGCGCGTACAGTAGCAGCAGCAGTCGTCCCCGTGCCAGCGCAACAGCAACGTATAATAGTCGCGCCTACCATTCGATGGGAGTAGCCTGTACTCTCCTATCGCATAGAAGTCGTGAATCATCGTATGCATTGCGCCGCCTACAGCAGCAGTCGTCCACGTGCCAGTGGACCAACCTAATAAATTTTCTGTAGTTAGCCCTGGCCGGACTGAGACATACCCCGGCCTGAGACACTTCCTTACAGATGGCGCCCGAGCATGGACTTTGGTAGAAAATTTAAGACATTCCATCCTCTATGACTTAAAACGTCATCAGCTATTCTTGGGGAGACGAAGTTAAAGAGAGAGGGGGAATAGGTTGTACATTCACCGCAGTGGAATATTTAATGTCTCCGAAGCTTTCTTTGTTTCACGGCTACGCAAATACGAGCCACGAGCAGGAGATCCGGCGGCCACGAGTACCCTGCATCGCGTCGCTGCCGACGTCGACGCAGCCCAAGCAGAAGTCTACATAAGCGAAGCAACAGGTTCCTAAGGGGACAGTCGTCAGCAAGCACTCGAGGAGTCAACATCAGCAATCAACATTTAAGCATCAGAGCAAACACGAGAACGTAACCAGCAAGGATTATTACAAGGATTATTTCAAGAATACTACAAGGATTATCACACAGAATTCCACAAGGGGTATTAAAGGGAATACTACAAGGATTATTACAAAAGAATACAACGAGGATTAATATTAACAACGAAGAAGTCTACAGTGCTGCGTACCAGCTCTATACGAGGCGACACGAGTTCTCCATGTTGGCCCAGTTGACCAAGTTGATCACGACTTTCGAGGACGTGAAAGCACGAGAAGCCGCGCACTCTAAGAGCAGTATGGAGCATCGTCGTACGGAGAGGACTACCAAGCCAAGCAGTAGTTCGGAGGCAAGCAATCAGCGGATACAAGAAGCGGAGGAATGCATTGACATCCGCCGCGATTGTAGAAACTGCGGACAAGTGGGACACTTTAGCCGAGAATGCCAAAACGCCCGAATGAACTTTTGCTGGGATTGTGGTCGACGAGGTGTTCGGACATAAAGTCGACGTTTGTTTTACGTGGCGTGTACCCCTTTAGGGGTTTACAACCACGGTACACGATTGCGCCACATATGTGACGCATAGTACAGCGCGTGAATTTGAGCGTCCACCAACGCCTCCGCAAGCCAAATCGAATGCTTGCTGTCGGGCATAACATTCCCCCTTGGTGAGGGGCGAGGCCTATCTAAAACCTCTGCTGGTCTATGGGTACATCACCCGGTTGTATGACGCAACTCCACGTTGAGTCCGAAAATCTGCCCGCATTTGGGCCAACCACAGCCACCACGATACTCCCACAAAGGGGCCAACCTCATTGGACTGGCCTTGGCACCAGCCCATCCCGTGGTACCAAATTGACAGCTTTGGGTCGGCTGTTCGAAATCAAAGATTTCTTCCCATACTGGTTTCCGACAACCGGGCACTGGGTGGGCGCCGTCGACTTCTCCGAGGAGTTGTCTGCCAGATTAAAGTGCTCTGGTAAGACCTCGTGAATTGGTACAAGTACCGCATCACTGCCAGATTAAAGTGCTCTGGTAAGACCTCGTGAATTGGCACAAGTACCGCATCACTGCCAGATTAAAGTGCTCTGGTAAGACCTCGTGAATTGGTACAAGTACCACATCACTGCCAGATTAAAGTGCTCTGGTAAGACCTCGTGAATTGGTACAAGTACCGCATCACTGCCAGATTAGAGAGCTCTGGTAAGACTTCGTGGCATGGTCCAGGTTCCAATGGCATGGTCCAAGGTTCCAGTCATAAGAAAACCGGCATGCATCGTGAACTTGAAGCTGGGGCGGCTGAAGACGAAGCTTACATCCGGGATGAACTTATGCGTCACACGACCGTGCTCGGCGTCATCCCACCGGAGTTGCCACTCACGCAATACGCGTTCGTCCAGCAGGGCTTTCCTCCTACCACGATCAAGGGTGGAAACATCTTGACCGTGGAGCCAATCGCCCGCTAACATGGGGTAGTTCCGCTTCATCTTGAACTGCATTGCAAGGCGCGTCGCTACAAGGTCCAGCGGTGGAGCTCCAGCAAGAACTTCAGGACTTGAGCGATGGCAGGACTTGAGCGACCTCCTGCGCCGACTAGTCTCATCACCACCTTGTACCACACCGAGGCACCAAATAATGCACAAGGCACTATGAGTCCGGCATATATCCTTCGCCGTGCTTGCGGACTGAGTCCCCAGTCGACGCGTAGCACACGGGTCAGGGCTCCGACGACTCCGGCCAGCCGATCGCGTAGAGACGCCATATGCGGGAGAAAACTCAACCGATCGACAGCCGTGATGCCAAGGTAACGGCATTGCTTCACATACCGTAAGTTTGCTCCAGCAAACCTTACGGCGGGCGGTCTGCCTGCTGACAGCCTTCCCTTAAGGAGCATCGTCACAGTCTTCGTTGCCGAGACTGAGACGCCAACCTCAATACCCCATCCTCCAAGTATCTCCATCAGTTGGGCTCCTTTTAGCTCAAATTGGGATCTGGAATTTCCCTCGACGAGAAGCAGGAGATCGTCAGCGTATGCACTAAAAGTGCAGTGCGCCTCAAGGCGACGTATCCATTAGGATGTTCCAAATAAATGGACCACTAATGGACTCCTGCGGACAGCCACGCGTTACATCGACGCTGGCTTCGCCGAAGCTGCTGACGGTGCTTGCTTTTCGGTCCGAAAAGAAGCTGCGCCAGATCCCAATTTCTCTGCATCCAAGATCCGACAGTCGGCGTAACGCTGCGTTCCACTCTACATGGTCGAATACGCCCTTGAAATCAACGAAGACTCCGAGCACATATCGAGCCGAGCTGGCATCGACACTGCTCACGACGTGATCCCAAGCGTCCTCCACACAGCGTCCGGGGCGAAAGCCGAATTGCCATCGACTCTCGTCCGTGAGTACCTCCTTCACACGGTCCACCATGATCCCTTCCCGCACTTTGCCGAAAACAGGCAACAAGCAGATACCCCGATAGGACGCTGGATGGCTCCTGTCCTTGTCGGGGCCTTTGAGGAGCGCAACCACTCGTGGGCGCTTCCACTCAATCGGAAAGTATCCGTCTGCTAGGCAGCGGGAATACATCGTTGTCATGTGCTCAGGGATGGCGCGCCAAGCCGCTTTGACCATACCCCCGGTGATGCCATCTAAACCAGGTGAGCGCCTGCTACGAACTCTGGCGATGCATGTCTCGACCTCGAACAATTCAAGGGAGGTGGTACTTCGCCAGGAACGGAAACATCCACTGGGCTCTCCGCAGCCGGGAAGAAGCTACGGAGCAGGACGTTCGCACAGTCGTGCCAGGTTACGACTGGCCCATCGTTCCGACGGAGGCAACCGAGATCGGTGCACGTCTTGCGGCCTCGGCAAATCCTGTAGACGCGGCCCCATGGGTCATCCTGGTGCTCGCCGATGAATCGTCTCCAGACTTCCTCTTTCGCTTGAAGCATCTTCCTCTCGTATTCCTTTCGGGTGATCCTGAAATACGAGGCGAGGTCATCTGCGCTGTCACTGTGGGTACGGCGCGCGTGCTGAAGCCTTCGCCGAGCTCTCCTGAGCTCGCGGCGTGCGTCATATAGTGCGGCATTCCACCAGCACACTCCACGTCTGGCCAGCGGTCGCTGGCACCCCAACACAGTGTCACTCACCTGGTGCACAAGAGAGCGAAGCGCAGACACCTGCACATCCGATGCCATCCTGCGAAACTCCTCCAGGGGAAGATCCATCGATGCAGTCCTAAGCTCATCACCAAAGCGTTGCCAATCAGCATTCTGGAGTCTCCACGAGGGCACAGGAGCATGGCTCTCGACTGTGCGTTCCGGGTCCGGCGTCACCACAACTGTGATAAAGTTGTGGTCGCTAAGATCCCACTCGTGTACATTCCAGTCATACGCGGCCCACGTAGACGCTGACTCGTTGACAATCGTGACGTCGATATCGCTCCGAGCTCTGCGATTATCGAACGTGTACACTCTGCTGGGCATATTAAGCACTCCGGCTTGTCTGCACTGAATCCATTCAGCTAGCAGTACCCCCCAGTTAGCGCTCAAGTAAGCCCGAGAGACCTCGGGTGTCTTACTGAACCACAGGTCGGATACTGCGTTCGCATCTAAGCCATAGATGACAGGCATGCGGCTGGCCAGCAGTCGCACCGCATCCATATACAGTAGGTACGGCTCGAGTTCACTGTTGAACTGGCAGTACACGGAGGTCAGGAAAATTGAGCCAAAGTTCCCGTTGACAGTCACGCACACTCCATACTCGGTGATGAGCTGGGCGACAGGCATGCAGACGACCTCCTGGTCGTCTACGACAATGGCAGCTTTGTAGCGAAGGTCGGAGAAGACTCGTATGCCTGCCGGTAATCCGGTGATCCTTCCTCCACGGTCGACGTACGGCTTCTGCAACAATGCGAACTTATGGCCTGAGTCACGCATCCTGACTCCGAGCTCGATAACCGCAGCTCGACTTCTGCCGCAGTTCGCCTGGATAATGCTAAACATTGTTAATGTCTAGCAGCTATCCTGGCCAGCACCGCACCGTAGATCGGCCATGCCTCGGAAAGCATGTGATGCCCCGAAGGCACTGCCTTAAAACGGCAGTTCCGGCAGTCCACCGGATTGGTGCACTTGGCAGCGAAGTGGCCAGTCTGTCCGCATTGTCGGAAAACTGCATCCTTCACACGGCATTGAGACACCTTGTGGTCAAACCCGACGCACCTATGGCAGGCATAGGTCCGGACAAGCGATCGGCAACGGTATGAAAACCACTTGATGTACACCCGACCGGTGGCATCAAGTATGGCCAACGCTTTCTCATCAACCTCCAGGATCAGGTTGACCGTCTCGCCTGCAGCTTGCGTCCAGGGCTTCGTCTCCAGGTGGACACTGTGCTTGAACTGTGCCTCGTTCATTTGCTCCTTGAAATTGTTCACGAAGAGCTCCTCCATGATCTCTTCGGCCTTGATACCAGTGTCGACGTCAAACACTGTCACCTTCGGCCTAAGGGGCCGGTTCTGTTGAACCACAAGTCCCATCTCAGCGAACTTCTTGTTGGCTACCACCTTACGCATCTCACCAGAAGATGGCGTCCGTATTACGGCTCCTCCGCGCTTCAACTCACGCACCTCGTGTACGCGCACTCCGAGGGCGGGAACAACATCCCTGCGAACACGCTCAGCGACTTGCTGAGGTGTCTCCTCCGGGTTGTTGCTCGTCACGATCGCCGACCATGTCTCAGCAGCCTTGCGGACGCGAGGGGCAGCGATCGGAGCAGCAGCGGGGGCTCCCATGGTGGGGCCAACGGGCACAACTTTCGGCGCAGCAGAGGGGGTGCGAGCATCGTTCCTTGCTTCCAGCTCCACAATTCTCCCGTACATTCGTATTACCAACTCCTGGTACTTCGCTGACACGTCCAGGACACTAAGTACCACTTGATTGGGCACTTCGGTGCACACCACTGCCCTGCGCAGCTCCTGGTCAATGGACAGCATCTGCTGCACCATTGATCTAGCGCTCTCCTGAGCAGCGGGCGGTGCAGCACGCACACGCGCCTGGGAGCTCCCGATGGCAGCAGCGGCAGTGGCAGCAGGAGCGGCAGTAGCAGCGACAGCAGCGGTGGCAGCATCAGCTGCAGCGGCAGCAGATGTCGTTGGCAACTCCAGTGGGGCAGCGGGAGAAACGACGGCGGCGGTAAAAACTCACACACGCACTCACACAAGCGAACCGGCGAGATCGCTTATCAGCAAATTGCTGCTTATAAGCACTTTAAAGTTGCTTTGTTGTAGGAACACACGCGTTGTTTACCGTTTGTTGGCGCACAAAAACGTAAACAAAAACTGGCGATACGATGCGCGCGCAGAAAAACACGTCTGCTCTCGACGACAATCAAAAGCGAACTGTGTTCGGACAGTGGACTGCTGTCGAGCTAAAACATCGGGAAACGAAGTGCGCTCCCAACCGTCGGGCGAACGGCTGGAGACAGCGCAACCAACACGCCACTAACAACCACAATGAGATTCGAGCGAGGAAGAATCATAGCTACTGTTCGGATTGAGGACCAGGCCTTGGTAGCTACGATTGACACAGGGGCAACGAGGAGCTTCGTGAGCGCAAAGGTGGCACAACGAATCGCTACTTCATCGAATAGACGCACTGTACGGAGCAGAATATGTTTGGCTGATGGAACAAGAAGAGAAGTGACGGAAGCGCTCATGGTTCGGGTGAAGCTGGGACAGCGACACCTGACCTTACCAATGCTGGTGCTGGATTTTTTAGGTATGGATTTTTTTTGCGGGGCAGAGATGCGTTTAGAGTGCGGCCAGGCCCAACTCCAACTACCACATACCACGGAAGCGACAACTACACCTAGTGCCCGGAGTATATATAGTGACATATTCATACTGAATCTGTCCACAACATACATAACAACAGTACATAGCAGCCTAGACATCGAGTTCCACATAAAAAGCTATTCTCCAACTATAAACAATCCCAAGCTGCACTTGTAAACATTTTTCGGCAACTCCCCAACTGTAAACATTCCCAAGCTGCACTTGTAAACAATTTCGGCAATTGTAAACAAAGAGCAGCCTAGCCGGCGCATTTCCCCCAATCAATCGACAACGATCGAAAATAGCTCGATCAGCATATTTTGGCTCACAGTCACAAGCTGAGAAATCGCACAATTCTTGGTTCCCAGCTTTAAGCGTTCACCCTCAAATTGTAAACATTTAAATCCCTGTAAACAGAACTTTCATTTTTATTCATTAAGCAGATATCAGTTAGTCTTAAGCTGTTCTTCAATAAAGCAAGTTGTCGTGAACCCAAATTCCCGCATTTTCTTTAAATAAAAATCAGCGTTGCCGTTAGAGTGTGTCGCGGCATTTATTGGACTTAATAACACATCAAATATCTAATTGGCGCAGCCGGTAGGATAACATTAAAGTGTGGATTCTGATGCAATAACTCAGTTATTAATTCTAATCCTTTTTTTGTTATCCGCTAAAACAACCAACGCGAAGGCAACCCAAGCGACGGTCAATACCGCGTCAAGTTTTATAAAAAAAAAACCTCGACAGTGACGTGTAAACCAAAAAACTCGCATTTGCCAAAGCCACGGATGTTCAAAACAACTTGAAAATAATTCAAGAAGACGCGATAGAATTCGGAGAGAACATAATTCCAGACATACCTGGTTATCTCAATAAAATTCGAAATAGCTATCTGTGCAAACGAATAGAAACAAACTGAATCGAAATTAAGCAAACAAAGTGAATTATAAGAAATAAACCAAACTAAGTGAAACAATTGAACAGCATTCAACAAAAAAAAAAAAAATAAAATAAATAAATAAATAAGAAAAATAACATTGGTTAAGTGAAAAAAAAAAAAAAAAAAAAAAAATTAATAAATAAAAAAAAAAAAAAATTATAATAATAATAATAATAATAAAAATAAAAAACATCAAAACTACAACCGATCATAACATAATTACCACAAAATGGAAGGAGCAGCAGCCGCAACACCCCTTTCTGACGCCAGCATGTCACAAATAATAAATCAATTGAAGGACGTCGAAAAATTCAATGGAGACAAAAATACACTGTACACTTTTGTCAACCGCATCGACTACATATTGGCCCTGTACACCACCAACGATGTACGCCAACAATCGATTATTTTTGGACTTGTGGAACGTTGCATCAGTGCCGATGTTATGCTATCCCTTGGCATGAATAACCTAAACACCTGGACGGATCTTCGGAAACAACTAGTACTCAACTATAAAACGCAAACTAAGAACCACATCTTGCTAGAGGAATTCAGGAACACACCTTACAAAGGAAATGTACGAGAATTTCTGGAAGAAGCCGAATACCGTAGACGGACTTTGATGAGTAAGCTAGAATTAGAAAATAACATTGACGAAAAAATATTGTATACGCGGCTAATAAAAACTAGTATAGACGATCTTATTCAAAAATTGCCCACTAACATTTGTATCCGAATTATAAATTGCGAAATTCCCGATTTAAGATCATTAATAAATCTATTACAAGAAAAAAATCTGTATGACGAACAATGTCAAAGTTCTAATTCAATTAAAGTAAAACAAGAAAAGAGTTATAAGCCACCTCCAACCATTCCCCATTTCCAAAGATATCCACGATTCCTTCAACCAAATAACACCCCTTACGTCCCATATCATAATCATCAGCCATATGTTCATCGTCCCCCACAACCACATTTTAACAATAACAATATGCATTACAATAACGCTTATTTACCTCGACCAATTCAACCAGTACCGATTCAGACAAGACCAGTACAGTCTACACCTAGACCAAATTTCCGACAAAACTTATTTGATTCTAACCGTTTCGGACAAAATCAGAATGCCATTATACAAAGAGCACCGATCAATACTACTCCCGGTGTATCCAATCAACCAATCAAACGCCCTAGACCAGCTGAAAGTGCGCAAAGTAAAATGAGTATAGATCACGAGGCTAGGAACCAAGAAGAATTGAACTACCAGGAATATTTGCAACAAGAATATTTCAATCAATTTGCTTCTTATCCTCAATACTACCAAGAACAGGGATATCCGCAAAATTCAGATTATTCGGATTCACAAATACCAATAAACGAACCCGAAACTGAGCAGTATAACGAAATGGAATTCGAACAAGCTGAAAATTTTCGGCAACCAGCCTCGGACACCAACAATTCATAAAGTTGACCCATAAAGGAAAGAATTTAAAATGCCTTATAGATACAGGTTCTACAGTTAATATGATGACATCCAACATTTTCAATCTACAAGTTGTAGATACTGAATGTCTAATTCAAACAAGTAATGGCCCATTAACAATTACAAAAAAGATCAATGTTCCTCCTAATAACATATTCATGAGTAATAGTGAATTCCTTTTACATAAATTTTCTTCAGATTATGACTTACTAATTGGCCGAAAGTTGTTATCACAAGCCCAAGCTGTAATAGATTACAAATCCCAGACAGTTACACTATTCAATAAAAAATACAACTTAATAAACGATTCGCCAATAATAAATCAAAATCATTTTTTAGCCTATCCAAATTCTGTATCTACAGAATATTGCAATAGCCCTGAGTCCCCCGAAAAATCAAATATTTATCGTCTAGATCATCTAAATAAAGAGGAAAAATCAAAATTAACAAATTTATTAAAGTGCTATCAGCATATTCAATTTCGAGAAGGAGATCAACTTACCTTCAGCAACCAAGAGAAACACAACATCAGTCTTACTCATAACTCCCCAATTTTTTCTAAACCTTACAGTTATCCTCAGGCTTACGAGCAAGAGGTTGAAAACCAAATCCATGAAATGTTAGAACAAGGTATCATTAGGCCTAGTAATTCTCCCTATTGCAGTCCACTATGGATTGTCCCAAAAAAACAAGACGCGTCAGGTAAACAAAAGTTTAGAATAGTAATCGACTATAGAAAACTGAACGAAATAACTATTAACGACAGACACCCAATACCAAACATGGACGAAATATTAGGAAAGCTAGGTAGATGCAACTATTTTACTACAATAGATCTTGCGAAAGGTTTCCATCAGCTGGAAATGCATCCAGATGCAATACATAAAACAGCCTTTTCAACCAAAAATGGTCATTATGAATACCTTCGTATGCCATTCGGTTTAAAAAATGCTCCAGCAACTTTTCAACGTTGCATGAATAATGTTTTACGCCCATTATTAAACAAGCATTGCTTGGTGTATCTGGACGACATCATTGTATTTTCCACATCGCTAGATGAGCATCTGCATTCACTGGAACTAGTTTTCGAAAAGCTTTCTGAAGCTAATCTTAAACTACAACTTGATAAATGCGAGTTTCTTAAACAAGAAACTACTTTCCTTGGACATATTGTAACTAAAGAAGGAATAAAGCCAAATCCCGAAAAAATCAAGGCAATTCAAAAGTACCCAATTCCTACGAAATCCAAAGAAATTAAAGGTTTTCTTGGATTAACCGGTTACTATAGAAAATTTATACCCAACTTCGCAGACATAGCCAAACCCATGACAACAGCCTTAAAAAAAGATTCAAAAATTAACATAAAAAATCCGGAATACATTGAAGCTTTCGAAAAGTTAAAACAACTAATCTCCAATGACCCCATCTTAAAAATACCAGATTTTAATACTAAATTCGTATTAACTACAGACGCAAGTAACGTAGCTCTTGGAGCTGTACTCTCACAAAACGGACACCCACTCAGTTACATTAGCAGAACTTTAAATGAACATGAAACTAATTACAGTGCCATAGAAAAAGAACTCTTAGCCATTGTATGGGCAACAAAAACTTTTCGACATTATCTACTAGGACGACATTTTGAAATAAATAGTGACCATCAACCACTATGTTGGCTCTACAAAATGAAAGAGCCAAACTCGAAACTAACTAGATGGAGAGTCAAATTGTCAGAATATGACTTTAACATCAAGTACATAAAGGGAAAAGAAAATCACATAGCCGACGCTTTATCACGCGTTAAAATAGAGCAAGCATATTTTGGAGAAGAGACTCAACATAGTTCCGATGAAGACAATAGCAGCCTAATATTTACTACCGAGAAACCTATAAACACATTTAAAAGACAGATCATATTTTCCAAAGGCATTCCCAACATTAGAAAAGAAAATTATTTCAAAAAATCCATTACCCACATTACATATGATAATATGACAATAGAAAAAGCGAAACAATATTTAATTGATCACTTTTGCACCAAGTCTAGTGTTTTATTTATAGATAGTGATGCCGATTTTGAAATTGTTCAAAGCGCACACAAAGAAATAATAAACACTAATCATACAAAAATTCTTCGAAGCCTAACTCAGTTAAAAAATATAAATTCATACGCCGAGTTTAAAGAACTCATTCTTAAAACCCACGAAAAACTCTTACATCCGGGAATCCAGAAAACAAACAAACTTTTCGGTGAAACTTATTACTTCCCCAACAGCCAGTTGTTGACACAAAACATCATAAACGAATGTCACATCTGCAATCTAGCAAAAACCGAACATAGAAATACAAACATGCCAATGAAAATAACTCCCCAACCAGAGCATTGTCGCGATAAATTTGTAATAGACATTTATTCTTCAGAAGGAAAACATTATCTAAGTTGCATTGACATTTTTTCAAAATTTGCTACTCTCGAACAAATCAAAACAAAAGATTGGATTGAATGCAAAAACGCATTAATGCGCATATTTAATCAGTTAGGTAAACCAATACTATTAAAAGCAGACCGAGACGGCGCATTCACCAGCTTAGCACTCAAAAGATGGCTTGACAGTGAAGGAGTAGAAATACAGTTAAACACATCAAAAACTGGTATAGCAGACATTGAACGACTTCATAAAACTATTAACGAAAAAATCAGAATAATAAACACATTAAACGATGAAGAAAACAAGCTCAGCAAAATAGAAACTATCCTTTATATTTACAACCATAAAACCAAACATGACACTACTGGACAAACTCCCGCACACATATTTTTATACGCCGGACAACCAATTTTAGATACACAAGACAGAAAAGAAAAGACAATAAATAAAATTAACCGTGACAGACATGAATATGAAGTCGATACTAGATATCGAAAGGGTCCATTACAAAAAGGAAAATTAGAAAACCCATTTAAAGCCAACCAAAACGTCACACAAACAGATGCTGACCATTATCAAATTACTAACAAAAATAGAACAACTCATTACTACAAAACACAATTTAAAAAACAAAAGAAAATTAACCAAATTGCAACTCCACAGGTTCCTACTTCATAATCATAACATCGTTCACACTCCTAACCCTATGTCATGCTCAACAAATCCAGATCAATAACTTGGATACGGACCACGGATATTTACTGTTCTCAGACAAACCTTTAGAGCTACCAACTAGATTTGAACATCATTCTTTGCGAATTAACGTAACGGAAATCATAATAACAAACGAATATTTTCGTAGAACTATCCCTAACTTCAAAAATGTATCACAAATCAACTATTTATACACTAAATTACAACAAGAACTAAATGGCTTAATATTTCACAATGAGAATCGTAATAAACGCGGACTATTCAACATTGTAGGCTCACTATACAAATTTCTTTTTGGGACACTTGACGACAATGACAGAGTTGAATTCGAGAAAAACATTGAAAACTTATCTTTAAACATTGTTCAAACTAAAGACATAAACGATATAATAAACATAATAAATAGCGATATGCAAAAATTTAAAGATAATCAAAACAAACGAACATTGCAAGACACATTTACTTACCAATTATCACAATTTATAGAATATGTAGAAAGCATTGAAATGGGCATGCAGTTATCAAGATTAGGACTTTTCAATCCCAAATTACTTACCTATGACAGACTTGACAGTGTTAATAACCGAAACATTCTTTTAATTAAAACATCCACTTGGATTAATTACCAAGATAATATCATACTAATCGTATCCCATATTCCAATCGACTTCCAATCTACTAACACTATTAAAATCATTCCATATCCCGACCACGATGGCTATCAACTCGACTACATTAGTACAACATCCTATTTTGAAAAAGACAACAAAATTTATAATAGAGAAAATGAACAAATTATCGATGAATGTATTACAAAAAATCCTACTACACACAAACCCAATATGTAATTTTGAACACATAAATACAAAAGAAATGATAAAATACATTGAGCCTAACACAATTGTAACTTGGAATATTTCAAACACAACAGTAAAACAAAATTGCCAACAAAATAATGTAAATCTTAATATCCAGGGCAATAAAATAATTAACATTAACCAATGTAAATTACAGATAAATAATATAATTTTAAGCGACAATTACTTACAACCAGAAGTGGATCTTACACCCTTGTATCCACCTATAGAAATTATTAAAGTCAAACCCATAAAACATGCTGATATTGTAAAAATAGTATCACAGAATAATGCCCTTACGCATACAATTATAATAATTATTATCATTTTATTCATAATCATATTCGTATACTTAAAATATGTATCTTGTAATCCTATAAAATTAATCCAGAAAAAATGTAAAAAACAAATTCACGAAACCAAGATCGAAACGCTACAATCAGTTCAACAACAAGTACAACAAGAACAGCACGAGCAACAAGATGAAACAACTATCGACATGGAACAATCTACACTACCAAAACTCTACCCATCCGTTTCACCATGACTCACAGGCTCGTCTCTTAAGGAGAGGGAAGTGACATATTCATACTGAATCTGTCCACAACATACATAACAACAGTACATAGCAGCCTAGACATCGAGTTCCACATAAAAAGCTATTCTCCAACTATAAACAATCCCAAGCTGCACTTGTAAACATTTTTCGGCAACTCCCCAACTGTAAACATTCCCAAGCTGCACTTGTAAACAATTTCGGCAATTGTAAACAAAGAGCAGCCTAGCCGGCGCATTTCCCCCAATCAATCGACAACGATCGAAAATAGCTCGATCAGCATATTTTGGCTCACAGTCACAAGCTGAGAAATCGCACAATTCTTGGTTCCCAGCTTTAAGCGTTCACCCTCAAATTGTAAACATTTAAATCCCTGTAAACAGAACTTTCATTTTTATTCATTAAGCAGATATCAGTTAGTCTTAAGCTGTTCTTCAATAAAGCAAGTTGTCGTGAACCCAAATTCCCGCATTTTCTTTAAATAAAAATCAGCGTTGCCGTTAGAGTGTGTCGCGGCATTTATTGGACTTAATAACACATCAAATATCTAATTATATACCGTGCCCAACGGTATACAAGTGAGCCCAGTACTACCTCCAATCTGTGAAGTAGCCAGGAGGAACAACCCGTTCCGAAAACTACGACGAGAGACCACAGAGCACCGCGACAAAGCCAACTTTTTAAGTACCATAACTGGAGACCAGGTACCGGACACGGAACGTGAGTGGGTAGGTGACTTACTGCAGCGGGAGCTGACCAAGTTCGACGAAGTCACCGGGGTCACCCACATCGCAGAACATCGTATAGTACTTAGGGACAACCGTCCCATCAAGCATCGGTATTATCCGAAGAATCCCGCAATGCAAAAGATCATTGATGACCAGGTAGACGAGTTGCTTCGGGACGGACGGATTGAGCCTTCGAGAAGTCCACACAGTGCTCCCATAGTACTGGTGGGAAAGAAGACCGGAGAGGTGAGGATGTGCATCGATTACCGGCAACTTAATGCGCAGTCTATTCCAGATGCGTATCCACTACCAAGGATCAACCACATCCTAGAGAAGCTTCGGAACGCGACGTACATTACAACGTTGGATCTAAAGAACGGGTATTGGCAAATACCTATCGCAGAGGATAGCAGGGAGTGCACGGCGTTAACAGTACCCGGCCGGGGTCTCTACCACTGGAAGGTGATGCCATTCGTGTTGCATTCCGCCCCCGCAACATTTCAGCGCGCGTTGGATGGCGTTATTGGTCACGAGATGGAACCATATGCGTTTGCATATCTGGATGACATCATCGTCATCGGAGCCACGCTGGAGCAACATGCCGAAAACCTACGAGAGGTGTTCCGAAGACTACGCGACGCAAAGCTCAGGCTCAACCGGGACAAGTGCTGCTTCTTCCAGAAGAGTCTTGTATACTTGGGGCACGTCGTCAGGAAGGAATCCAGGCGAAGAGGGAATCCACACCGACCCGGCAAAGATCGAAGCAATCAAGGAATTGCTACCACCGACTAACGTGAAGGAACTTCGGCGATGTCTGGGTATCGCCTCATGGTATCGACGCTTCGTGCCAGTCAGCTGAAACCACCATAACAGATGCGCACGAGGGATGTACAGGAGCCCTTCGAGGTACTTTGCGCGGATTTTGTTGGACCACTGCCCAGGTCAAAACAAGGACATACGATGCTTCTGGTCTTTTTCGACCACTTCAGCAAATGGGTGAAACTTGTCCCTTTGAGGAAGGCTACGTCGGCACATCTGGAGAGATCTTTCAGGGAGCGCATCTTGGCTCGATTCGGCATACCTCAGTCGTTTGTATGCGACAATGGAACGCAGTTCACCAGCCGAGAGTTCAAGGCCTTCTGCAAACGAATGGGAATGGATTTGCAGCACACCGCACCTTATACGCCCCAGCAGAATCCCACGGAGAGAGCAAACCGGACCGTCAAGACGATGATTGCGCAATATCGGGATGGAGAGCAGAGCAACTGGGATGCTCTGCTACCGGAGCTAAGTTTAGCAATCAACTCGAGCCCATCGGATAGCAGTGGATATAGCCCGGCATACTTGGTTCAAGGGCGCGAGCCTAGGCTACCAGGATCACTATACAACGAGGTTAACCCCGGACCCACTTGCGAAAGAAGAACGCCGGAGGACAAAGCGAAACACTTGCGAGAGATTTTTAAGATGGCAAAGGAGAACCTCCAACAAGCCGCTCAGGATCAAAGTCGTCATTACAACCTAAGTCGGCCGGAATGGAGACCCGTACTGAAGGAACATCACTTGTAAAAAGCTGCTGATGGATTTGCGGCTAAGCTCGCGGCTCGTTACGACGGGCCACACCGGGTCGTGAAATTATTTTCTCCAACAATCGTACGCATACAGAACATCGCGACTAAAGAACGTCGAGTAGCGAGCATAACAGACCTTAAATGGTACCATGGGGAATCATCTGATCGACCGGAAGATTTCCAACGCGATCAAGAATCCAGTTAAACTAACCCAGATCGTTCGTCAGCCCAAATCCTATCCGCACACTAGGCAGCAATCCTAACAGGCCATAAAACACGTTACTATAATCATCTCCGTTTATAGATTAATATGACGCCCACACCGAAGAGAAACCGCCGCCGAAGCCAACCTTGGCTAGTTCGCCAAGCGCCCGTCACCCGAGAGCGCAAACCGAACAGGTCGCCGCATCCGTCCATCAGGTGATGGACGTTTGCCTCGGAGTGACGGGTACACCGCCACGAAGTCTAAGGCAGCAGGTTATCGACCTGGTCACGCCACCACGACCCCCGTCGACCCTGAGCCAGGAGTTGAGTCCAGCAACAGTGAGCGTGCTACGGCAGGAGCTGGAAGGCGGATTGTTGCAGGGCATCGAGACCGGTGGGCTGTTGGCAGTTCCAGGGCCACCACGAGCCATAACAGCAGAGGCCGGCGAAGACGTCGAGATGGAGGAGGAGCCTGAGCTGGAACCGCCGTTCTTCGACGGGAGGTTCGCCAACCTCGCTCACCGAGCCGTCACGCCACCTCGAGCTCGGATGGAGTCTTCGAACGAGGGGACCCTTGCCGCAATGGTCGATGAGGTCACCATTGACGACGTGGATTGCGAGTATGAGGATGACGGCGACGACGATGATGGCAACGATGATGATGGCGACGGCGACGACGACGACGAAGATGACGACGACGACGACCACGACATGGAGGCCGAGGGGTATAGCCCGTTAAGCAGCGATGGGGCGGATACAAATGGTTCCGCCGAGGCAGCGAAAGCGACGAAGGCGAGTCCGAGGACTATGACATCCTCGACATCCCGGGTGAGGAAACCTTCGAGTGGCCCGACCCACCACCGGCTTACGGGTCGTCGCTCAACGCCGGAGACCCAGAAGCTGTGGCCGCCACCGAGAGCCACCCGATGACGGTAGCCCGCGCCGAGCATATTCGGTCGCTCATCGGCGACGTCGAGGAGCCGCCCGCCTATCTATCGTGGGTCCGGCACAGACGAGGCTACACCCCCACGCAGGGCTAGAACGGAGTCGGAGGACTTGCCTAGCTCATCGGCCAATGCCCCACTGCAGCAAGCGACTGAGACGGCAGCTGCAGGGCCGATGGAGCTAGTGCGCAACGCGCAATCTGTGGCGGATGCGGCCGAAAGATGGACGTCGGTGGAGGACCTGCCTAGCCCGTCGGCCAATACCGAAAACTGCCAGTGCGCACGGTTTGATTAATATACGGGCACAGTCCCATAACTGCCAGCAGGCAGTGTACGAAAAGAAGCGGCGATTCATGTTCTCACTGGAAGCAGCCAGTCAATACGGCAGCTAGACAAACAACAATGTACACTTCTTGCATACACACACACCGCGTGATCGGAGATATAGAACCGAAAAACAAAGAGCGACGACACATGCGCAGTGCAATGCGTGGATCGACAGAGGCTGGGCAGAGAGAGAGCGAGAGCGGCCACTGCACAGCGCACGCATACAAGTGCATGGCTGACGTCACAGCGACGGACGAAAAGCAAGCACACAGAGCAAGCCGCTACGTCAAGTGCATGGCTGACGTCACAGCAACGAAAACGAACTACAAGCCCACAGCGCAAGCCGCTACATCAGAGCAGTGAAAACAACAGGAGACATCGGGATACGCCCAGGATTAAGAGGACTACGGAAAGACAAGGACAACGAAGACCCCCACACGATCAGGAATTTGACAAGAGCAACAACAACTTGGAACGGCGAACCTAAGGAGCCCACCATAAGAGTCCACGAGGTGAGCTTAACATAATAAAAGATTAATAAAAATAAAACTATGCGTGTGCGGATAGTTGATTTGTGTAACTGATTTACATATAAACAAATAGATATTAAATAAATAAAACAAACGCAAGAAGCCATACTAACCAACGACGACAATCAAATGAATTAAATAAAACAAAGGTGACGCGTGATAGTACACAGGGTGTTCCGTGCGGTGCATACGTGAGCAACTCCACGCCGGCGACTGCCAAGACCGAAATCTGGTAGCCTCTCGTGGTGGTGTGTGCTCGTGTTAGTGATCCGGACTACTACGCAATAAGAGCAGCCTGTACTCTCCTATCGCGTAGAAGCCGCAATTCATCGTATGCATCGTGTTCACTCTAGCACTTGTTTTCTCTCGGTTGGTCTCCCAGGCAGTGCATACGGGAGCAACTCCGCGCCGGCGACTACCAAGACCCCAATCTGGTAGCCTCTCGTGGGGCGTGCTCGTGTTGGTGATCCGGATTTCCACTCAATAGGGGCAGCCTGTACTCTTCTATTGAGTGAAAGTCGTCAGTTCTCTATTGGTTCCCCCTCCCCGTGCAGCGTACATTGGCAATTCCACAACGGCGATTACCAAGACCACGATCTGGTAGCGTCTTGGTGGTGCACACTAGTGTTGGTGATCGTGAATTCTACCGCATAGGAGTAGCCTGTACTCCCCTATCGGATGGAAGCCGCGATTCATCGTATGCATTGTTACCCCTCTAGCACCGATCATCTCAGCAGTACACGTGCCCGTACATAGGCAGCGTGCTATACTCGTGACTGATACCCAATGGGAGTAGCCTATACTCTCCTATCGCGTAAAAGTCGTGACTCATCGCTCGCTTCGCACCACTTACAGTAGAAGTCGTCTTAGTCATTCACGTGCCAGTGCAACAGCCACGCTTGATACTCGCGCCTACTATTCGATGGGAGCAGCCTGTACTCTCCTATCGCAAAGAAGTCGTGAATCATCGTATGCATTGTTGCGCTTACAGTAGCAGCCGTTTCAGTCGTCCCGCGCCAATGCAACAGCAACGTATGATAGTCGCGCCTACTATTCGATGGGAGTAGCCTGTACTCTCCTATCGCATAGAAGTCGTGAATCATCGTATGCATTGCCGCGCGTACAGTAGCAGGCGTCCCGCGCCAGTGCAAAAGCAACGTGTGATACACTTGTCTACTATTCGATGGGAGCAGCCTGTACTCTCCTATCGCATAGAAGTCGTCAATCATCGTTTGCATTTCTGTCCCGTGGGAGCACATATATTGGGGTGCCAGCAAGCGGCAATCCTGACATTCTTCGTGCTGGCTGTTAACTCTTCCCCCCTTTAAAGATTCACTTCCCGTAGATCAGGACTCTTCCAGAACCGTCGGCTTTGCAGGTAGTGTCTGCCAGTTCCTCATCGTGGGGATTCCGGCTGTCGAAGCTATTTTCCGCCACAGGCACCAGTGCTTCACTGGCAGTAGTAGGACCGTCGGGAATTGTGTTCCTCTAGCTAGCGTCGTCCTTCGATTCCATGATCAGCTGATGTCCCTCTTAGCTTACGTTGGTGAGAGATGCTGGCAAAGCAGATATTACCTTTGATGAATAAAAAGTTTCATTATTGCATTGTTTAACGAAAGCGCGCTCAAGTTGTAATATCTCAGAAGATATTTCTATTGATTAATTAAAGAGCGCAATTATCCTTGTCTAGCTCTTCCAGGTCCAATACTTTGAGCATCATTTCAACATATAGCAAGTTTGTCCCGTTAATGTAGATGGAGGGCCGGGATAATTCTAGTGCCTTGATGCCGTTGGTGTATGAAAGATCTTTGGACGATCGAAGTAGCCGATTCACCTCAGCCTTTTCCAAGAGATTGCTGTTGCCCCCTTTGCCATTTGGCGATCTCGAACAACTTTGTTTACCTGCTGGTCGATGAGAATCGGTTTTCTAAGTAAAGTTTTAGTCGTTGAGTTGTAATTTTATTCAATAGAGTTGACTATGTTGTCCCTTGGATGGCTACAGAAAGTTCTTCGTTGATAGCGTACTGTTGGTTGTTTTACGTGGTCAGGAGATTTTGGTGTTTGAGAACGATGTCCCAGTCCAATGCGTTGGGGGAGCTCGCGACCCATTACCATGCTTATTGTAATAAAGCATCAGCCACCACATTAGATTGGCCTTGTTTGTTTATAGCTTCGCTATTGTATTTCCCAATTCTCGCTTTCAACCTCTTGAGCTTGGCAATAAATACTGTATTACCTAAAGTGAGTGTTAGGGGCTAATGGTCCGAGTGAATTTTAATTTCTTTTGCACCGTACAGAAATGTTAGTAAGTTATCGGTTGGCCAAACGAGTGCTCATGTTTCCAATCATTGATAGCGTACGATTCGTGTCTCCTAGTGCAAGATTTTATATACTTATACTTTATATGAGAGCTAATGACCTGTAGCCTTCTGAAAAATCGAAACAAACAAGAAAAGTAAAGACACAAAAGGCAGCGCTGCCGCCACATATGCTCAAACATATGTTTTAATGTTACTATCTCGTTTGCACTCATGCATTAAAAATTGCGTTCAATTATTAATCTTCTTACGTTTCTAGCTTTCTTGTTTATAGTCCGATTTTCAGGATAGTTTTATATAATTAGTCTCCATACGAATTTTTAATTACAATTCTGTACGATAAGAAAAAATCCCTTAAATACGGCTTTGAAGTTGGAAAATTATTATATTTCTTATTGGAAATGGGCGCTTGGCATCCCAAAATTTTTTATGGCAATGCATTTTTGCTGTCGCTATGAACAAGCGTACCCAAAATGGTCTTCGTAAGTGCCATACTTAGTGAGATATTCGTCGAAAATACTGTTTTTTTCGAAGATTCTTGTATTGACTGACCAAATATGTTACCGATTGAGACCAAGCTCGAATTTGTAGCTTTTACCATCTCTGAAATCTTTTTTTTCATAAGGGCGGATAGACAGACAGACATACGGACATGGCTATATCGACACAGCTTGTGATGCTGATCAAGAATAATATACTTTATGGGATCTGCCACGTCTCCTTCTGCCCGTTACATACGTTTGCACAAATCCAATATACTCTTGCAGAGAATATATATAGTGACATATTCATACTGAGTATGTCTACATAACAAAAGTACATAGCAGCCTAGACATCGAATTCCACATCAAAAGCTATTCCCCAACTATAAACATTCCCAAGCTGCGCTACTATAAACATTCCCAAGCTGCACTTGTAAACAATTTCGGCAATCATAAACAAAGAGCAGCCTAGCCGGCGCATCTCACCCAATCGATCAGCAATGATCGAAAACCGCTCGATCAGCATATTTTGGATCACACTCAAAAGCTGAGAAATCGCACAAATCTTGGCTCCCAGCTTTTAGCGGTCACCCCCAAATTGTAAACATTTAAATCCCTGTAAACAGAACTTTCATTATTATCTATTGAGCAGATGTCAGATAGTCTTAAGTTGTTCTTTAATAAAGAAAGACGTGAACCTAAAATCCCGCATTTTCTTTATTTAATTTAATTTAAAATTGTAAAAAAAAATTAAAAAAAAAAAAAAAAAATTCCCGATTAAATTAATTAAATCGGAATCTAAGTCTTAAAATGAATAGTCCTTGTATTGGAACACGTTATGTGTGTATGTATAGCATTGGTCGGCGCGGCCAGCGGCTCCGTGCAGCGCTGCCGCCAAGCAGGTAGAGAAAACGTTCGAACATATGTTTGTATGTCTTGTCTCGCTTGCGCGCATACAGTGATTTTGCAGTTAAATAATATAAACTTTAAACCTTGATAACTTTCTTGTTTGACATAGAATTTTGATATAACTTTCAGGATAGTTAGATATAATAAGTCTCTAAATAACAACACTGTACTATTTGAATTAATGCCTTAAAAACGGCATTGAAGTTGGAAAGTTTTTTAGTTCTTATGAGAAAATGGGGCGTGGCAGCTCAAAATTTTGAATGTTATTATATTAAGGCTGTCTCTACGAACCTGTATCCCAAAATTTCCTAAGTGCTATAGTTACTGAGATATTCGCCTACAGCACAAATTTTTTTGAGGTGTGTCTGATTACGCCAATGTGAACGGCTCCGAACAGTTTAGGTTGAGGCAAAACTGCTGGACCGCACAGAGCATACTGCATGGGAAAGCGACGGCGATGCTGTTCTTCTTGTGTTACCAGAAACAGACATCGTCAGCTACTGTAGGGCGTTCCCAATCCAAAATGCACCGACTAGCCCCGCTGTTATAGCTATTTAGACAGCGCGAGAGCGCGGACGCGCGTTGGCTAGCCGGTGTTTATAAAACGAAATATTTACACAGCCTGCCTAATGGACAAAAAGAATTACCACATTCACTTTGATATTACATCACTTTCCTTATTTAACTTTTCTTTCAGCTAGCATTGCAGGTTATGGAGCAGCTTGTTGCTGTTGTGCTCTTTAACAATCACTTTTACTAGTTATTGGTTTACTTAGATCTTTTTCTTATACAATTATGCAGTCATAGCATTAATGTCACGCGTTTTGGAATTTAATTTAATAACTATCACGATTATGACTCTGAATAACCGTGGCACATCTCACAGCACAATAATCTAACGCAATGCTTAGATCAACTGCCGTCGTACAGTCGATATTCCAGACTGGGGCGTACGGGGCTCCGACGATTATCAATTCACGTGTTATTATTTTTTTTACACCAATTTTAATTAATTCCACCTAAACGAACATTACATTGCGAAAAAAGTTGCCAGTTTTGGCTTCAAATCGCTAATTGTGCCAACCGTGCCCCAACGTACAAAAATTAAGGGAAACTTCCCAAATGTTATTATGTTATGTTTTGAATAGACTTTGCGGTTTTCTCTTAATAGTTCGCCAAAGAGCCTAAAGATTTTGTAAAGAGTAGGGATTTCAAGAAGAAAAGGCAGTAGAGAGCAATGTGTTTTCTTTATGAGTTATCACAAGATGAGAGAATTTCAAAGTACAATTTCAAAGTCAATTTAAACTATTGGTGTTTTGATTTATGAATTTCTCAAAGTTCAGAGCCATTGCTATGCATGTTGTGCCTTTGTGAAAACTTCTGTAAATCCTTTAACCTGAAAAAAGAAATATTAGTTTAATTTGCACCCTGTACAACAATAATAAATAAATATTTGTTTGCAAAGATGCAAAGATGCCTACGGGCACCCAAACAAATTTTTATCCGCTACGCCACAGATTCCAGTGCATTTTTAAACGAGGCCATGTCCTAGTAAAAACTCGCGTTCAATAGCGTAATCATCGACGACTAAGAACTGGTGTGTTAAAGAAGCTCTAACAATCATGACCTCTGCTTTAAATTGTCCAAGGGGGCGGGTTGTTTTCTTTCACAGTCCTCTCAAGGATGACATGCTTATTTGCAACTCTACTCCACTAATTTTGTTGACAACAGATTTCTTTATCAAAGAAACATCCGGTGTCGATCTATCCCTTGACTTCCACTTTGTTAAACATTAAAAACTTAAGTCGCTTGTCTTTATATGAATTTCTTTGACATGTGTCTGGTTTCATTGCACCAAAAACATTTTAATTGCTGCTTGCAATCCTTGCGTACATGATCCTGTGATCCGCAATAAAAACAGTGTTGCTTGTTCCCGTTTATATGTACATCTTATTTCTGCTTCAACTGCTGTGTTCCTTGCTTTCTGCTTTGCTTTCATTGACGTACTTATGCTGTTTTTTCAAAAATGACATATGTATTTTTTCTTCTAGCTCTTTAAACGAATTGGAACCGTATAAAGTGTATTTGTAATCACTTTTTAGCTTCCCATTACCGTTGTGCCATATTACCGATTCCGATGCATCCCATCTGTAATATTTACTCTTGGAAGCTTTCTCGCTTGTTTTTAATTCGGTGGGACAGTTCAGCGCAGTTTTCCGAGGGCTAGTTTTCTTGGAATCGGAGTTTAATTCACTGTTGTGAACTTCAGTTATCTCTCTCTTTCTGCAGTAAAATTGTTGGCAAATTCGGGAGTGTCTCTTTCTTTCTCTTTTGCTGTCTACTAAATTGTTGCAGTTTCTTATTTCACCAGCCAGAACACGACCGGTTGAGCACCAAAATGTGATATTATTATTGAAGTTTATTTAATTATTTGATGAATCGTGTTGGTGTGTGAAATACAATATTGTTGTAGTATTATTTGCGTCGTCTCGGCTGTTTTTCTTCTTCTTATCTGCTGCTGTTGTCAACGGGGCAGCCACTTAGGTGTAAGGAGGCCAGTACCTTCTTACATGTTCTTATGTTAAAGCTTCTACTGTTCTTTGTGATTCGCTCTAAACTAAACTCGTTCCCATTCTATTTTTAGACCCCGTACTCTTTAAAAAAGAGTATAGGGGTCTATTAAGTTTGTCAGAAGCGAGATGTGCGTAACAGGCAGAAGGAGGCGTGGCCGACCCCATAAAGTATATATATTCTTGATCAGCATCAACAGCCGAGTCGATATAGCCATGTCCGTCTGTCCGTCTGTCCGTATGAACACCTGGATCTTTTAAACTACAAAAGCTAGAACCATGAAATTCACAATGAAAGTCCGTTATTATGTCAGGCAGATCAAGTTTATTTCAAATTGTTGCCACGCCCCCTACCGCCCCCGCAATGAGCAAAAAACCAGACAAACCTCGAGAAAATTTTTGTTTTAGGCGAATATCTCAGTAACTATAGCACTTAGGAGCACCAATTTTGGTATACAGGTTCCTAGAGACAGCCTTAATATAACGCCATTCAAAATTTTGAGCTGTCACGCCCCCTTTGCTCATCAGAACTAAAAAACTCTCCAACTTCAATGCCTTTTTGAAGGCATTAAATCAAATAGTACAGTGTTGTAATTTAACATACGCTAAGAGAATTACTATTTCTAACTTTCCTGAAAGTGGCATCAAAATCCTATGTCAAACAACAGAGAAATTACGGTTCAAAGTCGAAGTTATTTTAAAGCAAAATCACTGCATGCGCGCAACACATACAAACAAACACAGAAACATACAAACATATGTTCGGACGTTTTCTCTACCTGCTGGCGGCAGCGCTGCCCGGAGCCGCTGGCCGCGCCGACCAATGCTATACATACACACATATGTATGTGTGCACATACATATATGCAAATAATCGGAAGAATGATAGAAGAGGGTCGTGGTGCAACTGGTAGAGTTGCGGCGCAATGTGGAACCTTCGCATGGATCGCGGGTTCGAGTGCTGACGATGACAGTTGTTTATTTATTTATTTTTTAATTTTAATTCAAAATGTAAATATTTAATTTTAATTTTTTAAATTTCATTTGAAAATTTTAATTTAAATAAAATGCAATACTATGGGAGTACGGGGTCTTTTACAGTCGGCTCGATCGACTGTAGCCTTTATTACTTGTTCTTCCTCTTTA
This sequence comes from Drosophila acutilabella, assembly GCA_035046005.1. NCBI lineage: Eukaryota > Metazoa > Arthropoda > Insecta > Diptera > Drosophilidae > Drosophila > Drosophila acutilabella. The sequence continues at coordinate 140,970 of JAWNOK010000026.1, read as the reverse complement.
TTCCTCTGATCATGCATGTACTCTTACACGTATTCTTCTTCTTGTATTCCAACAGCTAATTGAGTATGACCGTATAACGCCTGGTCTACTACAACTCCGCCGTCCTGACCGTTATTTTGTGAGACTATAATTTTAATCATCTTTAAAATTACATTTTACATTTTTACATTTGTATGTACAAATATAATTTTAATTACTATTGTTCACGCCAAAGGGTGAACCGGTTGAGTGTAGGGTGGATTTCCACCTTAAGCGAATACGGTCACACGGAATCCAGTGACTTGTATTACAGTGTAAATCGACATTTACATGAGTCGCGAACTCCATCGCCATCTTTTTTTTTAGGTTTTCTTATTTTTAAGTGATCAACCCGCTCACCACTATATGCGTGTGGTGTGGTGTTAGAATCATCAAACGCAGTATCGCGCGTTTTTATTAAAACCAGCAGACCCTCTTCATCACCCACAGCAGTAACAGCAGAAGATATTGGCACCATTTAATTAACACTTAATTAGCGTCCGCCCTCCTAAAAACATTTTGGTCCTTCGAGCCGGATATTATTCCGCTCCTCCACCTTGCCTCGGTGGAAAATACTGCTTTTGTCATTGTCCGCTTACATACACACTGCAAAGTGCAAGGTTTCCCGCTCTCCCATTGCGCTTTTTGCACTTTGAAACATTTGTATGTTCTGCAATACTTGACCTGTCACGCAGGTTCCACAGGTATATGTTAAACCTATCCTGTGTTTGTTTTCTGTAATTGTTTGTAACCAATCGTCACTTTAAATTCCGCAAATTCCGCATCATGCATACAAGTAAGTATAACAAGTAAGAAAAGTACAGTCCAGCACGCCCGACTGTAAAATACTCTCTGAATTTTTTTGCAATTAAATTATTAAAATCGGTTTCGAGAGATTACAATGTGTAGTACTTGCATTAAAACACATTGAAACAAAAACAATCTAAGCATAATCACACATACATATGTTTGTCTGTATGCGAACACACATACGAAAGGCAATAAACATTCAAACATGTGCTTGTATGTTTCTGTCTCGCTTGCACTCATACATGACATTGCATTCAGTTATCAATATTGTAATGCTTCTAGTTTTCTTGTTTTTAGTGCGATTTCAATTTGCCTTTCAGTATAGTTTGATATAGTTAGTCTTCACACGAATTATAAATTACAATACTGTAATATATAAACAAATGCCTAAAAACGAAGCGAATGTTGAGAATTTTTTTATTAATTGTGGGAAAATGGGGCGTGGCAGTCCAAAATTGTAAATGTCTGTGCATTTACGCTGTCGCTAGAAACCTCCATACCAAAATTGGTGATCCTAGGTGCAATAGTTATTGAGATATTTGCCCAAAACACCAATTTTTTCCGAGGTGTGTCTAGTTTTTTGCCCATTGTGGGCGAATGGAGCGTGACATCGAAAAAAAAAGATTCTTGTATTGACTGACTAAATATGTGATCGATTGAGACCAAGCTCGAACTTGTAGCTCTTAACATCTCCGAAATCTATTTGTTCATACGGACGGACAAACAGACGGACATGGCGAAATGAAATGAAATATTCTCAGCCGCGGTACTACACTAAATATTTTGAGAGCGTTAAAAAATGTTTTTTTTGTAAATAAATTGACATTTTATGGCTGCAATATGTGCAGCAGGTAGACACTCGTTTTTTTTTGGGTTTTTCTGTCTTAAAAAAAATATTAGCGAAATGCTTTGTGTGTCAAACATATCAATACTGGCTCGCACAAATACTAACAAACAAAAACGACCCTCGGCGTGTTGCGCGAGCCATCAGTGTTGCTCTCTAAATTGTTCCCCGCTTTATCTAGCGTTTACTTATGTGTACATGGGAAAATTAATGCACATATATTACAAATATTCCTTTTTTTATATAACACATTATGGTTTATAAATTTATTAATAATAAAAGAAGAAGAAAAATATATACTAATAAAATTTGCTTATAATTTTTCATTGAAATTGAAATACAAATTACGGGCAGGCAGGTGTACTCGTTCGTCCAATCGAACGATCAGCAAACGATCTATGGGGATGATCGTTCTGCTCGCAACCAAATTAGTTGATATCAAACGATCAAGTTCGAATCATGCAGGAAACAGGCAACTGATCGTTGTGATTCGAACATTTTTCGGACAGCCCGTTGGAATACTCGTTACCCGATCGTTTGATGAAAAGTTTGAACATACTCGAGTATACTCGTTGCAGGTCTCTGATACATACATACTTACATACATACGGTCTGCCAATAAGCAAAACAGCAAAAACAACAAAGTGACGTTAAATCTGGTTAGAAGTGCCTGTTCCAATTAAAAATAATATATTTATTGATCCTAGCGATGTGCAAAATAATATATTCCCAATTATTTGGGAAGCCACCAAGCTTACACAAAAGTATTTGTACAAGCACAAATGTATGTAAGTACATTTACATGTATGTAAGTATATTTACATGTATGTTAATACTTTTGTGCAAGAGATCGCTTTTCCCGCGCATTAATATTCACTGTAGCCATTCTAACTGGAGACCTGCAATTAAATAATTATTGTAATTATTTTATTATAATTCTTATCACTAACACTCGCGTAGTTTAAAATAAAGTTTCTCACTTTATTAATTCCCTCTTGTAAAATCCACCACCGGCAGAACAGCTGAGTCGCTGTCAGTGCTGGCGCTACAGTAACACTACTTGTGACTGAATCACGGGTAAATTCCTCAATCAATATAAATGTTAAAATCCGTATAAGTTGTTGCGATCAACATAACATTCCCGCACGATATTCGATTGTGTCCATCGATAACAATCGAGTTCAAAAAGGAAAAGAATCGGAATATCGATAGGTGTTGTGAATTCATCGCACACTGCTCAGCTGGAGGTGGCCATACTCGGCGGGGCGGGGTGGATGTTAGAATAAGACTTAGGGTATAAGAGTAGGAATAAGAAAAGGAGAGAGAGAGCATAGTGGCTGAGCGGGGGCCGTCATTGACTCTAAGGAACCGTTGCATGGAAGAGGGAATAGGAGGATTGCAATTTTTGAATTGGGTATAGCAACAGGTGGCCATAGAGTCAACAAGGAGATTCGTTTTTTGTAGATCGGCACGAGCAGTTGCGTGGCAGGATCGATCGGAACATTTTGTTGTGGTCGTTTGGACTATGCGTTTGTTAAGTCTAGTGGTTATGTTATATTTTGTGCGTCCATAAAAATTAAATTAAATTAAATTAATCGACCACAAATACGTAAGACCAACAATTGTGACATCCGACAAACGTAAAACACGTTAAAAGTGTCGAACAATAAATGAACATGCATCAGCACAACCACAGTGCGACAAATAAGACAAGTGAAACATTTAAACGGATTATTTGTTAGACAACCAAAGACCAAACGAAAGCTTAAGAAACCAAAGACAATAAAAAGAACTAATAAGAACAACAACATAAACAACATATTAGCGACAGCCGCAACAAAAACAATAACAACACCACAACGATACAACAACAACAATCAGCAGTTACATCTACAACAACAGCCACAACACTAAACAACTCTAGTGCGCGCTGCATCATTGGACAGCTCAGCTGACGATCTGACATGTCGACAGACCTCTCGTGTTTTGTTTTTTTTTTTGTGCACTAAATGTCGAACCATTGGGTTAACGTAGCTTTAGTCAGCTCGAGCCGGCAGGATGCAATCCCCTTCTTATTTTGTGTAATAAGATATATTTGTTTGTTTATTTTTTTTTTTTTGATGGTATATACTTGGTATATTTATACGTTATTTATTCGATATTTGTTTATTTATAATTATTATTTAATATATGTTTATTTATGTTTCCTATCTAATACTAATTTATTTATTTAATTTTTGTTTTGTTATTTATCATAATTGTTATTTATTATTTATATTTATTTTATTTGTTATTTATTATTTTTGTTCGTTCGTATAGGGGCCGGATCATAATTTATCCATTTATTATACCCTTGCAGAGGGTATATTGTTTTTGTCACGAAGTTTGTAACGCATTGAAGGAGACGTTTCCGACCCCATAAAGTATATATATTCTTGATCAGCATCAACAGCCGAGTCGATATAGCCATGTCCGTCTGTCCGTCTGTCTGTCCGTCTGTTTCTATGCGAACTAGTCTCTCAGTTTTAAAGCTATCTTGATGAAACTTGGCACAGATGTGTATTCCCTTTGCACGCAGAACATTTGTTAAAATCGGACCAGATCGGATCACTATATCATATAGCTCCCACAGGAACAATCGGATGAAAAAAAAATTTTTTTTGAACTATGTTAACCAAATTCGCTCCATATGCATTTGGCATAAAATCCCGTGTGCAAACCAAATTTCATCCAGATCGGACCACTATATCATATAGCTGCAATCGGTTAAAACTGGTGAAAATGCTTGGTATGAAATTTTTCTGTGTCTCTTGTACGATTTAAACCAAATTCGCTCCATATGCATTTGGCATAAAATCCTATGTGTACACCAAATTTCATCCAGATCGGACCACTATATCATATAGCTGCCATAGGAACAATCGGTTGAAAATGCTTAGTATGAAAATTTTCTGTGTCTCTTGTACGATTTTAACCAAATTCGCTCCATATGCATTTGGCATAAAATCCTATGTGTACACCAAATTTCATCCAGATCGGACTACTTATCATATAGCTGCCATAGGAACAATCGGTTGAAAATGCTTAGTATAAAAATTTTTTGTGTCTCTTGTACGATTTGAACCAAATTCGCTCCATATGCATTTGGCATAAAATCCTATGTGTACACTGAATTTCAACTCGATCGGACTACTATATCTTATAGCTGCCATAGGAACAAACGGTCATTGCTTAAAAAATTAAATTAATTAAAAATTAAATTAATTAATGTGCATGACTGCAAGGGTATATAATCTTCGGCTAGCCGAAGATAACGTTTTTTTTCTTGTTTTTACATTTATTTTGGTAGGATTTAGTTTTTTTCTTATTTATACCTGACAGAAGGCAGTCCAAAGGGACAGCTCATGGAAGAAGCGATCTTCCGCAAGGGGTGCATGTAGCCGTGGCACGAACACCGCCTCCAGAGTCAGCTAGGGCAAAAGGGGAGGAGCCAAAACCAGCTCTACGGTCGGAGGAGGCATCAGCAGTAAATGCAATGCTTGCACAGGCGCATCTCACCTTCATGAAGTCCCAAGCCGAGGGAATATGCCAGACCATTCAGCAATTCATGGAGGTGATGAAAGCGATAAATGATGTTCTCCGGCCGACCGCAGACAAACTGCTGTTAGAGCTAGGTTCCGGGCGATGCACGAGGAGAAGCGGAGATTCGATGGATGACCCACCAAATCCGTTTTCAAAGCCACCACGAATGGTGACGCCGGATGAGCCCGTTAGATTTAGGGCAGCCGATCCCCAAACGCGGACATGGGGAAATCCGACGACGTAGCAGTGGGGTGACAGTATAGGTGCCCTTGGGATGAGGTACTGCGCTGCTTCCACCTCCTACTCAAAGGAAGGGCCAGGGATTGGTACTGGCTACACGTGCGACAGTTTCCAGTGGAGCGATGGGACGAGCTGAAGCGTGCGTTATTGGCTGTATTCAGGGGAACCCAGACCGAGCACGACAAGATGCAGCGGAGGCAAAGAGGCAGTGAGAGTGCTGACGATTTTGTCTACGCCATGCGGAAGCTCGCATCAAGGTTGCGGTAACCCCTGCCTGAAGCTCGTCTCATCAAGATCATCAAAAAGGGGATCCGGGATGATCTGGCATGTTACGTGTATGACCTCGAGGTGTACACCCTGGACCAGTTGAGGGATGAGTGCAGCGAGGTGGAGCAGTCGTACGGTAGGAGGAGCATGATCAAGCCGTTTGAGGGACGACCACCGCCGAGGTATGGCCCGATGGAAGGGCATAAAAGGGTTAATGAGGTTGGCGTGGCCGAAGAAGAACCCGATTTCGCGGTAGAGGAGGCGCGAGAGGGGCCACGAAGGCAGCAGAGGCCATGTGGCAGACAGGACACCTTCTGTCGCAAGTGTCCAGAGTGTCAGGAAGATTAGGGAAACTATCTTCTATCTGTGTCCTTATTTAGAGCAAGCAGCCTAGCAGTAGTCGGAGCTAAAATGACAGAATCAAAGCCCTTAACGGTAGTCTCTGCGATGACGGAACAAATTGGCCATTACGCATACGACGAGGCCGAAGAAGCCGAACCGGAAGCGTGGGACTTAGAGCTGGAGCAGGACGCCTTCTGGCAGATCGAGCTAGAAAAGGAAAGCAAGGCATGTGCGGCGTTCACGGTACCGGGCCGTCCTTTGTATCAGTTCAGGATGATGCCATTCGGATTGTGCAATGCAGCCCAACGCCTATGTCGTTTGATGGACAAGGTGATCCCAACGGAGCTGAGGTCGAATGTCATTGTGTAACTGGACGACTTGCTAATCATAGCTTCGAGAAGCATTTGACATATTTAGATAGAGTAGCGGAATGCCTAAAAGCAGCAAATTTGACGAAATTTTGCTTCAAATCACTCAGATATTTGGGGTTTATCATAGGCGGAGAAACGTTGCGAATGGACCCAGCTAGGGTAACAGCCATAAATAACATCCTAGTGCCGAGATCGGTTCATTCCTAACCATGCCCCGATAGCTGTTCCACTGACGGATGCGTTGAAGTCGAAGGGAGGAAAAAGATTCAGTCTAGCAGAAGATGGAGTTAGGGCAGTGCAGGCATTGAAAAAGGCTTTGACTACGGCTCCAGTTCTGGTGCATGCGGACGAAAGAGGTTCTATGTTCAATGTGATGCTTCGCACTCCGGAGTGGGCGCGGTGCTATTCCAACTGGATGAGGCTGAGCATGAAAGGCCTATAGCGTATTCTCTGCCAAGTTGAATAAGCACCAGCTCAACTACTCCGTGACTGAGCTTCAGGCCCTATATAAGGCTCGTGCCGTTTACGGTCGTCACCGACCATGCCAGTTTGAAGTGGCTCATGTCTCTAAATGACCTAAGTGGTCGATTGGCAAGGTGGTCATTGCAGTTACAGGCATTAGACTTCGTGATTGAGCATCGGAAAGGGTCAGAAAATGTACTGGCCGACACGCTCTCACGAAGTCTAGAGGCGGTAGTGATCGAAGTAAATGAAGAATTGGATCCTAGCGCAATTTTGGGGTTCCAGATGAACGATGTCGAGACCGAGGAGTATAGGGAATTAGTTCAGAAAATTGAGGAAAACAAGCAGCAATTGCCAGACCTGAAAGTGGAGGGGGGCGTAATCTTCAAACACATGTCACCAAGTAAGTTTGAAGACGAACTTGAAGGCTGTGTTTGGAAGCTTTGGGTTCCATGAGCTGATCCGGAGAGCGCATGAAGAACATACGTCGGCACATGGAGGAATGGCAAAGACATTGCATGCGTTGCGGAGGCAATGTTTTTGGCCAAAGATGGCAGTGCAAAAGGCTATTCCAGAAGCTATATATCGATTTCTTGGGAAAGTATCCGAGATCGAAAAGGGGACATGGATCTTTATTGTTGTTGATCACTTTTTAAAATTTTTTTTTTTTGAAAGCCATGCGCGAAGCCATGGAATTCCTGGTTCTTGGAGTTCTTGAAATTTGGAGTGCCCGAGGTAATTCACTCTGATAATGGCAGACAGTTTGTAGGAAAGATTTTCGAGGAAGTGACGCAGGCGTATGGGATCATTTAAGAACTGCCATTTACTCTCCCCAAAGTAATGCTGCGGAGCGAGTAAGTCAGTCAGTGCTAGCAGCTATTAGGGCGTACTTAGAAAACGACCATCGCGAATGGGATCTTTACCTCTCGGAGATTGAGGCAGCGTTGCGTAACAGCGTCCATGCAGCAACAGGAGTCACTCCGTTCTTTGCAGTATTTGGGCAAAATTTGATGCTGAACGGAGCTCAGTACGCTTTGGCTCGTTAGCTAAAGTCCCTTTGTGAGCACGGGATGGCTACGCTAGGCCGAGCCGATAAGCAACCGCTCATCCAACACAAAATACAGAGGCATCTTCATCAGGCGTATGAGCGGAGCAGTCTGCGCTATAATGAGCGAGAACACCATTTGGTTCCAGGGCAGGAGGTCTTTCGGCGCCATTTCGTATTGAGCAATTTTAAAAATGCGTTCAATGCTAAATTCGCCTGAAAATTCCTTAAAGCTGGCGTCATAAGGGCAGTGGGCGCAAACATGTTCGAACTGGAGAAAGAGAGTGGGCGACCGATAGGTGTCTTTCACCTTTTTTGAATTGGGCATAGCAACAGGTGGCCATAGAGTCAACAAGGAGATTCGTTTTTTGTGCGTTTGTTAAGTCTAGTGGTTATGTTTCTTTTTGTGCGTCCATAAAAATTAAATTAAATTAAATTAATCGACCACATATACGTAAGACCAACATTTGTGACATCCGACAAACGTAAAACACGATAAAAGTGTCGAACAATAAATGAACATGCTTCAGCACAAGCACAGTGCGACAAATAAGACAAGTGACAAAATCAAATTAAATACACGATAACATTTATGTACAACAATTGCAAACACATTACACATGCAAAAACTATACAAGCATTTAAACGGATTATTTGTTAGACAACCACTGTGCAACGACACGTAACACAAAGACCAAACGAAAGCTTATGAAACCAAAGACAATACAAAACAAATAAGAAAAGTACAGTCGAGCACGCCCGACCGTAAAATACTCTCTGCATTTTTTCGCGATTTAATTATTAAAATCGGTCTAGAGATATTACAATGTGTAGTACTTGCATTAAAACACATTGAAACAAAAACAATCTAAGCATAATCACACACGCCACGCAGGCAGCGAAAACATTCAAACATATGCTTGTATGTTTCTGTCTCACTTGCACTCATACATGATATTGCATTCAGCTATCAATATTGTACCGCTTCAAGTTTTCTGGTTTATAGTAGGATTTCTATGCGCTTTTCAGGATAGTTTGATTTAGTTAGTCTTCAAGCTAATTATAAATTACAATACTGTACTATATTAAAGAAAGCCTAAAAACGAAGCGATAGTTGAGAATTAATTTTATTAACTGTGGGAAAACATGGCAGTCCAAATATTTAAATGTCAATGCATTGTAAAGAAGCGTTCTAGGCGGGGTACAGATCTAAGTCTGTCCAGGGCTCCAATCTTACAAGAAATCTGTAATATTCGCGGAGACGCTGCAGATGGGGAAAAACGTGCCAGCGGGGATGAGATTAGCGGAGGAGGGGGGAAGTGCAAGACGCGAGAGCGAGGCGCGGATGCCGGCGTCGTTCCGCGCAAGCTGTTGCAATGCTCCACGAGATCGAGGCGAGGCGCCGAGGTACTCTGGCAGCCGCCGCCGGTCACGTGCGAGGGGCACTAAAGGGTATGGGGTAGTCGCATGCGAGATCTAAACGCCGTTGTTGTTCTTAGTGATGCGATGCGATGCGACGCTCTGCGAGATCGAAGCGGCCTTGACACAACTCCACCACGAAAGCTCTCTCTTCACCACAGAGCTTTCGTTCAGAGTTGCATCGGCCGCTCCTTACGCTCCTGACAGAGGGCGCTGCAGACATCGCCTAACTCCTATCGATTGCCTATTTATTCGATTTATAATTAAAAATACGTTGCTGATTTAACTTAATACTTGATTTCATTGTCTCTAAATAACTAAATAATAATTCATGTTCTTAATCCTAATATTCAAATTCATATTTCTTATTACTATTAGTCAACTTATTATTTATATTCTTAATCCTATTAAACGCCATGTAAGACGGGATTGGCACCCCGCCTTACAGCATTTAGGATGTCGCTAGGAACCTCCAAACCAAAATTGGTGATCCTAGGTACAATAGTTATTGAGATATTAGCCCACAACAATTTTTTCCGAGGTGTGTCTAGTTTTTTCATCATTGTGGGCGAATGAGGCGTGGCATCGAAAAAAAAAATTCTTGTATTGACTGACTAAATATGTGATCGATTGAGATCAAGCTCGAACTTGTAGCTCTTACCATCTCTTAAATCTGCTTGTTCATACGGACGGACAGACGGACATGGCTATATCGACTCGGCTTGTAATGCTGATCAAGAATATATATACTTTATGGGGTCTGCCACGCCTCCTTCTGCCTGTTACATACATTTTCACAAACCGAATATACTCTTGCAGAGAGTATAATAAAATATATAAATTGTTGAGGTTATTCTTTTAACCTGTGAACAGTGACAGCACAGATGTATTTATAGTTGTAAAATTAGAACACAAGACGAACCATTGTGCACACGACGAACGTTTATTCAAGAGTGAAATAAATCGATATAAACATAATTGATAAACATATCGTCAATACCGACAATGATTCATTTTATCGATACTTGACTTGCAATATTTTAACACTTCTTCTTAAGTTAAATTTAAGATACAATTCATTTAGTACAAACCTAAATTCTTAATAAACTTGTTATGTTTTATTTTTTTGCATTTTTTTAGTAAATATATCTGCAACGTTTTCATTCGTTGGTACATAATTAATTTTGATAACATTTTTAGAAACAACTTCTCTTACGTGATGATGCTTAATGTCGATATGCTTCGACCTTTTATGGTGTACAGGGTTTGCTGCTAATTGTTGAGCACTTAAGTTGTCTCCATTAACAACGATTGCGTCAGTTGCAGAATGGCACTGAATCTCCTCCAGTAGTCTTCGCAGATACGTTGCTTCCATCCATTATCCATGTTGCGCTGTGCTAGTTTGCTTAGTGAATGGGCGATGTCAGGTCGCGTTGAAATGGCCAAATACATTAATGATCCGATAATTGATTGATATTTGGTTACATCCACCTTTGTACAGTGCTCCTTACTGCAACTTATCTGAAAACCAGGATCTAATGGGGTTGATACTGATACTAATTGATATCGGACCAACTCCTCCTTGACGTTGTATTTCTGTTCCTAAGAAATTGTTTAGTTCTGAACAATCATTTATAGCAAAGCTTTTTTGCAATTGTGCAGTAATGTTAATTATATTACTTTTACAAGAACTGGCTATTATTAGGTAGTCTACGTACACAGCTATTAGACTATACGAATTTGCACTCATTCGTTTATACAAACAAGGCTCGTTCTTTGTAGGGAAAATCCTAGATCTCTTAAAGCTTCATCTAAAGTGCTATTCCATGCTCTGCCCGACTGCTTAAGTCCGTATAAGGCTTTCTTTAATTTTAGCACGCGTTCGCTACTAATCTTGATTTAAATTTTCTGATCCGGCACTCATTATCCCGCTTCACTCTAAAAACCCACATTGAGCCAATTGCTTTTTCTCCTGATGGAAGATCTACCAAAGACCAGGTGTCATTTGCTATGAGCGCATCGTATTCTTCCTTCATAGACACCTCCCACTCAAACGAATGTTTGCTCCTTAAGGCCTCTTGGGCTGTGTTTGGCGTCTCTATGTCATGATAAGCGACCATACTATGCAACATGTTGTACTGCTTCTTGGGTCTGCCAGGCTGGCCCGTACGGATAATACTCGGCCTTCCAGGTCCTCGACGAGTATTAGTCTCTCTTTCAGATTCGCTAGATGAAGAATTGCCTAAACTCTCATATTGTTCATCATTATCGACTTCGGCCTCTGCTTCTTCTGCTTGGGGTTGCGCTGCTTCACGTTCTAAATCTGCTTCTTCTTGTTGTGAACTAGCTGCTTCTTTATTTGACAACATGTTATGATCGTCTATAAAGAAAGAAGCAAAATGGTTATTTTTTGGTTCACGTACATCTCTCTTTGGAATTGCTTCAACAAATTTAACGTCACGCCTATGACTTGCTTTGCCTCTCTGACGTAGATTCGGTAGGCTTTTGCTGTGAGAGAGTAGTCGACGAACACATACTCCTTCCCCTTTGCTCGAAACTTATGATGATGCAGTTTGTCTAACGCATAGACAGGACATCCAAACACACGCAGATGTGCTACAGTTGGCTTACGTCCTCTCCAGACCTCATAAGGGGTAGCACCACTAATTGCTTGACAGGGACGCCTATTTCGCAAGTACGCAGCCGTCGAAATTGCCTCCGCCCACAATGGCTCCTCAACGTTGCCATGGATCATCATTGATCTCGCCATCTCCACTAGCGTTCGATTCGCTCTTTCTGCCACACCGTTTTTTTGTGGCGTGTACGGCACTGTTAATTGTCTTTTGATGCCATTGTCTTTTAGAAACTTGTAAAAATTATTATTTACATATTCTCTGCCATTATCGCTTCGAATGGCTTTAATTTTCTTTTTAGTTTGGCATTCCACTAAGTTTTTAAATAACTGAAATTTTTCAAATGCTTGGTTTTTTGATTTCATAAAATAAACAAAAACACGCTTTGAGCAATCGTCAATAAATGTAATAAAATATTTCGCGCCACCGACAGCAACTGTGTTGCACGGCTCGAATTGTTTTTGTTAAATGGCGGTGAGCAAATTTTTGCTTCATTACACGAATTGCAATTTGTATTGATTGACACATTTTTTAAATTTATTCCGTTTACAAGACTGTTTCGCACTAAGTCATTTAAACCACGAAAATTTAAATGTCCGTATCGGTAGTGACACGATAACTCCTTTTCTCGTAAAAGGCATACTTTGTGATTAGCTATGTTATTAAACAGAAACAAATTGTCTTTTATGACTGCAGATATCATTACAAAGCCATCATTTGATTTCACAAATGCACAATGTTCTTTAAAAATAACCGAATGTCCAAACTTCAACGCTTTGCTCACTGAATAAAAGTTTAAATGAAGACTTGGTACATACAAAACGTCTTGTAAAAAAATTTCACATTTTTTAGTTTTGATTTTTACTGTGCCTATTCCAGGGCTTTCTATTTGCTTATCATCGGCCAACAAAATGTTATCAAATGTTAATTAATGTCTCTTTCTGGCAACACATATGCGAGGTGGCACCACTGTCTATACACCAAATGTTTTTATTTGTATCTTCTTTGTGAATTGCCGAAAATGCCGCGTAAGAAGCTAGCTTGCTCTCTTGTCTTGTCTGTGTCATCTTCTTTTCATTTTGCTTTACACTGCACTGATCGGTGACCACGCATACAACAATTATAGCAATTTCCAGAAAATTTGCTATTCTTCTTAGCATTTGTTTCATTCGCTTGTCGCGCGCCATTCTTTTCACGCGTGGCGCCATGATTCTTGTCTGCGCCTGCATAGAATGCCTGCTGCGTCTCGTTTTTGCTACTGTTTTCAGCAATTCGGTTCGCTTCTGCTAGCAATTTGACCTTGACCTTATAAGATTATCACTTTCAGTTCGTAACTCAAATCAATGCTAACCTCTGCTAGCTTGTTTATGATTTCCATGAACTCATTTAGATATTGTGACATGGCACCGTTATTTGCAAGCTTCATATTTAATAACTTTTTATAAAGCGACACTTTATGAATTGGTCCGGTTTGCACGTGTACTTCGCGTAAAATATCCCAGGCCTCTTTAGCGGTTTTGCACTTTTTTATGTAATTTAATTGCGACACATTTACATATAACACGATGCAAGCTAATGCCTTTTCATCACATGGACTGATCTTGCATTTTCTGGATCAAAATTCTTGATGGACCAGTATACTTCGCATTTGTATACACCACACATCGTAATTTTGTTCGTTGAGTATTTCAATTTGAAAACTTTGACTCATCTTTTACAACTATTTAATAATCTGCCTGACTGGCTGAACTGGGCCCATAACCAATGTTGGGGTTATTCTTTTAACCCGTGAACAGTGACAGCACAGATGTATTTATAGTTGTAAAATTAGAACACAAGACGAACCATTGTGCACACGACGAACGTTTATTCAAGAGTGAAATAAATCGATATAAACATAATTGATAAACATATCGTATCGATACTGATTCATTTTATCGATACTTGACTTGAAACATTTTAACAATATTGACTTTACTTCAAAATAATTATGAGTTAAACAATTTAAAATTTTCCCGAACTTTTTTTGTTTTTTCCATTTTTAAGCGTTTCTAGTCGTCCTAGACGATTTTCGACCTCATTAGGGAATCACAACGTTTAAGGGTTTGATTAAGAATATCTCTGTCAAAACTCAACCGATTTGAATTGGAATACCATTCTATTGACTCTACTTCAAAATAATTATGATTAAGACAATTAAAAAATTTTTCGGACTTTTTTTTTGTTTTTTTTTTCATTTTTAAGCGTTTCTAGTTGTCCTAGACGATTTTCGACCTTATTCTTGATCAGCATCACAAGCCGAGTCGATATAGCCATGTCCGTCTGTCTGTCTGTCTGTCTGTCCGTTTGTCCGTATGAACAAACAGATTTCAAAGATGGTAAGAGCTACAAGTTCGAGCTTGGTCTCAATCGATCACGTATTTAGTCAGTCAATACAAGAATCGCCCACAATAAGCAAAAAACTAGACACACCTCGGAAAAAATCAATGTTTTCGGCGAATATCTCAGTAACTAGGGCACCTAGGATGACCAATTTTGGAATGGAGGCTCCTAGCGACAGCCTAAATGCATTGACATTTAAAATTTTGGACTGTCATGCCCCTTTTTCCCACAATTAAAAAAAATAACTCTCAACTTTCGTTCCGTTTTTAGGCGTTTGTTAATATAGTGCAGTGTTGTAATTTATAATTCGTGTGGAAACTAACTATATCAAACTATTCTGAAAGGCAAATTGAAATCGCACTAAAAACTAGAAAACTAGAAGCATTACAATATTGATAACTAAATGCAATATCGTGTATGAGTGCAAGCGAGATAGAAACATAAAAGCACATGTTTGAATGTTTTCGTTGCTTGCGTGGCGGCAGCGCTGCCCGCAATCGCTGGCCGCGCCGAATACACACACACATACATATATGCATCATATATTGTCTATCGTATGTGTATTCGCATACAGACAAATAGATGTATGTGTGATTATGCTTAGATTGTTTTTGTTTCAATGCAAGTACTATACATTGAAATATCTCTCGACCGATTTTAACAATTTAATCGGGAAACAAGTAAGAAAGGCTACAGTCGATCGAGCCGACTGTAAAAGACCCCGCACTCCCTTAGTAGTGCAGTTTATTTAAATTAAAATTTTAAAATGAAACTTAAAAAATTAAAATGAAATATTTATATTTTGAATTAAAATTAAAAAGTAAATAAATTAACAATTGTCATTGTCAGCATTCGAACCCGCGATCCTCATCTATCATTCTTCCGATTATTTGCAAATATGTATGTGCACATATACATATGTGTGTATGTATAGCATTGGTCGGCGCGGCTAGCGGCTCCGGGCAGCGCTGCCGCCAGCAGGTAGAGAAAACGTTCGAACATATGTTTGTATGTTTCTGTGTTTGTTTGTATGTGTTGCGCGCATGCAGTGATTTTGCAGTAAAATAACATGCACTTTGAACCCTAATTTCTCTCTTGTTTGACATAGGATTTTGATGCCACTTTCAGGAAAGTTAGAAACAGTAAGTCTCTAAGCAAATGTTAAATTACAACACTGTACTATTTGATTTAATGCAAAGGGGGAGTGGCAGCTCAAAATTTTGAATGACGTTATATTAAGGCTGTCTCTAGGAACCTGTATACCAAAATTGGTGCTCCTAAGTGCTATAGTTACTGAGATATTCGCCTAAAACAAAAATTTTCTCGAGGTTTGTCTGGTTTTTTGCTCATTGCGGGGGCGGTAGGGGGCGTGGCAACAATTTGAAATAAACTTGATCTGCCTGACATAATAACGGACTTTCATTGTGAATTTCATGGTTCTAGCTTTTGTAGTTTAAAAGATCCAGGTGTTCATACGGACAGACGGACAAACAAACAGACGGACATTGCTATATCGACTTGGCTGTTGATGCTGATCAAGAATATATATACTTTATGGGGTCGGCCACGCCTCCGTCTGCCTGTTACGCACATCTCGCTTCTGACAAACTTAATAGACCCCTATACTCTTTTTTAAAGTGTACGGGGTCTAAATATGTGCTCCAAAATTGTGTGTGATATGTGCAACCGTGCTTTTGACGGAGTGGATGCCTTTACTGTGCATTATATTCAATGTCAAGTATGCAACATTTTAATTAAAGGAAATGCATATAAAATGCACTTGCGCACTGACAAGCATAAAAATGCGCAAATTGCTCAAATAGTGAGAAATACGAATGTCGTATTAATTTCAACAGAAACAAAATTTCCTGTTGAAACATATCGTGTTTTTAATGAAAATGAAAATGTAATTATTCTACGTGTTTTTACAATCAAATAAAAGAAAACATTTTCAAAATAATTGCACTTGGTTTAGCTAAATATACTGCCATAAAAATGTCGATTAAACTTTATGGCACATATATAAAGCAAACAGATGAGGGCGAATTGATTGAATCAACTAAACATTTTGTGACATCATATCAGTGTCTCTATGATTTAGAAACAGCTGATGATGTTTTGGAAAACAAAATGGATTACTTAAATTTATTAAGCAGTGAGTTCCAAGAGAAAGATAGTGTATGGGCTATCCAATCATTTAACTATTGCGATTTAACAATAGTGAAACTGGAACATATTCCATCTGGCGGATACTGTGAAATGCCCGAAACAATAAGAAAGAGGAACGCAACCATTAACATTAAAAACAATGATGTTTTTTGTTTTAAATGGTGCATACTGGCATCAATAGAACACGAGTTCATTGAAAATGCTAACTATAGTGACAACGACAAAAAAAAACTAAGGAGGAATCTGAAAAATACGTCTTGCTATAACATAAACAACATCGCTGCTCCTTTTATTACTTATAGGGGGCAGCGACTGAACTTCTCGGATATAGAGTTCCCAATTAACTCAAAAGGCGTTAAGCTTTTTGAAAAACAAAATCCTCAATTTAGTATAAATGTATACGAAATTGAATGCAGCAGAAAGAAGCAAGAGATGATTGTCGAGATGAATTCGAGCAGATACTTTACGCGAAAAACATTTAAGTCTCCTTGGTATATACAATGAGGCTGAAATGATAATGCATTATGCATATATAACAAATATGTCTACATTGTCTAAATCTCAATTTACAAAGAGTCATACGCCTGGAGATTTTTGTCACAATTGTTTGCAATGGTATACTTGCAATAGTAAAATGCATACGAAAAGTTGCGGGAAAAGTCGTATCCACATTTCCCAAAGTGGGTTCATATGCCAGCTTCAAAAACTGGCATACAAAACTTTCTCCACCGGTAACCATCTACGCGGATATTGAAGCAGTATTGGAAACATTTCATCGATCACAAAATGATCCAAAGATGTCGTCAACCAGCTTGTGCAGTTTCTTTCTACGTTGCACACAAATATAGCCCCGAGCTAAATGAAATTTGGACTTACGAAGGTAAATTAACATTATTCTTTTAATCGTTTAAAACACATACTAATTATTTTTTTTTTTCTTACTTATGCTAATAGGAGTTGATTGCATTAAAAAGTTTTGTCAAGCCCTTGACGAAAAAACAAAAATGCTTTACAACAAATATTGGAAAGCATTCAAAGCCCCAACCATTTGCTGGATATAGACGAAGAGTGTATGCAAGAATACAATAAATGTACGGCCTGTGAAGACGTGATTGATGATGCTGAAAAGGAAAAATTCTTTAATTTCTTTACGGGAAAATATGAGGGTCCAATTCATAAGAAATGTATGTTAACTTATAAGTTTAGATTTCCTGTAATACCTGTTGTATTCAATAATTTAACAAAATATGATATACATTTATTTATAACGGAACTTGGGGGAGACTTAAGTATAATTCCTTGAAATAAGGAATTATACATATCTATCACAAAAAAAGTCACCATAGACAAAAAATATTTGTATAATATTCAGTTTATTGACTCTAATAGATTTTTAAACTCTAGTTTAGAAAAACTTTCTAGTTATCTTAACGATGAAGACTTCAAACTTTTAAGTAGAAAGTTTGAAGGTATTCAATTTAAACAAATGCGTCGGAAGGGAGTTTTCCCTTATGACTATCTAGATAGTTTTTCCAAGCTAGCCGCTAGACAACTCCCATCTAGAGAGCAATTTTATAACGCACTAAACGATGAGGAGTGTAGCATTAAAAGCTATGAGTTTGCACAACAGGTATGGGATAGTTTTAAGTGTCAAACACTCTCAGACTACTTAAAACTATACCTTGAAAGTAATGTAGTTATTCTTGCAGATGTTTTTGAAAATTTTAGAGCCATCTGCTATAAAATTTATAAACTAGACCCAATTAATTACGTTACGGCTCCTTCAATCTCTTGGGACGCAATGCTCAAGTTTACCAAAGTTAAACTCGAGCTGATAAGTGACCCTGATACCTATAATTTTCTTAAATTAGCTGTTCGTGGAGGTTTGACCCAATGTAGTAAACGTATTTCAATTGCTAATAATCCTCATCCTAAAGATTTTAAGCCTAACCTTAACACATTTATATGGGTCAATGTGTCAATTGCTTCCATTAGAGAACTTTAAATTTTTATCTGATGATGAGATATCAAAACTATCTGTTCAAAATATTTCTGTTGATGATGCTGTAGGATACATTTCAGAAGTAGATTTGCAATACCCCCAAGAAATTCATGACAAACATAATTGTTTGCCATTCTGTCCAGAAAATAAAGTTCCTCCTGGAGGAAAACAAATTAAATTAATTGCAGACTTGAATAATAAACACAATTATATTATCCATTTGAAGCAATTGCAACTATGCATGCAGCAAGGATTAAAATTGTTAAAAATTCATAGAGTTTTGTCTTTCACCCAACAACGTTGGCTTGAGCCATACATTAACTTAAACAATTCTCATAGAAAATCAGCAAAAAATGAGTTTCAAAAAAATTTTTTCAAGTTAATGAATAATCCCGTTTACGGCAAGACTATGGAAAACGTAGAGAAAAGGCGTTCAATACGCCTAGTTACTGATTACCATTCAAAGCAAAATTCTCCTGGCTTCAGACAGTTAGTCGCAATGAACAATTTCCATAGCATGAACCTGTTCGGTAATGACTTAGCAGCACTTGAGCATACAACATCTCTAATTCATTATGACAAACCAATCTATATAGGGGTAACTGTCTTAGAATTGTCCAAATGGCTGATGTATGACTATTATTATAATTTCTTAAGCATAAAAAGTCCCTCTACTAATATTATATATATGGACACTGATTCGTTTATTACATCATCTGTTGAAGATGTATATAACCTTATAAAAACAAATCCAGAACGTTTTGATACATCCAATTATAGCTCTACGAACCAATTTAACATAATTCCAGCATATAATAAAGAGTTAGGTTTATTTAAAGATGAAAATGCAGGAAAGATTATGAAATCTTTTGCAGGCTTAAAAGCAAAAGCTTACTCCTACAAGGTAGAAAACAGTGAAGGGACCACGGACAAAGAAATTAAGAAAATTAAAGGTGTCAAAGAAAGCGTTGCTAAAAAACTTTCCCACTCTGACTATATTAAATGTATTCGAAAACGAAAAACTTATTATGGTGAACAGTGAGTAATAAGAAGTAGAGGGCATGAGCTGTTTACAGAAATTGTTAACAAAATTTCTTTAAATTATAAAGATGATAAAAGATTTGTAACATCAAATTCAATAAACACACTGGCTTGGGGGCATTATAAAATAAGTTTGAACAATGAAAATTTGTAAAATATGTAAAACATTTTATTCAAAGATAAGACTTAATATATAATAAAACTTGTAAATATATATAAGTACTATATAAATATGTATACCTAATAAAAAAAAAATATTCTAAATAAATCAAAAGAAAATAAAACAAATGTCTTTTATTTAATTATATCTTTTTTATCAATCCAGGAATTATGTGACTCATCAAAGCCTAACCACTTAACAAAAACTTTATTTTTATCAGATTTTTTAATTTTTTCAATCAAGTATGCGCTTTTATCTTTAACTCGTTGAAGTTCTTCTTCATAAAATGACCCCTTTATGGGGTCATTTTTATAATCTTTTATTAAATATGTAACTGGATCAGTCGATTGAATTTTTAATTCGAAATATTTCAGTTGTCCAATTTGGTTCATATCCTTTAGCGAAAACACCTTTATATTTACTTATTCTAACAAAATCGTTAACAGAGTATTTGTGTTTTGGAAAATTTTTACGATAATTGTACACTGACTTTAAAATGAATTTTTCATTCTTTCTGCATACTTCACTAGGTTTCATTTTTATAGTACGGTGATATGTATTGTTGTAAGTTTTTAATAATTGCTGCAACTTGGTTACCCAAATGTAATTTCCATGGTAGCTAAACATTTTCCACATTAGATTCTTAAGAGTTCTATTAAATCGTTCACAAATTGATGCTTTTAAATGAGTAGAGGTGTGATAATGATTTATTTCCAATTTATTCATTAGTTGAAGAAAATCCTTATTTAAAAATTATTTACCCTGATCACTCTGAATATTTTTAGGTATTTTCTTTGCAGTTGTAAATACTTTCTTTATTGCTAATACTATATCTGTAGCTGATTTATTCTTCACAGGCTAAGCATATGAATATTTTGAGAAAGTGTCAATCACTGTCAGTAGATAACGAAAACCTCCATTTTGCTTATGAAACGGAATCAATTCAACTAAATCTATTTGCCAAGTATCATTTATTCCTTTTTGAACAAAACTACGCCTTCTAAAATTTTTTCTGGACTGCTTATGAATTTCTGTTACAACCTGTAGTTTACTCATGATGTTTCTTTATTATTACTTTCCTGATGGTTTTGATAATACTAACTGTTTATATTGAATTACGTCGTTTTTTATTTCTTTTCGCATCTTCTTTGAAATCTCAAAACACAAACGAGTTAAATCAATCTCAACGTCAGACTCATACGAGGCTTCTAAATCTGTAAGTCGTATTTCATATTTATTCATTTGGGCACACTTAGGTATAATATGTTTAAAATTATATTTGATATTTGTTTTTTAAGTATTGAGTTCCAGCACAAAAATGTGGTTAAAAAAATACCAAGTCGTAAAAGCGTACGCCAAGATTCGTTGTCAAACTCAATTTTGTTACCATTCTGGTTTAATGTAACTATACACTGTTTATCGACTTTTCTATATTTAAAATGGCATTTAATTGAACTAAGTAAAGGGTGGTCAATAAAAGTATCCGGCATTAAAAACTCGTACTGGTCAAGCTTAAGTTGAATATATTCCTTATATGTTAACAGTTGAATCCAGTCGTCCTTATCAAACCCAATGAAATTATGTTTGTTTTGCTGCATCCAGATCATTGGTGTAAATTTTCTACTAGTTGAAAAACCACACTTTATTTTTAAATTGTGATATACATAATATTCAAAACCAAAAATAATTTCATGATCTTGTGTTTTTCTTAAAGCCTTTGTCCTTTTTAACTGGAATGTATCCATCTTGGATGAGTATCTTTTTCAAACTAACTGCTACATGTTAACTGTGACGCTATATAAACGGTGAAATCATAGTATGTTCAACCAGTATATTATATAAATTCAACCAACAATGATCAAAATTGATAGAAATTCCGCTGTTTTGGTAGATTTCCAATACATAGTTTGAAATAACAGACAAATTTTTATTAAGGAATTAGCATTTATGCAAGCGGGCTCTGTTATACCAAACTTCTTTCACTTTTTACCACCTTACCATGTTAAGGAATTAGATGATTGTATCCGGAATATTCAACACACCACAAAAAGAAATATAAATGGATTGGATTGGTCTGGGGGTGACATTCCGTATTTAAGTCTAAGTGAAATACTAACTCCTTTAAATAGTTTCGCTACAGTCCTTGTACGAGGGGGGGCAAAGAAACAATTTTTAAAGAAATACTTAGCCACAAATGTAATTGATGTGGAAATTGAACAAAGTTTAACATGTTATCCAAACTACTTTACTAACTGTCGAATACATAAAAAACTCGGAGTTAGATGTGCTCTTAATAACCTATTTAAGCTGTTTGTAATATTGGAAAATTTAAATTACGAAGTTTATGGCAAATAAAATACTCCTAAATAAATCAACTATGTTTGTACAATTTATTCATCCATTTACAATGCTTATATGTGGACCCTCAGGATCCGGGAAAACGACGTTTCTGGAAAATCTTTTAAACAATCAAAATACACTTATTAATGAAGATATTAAAAGGATCATTTGGTGTTATGCTGAAGAACACGCAAAACCTAGTTTTACAGGACTTGAATATCATAAAGGTGTACCAGAAATAATTGAAAATGATCTTAATGAGCCTATCCTCATAGTATTAGATGATCTAATGATGGGAGCATTTAACAAAAGCGTTTGTGAATTATTTACAAAAGGTTCTCATCATCGGAACTTATCTGTAATAGTAGTAACTCAGAATATATTTCATAAAGCCTCACATACTAGAGATATATCGTTAAATACAAAGTACATTGTCGTTTTCAAAAACCCTAGAGATAAACTTCAATTTCATTGTTTGGCTAGACAAATTTATCCTGAAAATCCTAGTGAATTGATGCGCATATATAAAGAAGTAACCGAAGAACCTCATGGTTATTTGTTAATTGATCTTACCCAAAGGATAAACAATCTTTTACGGTTTCGTTCCAATATTTTTAACGCAACATACTCAATTTGTTATTGCAACGAAAATGGTTTACAAAAAGAGTCTAAAACGGTTGATGGCGAACAAACATATATTATATGTTCTGAAAAGAGCTAGTACCAAATTAAGAAAAGCTTTTATAAGTAATAGTGATGATGACCTGGTAAAATCATTAATTGAGATTGTATTAAATACATTACAAGGCAATCATCAACTTACAACCAAACAGCTTAGCCTACTAAAACGGTATAAAAATGTACTGCGTAAAATTTCATCTTCAAAGCGCACAATAAAATCAACGAGGAAAGTTCTAGTTCAAAAAGGCGGATTTCTTCCAATTCTTATTTCATCATTATTGGCCGGAGTATTTGGAAAAATTTTAAGAAATGCATAACTCAAAAAGTAATTTGATTAAAGTTATTTTAATGCAACCCAACGAATATCAAAAGTTAATATCAAATAACAGAGGTGAAGATTTGATAAACCAAAAGTTTTTACCAATAATATGTAATGGTAGACTAAGTGATTTTGATAAATGGATTAAAATTCGACAAGAACTAAACTACTTTCTTCACAAAAGAAGGAAACGTGTTACGTATTCTGATAACAAAAATCAGTTGAATGTTTTAACATCTAGCAGTTCAACACAAACATTTGAAGAGTTTCCTACAAGTTCCAAACGAGAATCAAAGGCTGAAAACAAAGAGTTTTTGAAAAATTTAAACGTTAAAGCAGACAAGAGTATAAACGTTTCAAAAAACACAGACAAAATATTAAACAATTCTCAGTGTTTGTAGCAGGGCGGAGAGATGCTGCAGTACGTCGGGGTAGCGGCTTGCCGGCGTTCCAGTTGCGGGTGCAATACTGCTGCGGCGGCGCTGCAATAAACGAGAGAGGGGGGTGGTCGAGCTCGTCGCGACCAGAATGGCAAGTTAAATTAACACACACGAGTTGTTGGTTGCAACAACGAAAAACTTCGAATTTTTATTGTTAATGCAAGTTAATGACCAATAATTGTCAGCTTAAAAAAGATGAAGAAAAGTAATGGCGATGCCCTTGTAGAAAAAAAGTTACTGATCATGCCAGTACAGTGTGACCAGATATCACTCAGCCTAGAATACCGAGAATTCGCTTCCATCTAGTAACTGCGCCTGACGATCACACTTCCTGGCGTGAACATGCCGCCCCCCTTGCAACAACTGCAACAATTCGCCTGGCCCGACGGAGACGTGGATGGGGGGTGGCCGCGTTCTGGATCGCCTAATTGCCGCAGGAGCCAGAGAGGACCCACCCGAAAATGGTGCTCTGGGCGACAGGAAAATTCCCAGCACTGGGCAGACAGCCAGCCTGGATGACATCTGGATAGATGTCACCCCCCAGGACAATGGACACGACCGACGGCTGGTGGAAGTGCGGATCAGCCAGTACCAGGTTGGTGAACTGATTCCGCACGGTCTCGGATATTTCGCGCACGGGGGTGCGGATCCTTAGGTCCTCTTCAACCCTCAACACGGTTTCCCGACGGAAGTTCGGGGCAGTGGGAGACCCTAGGATTGCCATGCAGGCACGTTCAACCCCTACGCAGGTGATTGACAATCCCAGCGCCTTGGCGAAAGATGCATTGATGCGGCTCTCAGGCGCACAAGCATCTAGTACGGCGCGTGCCTCAAACTGCTTCTGGCCGTTGCCGACTCGGACGAGTGCCGTGGGCATCACCATCGTCGCCCGATGCTGGAGTAATGAGGTCAACGTCGGTGCTCTGGCTGAACCGACTTGGTTACCATGGACCTCGGCAGGAGGGGGAGACCGTCGCACGACGTTGCCTCTCGGTGCGGACGGCCGGTAGCGGGTGACAGGATTTAGCAGTCGCGTCGACGGATCGTTGATATGAATCAACGTATGATGATTCTGCCCGCAGATTCGACAGCTGTCACTGCTACGACAGGTGCCAGACGAATGTTCGTGGGCCAAGCAGTTGGGGCAATACTTATTGACCAGCACTGCCCGCAGTCTTTTCTCCGCACGTAGATTAAGAAATCGCCGACACTGGCGGAGCGCGTGAACGCCCCGGCATACCCGACAACGGTATGAATCAACTCCTCGCCGACTGGTCCGCTCTGCATGTCGGGGCCGTGGTTGCTTGGGAGCCATCGGTTTTTCTGTCGGTCAAACTAAAAGGAGACGATCAATTATTAAAGACGGCTCTCTCGTCAAGATAGAACAATACGGCAGAACGAGACACACAAACCCGACATAGGAAGGGATGGCTGTCCTAATAAGGAGAGGTAATTCCGGGATCGCTGAGGAGTAGAATCAGCTTCGCCACAGGTCGTTTAATAATGCCACGCGAAGTTCGCACATCAACAACGCGCACTAGACCGTCGGAGCCCGGATATACACCTTCAACGCGTCCCAAGCGCCATTCAGTGGGAGGCAGATTATCCTCATATATAATGACTAGATCATCTTTTTGAAGATTACGGTTCGGGTGCTGCCATTTGTTTCGCTTATGTAGTTCCTTCAAATATTCGTCCTTCCACCGACGACAGAATTGATGATGTAAGGCCTTAAGGCGCTGCCATCGGTTGATTAGGGACATCGGTTCTTCATGGATCTCAGGCTCACCTATGGACAGAAGGGGGCCTCCAGTGAGGAAATGAGCTGGGCTTAACGCAAGCAAATCAGTCGACTCCTCGGACATAGGGGAAATAGGTCTAGAGTTCAAGCATGCCTCCACTTTACACAATAAAGTTGAAAGTTCCTCAAAGGTGTACTTAACTCCGGAGGTGGACTTGTAAAAGAGAGCCTTGAAGCTTTTGACTCCCGCCTCCCACAAACCGCCCATGTGAGGGGCGCTAGGTGGAATGAATTCCCATGAGAGAATCTGAGATCCGTGAGTCCGCATGACGGATTGTTTGGTGGCCTCCAAGAAGTCCTTGTCTAAACACGTAGACGCTCCGACGAAGGTCTTCCCATTGTCGGAATAAATGCGTTGGGGACACCGACGTCTCGCGACAAAGCGAGAAAACGCTGCGAGGAATTTCTCGGTCGTGAGGTCAGAGGTAGCCTCCAAATGGATGGCCTTGGTGGTGAAACATACAAAGACACAGACGTAACCCTTGGTAATTAAACAGGCCCGTCCCGTGAAGTTCTTGATTTCGATTGGACCTGCGAAATCGACACCCGTATGAGTGAAGGGTCTGGAGAAGGTTACGCGATCGCGTGGAAGATTACCCATTAATTGCGAATAAAGCTGGCGCTTATACAGAATGCACCGCTTGCATGCGTGCGACTGAGCTTTTATTAAGTTTTTGACCTTAGGAATCCAGAATTTGGAGCGGAGTATTCGGAGCATAAGTTGATTGCCTCCATGAAGTGTGATCTGATGAGTAAATCGTACAAGCAGCCGAGATAGACTGGAGTTGTATGGTAGAATTACGGGGTGTCGCTCATCATAGGTGAGTGATTCCGAGGCTTGCAGTCGTCCGCACGCACGGATGATGCCATGTTGATCCAGAAACGGATTCAAGTTGAGCACCGCGCTCGATGAAGGAATGGGACGTTTGTCTTGTAGGCAGCGGAGCTCTGTGGGGTACTCTTGCTGCTGTGTAACCGCAATTAAACGTCTCTCTGCGGCGACTAGCTCTTCATGTTGAAGATTCAGGGTCGGGTAGGAGTGTATTTTTCGGCAAACGAAGCGCTGGACATAAGCGACCACTCGTAAGGCCTTGCCAAAGTCGGAAAATCGTTCAAGGAGCTCGTTCGACGGAGGAAGATTAGCCGTGTGGCATTGCACTCGTTGCTCGATCTCTGTCTCCGGTATAGCACCTGACGGCCAGTATTCGGGCGATTGACGGAGCCACTCTGGGCCGTGCCACCACAAATCACTAGCAGCTAGGTCAGATGCGGATACGCCACGGCTCGCTAGGTCAGCGGGGTTATCTTCAGAGCGGACATGTGCCCAATTATCGATAGCGGCCGCCTTAGATACGGCAGTTACCCGATTGGCAACGAAGGTCGTCCATCGGCATGGTGGTTTTTGGAGCCATGCCAACACGATGGTGGAGTCAGTCCAGAAGAAGGATTGTACGGGCTGAATTGGAAGGTTGCTAACGATGGCCGTATACAGGTCAGCCAGGAGAACTGCCCCACATAACTCGAGGCGCGTGAGCGAGAGAGTCTTGACCAGAGCTACCCGGGTTTTTGCGGCGAGTAGATGAACTCTGCTGTGGTGCTTATGTTGCACCCGTACGTAAAGCGCCGCGCCATAGGCCCTTTGGGATGCGTCACTAAACCCATGTAGCTGCCATTGCGTCTCTGAATCAGTCTCTATCCACCTGGGAATATGGATGATTTGAAGGCCAGGATAGTCTTCAAGGAAAGCATGCCATTGCTGCACAAGACACGCTGGAAGTGTGTCATCCCAACCAATCTCGGTGAGCCAAATTTGCTGCATAAAGATTTTGGCACGGATGACGAAGGGGGCTAACCAACCGGCTGGGTCGAAAAGCTTAGCGATCTGATACAAGACTATTCGTTTAGTAATTGTTGTTTGAACCTCTGGTTCGAGCGGAACAAAAAAGAAGCAGTCTGCCGTCGCCTTCCAGCGGATGCCTAGTGTTTTTGCGTGACTTGCATCATCGATCTCAAGAGAATCATCACGGAGCAGATGATCCTTAGGGATAGCCTGCAGCAAAGGCTTATGGTTGGACGTCCATTTTCTTAAAGGAAAGCCCGCGGACTGTAGGGCATCCCGGAGTTGCTGGATAGCAGCATGAGCATCCTCTGGAGTGTGGGCTCCTGCAAGGACATCATCAACGTACATGAAATGTCGTAGAATGTCGCTCGCTTTTGGGTAGCTGTTCTCGACGTCTTGGGCAAGCTGTAGAAGCACTCGAATAGCTAAAAAAGGCGCGCAATTGACACCGAACGTAACTGTTTGGAGCTCATAATCAGTGAGTCGTGCATGCTCATCCCGGAAAAGGATTCGCTGGAAGGGCGTATGCTTTGCATCAACCATGATTTGTCTGTACATCTTCGTTACGTCGGCGTTGAAAACATAGCGGAAGAATCTCCACTTGAGGATCTGCAACATGAGGTCGGCTTGAAGTGTTGGGCCGGTATGCAAGACATCATTGAGGCTGACGCCATTCGTGGACGGACAAGATGCGTTAAAAACCACGCGGGTTTTAGTTGATGCACTTTCTGGCTTGAACACAGCATGGTGCGGTAGGTAAAAGTTCAAGGTGTCGGTTGGAGGCGGAACTCGGATCATATGACCCAACTCGATATATTCTTGCAGGATAGCTTTATAAGTGCTGTTTAAGGAGGGGTTTTTTTGCAATCGAGCCTCATTCCTTAAGAATTGAGCCAAGGCAATCGATCTTGAATTTCCCAGTTCAATGTTTTGCGGAGTCTTGAATGGCAATGACACAATATATCTACCATCGCGCCTCCTTCTGGTGCTGTCGCAAAAATATTTTTCGCACTTAATATCCACATCTCTTTCCAGTTTTACTGGGAGATCTTCCACCTCCCAAAACTTGGTGAGAAGTGTGTCCAGTCGGATCTCTGGGGTAACCGACACCTGTGTGGACAGACACGATACGGATGATGATGGCTTGCTGAGGATCGGACCACTAAGAACCCACCCAAAAATGGTTTCTTGTGCAAGCAACGAGCCACAAATCTGAGCTTGGACCCCATTCAAGAGAATAGAAGGGAGTATGTTAGCCCCAATTAACACATCAATTTGTGAGCTTCGATGAAAAAGCGGATCAGCCAATTGGAGATTTGGAAGATCTTGGATTATACGGTCAGGAATGGAAACTGACGGAAGGGCGCCGGTTAATCGAGGCAATACGAGGGCTACTGTGTCAATGCACAGAGACTGCTTGGTAGGCGGAGTGAATTGCAAGTGGCACGTCTTCTGAGAACGGGCGGAGACCGATCCGTTTAGACCATTGACTTGCGCCGTGACAAGTCGATAAGCCGGTCGAATTATGTGGAACATACGTTCGGAAATGAAAGTGCCCTCTGATCCGGAATCGATCAGAGCGCGAGCCGGGTAGCTGGTACCCAAATGCTTGATGTTCACCATAGCTGTGCCTAGGAGGACTCCTTGAGTCTGAGTGGCAAAATAATTTTGAACATCCGCCGGTGGCTGAAGTGGATCAGCCTGATTGACAATCATGGCTCGATCTTGTGCTGGTGCGGAGGCGGCGCTTGTTTCGGGTGAGCCACCTCGATGAAGGAGGGTATGATGGCGAGCTTGGCAACTGCGGCAGTTATGAGGACTCGTGCAGTCTCGCAATTGATGCCCTCTTGCAAAACAGTTCATACACAATTTCTGTTGTTTGATTGCTGTGATGCGATCTGGGACAGATAGTTGAAGAAAACTGGGGCAAAGTCGAATGGGATGGTGTTCACGACCACACAGTTTACAGACTTGTGGTTTGACATTGACTGTGGCTTCAAAGGAGTGAACATTAGTCGGAGGCTTTCTTAGAACTGGAAGCGACGCGGTGGTGGTTGAGCTTGACGGCCCGTCAATGGCTTCCAACGTACGAAAACGGTCAATTAGAAAGTTGTTGAAGTCCTGACATGACGGAAGCGCAGTTTTATCAAGAAGGGATTGCTCCCACTGGGTCCGAGTGGTTTTGGGAAGTTTGGAATTGCACCAGTACACTAACAGATTGTCCCAATTTGTAATACTGATGCCAGAATGCTCTAGAGCAGTCAGCGCCCCGTGAACTGTGCTCTGCAATTCCTTCAGGGCAGCTCCGGATTCATGAGCCATGGAAGCAATGCCAAAAATGACGTTAAGTTGGCTCGTGACAAACAACCGTTTGTTTTCAAAACGTTCGCCGAGACTATGGCACGCCGAGAGAAAACCGTCATTAGTTAGAGGAGACTTGGACACAATGGCTTTCGCTTCGCCACGAGTTTTAGCATTGAGGTGGAAAAGCTTCTCGACAAGACTGAGACTAGGATTGTTTATATACATGGCAGTAAATAGATCCCGGAATGTGGGCCATTTCAGATAATCTCCGGTGAAAACATCGATTTCACAAGGCGGCACTCGGCATCCGCGAGAGTTCGTTGACACGGCGGAAGATTGAGCAATCGCGACGGTATTCGCAGCGGTGATGGAATCGATCGCTTCACCGAACCGACTAGCACACCGCTCATACATGGCATAGCAGTACTCGTGCTTGGCCTGAACGGTGGCTAGATCGATTTTGCTCTCCTCGCTGTCGGACGAGGAAAGCGCCTTTACAGTGTTGCGATAGGTCACCTGAACCTCGTCCCAGATGGACTTAATTTGGTCCAAGCGCACTTGCCAAACTCGAAGCGAGGGGGCTTCATCGTCACTGTATCCGACTCGGGCCTCGAATTGGCTCAATACGTCGGAAACGGTGATGTAGTCGGACAAGGACATACTGGCTGTGTCTCGCAAACGCTGGGAGGTGGTCCTCGTCACCACTTGGGGAGCTGACACAGTAATGCTTGGCGCTGAACGGAGGGCCGTGCCGAGAGAATAATCCGAGCGAAACGTTGCCGGAGGAGAACGAGGCTCAGAAGAGGCTCGTCTGGGGGCACTTGCCTTCAAAGAGATAGGCCGGGATGTGCTTGGAGCGTCAAGGGTTGACGGAACACGCTTAATTGTGGAAGGAGGGACGGAACCCTTTGGTTTCGTCAAGGGGGTAGTTGGCGGAGTCGAACGACGAGATTTCGCGGTACGATCGTCCTTCGGAGAGCCTCGGGGCATAATCTATCCGGGCGGAGAGGATGTTCAAAAGGGATGAAGCTTTCGGATAGCGAATGTAGTGTTCTTCGGAGAAGCGAACAGAGGTCGAAGTATGTTTTGTTTATATATATACGTAGTGGACTGTATTCGGATGGATGCAGAAAAGAAATAACAGCACGTATCAGCAGCGGCACGAACCCAATAAAACAAAACAAAAAAAAAACCCAAAACGATGAAGGAAATTTGTAGCTTTACAATGTTTATAGTTTCCCCCGTTTTTTTTTTTTAATATTAATTTATATTTTCTGTTTACATATAGAAAGCAAATACTCCGATAGTTGTTGTGTTTTTTGTTTATTCAATGTAGGCGATAAATATACCGATGGTTTTTTTTTTTTTAATAGTGATGGATGTTGGAATTCGATGGACGCTGTGTAGAAAAAACTCATAGAAAATAACACGTCGATAGTTTTAGTACAAATAGGCAATAAATATACCGATAGTTTTTGCCGATAGGTAGTTTGGCCAAACGGATTTATTGAATCAATGTTTAGAAATCGCTCACGCTCGGACAACCATTAATCGGTATTTGCACCACAAGAAATAGCTGTGAGATTTTAAGTGGATTTTATTCAACGATGAGAAGGAGGAATACCACTATTCTTTTCTCAGATCACGTGAGTAAATATGCGTGTGGAACGGCACTTGCACAATGGACACAAAATTAGAGTACACTTATGTCTACCGAATATTAGCATGCCACAGAGACAATAGTGGAACAATGGAATACCACTAATGTTTTCGCAGCTGTTGCTTAGGTGGATTTTACATATGTTGAAATGCACTTGCACAAGGGGCAAAAAATTAAAGACATTAATGCCCACACTGCGCCTTGGCTTGCTAATTTTCTCAGCTGGAATATAACCAAAGCACTGTGGACAATCGCTGGATAGCACAACTGTTTCACGTGCGGTTATGTATGGCTGGTGCCTCTAGAAATGACTATACTTATCAGTTCGTCCACCGATGAAATTGCTGGAGCGAGGGGATTTATATATTATCCGGCTCGAAGGACCAATGTTTGTAGCAGGGCGGAGAGATGCTGCAGTACGTCGGGGTAGCGGCTTGCCGGCGTTCCAGTTGCGGGCGCAATACTGCTGCGGCGGCGCTGCAATAAACGAGAGAGGGGGGTGGTCGAGCTCGTCGCGACCAGAATGGCAAGTTAAATTAACACACACGAGTTGTTGGTTGCAACAACGAAAAACTTCGAATTTTTATTGTTAATGCAAGTTAATGACCAATAATTGTCAGCTTAAAAAAGATGAAGAAAAGTAATGGCGATGCCCTTGTAGAAAAAAAGTTACTGATCATGCCAGTACAGTGTGACCAGATATCACTCAGCCTAGAATACCGAGAATTCGCTTCCATCTAGTAACTGCGCCTGACGATCACACTTCCTGGCGTGAACACTCAGGAAGACGATTTTGCTGAATCCCAAAGTCCAGACGATAACCCTAAGCGGACATTCTCTGAAATCAATGATGATTTAGGTATGATTGAACCAATTCCTAAAAGGAGACGCATTGAACCTCAAATTAAGTCTCCTGAAAAAAAGAGATCCAATAATCGAATTGCTCAAACAGAAGTAAATTTAAGAAACTTCAATTACATTGCAGGAAGGGAAAAACTAAGACGATCATCCCGAAAAGCCGAAAAATCTCGCTCTAAAGGTACAGGAGTTAGCACAAGATCTTCCAATAGAGCACAACCATATCAAATTGGCAAAAATAAAATTAATTGGATTTCTTTAATCTAAACAAAGTCACATTTAAAAATGAGTAACTTAGAATCCTTTTATGTTACTTTATTTAGTAACAATTCTTTAAATGTTTTTCCGGACAATGTACAATGTGCGTTTACAAACATTGTAAGTTTCTCTCAAAACATAGATGAGAACTGGGAAGTTGGAACATCTGAACTATATTTAAATGATCTTCCCCACAATGAAGTAATGGATAAGAAACAGGCAATGCCAAGTATGTCAAAGGGTATAATATTCGTTTATACTGACATAATAAAGCCTAGATGTGTTGGAGACAAAAGAACAAGATGTCTAAAGGTTCTTATGCATAATGGAGTTTCCAAAATGATTCAATTCAAAAATATTGAGTACTATCCCGTTGAGAATTGTGAAGTAAGAGACATATCAATTTTAATATCCGACTCCAGAGGATATAAGGTTCCATTTAAACCATCAGCAACTCCCATATACATAACGTTGCATTTTAGACAAAAACGTTGTATGCTATAAATATTGCTACTTAGTCAATATATTTTTCATAAAGATACTAACCGGCATGGAGAAACTTTACCAAGAGTATTATCTAAACCAAAGTGGAGGAGGGTTGAACCATATTGGGTCGCTTTATGCAGCACCTCGAATAGTACAGCAAGGAAGGGGTATTAGAAACTTTTTTAGTGGCCTTTTTAAGTACATTAAACCACTTTTCTTAAGTGGACTAAACGCTGTTAAAAATCAAGCAGTGGAAACAGGAAACGCAGTCTTAAATGACTTAGGACGAAAACCTCTACAGAATAGAGCAAAATTGCACTCCAAAATTTATCTAATAAAGTAATAGATAAAATGACTCAGCGAGGCTCAGGTAGAAAGAATAAAAGGAAGCGTTTTATTACGAGGAGAGCACATTATAAATCTAAACATTCAAGAGTGCATACAAAGAAAAAGCTTCAAAAACGTCCGAATTCAAAAAAACACATCATCGCGTATTGCAAACAAAAAATGCTTTATATCCATATAATAAAGTTGAAGTTAAATCTTTTACTCTATATCCAGGAAACAATACCCTATCAATTGACAATGCTGTAATTGGACAATTACCTAATTTTATCGCATTTCGCATGGTTAAAAACCGAGCATACTCAGGTAATAGGGCCCTTGATCCATATAACTTTGAACATTTTAAAATTCAGCGTTTTAATCTTTTCGTTAATGGAGTACAAGTACCGTCTCAAGCTCTAGAGTTTGATTTTACAAATCCCGAAAACATTCAGAGCTCTCGTGGATATAATATGCTATTTAGTGCTAATGGTATAAGCATTTTGATAGGGGGCTGCAAATCTCTAAGGAAATGTTTGATACGAGCTGTTTTATATTAGCGTTTGACTTAACTGCCGACCATTCAAATTCTTCAGTATGTTCAAATTTAATTAATCAAGGAACAATTCGTATTGAAGGTCGATTTGCTGAACCTCTAACCGAAGCGGTCACATGTCTTGTTTATTGTGAATACGATTCCATGATTGATATTGATAAACATAGAAATATTAGAGTTATACTTTAAAAATGAATACAATACAAATTGAAAAACTTATGCTTAGTAAGCGGAGCACAAAACATATATTTAAAGGGGTATTCCCAGCAGATAAGTTACCTATTAAAATACGTACATTTCCTTCAATAATAATTGCCAATACAGACTCATCTGAGAAACCAGGTTCACACTGGGTAGCATTTTTTTTTAAAAATGCTTCAACTGCAGAGTTTTTTGATTCATATAGACAATGTCCTCAAAACAAATATTTTTTAAGTATGTTAAAAAATAATTCCAAAAGATTTACGTATAATAAACAGCAAGTTCAGGGATACTTTTCAAATACCTGTGGGCATTATTGCATCGAATTTAGTATCTACAAGAGTAAAAAACAATCAACAAAATGTTTTTTAAATGTCTTTAAGAAAAATGATTATATTTATAATGATAAGCTTGTTTGGAAATTATTTAAAAAAATAAATAAAACAAAATAGTTTAAATGTTGTTATTGCTTTTTATTTGAGTACATTCGATCTCTTAATTTATAGTAATTCATCATAAGTTTTAAAGCCTCTGCTTTATAGCTTTAAAAGAAACAGCAGCGACATGTGTCTGGACCCTCTTTAGCGTCATCGCTCCACCATACGCACGAGTTAAAATGATTTCCAAATCGAGAATTGACTTCTTGCTGCTGTTTAAAGTCACTTAGAACAGCCTTTAAATGTTGCAGACGTTCCATGTGCTCATGGAAAATCATATCTTCGAACTGAATTTTAAATATTTCAATTTGCTTTGAAAACATTTTGCTTCCTTTAGTGTTGATTTGAAACTGAGGTTTATTGTGAAATATTAGCAGTTATTATATTGAATTTCATTATATACTTTTACATAAGAATTGGAAATGGGGGGTATTATAGCTGTCTTTCTTTGTTCCATTGTAAACTATATGAGTAATATTGTAGTCCTTTAACTTCTTGTATGGAGTTTTAGAGGGGAAAATCCTGACAAATGCCTTAGGTAGAAAAATCCAAAGGGGTTTGGCTTCAGCATCAGTTATGTAAAGAGCAATTTTCTCACCGAAAACTGTTTTCTTTAGTCGACAATCTATTATAGTATACTCATATCCAATAGTGAGGCTCTCAGTTTTTGTATATCCTTGTCCTACATGGCTTGTCACGTCATTTATTGAATCCAAGAAAGCCTGAGAGTGTAAATGTTAATTTGTTTTATATGGTTATATGTTACTAATACATACCATATTTATATATATTTTTTCAAAATTTCACCTTAATGTTCACTTAGAACAAAACTGTAAGAACTAAAGAATAGAATGACATGCGTCCGCCTTTTATGGGAAATTCAACGAGTTTCAATAACCAATTAGAAAGAAATAGCCAATGGTGCCTAATGCAGTATCCAATCAAATCATAGTATTCTATTATTCTCTCATTCTATTATTATTCATCCTTTTCTTACTTGTGTAAAACCTGATTTTTAAATAAATATAATCCTTCTTAGTCTTGTTCTCAGCGCAGTAAAACTTTAAAGGCAAGATGGTTCAGTACTATTGTAGCCTATGTACCAATTTAAAAATATTTCAAAGTAAATGTGGATTCAAGAAACACATTCTTGAGAAACACAGCTTTAGTTTCGAAAAACGAAAATATAAATTTCCTTGTAAATTATGTTTCTATAAAAAACTATATGTAACAAAATCCGGTTTAAAAAAACATGTTCTTTCTAAGCATAACTTTAGCAATAAAAAAGCAAAGTTAAGTATAAATAAAAATAGTTAAAAGTTATAACATTGAGTATTTGATTGGGGGAAACACTTTATACCATTGGATCGTCAACAAGTTCAATCAGGGTTGTTTTCAAGAGGTATCCGAAAATCATTATTGGTTGACCCTAGTATTTAATTGTTATGCAGGTGACATATATTAAAGGAAAAAGGGAAACTGTTGGAAAATGTTCGGAGAAATTAAATCACCGACAAGGGTTATCTGTTGGGTTAATCGTTACCTAATTTTTGAGGGTGGGAGTGAAAAGGATAGTATACACCAAGCATACTAAACAAATTATTTCTTCAACATGTTCAGACGTGTGTATCAGCTGAGGGATGGGGGGATCATTACAATATCAAACACAGCAATTTGGTTAGTATTTTCCGGAAATTAAAGAAAAACTCATTAAATGTGACAGTAGTAATAAAATCAATGACATGGGGCATACTCAGCATGGCGATCGAGAGGGGTTGAATCGGAGACACCTGTAAAACATTCAACATGTTCAAACATGTTTAGACCCGGTTTTAAAAGAAACTGATTTGATCAAAAGAAAGGTAATTAGTATTCAGTGTTAAAAAGGGTAAAGTAGTTAAAAGTGACAGTAGTCATAAAATCAATGACATGGATTGAGAATTTATTTTGGGGGTTGAATAGAAGACACCTGTAACACATTCAACATGTTCAGACATGTTTAGCCTTAGCTATTGGCTTCAAGTAGTTAGAATGTAGGCACCCAGGAAATCTTGTTTGTAAGCGCCGGCTTTGGTGTAACCGTCAATACACTCATTGAAGAGAAAAACCCACAGGCCACCAGACTTTACGACGTGATACTTGGAAATACTCATTAACCCTTGAACACTTACGAGTGATAAAGAAAAGGGACAAAAGGATCTCAACTGACCTCCGTAAAGAAAGGCAATAAAATGTGTTAACAACGAATGACAGCGGACTCAATTGAAAACGATCGGTAGTGTCACACTTGTTTTGACTCTAGATATTCGAGCTGTATGGCCGCTTGTGAAAGTAACCCCTAAATCATGTGCGCTGCACGTATACAGTACATTCATACAGTAACTGGTTTACCCTCCCTCCCGGTGTGCTCAACAGGTTTACACCAATATTTATCAATAGAAAATAGAAATCCTATTGAAATTAGATTCATTTTCGTAGAGTTAGTTCTGATCGCTTGGTAAAAAATTTTCGCGCGGAGCGGAAAACAAGTAAGAAAGGCTACAGTCGATCGAGCCGACTGTAAAAGACCCCGTACTCCCATAGTAGTGCCCATTTTATTAAAGTTAAAATTTTTAAATGAAATTAAAAAAATTAAAATGAAATATTTACATTTTGAATTAAAATTAAAAAGTAAATAAATTAACAATCGTCATTGTCAGCATTCGAACCCGCGATCCACACGAATGTTCCATATTGCGTCGCAACTCTACCAGTTGATTATTTGCAAATATGTATGTGTGCTCATACATATGTGTGTATGCATAGCATTGTTCGGCGCGGCCAGCGGCTTCGGGCAGCGCTGCCGCCAAAGCAGGTAGAGAAAACGTTTGAGCATATGTTTGTATGTTTCTGTGTTTGTTTGTATGTGTTGCGCGCATGCAGTGATTTTGCAGTAAAATAACTTAGACTTTGAACCGTAATTTCTCAGTTGTTTGACATAGGATTTTGATGCCACTTTCAGGAAAGTTAGAAATAGTAAGTCTCTAAGCAAATGTTAAATTACAACACTGTACTATTTGATTTAATGCCTTAAAAAAAGGCATTGAAGTTGGAGAGTTTTTTAGTTTTTATGAGAAAAGGGGGCGTGGCGGCTCAAAATTTTGAATGACATTATACTAAGGCTGTCTCTAAGAACCTGTTTACAAAAATTTGTGCTCCTAAGTGCTATAGTTACTGAGATATTCGCCTAAAACACAAATTTTTTCGAGGTGTGTCTGGTTTTTTGCTCATTGCGGGGGCGGTAAGGGGCGTGGCAACAATTTGAAATAAACTTGATCTGCTCGAGAAAATAACGGACTTACATTCCAAATTTGGTGTCTCTAGCTCTTGTAGTTTAAAAGATCCAGGTGTTCATACGGACGGACAGACGGACAGACGGACATTGCTATATCGACTCGGCTGTTGATGCTGATCAAGAATATATATACTTTATGGGGTCGGCCACGCCTCCTTCTGCCTGTTACGCACATCTCGATTCTGACAAACTTAATAGACCCCTATACTCTTTTTTAAAGAGTACGGGGTCTAAAAAGAAAAAAAGGAAAAAAAGAGAGGGAGAACATGTAGTTATATTATAGGCAACCGGGAATTTCCCTCCCCCCTCCGTCGATAAAGCGCCATCTAGCGGTGAGTAGAAAATCAGGTAAATTTGTTAGCGCCATTTAGCGGTGAGTAGAAATTTAGGGAAATTTGGGAAATTATTAGCGCCATGGTTTGTGTCCAAAATTAAAATTGGGGTGGTTTCGGGTTTCATAACTAAATTTTGAGGATCCATTGGGGATCAAAAAATAAAATTGGTGTGGTTTCCTGGTTTCATAACTAAATTTTGAGGATCCATTTGGGATCAAAAATAAAATTGGTTTGGTTTCCTGGTTTCATAACTAAATTTTGAGGATCCGTTTGTTATCAAAAATAAAATTGGTTTGGTTTCCTGGTTTCATAACTAAATTTTGAGGATCCATTGGGGATCAAAAATAAAATTTATAGTTAGCGACATCTAGCGGAGATTAGAGAAACTGACATATGATTTGTGTACTACATAAATAGTGAGGATCCAGTTGATTTAACCGGGGAACATCAGCCGTAACAAATATTCTGTTATTCAGTTTGGCCGATTTAATATCAGAGTCTCATCCCGGTTGCCTATATTATAACTACATGTTCTCCCTCTCTTTTTTTCCATTTTTTCTTTTTTCCCTCTCTTTTTTGAGCTCCGCGCGAAAATTTTTTACCAAGCGATCAGAACTAACTCTACGAAAATGAATCTAATTTCAATAGGATTTCTATTTTCTATTGATAAATATTGGTGTAAACCTGTTGAGCACACCGGGAGGGAGGGTAAACCAGTTACTGTATGAATGTACTGTATACGTGCAGCGCACATGATTTAGGGGTTACTTTCACAAGCGGCCATACAGCTCGAATATCTAGAGTCAAAACAAGTGTGACACTACCGATCGTTTTCAATTGAGTCCGCTGTCATTCGTTGTTAACACATTTTATTGCCTTTCTTTACGGAGGTCAGTTGAGATCCTTTTGTCCCTTTTCTTTATCACTCGTAAGTGTTCAAGGGTTAATGAGTATTTCCAAGTATCACGTCGTAAAGTCTGGTGGCCTGTGGGTTTTTCTCTTCAATGAGTGTATTGACGGTTACACCAAAGCCGGCGCTTACAAACAAGATTTCCTGGGTGCCTATATTCTAACTACTAGCGTTCTAATCGTCCTAGACGATTTTCGACCTTATTTGGAAATCACAATATTTAAGTCTTTGATACTGAATATCTCTGTCAAAACTCAACCGATTTTGAATTGGAATACCATTTGTATTGACCCTACTTCAAAATAATTATGATTTAGACAATTTAAAACTTTTTCGAACTTTTTTTTTGTTTTTTCTATTTTTAAGCGTTTCTAGTCGTCCTAGACGATTTTCGACCTTATTTGGAAATCACAATATTTAAGTCTTTGATACTGAATATCTCTGTCAAAACTCAACCGATTTTGAATTGGAATACCATTTTTATTGACTCTACTTCAAAATAATTATGATTAAGACAATTTAAAATTTTTTCGAATTTTTTTTTTTTTTCCATTTTTAAGCGTTTCTAGTCGTCCTAGACGATTTTCGACCTTATTTGGAAATCACAATATTTAAGTCTTTGATACTGAATATCTCTGTCAAAACTCAACCGATTTTGAATTGGAATACCATTTTTATTGACTCTACTTCAAAATAATTATGATTAAGACAATTTAAAATTTTTTCGAATTTTTTTTTGTCTTTTCTATTTTTAAGCGTTCTTGTCGTCCTAGACGATTTTCGACCTTATTTGGAAATCACAATATTTAAGTCTTTGATCCTGAATATCTCTGTCAAAACTCAACCAATTTTGAATTGGAATACCATTTATATTAATTCTACTTCAAAATAATTATGATTAAGACAATTTAAAATTTTTCCGAACGTTTTTTTATTTTTTTCCATTTTTAAGCGTTTCTAGTCGTCCAAGACGATTTTCGATCTTATTTGGGAGTCACAATATCTCTGTCAAAACGCAACCGATTTTGAATTGGAATACAATTTTTATTGACTCTACTTCAAAATAATTATGATTTGGACAATTTAAAATTTTTCGAACTTTTTTTTGGTTTTTCCATTTTTAAGCGTTTCTAGTCGTCATAGACGATTTTCGACCTTATTTGGGAATCACAATGTTTACAGGTTTAGACTGGAATATCTCTGTCAAAACTCAACCGATTTTGAATTGGGATACCATTCATATTAATTCTACTTCAAAATAATTATGATTAAGACAATTTAAAATTTTTCCGAACGTTTTTTTTTTTTTTCCATTTTTAAGCGTTTCTAGTCGTCCTAGACGATTTTCGACCTTATTTGGAAATCACAATATTTAAGTCTTTGATCCTGAATATCTCTGTCAAAACTCAACCGATTTTGAATTTGAATACCATTTTTATTGACTCTACTTCAAAATAATTATGATTAAGACAATTGAGAATCACAATATTTATGGCTTTGATCCTGAATATCTCTGTCAAAACTCAACCGATTTTGAATTGGAATACCATTTATATTAAATCTACTTCAAAATAATTATGATTTAGGCAATTTAAAATTTTTTCGAACTTTGTTTTTGTTTTATTCCATTTTTAAGCGTTTCTAGTCGTCCTAGACGATTTTCGACCTTATTTGAGAATCACAATATTTATGGCTTTGATCCTGAATATCTCTGTCAAAACTCAACCGATTTTGAATTGGAATACCATTAATAATGACTCTACTTCAAAATAATTATGATTAAGACAATTGAGAATCACAATATTTATGGCTTTGATCCTGAATATCTCTGTCAAAACTCAACCGATTTTGAATTGGAATACCATTTATATTAAATCTACTTCAAAATAATTATGATTTAGACAATTTAAAATTTTTTCGAACTTTGTTTTTGTTTTATTCCATTTTTAAGCGTTTCTAGTCGTCCTAGACGATTTTCGACCTTATTTGGAAATCACAATATTTAAGTCTTTGATCCTGAATATCTCTGTCAAAACTGAACCGATTTTGAATTGGGATATCATTCATATTAATTCTACTTTAAAATAATTATGATTAGGACAATTTAAAATTTTTCCGAACGTTTTTTTATTTTTTTCCATTTTTTAGCGTTTCTAGTCGTCCTAGACGATTTTCGACCTTATTTGGAAATGACAATATTTAAGTCTTTGATCCTGAATATCTCTGTCAAAACTCAACCGATTTTGAATTGGAATACCATTTTTATTGACTCTACTTCAAAATAATTATGATTAAGACAATTTAAAATTTTTCCGAACTTATTTTGTTTGTTCCATTTTTAAGCGTTTCTAGTCGTCCAAGACGATTTTCGATCTTATTTGGGAGTCACAATATCTCTGTCAAAACTCAACCGATTTTGAATTTGAATACCATTTTTATTGACTCTACTGCAAAATAATTATGATTTAGACAATTTAAAATTTTTCCGAACTTTTTTTTGGTTTTTCCATTTTTAAGTGTTTCTAGTCGTCCTAGACGATTTTCGACCTTATTTGGAAATCACAATATTTAAGTCTTTGATCCTGAATATCTCTGTCAAAAGTCAACCGATTTTGAATTGGAATACCATTTTTGTTGACTCCACTTCAAAATAATTATGATTAGGTTAGGTTAGGTTAGGTGGTTGCTGGTGTCAAGAACACCAGCGCACATGAGCCGTAGGTCGGCCCGTTGTGATACCTGGGGGGATCTGCGTGAAGGGTTTAGGAGCTAGAAATCTAAAGGGGGTCTAAGAGCCAGCCTCTGTAGAGCTCCATCCAGAGGCGTGAATGAAGCGAGAGAGTAGATTTGGCTGAACTTGGGAGAGTTCAGACAGATCGTGTAATAGGTAGGCGCCGGAATGACGGTGCCTATGATGACCGAGGGCCGGGCAAGAGCAGAAAAAGTGTGCCACCGTTTCTTCTTCTTCCTCATTTCCACAGCTGCGACAGAAGTCGTGGTAATTTGCCGACAGTCTAGAAGCATGTAACCCCACAAGCCAGTGGCCAGTGATTGCACGAAAAACAGCAGAGCAGTTTGCTCGAGTGAGCCTGCAGAGCCTGGAGGATCGGTCATTTGATCGGGTAGGCCAGATGCTGCGAGATATCCTGCACCTGGGGGTGGATTCCCACCTCAGGTCAGCTAGATGTTCGAAGTGCTTATCGATGTTAAGTCTGCAAGTCGCCAAAGGCATGGATACTTGCCCTCTCTCATTTCTAAGAGGGGAGACTGTGCCCAACCTAGCGAGCTCGTCTGCAGCGCAATTTCCCTCTATGTCACTGTGGCCAGGGACCCAGATGAGGTGTATTTCGAATTGTTCCGCCATCTCCGTCAGAGATCTGCGACATTCGTTGGTAATTTTGGAGTTGGAGGAGACAGACTTAAGTGATTTAAGTGTTGCCTGACTGTCTGATAGGATACATATTCTGCACCTGTACGGTATGCATTGTTTTGCAGTCTCAAGCGCTTCTTTGATGACAAACATTTCCGCCTGGAAAACGCTGCAATGGTTTGGTAGTCTGAGAGAACTAGCAATTCCGAGTTCTTCGCAGTAAATTCCCCCACCCGTCCTACCTTCCGCTCTAGAGCCGTCGGTGTAGTAGTGGATGGAGGAGTTTAAGAAGGGAGGGCCATAATTCCACTCCTCCCTTGTAGTGAAAGCCACCCTAAAAGGGGTGTCCGTGTACTCTGTTGGGATACAGTAGTCCGTATTTGAGAGTTCAAAAGGAAGCTCGGACATGATGGTTGAGTGACCTATCCTGTTTGTGCTCCATAGGTTAGCCTCTCTCATTCTGATGGCAGATAGGGTGGCTGTTTTCTTGCCCATTATGTCTAGTGGTGGAAGGTATAGGATAGCGTCTATAGCCTCTTCTGGCGTAGAGCGAAGCGCGCCCAAGATAAAAAGTCCTGCCATACGCTGGATCTTACTGAGTTTGGATAGTGTGGTTGCTTTCCTTAGTGCCGGCCACCACACTACCACTCCATATAGAAGAATGGGGCGGACAACGGCCGTATAAAGCCATCTGGTGACGTGGGGATTCAGGCCCCATCTTTGACCAATTGTCTTACTGCATGCGAAGAGGGCTACGGAGGCTTTCCTTACCCTGTCTTCTATGCATGCATTCCAGTTTAGCTTCCTGTCAAGATAAACACCGAGGTATTTAGCTTTATCGCTTAACTTGAGACGTTCTCCCTGAAGAGAGGGAAGTCTAAGAGGTGGGATTTTATATTTGTTTGTGAAGAGAACCAGCTGGGTCTTGCTTGGATTTACTCCTAGACCATTTCTAGTGGCCCAGTTTGATAGGAAGAGTAGTGAGTTGCTCATCCGGTCGCATAGGGTCTGTGGGAACTTGCCCGAGAAAATTATGGCAACGTCGTCCGCGTA
Source organism: Drosophila acutilabella (assembly GCA_035046005.1). NCBI lineage: Eukaryota > Metazoa > Arthropoda > Insecta > Diptera > Drosophilidae > Drosophila > Drosophila acutilabella. The sequence goes on along the minus strand of JAWNOK010000026.1, from coordinate 97,676 downwards.
GGCCACAACCTTGCATTCGCCTTCTTCCAGAGAGCTGAGAAGGTCGTTAGCCACTACGTTCCATAAAAGAGGAGAGAGAACACCCCCTTGGGGAGTGCCCCTATTGACAAATTTACAGGATTTGGTATCTCCCAACGAGGCTTCAATGATCCTTGCACTTAGCAATTGATCGATGAGGCCAATAGAGAGGGAGTCGATTCCCATGTAAGCCAGGGATGTGGTTATGGGTTCTGGCAGAACATTATTGAAAGCGCCCTCAATGTCAAGAAACGCTGCAAGAGAGTATTCCTTGAAGGAGAGCGATCTTTCGATATGCGAAACTATGCTATGCAGGGCGGTTTCTGTTGACCTGCCTCTACGATATACATGTTGTGAGGTAGAGAAGCTTTCTCTAGGAATCTTGGCCATTAGATGCCAGCATAAGAGCCTTTCTAGAGTCTTTAGAAGAAAGGAAGATAGACTTATTGGTCTAAAATCCTTTGGGTTGCAGTGGGATGGTTTCCCTGCCTTTGAAATGAAAACTACTTTGGAGCGTAGCCAAGTTTTAGGAATGGTTCCGGAAAGGAGAATTTCTTTGAAAATCTGGTGTAGCCAGTTTAGTGCCAGCTCCCCCGCATGGACGAGGTGGGCTGGAATGATACCATCTGGTCCGGGAGATTTAAAGGGTTTGAAACTTTTAATTGCTCCCGAGATATTGCCTCTGCTGATTAACGATAGGGGTGGACCGTCCCCATCGGCGGGTAATAAGCGTGAGGAAACGAAAGGATTGTCAGAGCATCCAGGAAAGTGGGTGTGCATCAGCAGCTCCAGCGACTCCACACTGTCCGAGGTACAGGAGTTGTCGCTGCGCTTGAGAAATCCCAGAGAGGGAGTAGTGTGAGATAGTATTCTCCAAAGTCTTGCGGCTTCTGAGGTATCTTCAACACTTGAGCAGAACTTACGCCAAGAGTTTCTTTTTGCTCTACGTAATTCTTTGTTATAGGCTGACAGAGAGCTTTTGTAGTTGCCCCATGCCTCTGCTGAGTCATGGTATTTGGCTTGATTGAAGAGCCTTCTTGATATTTTCCGTAGCTCATTCAGTGAGTGGGTCCACCATGGGGGCTTGGTGCGTCCTGCATTTCTGCTAATCGGACAGGCTTTATGCGCAGCCCGATTTAGTGCAGATATGAAGGAGGATACTAAGTATTCCATACGACTGGTCCCGTCCATGTCCTGAGGCATGGGCGGCTCCAGGGGAATCGTGCGCGTGAGGCATGATTGAAAGAGGTTCCAGTTTGTCCTTTTCAGGTTCCTGAAAGGGACGGCTTTGGGAATCTCGAGAGATACAAAAGTCTCAATGTATCTATGGTCTGAGAAAGAGTGTTCCGTGAGAACACGCCACGACGCGATGCGCTGTTCTAGGGAGGTGGACACAAGAGTAAGGTCCAATACCTTCTGTCTGTTCTTGCATATTGTTAGTTTAGAGGAGAGTATAAAGTTAAAAAGTGACTCACCCCTTATATTTGTATCAGTGCTTCCCCACTGATGATGGTGTGCGTTGGCGTCGCGGGCTATAAGCAAATCTTTGGCCGATCTGTCGCATAATGCCACTATGTCCCTTAGGAGCTGTGGTGGGGGGGTTCCTGTTGGTCATGCCCCATGTAGGCGGAACAGAAGACCACTGTTTCATCGCCTCGCTCTAGGCACACAGTGGTGTTGTCTTCATCGCTGAAATTAGGCAGTAAAAAGATTGGCATGTCTTTACGTGCTAGAATACAAGTGCGGGCTTTACCTGGCACCTCCGCTGCATATAGCTTGTGGCTTGGGGTCCTCAAACCAGAGATCCGGCCCTTACAGAGCCATGGTTCTTGGATGAGGACCATGTCAGCTCCTCCTGGGCTTAGGAGGAGTAAAAGAGCGGCAGATGCCGCTTTACAGTGGTGGAGATTTATCTGTAGGAGTCTGAGAGACATCCCTTGATACAACCTCCACCACTGTGACGTCGACGGCTGATTCGTCTTCTTCTAGCTCGTCAAGATCAGCCACGTCGACCTTCCTAAGACCTCTGGCCAGATCACTCTCTTCAGAGACATACCCCTCCAGTATGTCTTCTTCCATATCGATCTCCTTTTCGAGATCCTGCAGCTCGGGGTCAGTTCTTGGCACTGATCCCTTGCCTTTGGCATCCGCTTTAAAGAGGCGGATATGCGCTTTCTTGAAACCGTACGTGACCGTACCGTCTGTTTTGGATAGGGCCTCTGCGGAGGCCTCATCGAGAGTCAGAATTACCTGTCTCGAGAGGCCAACTGCTTCTTCCACCCTTACGACTTTCCAATTGGCTGTAGGAAGTGAAGGGTTGCAGACCTGAAGCAGCCGCATGATCTTCTCTGGTTCCTCTGGCTTTGCGGAGACCCATAATCTCGCTCTTGGGTTGCTGGGTACCTCATCCCAATCAACAACCTCCAGCTTTGCGCCTGGATAGACCTCCCCGAGAGAGGCGACCGCCCTCCTATAGAGTTCTACGGAGCGAGCATCCAGACAGGCGATGGCTTTCACCCGGCCCTGGTGCCACCCCGCGTCCTCACAGGTTGGCGGGGCGCCCCCACTCTCCTCGAGGATGCTGAGGAATTTATCCTGCAGCTCATTCTCCACCATCCTCCATTTGTCGCGAGGAACAAGACCATCGGAGGAGCCCCGATCTAGGACTCCTACGAGGATCTTGTTTCTTGCAACATCTGCTAATGAGCGGGTCACAGCTGCCTTGGATCGCTTGGCTTGCGACACGTGTCCTTCAGCCGATCGTTGACGCTTGTTGCTGCTTGCAACCTTCTTCTTCCCTGTCTTGGGGGGTTGGAAGTTCGGTACGACTGATCGGGTCCAGTTTAGGAGCTCCACGGTTTCTGCGGAGCCATCTCCTCCTTCCTTAGATAGGATGAAAGCCGCCCTGCGCTTGTCCTGGAAGGACGCTTTCTTCTCCTGCTTGTTGCTACTTGTGGCGGCGACACCTTCGAGAGCATCTCCTGTTCCAGGCATGGCAGCCGCAGTAGTGCTCTGCGAACCAAAGCCTTTAGCAGAGGAGGCGCTCTCCGGTATCACCCCCAGGCTGGTAACCGGTTGGCTTGCCGGTACCACCGTTTTAGCATCTGAGCTAGGGACTGGCTTGTCCTTCGCTTTTTTATTTTTATTATTTAAGAGATGGTCTTGTCCCATCCGACTTTTTAGAGGAGTGCCGGGCTCCATGTTCTTTCTCAAATTTTCCATGTACTTGATCCCACGAGTGTGCGGGATAGGAATGTCCGCCACGTCATAGCCCGCTATAACGTGGTAAGCCTGAATGAAACTGGGGGTCGGCAGGTACCCAGAGTCCGCATACTAGCGATCGAGCACCCCCTCGACCATGCATCCGTGGGCATATGCTGTTCCACCTTTGGATTGGGGTGACTTTTTAGAGAAGTATTCTACTTCTAGCCCGACTACCATTCGTCAGCATCCATGGCAGAGACATGACCTTACCATGGATCTGTTTCCAGCCGCCCTCGCGAGGAGAGTATAGTCGCACATCTGTCGGTATATACAGTTACGGCAGTAAGACTGACGTCCACTGCGAATTTAAGACTATTTAAAATTTTTCCGAACTTTTTTTTGTTATTTCCTATTTAAAGCGTTTCTAGTCGTCCTAGATGATTTTCGACCTTATTTGGGAATCACAATGTTTAAAGGTTCGGACTGGAATATCTCTGTTAAAACTCAACCGATTTTGAATTGGGATATCATTCATATTAATTCTACTTCAAAATAATTATGATTTAGACAATTTAAAATTTTTCCGAACTTTTATTTGATTTTTCCATTTTTAACTCAACCGATTTTGAATTGGAATACCACTCATAATGACTCTACTTCAAAATAATTATGATTTCGACAATTTAAAATTTTTCCGAACGTTTTTTTTATTTTTTTCCATTTTTAAGCGTTTCTAGTCGTCCAAGACGATTTTCGACCTTATTTGGGAGCCACTATACTTAAGGCTTTGATCTTGAATATCTCTGTCAAACCTCAACCTATTTAGAATGGGAATACCATTCATAGTGACTCTACTTCAAAATAATTATGATTTAGACAATTTAAAATTTTTCCGAACTTTTATTTGATTTTTCCATTTTTAACTCAACCGATTTTGAATTGGAATACCACTCATAATGACTCTACTTCAAAATAATTATGATTTCGACAATTTAAAATTTTTTCAAAAGTTTTTTTATTTTTTTCCATTTTTAAGCGTTTCTAGTCGTCCAAGACGATTTTCGACCTTATTTGGAAATCACAATATTTATATCTTTGATCCTGAATATCTCTGTCAAAACTCAACCGATTTTGAATTGGAATATCTTTTTTATTAAATCTACTTCAAAATAATTATGATTTAGACAATTTAAAATTTTTCCGAACGTTTTTTTATTTTTTTTCATTTTTAAGCGTTTCTAGTCGTCCAAGACGATTTTCGACCTTATTTGGAAATCACAATATTTAAGTCTTTGATCCTGAATAGCTCAGTCAAAACTCAACCGATTTTGAATTGGAATAGCATATTTTTTGTTTTTTTCCATTTTTAAGCGTTTCTAGTCGTCCTAGAAGATTTTCGACCTTATCTGGAAATCACAATATTTAAGTCTGTGATCCTGAATATCTCTGTCAAAACTCAACCGATTTTGAATTTGAATACCATTTTTATTGACTCTACTTCAAAATAATTATGATTTAGACAATTTAACATTTTTCAGAACTTTTTTTTGGTTTTTCCATTTTTAAGCGTTTCTAGTCGTCCTAGACGATTTTCGACCTTATTTGGAAATCACAATGTTTAAAGGTTCGGACTGGAATATCTCTGTTAAAACTCAACCGATTTTGAATTGGGATATCATTCATATTAATTCTACTTCAAAATAATTATGATTTAGACAATTTAAAATTTTTCCGAACTTTTATTTGATTTTTCCATTTTTAACTCAACCGATTTTGAATTGGAATACCACTCATAATGACTCTACTTCAAAATAATTATGATTTCGACAATTTAAAATTTTTTCAAAAGTTTTTTTATTTTTTTCCATTTTTAAGCGTTTCTAGTCGTCCAAGACGATTTTCGACCTTATTTGGAAATCACAATATTTAAGTCTTTGATCCTGAATATCTCTGTCAAAACTCAACCGATTTTGAATTGGAATATCTGTTTTATTGACTCTACTTCAAAATAATAATGATTAAGACAATTTACAATTTTTCCGAACTTTTTTTTGTTTTTTCCATTTTTAAGCGTTTCTAGTCGTCCTAGACGATTTTCGACCTTATTTGGAAATCACAATATTTAAATCTTTGATCCTGAATATCTCTGTCAAAACTCAACCGATTTTGAATTGGAATATCTTTTTTATTAAATCTACTTCAAAATAATTTTGATTTAGACAATTTAAAACTTTTCCGAACTTTTTTTTGGTTTTTCCATTTTTAAGCGTTTCTAGTCGTCCAAGACGATTTTCCACCTTATTTGGAAATCACAATATTTAAGTCTTTGATCCTGAATAGCTCAGTCAAAACTCAACCGATTTTGAATTGGAATACCAATTTTTTTGTTTTTTTCCATTTTTAAGCGTTTCTAGTCGTCCTAGACGATTTTCGACCTTACTGGGAATCACACTGTTTACAGGTTTAGACTGGAATATCTTTGTCAAAACCCAACCGATTTTGAATTGGGACACCATTCATATTATTTCTACTTCAAAATAATTATGATTAAGACAATTTAAAATTTTTCCGAATGTTTTTTTATTTTTTTCCATTTTTAAGCGTTTCTAGTCGTCCTAGAAGATTTTCGACCTTATCTGGAAATGACAATATTTAAGTCTGTGATCCTGAATATCTCTGTCAAAACTCAACCGATTTTGAATTTGAATACCATTTTTATTGACTCTACTTCAAAATAATTATGATTTAGACAATTTAAAATTTTTTCGAAATTTTTTTTTGTTTTTTCCAGTTTAAGCGTTTCTTGTCGTCCTAAACGATTTTCGACCTTATTTGGGAATCACAACTTTTACAGGTTCAGACTGGAATATCTCTGTCAAAACTCAACCGATTTGGAATTGGGATACCATTCATATTAATTCTACTTCAAAATAATTATGTGTCACACGGGTGGTTCGAATGGTTTGTAGGCGTGGTGGGGTAATTTCATCTGTGTCTTACGATGGTAAATAAAGAGTGTAATAGCTTTCATAACTAAATATTAACATATATTTATTCATTTCTCGTTCAAATGTTATTTTAAATAAACTTAAATAATAATAACGTTTTACATAATTTGCGAGTTTTTACGTTGACGCGCACGTTGCGTCCGATCGCTAGCACATCTCGATGACGACTCTCAACATCAGTCAGCTTCGCAACATGCTGAAATGTTGCTAGTGTGTTTCTGATACATTTGGGGAAATTTATAAATTGTTGCGTGACAGTTCGGCCAATCCTGACGTAGAATCGTCCTCGATTCGGTAGTCGTTTTCAGATTCCACGTCCAGATCCGGAAGACTGGCGCACCATGGCTTCATTTTATCGGAAGAATATACTGAACAATATTTCCGAGCCGTTATCTGCATACCAGGAATATCCTCGATGACGTATCGGTCGTTGTCCAACACCTTCTTTATTTGGTATGGTCCCCGATATAGAGGCTCCAGCTTACGTGATTCACCTGTTGCAGCTGGTTCATTTTCTACTACAACTAGCTCCCCTGTGGAATATAAGATTGGGTTAGAGTGTTTGCTGTCGAACCTTTTCTTCCATTAAGCACGTTCAGCGTTTATATTCGCAACAGCTTCATCGTGTTTTGTCGTTGGTTCTTCTGTTTTGATTCCTTCGTCAAGATCATTGTGAATGGCAGCTGTCAAGTGATTATGAACGACATCAAGTGGTTTGAATTCAAAAACCAAATCGTTTGGACTAAATCCGGATGTCTCGTTGCGCTGGGAATTAACAGTCCATTGTAAAGTTCGTAGAGTTAAGTCCCAGTACTTTGCTGTATTCGTAGAGCTTCGGAGAAAACTTAAGATGGTTTGATTTGCCCGTTCAACTTGTCCATTTGCCCTCGGTGTTCGAACTGCATTTTTAATATGATATATCCCATTTTGAGTGCAATACTCTTCAAAGCATTTAGAGGTGAATGCGGTCCCTCTGTCAGATACTATACATTTAGGCAATCCAAAGTACCCTAAGATTTCGTTTAATACGTTGATAGTTGGTTGCGTCTTCGTACTCTTAACAGACTTTACGATTAGGAATTTTGTAAACGAATCCGATATAGCAAGGATATGAGTATTTCCACGTTTACTTTTTATGAATGGGCCCAAATGATCAATATGTATTTTACTGAATGGAACAGGATCGATGTCGTTATAGTGTAGACTCCCCTCTGGTTTTCCTCCTTTGGACTTGAAGTAACAACAAGTCATACATGAAGAAATATAATCCTTAACGTATTTCCTTATTTTTGGAAACCAAAATCTTTCTCGAATACGTTCAATGGTTTTTTCCAACCCAAAATGTCCAACGTCGTCATGGCACAATTTAGCAATGCGCCACCTCACATTTTTCGGTACTACGAACCGTATTGTTTCGTTTACTTTTCTGTACAGGCGGTGATTTTGAATAACAAAGTCTTGGCGTATCTGCTTTTCCTGGTTCGTTTGGCATGCACCATTCATGACACCAATTATATTTACTAGATCTGGATCTTGCAGTTGCATCGTCAATAGCCAATCGTCTACGTTGTTTGTAATGAGGCGAATAGTCTCCTCCAGTTTCGTCACTTGAGAAATGTCTGGCGCTCGACTCATTGCATCGACGTGAGCCATTTTTGTTCCTTCTCGATGAACAATTTTGCAGTTATAATCCAGAATACTAAACCACCAACGAGCTACTTTCGGTATTAGTTCTTTGTTGGCTTTAGCCTTGGCGATGGCTGCACAGTCTGTAACTAATCGAAACGGTTTTCCCAATATGTAGACTCGAAATCGTTTTAGCGTTTCTACCACAGCTAATATCTCTAGCTCGTAGCTGTGATATCGACTTTCAGCATCGTTACAATGGCGACTGAAGTAACAAACAGGTTTCCAATTGATGTTGTCGTGGGACTGCAACAATACTCCAGCTAATCCAATGGCACAGGCGTCCGTATGAACTTCATGAAACGCAGAAAATTCATATAATGCCAACACGGGTACACAGCAGAGTTTTTCGATGAGTTCTTCAAATGATTTGCGATGCTCCTCCGTCCACTCAAACTTGGCTTGTTCAGCTTTGCGTAACAATTTCGTCAACGGTCTTGAGATTAGGGAGTAATTTTCCACGAATTTACGGAAAAATCCTGTCAGCCCGAGGAAACGTCTGACTTCAGTTATACATGTGGGGCTCTTAAAGTTTTTAATGGCACTTATGTTGTCCTCTCCAGGCATTATACTGTCGTGATTTACTACGTGTCCAAGAAAATTGATCTCCGTCTCAAGGAATCTGCATTTATCCAATCGCAACTTTAGACCATTATCGTGCAAAATCGTAAGCATTCTTTTAAGACGCTCGACTCCTTCCTCAAATGTCTTACTCGGAATTATCACATCATCCAAATAAGCGAGAACTTCTGCACGATTCATTTGACTGATTACCTTGTTCATAACACATTGGAATACAGCCGGGGCGTTGATTAATCCAAATGGCATTCTATTAAACTCATAGTGTCCATCGGTACTGACAAAGGCTGTAAACTTCTTTGACTGTTCATCTAACTCGATTTGATGATATCCCATACGTAAGTCCAATTTCGTGAAGTATCGATTGCCAGCTAGTTGTGCGAACTGTTCTTCCAAATTCGGCATTGGAAACGGTATTTTCGTCGTTATGGTATTTAATCGTCTATAATCGATACACATCCTATATTCATCATTCTTTTTGTTGACAAGTACAATTCCTGAAGCGTAAGGTGAATCTGACGTTCGTATAATACCACACTCTAGAAGTTCTGTTATCATGTTTGCCACAGTTGGTCGTTGAGCAAATGGAATTCTATAAGGTTTCGTGTAAATGGGAATCTCGGATGTTAATGATATATTCATTTTTACCACAGAACATTTTCCGAGTTCCATAGAATTTCGTGCAAAACATGCGTCGTTTTGGCTGATAATGTTTTTAATGCATTCTTTCTCTGATTCAAGTAGATTATCGCCTGCTTGTATTTTCTGAACCTTTTCAATAAAACATTCATTGCCATGAATCACAAGCTTATTGTCGGCACGACATAACAAGTCTTTTCCCAAAAGAACGTTTTCCGAGATCAAGTCATCATCTACCACTAGCATTTCAGCGTTATAAGTGTGTTCATCAATCAATACCTTGGCCTTCAACTTTCGGTTGCACAAAAATTTACCTCCTCCGAATCCGTTTAGTGTTATCCTACAACTTTCTGTTACGCCTATCCGATCAGCATATGTTTTCCGTATTATTGTTCGAGTACTTCCAGGATCAACAAACGCCTTGGTACTGTTTCCATTTACCACAATCATTTTACAGATATCTTCATCCGGCTTCTCTTCGATTTTGTTGACACGTGGACTGTTCTTTTTGTTTTCCGGACAATTTGCGGAATCATGTGTAGTACTATTGCATACAGAACACCGTGGCTTACGTTGTGGTTCCGGACATTTTGAAGCATAATGGCCAATCTTTTGGCAATTAAAACATTTTACGTTGTTTCTGTCTTTATCATCGTTGGCGCCCTTAGCAAATGATACCTCATTACGTTTCTGTGTGGAAGTGTTTAAATCTCGTTTGTTACCATACGTCGACGAATGCTTAATTTCGTTATGAGCCGTGTACGTTAAAATATCCATTAACAAATCATTGCAAGAAGCATATTGATTTGATATCTTCCGTTTCAGATCGTAGTCGTTGATTCCGTTGATAATATGTGTCGATATCGCTGAATCTGGTAATTCACCCTTCTTTCCTAATGCAAACATTTTGTAGAAGTACTCCTGCGGCGTTTCACTAGGTCCTCTACGCATCTTGGACATTTTAATATGAATATCCGCTGAATTTTCTATACAAGGAAAATCACTCAGGAATCTAGCGACGAACTCATTCCATGACTGATAGACTACATCAGTGGCATCAACCCAATATTTTGCAGCACCCTTCATCTTTTGTTGCACAGCGAAGATCAAAGATTTATCATTCCATTGATATGCATTTCGTAGGGAGTCAACACGTTTAATAAACTGACGCGAATCCAAAGATTTTTAGATGATGGGTCGAATTCTGGTAATAATGCTACCATTTCTTTGACGTTGGCATATGGATTGACAAAATTTGCATTGGGATACGAGTTGTACGGATATGTGTTCATCGTTGTCATAAATACTCCTTTATATTCTTGAGTATGTGGATTTGCATTTACATGATGGTTTTGCTCGTAAAGAACGTTTCTGTTTGGGAATGCATTACATCCCGTTTGGCTAGGTGCGGTCGTTTGTGGATAAAAACCATTTTCCATTTTTCCATATCGTTGATTCGTTGCCACATATTCGTTTGGTATATGTATTCGAGAGCTGGGAAAATATTGCGGAATCGTTGCAATATTTGCCATGTTCGTTTGCCCATGCAACTGATGCGTAGCTACATTTTCGTTAGGCACATACATACATGATTCAGACACATGTTGCAGAAACGTTGCAACATTTGCCAAATTCATTTTCCCATGTTGCGTGTTGTATAGCTGTTGTTGAAACTGGATGGAACTGGTTCTCAATTTCGGACGATTGTAAAACAGCAGAATTCACAACAGAAGCGCGACTTGTTGGCGCCAATGCGTGCAAACGCGATGAACTCAATGAGGGATTAAAAGACCTTTCTTTTAATTCTTTGACCATATTCTCGAGCTCACTGATTTTTTTCATCATCGTCTGGTTCTCCATTTCAGCACTTGTGTAGTTATCATCACTAATTTGGTCATTTTCTTGTAAACGTTGCATCAATGTTTCTCTTGTTCCCGACGTTGATCACCCAGCCAATTCACACTTGTCTTGTAATTGCCTTTTCGATTGATATTTTTTTTTCGTCATATTGTCAAGCTATTTCTTTTTCTACCGTTTGCACATTTATCCCACTTCTGACTTGTCACACGGGTGGTTCGAAAGGTTTGTAGGCGTGGTGGGGTAATTTCATCTGTGTCTTACGATGGTAAATAAAGAGTGTAATAGCTTTCATAACTAAATATTAATATATATTTATTCATTTCTCGTTCAAATGTTATTTTAAATAAACTTAAATAATAATAACGTTTTACATAATTTGCGAGTTTTTACGTTGACGCGCACGTTGCGTCCGATCGCTAGCACATCTCGATGACGACTCTCAACATCAGTCAGCTTCGCAACATGCTGAAATGTTGCTAGTGTGTTTCTGATACATTTGGAGAAATTTATAAATTGTTGCGTGACATATGATTAAGACAATTTAAAATTTTTCCGGACGTTTTTTTATTTTTTTCCTTTTTAAAGCGTTTCTAGTCGTCCTAGACGATTTTCGACCTTATTTGGAAATCAAAATATTTAAGTCTTTGATCCTGAGTATCTCTGTCAAAACTCAACCGATTTTGAATTGGAATACCATTTTTATTGACTCTACTTCAAAATAATTATGATTAAGACAATTTAAAATTTTTCCGAACTTTTTTTTGTTATTTCCTTTTTAAAGCGTTTCTAGTCATCCAAGACGATTTTCGATCTTATTTGGGAGTCACAATATCTCTGTCAAAACTCAACCGATTTTGAATTGGAATATCATTTTTATTGACTCTACTTCAAAATAATTATGATTTCGACAATTTAAAATTTTTCCGATCTTATTTTGTTTTTTCCATTTTTAAGCGTTTCTAGTCATCCAAGACGATTTTCGATCTTATTTGGGAGTCACAATATCTCTGTCAAAACTCAATCGATTTTGAATTGGAATACCATTTTTATTGACTCTACTTCAAATTAATTATGATTTGGACAATTTAAAATTTTTCCGATCTTATTTTGTTTTTTCCATTTTTAAGCGTTTCTAGTCATCCAAGACGATTTTCGATCTTATTTGGGAGTCACAATATCTCTGTCAAAACTCAACCGATTTTGAATTGGAATATCATTTTTATTGACTCTACTTCAAAATAATTATGATTTCGACAATTTAAAATTTTTCCGAACTTTTTTTTGTTATTTCCTTTTTAAAGCGTTTCTAGTCATCCAAGACGATTTTCGATCTTATTTGGGAGTCACAATATCTCTGTCAAAACTCAATCGATTTTGAATTGGAATACCATTTTTATTGACTCTACTTCAAAATAATTATGATTTCGACAATTTAAAATTTTTTCAAAAGTTTTTTTATTTTTTTCCATTTTTAAGCGTTTCTAGTCGTCCAAGACGATTTTCGACCTTATTTGGAAATCACAATATTTAAGTCTTTGATCCTGAATATCTCTGTCAAAACTCAACCGATTTTGAATTGGAATATCTGTTTTATTGACTCTACTTCAAAATAATAATGATTAAGACAATGTACAATTTTTCCGAATTTTTTTTTTGTTTTTTCCATTTTTAAGCGTTTCTTGTCGTCCTAGACGATTTTCGACCTTATTTGGGAGTCACAATATTTAAGTCTTTGATCTTGAATATCTCTGTCAAAACTCAACCGATTTTGAATTGGAATACCATTTATATTGACTCTACTTCAAAATAATTATGATTAAGACAATTTAAAATTTTTTCGAATTTTTTTTTTGTTTTTTCCATTTTTAAGCGTTTTTAGTCGTCCAAGACGATTTTCGACCTTATTTGGGAGTCACAATATTTAAGTCTTTGATCTTGAATATCTCTGTCAAACCTCAACCGATTTAGAATGGGAATACCATTCATAGTGACTCTACTTCAAAATAATTATGATTTATACAATTTAAAATTTTTCCAACCTTTTCTTTGTTTTTTCCATTTTTAAGCGTTTCTAATCGTTCTAGATGACTTTCGACCTTATTTGGGAATCACAATGTTTAAGGGTTCGGACTGGAATATCTCTGCCAAAACTCAACCAATTTTGAATTGGAATAATATTTATGGAGTTACTACTTCAAAATAATTATGATTTAGACAATTTAAAATTTGTTCGACCTTTTTTTTTGTTTTTCCATTTTTAGGCGTTTCTAGTCGTCCAATACGATTTTCGACCTTATTTGGGAATCACAATGCTTAAGGGACTGGAATATCTCTGTCAAAACTCAACCAATTTTGAATTGGAATACCATTTATTTCATATTTCTTCATTTAAAATAAGTGTTCCGGCCGAACAATTTAGCAAAATATGCTGTGAAGAGTTCTGTCCGGACCACTTAGTAGTGAAAGAATATACTGCTAAAAAACGAAATCGGACTCCGATTGCGTTACCTTCTATTTCTTCCTCTAACCAATCAGCTGGTAATAACAAAAAAACTAAACTCCTCCCTCTTGCTTGCCTATCAGAATGTAAGAGGTCTTTGTAGCAAACTTAGCAACCTTTACTTATCTAGTGTTTCTTTTCCTTTTCATGTCATTGCCTTTACTGAAACTTGGTTAAGGCCTGACATTCTTAATGCAGAGATATTCTGCGACAAATTTTCCATTTTTAGGAATGATTGTACTTCTCGTCGTGGTGGTGGTGTACTTATTGCTGTAGATGCTGATCTTACCTCTGAAGTAGTTAATCTTAACATTTCTACAGACTTAGAATTTATTGCTATAAAGCTCAATATTTTCAATTTTAGCGTTTTTATTACTTGCTCTTATATTCCTCCTTCTTCTGATAGTTCTGTTTATTTTGAACATTTCTCAGCTATCAAATCTGTTTCTTCTTTAACTTCTGATCGGGATATCCTCGTAGTTCTGGGTGATTTTAATATTGCAGGAACTACTTGGATCTCCACTCCAGGCTCTGCTGTATTGACTTCCACGACCCAAAATGATTTCCTTGATCATTTATTTGGGATTTCTCTATCTCAAATTAATGGCATTCCCAATTCATTAAATATGATGCTTGATCTTATTTTTGTCCTAGATCCAACATTTCCATCTGTTTCCCGTATTGCTCCCCTTTCTCTTCCTGAAGATCCATATCACCCGACTTTGGAATTGTTGATGGAATTGCCTACCCAAATGGGAAAGTCCAGCTCGAGACCTAAAAAGCGTATTCGCCAGTTTCGGAAGGCTGATTTTAACAAGTTAAATCAGCTTTTATCCCAAACTGACTGGTCATGGCTTTTCAAGTGCCGGGATGTGGATGAAGCAGTCACATTTTTTTATCTTACTATAAATAATTTATTTGACCTTTGTGTTCCATCTTGTATTCCAATTATGTCTAAAAAAACTTATTTGGTTTACAAGGGAATTAACACGTTTAAAAAACATTAAATCTAAATTTTATAAGAAATTCAGGGAAACTGGCTCTTCCCTGGATCTCTCTCGTTATGTGATTGCTCGATCTGATTTCTCTGCATTGAAGAGCCTGTGCTATCGGAATTACCTTAGGAGCTGTGGTCAGCAGTTTCGAAGTAATCCGAAACTTTTTTATAACTTCGTTAATGCGAAGCGCAATTCATCAACACTTCCTTCCTCAATGGTCTTTGACAAAAATTTTGACTGCTAACTCTGATCAGGCTATAGCCAATTTATTTGCTGATTTTTTCCAATCAACTTATTGCATTCATCAAAATAATCTAAATTTGCCTTATCCCTACAGTGTGAATGCCTCTAATTGTAATTTTAGGCCATTGATCACTGAAGAATCGCTCTTGAGTGATCTAAAGGCTGTTAAACCTGTCTTTTCCCCGGGTCGCAGAACCATGCTTGGTGTAGTTTTCTTACATAAATTAATTAATGGTGAGATTGATTCTCCGTATCTAATTAGCCAAATTAGTTTTGCGGTTCCGATCCGAAATACCAGAAACTTTCTTCCTTTGTCCCTTCAACGCTGTACCACGAATTATGCTTTACATAATCCGTTTCGTATCTTATGTAATAACAATAATAGTCTTTCTCATGTAGTGTGTGGAGCCACTTCTCTGTCTTCTCTTAGAATGTCACTTCTTTCTTACGTATCTAGTCAATCGTAGTATCTTTTAATATACTTCTTTTTTTATCGTTCTCGCGTATTTCGTTCCCGCGAGCCTTATCGTTTATCACCGCGTTACTAACACTTGACTTTATTTATTTTAATTTTTTTTTTCTGTTTGGTCTGGTTAGTGTTTTTCTGGGGTTTTCCTAACCCTTGCAACGAATGTTGGACCAACGTTTCTAAATTTTTGTAATTCTTCCCCTGTTAGTTAATTAATTAATTAATTAAACTTAATTTTAATTTAAAATTTTTGTCGTTTTTAACGTTAAATTGTACTTTTATTTTTAAACTGTTTATTTTAAATTACTTAAATTTAATTTATTTTTCTTTTTGTGTCGACTGCTCATAGTCTGACAATAAATAAATAAATAAATAATTATTAACTCTACTTCAAAATAATTATGATTTAGACAATTTAAAATTTTTTCGATTTTTTCTTTGTTTTTTTCCATTTTTAAGAGTTTCTAATCGATCTAGATGACTTTCGACCTTATTTGGGAATCACAATAATTAAGGCTTTAATCAGAAATATCTTTGTCAAAACTCAACCGATTTTAAATTGGAGTACCATTTATAATAATTCTACTTCAAAATAATTATGATTTAGACAATATAAAATTTTTTCGAACTT
This sequence comes from Drosophila acutilabella, assembly GCA_035046005.1. Lineage (NCBI taxonomy): Eukaryota > Metazoa > Arthropoda > Insecta > Diptera > Drosophilidae > Drosophila > Drosophila acutilabella. The sequence continues at coordinate 81,841 of JAWNOK010000026.1, read as the reverse complement.
TTTTTTTGTTTTTTCCATGTTTAAGCGTTTCTAATCGTTCTAGATGACTTTCGACCTTATTTGGGAATCACAATAATTAAGGCTTTAATCTGAAATATCTTTGTCAAAACTCAACCAATTTTGAATTGGAATACCATTTAAATTAACTCTACTTCAAAATAATTATGATTAAGACAATTTAAAATTTTATTGAATTTTTTTTTCTTTTTCCCATTTTTAAGTGTTTTTGTCGTCCTAGACGATTTTGGACCTTATTTGGGAATCACAATGCTAAAGGGTTCGGACTGGAATATCTCTGTAAAAACTCAATCGATTTTGAATTGGAATACCATTTATATTAACTCTTCTTCAAAATAATTATGACATAGACAATTTAAAATTTTTTAGACCTTTATTTTTGTTTTTCCATTTTTAAGCATTTCTAGTCGTCCAAGACGATTTTCGACCTTATTTGGGAATCACAATATTTAAGGCTTTGATCTCGAATATCTCTGTCAAAACTCAACCCATTTTGAATTGGAATACCATTTATAATGACTCTACTTCAAAGTAATTATGATTTAGACAATTTAAAATTTTTTCGAACTTTTTTTTGTTTTTTCCATTTTTAAGCGTTTCTAGTCGTCCTAGACGATTTTCGACCTTATTTGGGAATCACAATATTTAAGGGTTCGGACTGGAACATCTCTGTCAAAAGTCAATCGATTATGAATTGGAATACCGTTTTAATTGACTCTACTTCAAAATAATTATGATTTAGACAATTTAAAATTTTTTCGATTTTTTCTTTGTTTTTTCCATTTTTAAGCGTTTCTAATCGTTCTAGATGACTTTCGACCTTATTTGGGGATCACAATAATTATGGCTTTAATCTGAAATATCTTTGTCAAAACTCATCCGATTTTAAATTGGAATACCATTTATATTAACTCTACTTCAAAATAATTATGATTAAGACAATTTAAAATTTTTTCGAACTTTTTTTGTTTTTTCCATTTTTAAGCGTTTCTAGTCGTCCTATGCGAGTTTCGACACTATTTGGGAATCACAATATTCAAGGCTTCGATCTGAAATATCTCTGTCAAAAGTCAATCGATTATGAATTGGAATACCGTTTTAATTGACTCTACTTCAAAATAATTATGATTTAGACAATTTAAAATTTTTCCAACCTTTTCTTTGTTTTTTCCATTTTTAAGCGTTTCTAATCGTTCTAGATGACTTTCAACCTTATTTGAGAATCACAATAATTAAGGCTTTGATCTTGAATATCTCTTTCAAAACTCAACCGATTATGAATTGGAATACCGTTTTTATTGACTCTACTTCAAAATAATTATGATTTAGACAATTTAAAATTTGTCCACACTTTTTTTTGTTTTTTCCATTTTTAAGCGTTTCTAGTCGTCATAGACGATTTTCGACCTTATTTGGGAATCACAATGTTTTTAGGGCTCGGACTGGAATATCTCTGTCAAAACTCAACCAATTTTGAATTGGAATACCATTTATATTAACTCTACTTCAAAATAATTATGATTTAGACAATTTAACATTTTTCCAACCTTTTCTTTGTTTTTTCCATTTTTAAGCGTTTCTAATTGTTCTAGATGACTTTCCTTATTTGGGAATCACAATATTTAAGGCTTTGATCTTGAATATCTCTGTCAACACTCAACGGATTTCTAATTGGAATACCATTTATATTAACTCTACTTCAAAATAATTATTATTTAGACAATTTTAAATTTTTTCGGCCTTATTTTTGTTATTCAATTTTTAAGCATTTCTAGTCGTCCTAGACGATTTTCGACCTTATTTGGGAATCACAATGTTTAAGGGCTCGGACTGGAATATCTCTGTCAAAACTCAACCAATTTTGAATTGGAATACCATTTATATTAAGTCTACTTCAAAATAATTATGATTTAGACAATTTAAAATTTTTCCAACCTTTTCTTTGTTTTTTCCATTTTTAAGCGTTTCTAATTGTTCTAGATGACTTTCAACCTTATTTGGGAATCACAATATTTAAGGCTTTGATCTTGAATATCTCTGTCAACACTCAACGGATTTCTAATTGGAATACCATTTATATTAACTCTACTTCAAAATAATTATGATTTAGACAATTTAAAATTTTTTCGAACTTTTTTTTTGTTTTTTCCATGTTTAAGCGTTTCTTGTCAATAATTAATGCTTTGATCTTCAATATCTCTGTCAAAAACTCAACCGATTTTGAATTGGAATATCTGTTTTATTGACTCTACTTCAAAATAATTATGATTTAGACAATTTAAAATTTTTTCGAACTTTTTTATGTTTTTTTTTTATTTTTAACCGTTTCTAGTCGTCCTAGACGACCATTTATAGAGTTACCACTTAAAAATAATTATTATTTAGACAATTTAAAATTTTTCCGAACTTTTTTTTGTTTTTTCCATTTTAAAGCGTTTCTAGTCGTCCTAGACGACCATTTATAGAGTTACTACCACTTAAAAATAATTATTATTTAGACAATTTAAAATTTTTTCCAATTTTTTTTTTGTTTTTTCCATTTTAAAGCGTTTCTAGTCGTCATAGACGATTTTCGACCTTATTTGGGAGTCACAATATTTAAGGCTTTGAACTTGAATATCTCTGTCAAAACTCAACGGATTTTTAATTGGAATACCATTTAAATTAACTCTTCTTCAAAATAATTATGAGTTAGACAATTTAAAATTTTTTTCGATTTTTTCTTTGTTTTTTCCATTTTTAAGCGTTTCTAATCGATCTAGATGACTTTCGACCTTATTTGGGAATCACAATATTTAAGGCTTTGATCTTGAATATCTCTGTCAAAACTCAACCGATTTTGAATTGGGATACCATTCATATTATTTCTACTTCAAAATAATTATGATTAAGACAATTTAAAATTTTTCCGAACGTTTTTTTATTTTTTTCCATTTTTAAGCGTTTCTAGTCGTCCTAGACGATTTTCGACCTTATTTGGAAATCACAATATTTAAGTCTTTGATCCTGAATATCTCTGTCAAAACTCAACCGATTTTGAATTGGAATACCATTTTTATATAGGAACTGAATCTGAACCAGAAGAGCAAGTGTAAGAGAACTCACGAGAGACACGTAGTGGTCTCCGTTATTGAACACTAAAATGAACTAGTTATTAAGTTGAGGCAGATGAAACAAATGAATGAACAAAGTCAGTCGATGCCAAGATCTTGTTGAAGACACACGCAGAAGCAAGTCGTGAAAAACTTACACACATAAGCTAAAACTCTGTTAATTATTTAAAGCTAAAATATAATACCAATAAATTACATATAATAATATAAACTATCGTGGTTACTGATAATTATCACATCACTGCGGATTATCGGGACCCACATTTATTGACTCTACTTCAAAATAATTATGATTAAGACAATTTAAAATTTTTCCGAACTTTTTTTTGTTATTTCCTTTTTAAAGCGTTTCTAGTCGTCATAGACGATTTTCGACCTTATTTGGGAGTCACAATATTTAAGTCTTTGATCCTGAATATCACTGTCAAAACTCAACCGATTTTGAATTGGAATACCATTTATATTGACTCTACTTCAAAATAATTATGATTAAGACAATTTAAATGTTTTCCGAACTTTTATTTCATTTTTCCATATTTAACTCAACCGATTTTGAATTGGAATACCATTTTTATTGACTCTACTTCAAATTAATTATGATTTGGACAATTTAAAATTTTTCCGAACTTATTTTGTTTTTTCCATTTTTAAGCGTTTTTAATCGTCCAAGACGATTTTCGATCTTATTTGGGAGTCACAATATCTCTGCCAAAACTCAACCGGTTTAGAGTGGGAATACCATTCATAGTGACAATACTTCAAAATAATTATGATTTAGACAATTTAACATTTTTTCGAACTTTCTTCTGTTTTTTTCATTTTTAAGCGTTTCTAGTCGTCCTAGACGATTTTCGACCCTATTTGGGAATCACAATGTTTAAAGGTTCGGACTGGAATATCTCTGTCAAAACTCAACCGATTTTGAATTGGGATATCATTCATATTAATTCTACTTCAAAATAATTATGATTTGGACAATTTAAAATTTTTCCGAACTTATTTTGTTTTTTCCATTTTTAAGCGTTTCTAGTCGTCAAAGACGATTTTCGATCTTATTTGGGAGTCACAATATTTCTGTCAAAACTCAACCGATTTTGAATTGGGATACCATTCATATTAATTCTACTTCAAAATAATTATGATTAAGACAATTTAAAATTTTTCCGAAAGTTTTTTTATTTTTTTCCATTTTTAAGCGTTTCTAGTCATCCTAGACGATTTTCGACCTTATTTGGAAATCACAATATTTAAGTCTTTGATCCTGAATATCTCTGTCAAAACTCAACCGATTTTGAATTGGAATACCATTTTTATTGACTCTACTTCAAAATAATTATGATTTAGACAATTTAAAATTTTTTCGAAATTTTTTTTTGGTTTTCCATTTTTTAACGTTTCTTGTCGTCCTAGACAATTTTCGACATTATTTGGAAATCACAATATTTAAGTCTTTGATCCTGAATATCTCTGTCAAAACTCAACCGATTTTGAATTGGAATACCATTTTTATTGACTCTACTTCAAAATAATTATGATTAAGACAATTTAAAATTTTTCCGAACATTTTTTTGTTTTTTCCATTTTTAAGCGTTTCTAGTCGTCCTAGACGATTTTCGACCTTATTTGAGAGTCACAATATTTAAGGCTTCAATCTTATATATCTCTGTCAAAACTCAACCGATTCTGAATTGGAATACCATTTATATTGACTCTACTTCAAAATAATTAAGACAATTTAAAATTTTTTCGAATTTTTTTTTGTTTTTTCCATTTTTAAGCGTTTCTAGTCGCCCAAGACGATTTTCGACCTTATTTGGAAATCACAATATTTAAGGCTTTGATCTTGAATATCTCTGTCAAAACTCAACCGATTTTGAATTGGAATACCATTTATATTGACTCTACTTCAAAATAATTATGATTAAGACAATTTAAATGTTTTCCGAACTTTTATTTCATTTTTCCATATTTAACTCAACCGATTTTGAATTGGAATACCATTTATATTGACTCTACTTCAAAATAATTAAGACAATTTGGAAAAATGGAAATTTATTTTGTTTTTTCCATTTTTAAGCGTTTCTAATCGTCCAAGACGATTTTCGATCTTATTTGGGAGTCACAATATCTCTGCCAAAACTCAACCGGTTTAGAGTGGGAATACCATTCATAGTGACTGTTGGATCATAAACATAAGTTAAAATAATTAAAATATTGAATTTTTAGGATAAGCTTAAATTAACGATATTATTGAATTGTCCAGTAATGTATTGAACTCTTATAATTAAGCTAGTCTGTAAGTCGAATTTGTAGTCGGCAATGCGGCTGTCGCGAGCAGCAGTTAGTTCGTTTTCGTCTTGCTTTAACCACACACACGCTGCCAAGCCTTTCCGCGATTGCTAAGTCCAACAATAAATTGTAACGTTTAAGAACTTACAATTTGTTTTATTTTAAATTAGTTTTGGATTTTTTATTGGCGCCCGAGCAGGGACTTTCAATCGCGTTCGTTGGTCTTTAAGACATTTCAAGGCTTGGTTGTAGTGTGTGTCGGTATCGATAAACTCGTTGCTGGATCTCCCTGGAGCTGTTGACCATAGGGGAATTCTGGATTTGAACAGCCAGGAGTTAAAGACACCCATATTGGAGATAATACCCAGAATTGAGCCCAAGAGCGACTCTTCTGTTGATCAGGTAACAGTGCCCAAACGAGTCAGTGCAGGAGAACATAGAAAGTGCAAGTATAGAAGCGGCACATAATAAATAAGAACGTATTGCTCCATTTGTTGCACATTAGACATTGCGTTTCGGCACTGATATATTTGTGATTTAAAAAGGCAATTTGATGCAAAACACACAAACCGAATCAAATAAATATCCATAAATAAAACAAAACACTTAACTTGTGCAAATAAACATAGTTATATATACAAATCAACGTTCGCCGTTCCTCTTTAATTTCGCTATTCGCCTATATCTACACACATTCGGTGGTGGGTTTTTTGACCTTTGTTCTTTGCTATTCGCAATTTGTATATAAGTAAAGCGCAGATCGCGTTTACATACATACATACATACATACAGCTGTGGAGCTTAAGCTTGCGGTAGTTAACTTGTACTTTGTTTGTGTTTAACTTTGATTTTGCTTTACTTTGTTTATGTCAACGCTGCTTACATACATAAGCGCTAGCAAACGTACAAACGTTCGCTGATTAAAACAACAAACATTTTAGTTGTTGTTGTTGATTGACTGCAAGCATTTAAATTGTTGTTGCTGATTAACTGCAAGCATTTTAGTTGTTGTTGCGTAGATCGCATCGTTGCCTACCTGCAAGCCCTTTAGTTGTTGTTGCTAGATTGCATCGTTTGCCTACCTACGCATGCGCTGTTGTTGTTATTAAATCGCGCAATTGCCCTCCTACGCATTTTGTTGCGCTGTTATTGTTGTTCAAAGCGTGCAGTCGAATCAGCCGAATATTGCTTATCAGGCGAACATCGCTAATCAGCTGATTATCGTTTGTGCGGGTGCGTTTGTTGTTGTTGACAACTGTCACCTCTTATCTGCATACGCTTGTTTTATCTTAATTGCTGTTATCTCTATTATTCAAGAAGGTTATTTAGCCAGCTGATTATCTTCAGTATTCTACATCTTAAATTCTATTGATTGTCTACTGTTTCTTAATCAACTGATTATATTTAATTATTTGATTATCTTTCTCAGCCAAGTCTCTTTATCGGCTTAATATTATTGGGTTAGTACACTTACGTGCATTCAAATAGAGTCAAATTAATTAGTCAATATGGCGCACAAAGTAAATCATAATGAGACTGTTGTGGATGTCGACGAGAGCTGCCTTAGTGCGCGTTTAACCCATTTGTTCGTGAAATTAGAAAAAGTAGAGAGCGACATAGAGCGCCAAAGGAGTTCACTCATTAATAAAATGGTGACTCCAAGTAAATTTGAGATTCAGTGCCGACTAGATATACTTAATTCGTATATTTCCAAAGCTATGGATCTGCAGTCAGAGATCGATGAAATCGATCCTGATAATACTAGCCGTGCAATGCTTGAGGAAACATGTATTTTGGCACGGTCATCATACATGTCAGCCCTAAGTGCACATCAGGCATCTGAAAACGTACCTCAGCCTTCTCATCATTCTCACTTGCCCAAACTAAAGTTGCCCAAATTCAGCGGTAAACATTCGGAGTACAGACAATTTATAGGTCTGTTCAATAGTTTAGTAGACTCTGATCGCTCGCTTTCAAATATTGAAAAGTTCAATCATTTGTTATCGTGCTTATCAGATGAGGCATTAGGAACCATCAGAGCCTTTCAGGTATCTGATGCCAATTACCCAAAGGCATTAGAGAGTCTAAGTCGAGTATACGACAACAAATGCTTGATCTTTTTTGACACTCTCGCCCAGTTGTTCGACATTGAGCCGATGTCTAAGCCATCGGCCATTGTAATTCAAACAATGGTTGACTCGGTATCGGCAATATTTGAGTCGTTAATGTCCGTTGGAGATGAACAAGATTTTGCAAATGCAATCTTGATTCATATAGTCATGTCGAAGGTAGATCCTCATACAAAGTCGAAGTATGAGGAACAACTTGATTATAACACATTGCCGAAATGGGCTGACTGTGTTGCGGCTTTGAACAGGCGATATCAGCATTTGTCTGCTGAAGAAAGTTCGAAGTATAGGATGAAGCAAACAATTGATATAAAACACGCTACAAAATCGTCGTTTGCGTGTACAAATGTTGTAAAAGAGGTTGAACCCACATGCCAGTTTTGCAGTGCAAGCCATGTGATTGGAATTTGCCAAGGGTTCCCAGCATTGTCAGTTGACGAGAGATTTAATTTCGTAAAATCTAGTCAACTCTGCATAAACTGTTTGTATGCAGGGCACAGAGTGTCCAACTGTAATGCGTCGAAGTGTAGAGTTTGTTCTCGTCCTCACAACACTCTCCTTCACAAATACGTACACGTAGGAATATCACAAGCCTCTGCTCATCCTGCCCATGTAGATCATGTTACAAGCGAAATCGACCAAGTGATCCTTGCAACTGCAGTCGTTACAGTTCGAGACAGATTCGGTCAGAAGCGAAACGCTAGAGCCTTGTTGGATTCAGGGTCTCAGGTGAATTTCATGACGGAAGATCTCGCTCAAGCTTTGCACCTTCAACGCAAAAACAGTAGCTTATCTGTAAAGTCGGTAGGACAGTCGAGTCTGGTTGCAAAAGGCAATGTATCGACAATAGTTTCGTCTCGTGTATCGAGACATCAGTTCAGCGCCAAGTTTTGGGTGCTCAAATCAATTTGTAGCAGGCAGCCAGATGGTGATCTTCCCATCAATAGGTGGAAGATGCCAGCAAATGTCGAACTGGCTGATCCTGAATTCTATAAACCCCAGCAAATAGATATGCTTCTGGGAGCCGACTCATTTTTCGAAATGCTTTGTAATGGACGAATTCGACTGGCGAAGGGTGGTCCATTACTACAAAAGACGTTATTTGGTTGGGTGGCATCAGGGCGGTGCAAGAAAATGTTTACCAAAAGCCCAATATGTTGCTCAGTGATGCAACATAGACAAGATGTTCGTTTTAAAGACAGTGTAGATCGACACTGTAAAGTTGAAGCTGTCCCAAAGACAAGTGTGTCCGATAATCTTTATGCGGAGAACATGTTTGGCAACCAAGGCTTTCGGGACAGCGTTCGTAAATTGGCGACTGGACAATTTGGTTTCAATTTGAGTTTCATGACTGATCCCAAAGTACTGGAATCGTCACAAATTGCCAAGAGACATCTACTTTCCATGAATTTGGAAGTCCATGATGTACATTTGAGTTTCATGACCGAGAATCTTGATCTTGGTCATATGTCGTTCTTAGATACAGAAGTTCCACCAGGACCACATTACACTTTTTCACACCAGTGCATCCTGAGACCTGTTATTCAGAGGGATCTTATTCGTTGATTTTGTAGGTTCCGTCTGAACCGAACTGCCCTTACGGCAGATATCCAAACGGGCGAATTTCAATTGGCAAAATGGTTTTCAAACCATTCTAAAGTATTAGAAGAAGGCGGAAATGAGAAACTTTGGATTTCCAATGATGCCGATTCGACAAGAACGCTTGGCATAAAATGGACACCAAGATTGGATACGTTTTGGAATTACTTGGTTGGTGGCTTCGCCAAATTAAGTCCCACCAAGCGAAAAACATTGTTCGAGACTTTCGCGTATATTTTAGCCCAAATATACGTGTTGGACCGATGTCGAATCGAGAGTGCGAGTTTCGTGAATAATTCAGAAACCGTACTACATTGTGTAAAAACTTCCCCTTCACTACTAGCAACATTTGTAGCCAATCAAGTTGCAGACATCAAAGAGATGGCCAAAAATGTATCTTGTAGACATGGAACGACATCATCAAATCCAGCCGATTTGTCGTCAAAAGAGTGTGGCGTTCAGAAACTTGATCAGTTCATTCGGCATCGTTGCAAGCCAAAACGACATTGGCCTCAAGGGTTAAAAGAATACTCTGTATTCGTTTGCTTAGATAGCTTGGCAAGTTTGCACTCGCTGACTATTTGTATTCAAAAGTCGGACGATTATGTAAGACGAATATTTTTGATTCATGTAGGTATAGATTTGTGTGGTCCCACAAATGTGTTGATAAAAATAAGAGGACGAGCCCCGCCAAAAGTGTATATTGCGGTGCTCTTGTGTTTTGCATCAAAGGATGTTCATATTGAATTTACAGCACGATTCACTAAACCTCTTATTTCCACAGCGAAAAACTTATTTGCTCGACGTGGCACGCCAGTCCGGCGATACTTGGAGAAGACGACACATGTTCGTGAGGAACCTGGTCATGCTGTAGGTCAGCAACGCGTCGCTCACAGAGGACGATTTTCGACCGCACCTGATCGACGTGGTGGCCATCCTCGACCCAAGGCCGCTGACTCCATTGGACACTGGAGAAGCGCTCACGCCAGGGCTACCAAGGATTTGAAGGCGATCCCTTCAAGGTGGCCGGAATGTTGGATCATAAACATAAGTTAAAATAAGGAAAATATTGAATTTTTAGGATAAGCTTAAATTAACGATATTATTGAATTGTCCAGTAGTGTATTGAACTCTTATAATTAAGCTAGTCTGTAAGTCGAATTTGTAGTCGGCAATGCGGCTGTCGCGAGCAGCAGTTAGTTCGTTTTCGTCTTGCTTTAACCACACACACGCTGCCAAGCCTTTCCGCGATTGCTAAGTCCAACAATAAATTGTAACGTTTAAGAACTTACAATTTGTTTTATTTTAAATTAGTTTTGGATTTTTCAGTGACAATACTTCAAAATAATTATGATTTAGACAATGTAACATTTTTTCGAACTTTTTTCTGTTTTTTTCATTTTTAAGCGTTTCTAGTCCTCCTAGACGATTTTCGACCTTATTTGGAAATCACAATATTTAAGTCTTTGATACTGAATATCTCTGTCAAAACTCAACCGATTTTGAATTGGAATACCATTTTTATTGACTCTACTTCAAATTAATTATGATTTGGACAATTTAAAATTTTTCCGAACTTGTTTTGTTTTTTCCATTTTTAAGCGTTTCTAGTCGTCAAAGACGATTTTCGATCTTATTTGGGAGTCACAATATTTCTGTCAAAACTCAACCGATTTTGAATTGGAATACCATTTCTATTGACTCTACTTCAAATTAATTATGATTTAGACAATTTAAAATTTTTCCGAACTTTTTTTTGTTTTTTTTTTCTTTAAGCGTTTCTAGTCGTCCTACACGATTTTCGACCTTATTTGGGAATCACAATGTTTAAAGGTTCGGACTGGAATATCTCTGTCAAAACTCAACCGATTTTGAATTGGAATACCATTTTTATTGACTCTACTTCAAAATAATTATGATTTAGACAATTTAAAATTTTTCCGAACTGTTTTTTGTTTTTTCCATTTTTAAGCGTTTCTAGTCGTCCTAGACGATTTTCGACCTTATTTGGAAATCACAATATTTAAGTCATTGATCCTGAATATCACTGTCAAAACTCAACCGATTTTGAATTGGAATACCATTTTTAATGACTCTACTTCAAAATAATTATGATTTAGACAATTTAAAATTTTTCCGAACTTTTTTTTGTTATTTCCTGTTTAAAGCGTTTCTAGTCGTCCTAGATGATTTTCGACCTTATTTGGGAGTCACAATATTTAAGGCTTTGATCTTGAATATCTCTGTCAAAACTCAACCGATTTTGAATTGGAATACCATTTATATTGACTCTACTTCAAAATAATTATGATTAAGACAATTTAAATGTTTTCCGAACTTTTATTTCATTTTTCCATATTTAACCCTCTAACGCTCATAAGTGTCTTGAGACACTTATTTTATTTTTAAATTAAAAAAAAAAATGGGAGCTTTTTTGTCTTTTAAATATTGCTTGATCGTTAATAAAACATTCAAATTTACTGAGAAAAAAGCTTTAAAAGCTCTCCAGTGCTTTAAACGGTACTTTTTATTTTCATAAACACAAAACATATGTTTTTTCGCGCGTGTAAATTGATCTGCTGCATGTGCTGTTGTGCAACAATTATTTTACAAAATCTGTGAAAGCAATCCATTTAAAATAATTTTTTATTGGAAGGTATGTTTATTTACAATTAAAACTAGTTTACAAAAATAAAAATAAATAAAAAATGTGCGTTGTAGCTTAAAAACAGTGATAAGTGTCTTGAGACACTTTTGGGGCTGCAAGCAACTTTTTTTACCAGCAGCTATTTCACAACTGCTTGCAATTTTGTGTGTACACTTATTCATTATATGGATTGTTTTACTAGAAACTGACATATTAACCATATAAAGATGACAAACCGGGTACGATTCAAATTATCCGATTTAACTGATGAACAGTTGTTGGAATTGTTTGAGAATGTCCCTTCCGATGCAGAGTTATCCGAGTCAAGTGACGACGAGGAAGATGACTTAAATGTGGCAGAAACTCTAATAGCTGCTGTGGAGGATATTAGCACAATATCATTTGCTTGTAATGATGAAGAGAATGTGCCTGATAATGGTCAGTCTGAGCCTATTAGGAAATCCCTGAAAAGACAACGATCGCCACTACCAACTATTAAAGGTATAACATGCGTGGCTTTGCCATCTTCTGGTGGCTTTACTGGTGCTGGTAAGACAACAACATTGCGATATATTATTTTATATTATGTGATTAGTTAATTAATGTCTTTTAGGTATTGAATCAATGGCAAAGGAGCCGAGCAAAATTTTGTGGCGACAGCAATTTATGCAATTGCATGTAAACAATGTTGCTTTTCAAGGCGACTCTTCATTGCCGGCTGAAATAATGAATCTCAAAACTCCTTCAGAGATATTTCGCTATTTTTTTGATGCCAAAATCATGGATATGATAGTGGAAGAAACCATGCGCGCAGCTTTAGTGGAGAACATATAAACAAGATTCCAAATGAATATTGAAGATGTTCATCATTATATAGGAATTTTGATATATCGCTACCCGAGTATGAGAAGCTACTGGGGAAAAAATGCCTTTTTACCCATTGCATCCAGTATGAACCGCACAAAATTTGAGACAATTAAACAGCACCTGTCATTACGTGATGAAAGCCAGCGGATCAAAAAGGGACAACCAGGCTACGATCCATTATTTCGCACTAGAAGACTTGTCGATTATCTTAATACAAGATTTGACTCAGTGCCAAAGCAACCACGCCTCTGTGTTGACGAACAAATGTGTAGCACAAAGATGAAACATCACTTACGACAATATATGCCCAATAAGCCACACAAATGGGGTATTAAGCTGTTCGTTTTGTGTGATTCATATGGCTATGCATACCGATTCGAAATTTATAGTGGAGCAGGCGATAACATTGTCTTACCTGGTCGCCCAGATCTTGGTGCTTCGGCCAACATAGTAGTACGTTTGACCAAAACAGTACAAAGCTTTAAGCACCACATCGTTTACTTTGATAATTTTTATACCTCTTTGCCTCTAATGGTATATTTGCGAGCAAAGGGTATTTATAGCCTTGGCACAGTACGTGCGAATCGAATCCCCAATTGCAAGCTACCTGACGATACAATCATTAACAAAAAGCCGAGAGGTTTTTCGACTGAGTTCGTAGGCACGTTATACGGGGTAGAAGTCAGTAATGTACTTTGGAAGGATAACAAGGCCGTTCGCTTATTGTCAACTTACGTAGGTGTTAAACCGTTTGCTACGGAAAGTTTAAGTGAAAGAACACTTAAGACTGACCGTTATGACAGGAAGAAAAAGCAACATATTGAAATTGACTGTCCGCAAATAATTCGGGAATATAACTCACATATGGGCGGCGTTGATCTTATGGATGGACTTATGGGCCGTTATCACATCAAAGCTAAAACCAAAGATGCTGCTACTCGAATTTTTTATCATTGTATTGATATGGCAGCAACAAATGCTTATATTCTTTATAGGCGAATTCAAAAACAAAACGCAATCAGTGACAAATTGATGGAACTTCCCGATTTTCGCGAGTCAATCGCTGAAGGATTGGTGGCTTTTAGAAATAAAGCCCACGCAGGTCGTCCAGTCAGTACCGTATCTCTACAAGACCAGATGCAGTCACCATCTTTGCGAACAGATCGGTCACCTTTTTCACAATCCCCACGGGCCCGACCATCACAGCTTGAGCTTAAACTTGGAAAAAAAAACTTTACACCCAATAGCGGAATTACGTTTTGACCAAGTCAACCACTCCCCAAATTGGTTGGATCGGGACAATAAGAGACGGTGCAAGCTCTGTAAATCATCACAAACGCAATGCATTTGTGAAAAATGTAATTTACATCTATGCTGCACATCAACAAAAAATTATTTTAAAACATATCATATGAATAATAAAAATTAACATTTCTATTAAATACGTTTTTTTTTACTCTTAGATGCCCAAGAGTGTCTTGAGACACTTATTACCTTTTTTGCACCTGACGGCTAAACAAAAACTTCTATATTTTTTCTGAGTTCATTTTTGAGTTTAGAAGCCTAAATTTACTTAAAAAAAAATTGTTCCATTTATTTTCCTCCAATAGTTTAGAAAACAGCATTAGAGGGTTAACTCAACCGATTTTGAATTGGAATACCATTTTTATTGACTCTACTTCAAAATAATTATGATTTAGACAATTTAAAATTTTTCCGAACTTATTTTGTTTTTTCCATTTTTAAGCGTTTCTAATCGTCCAAGACGATTTTCGATCTTATTTGGGAGTCACAATATTTAATATCTCTGCCAAAACTCAACCGGTTTAGAATGGGAATACCATTCATAGTGACAATACTTCAAAATAATTATGATTTAGACAATTTAACATTTTTCCGAACTTTGTTCTGTTTTTTTTCATTTTTAAGCGTTTCTAGTCCTCCTAGACGATTTTCGACCTTATTTGGAAATCACAATATTTAAGTCTTTGATACTGAATATCTCTGTCAAAACTCAACCGTTTTTGAATTGGAATACCATTTTTATTGACCCTACTTCAAAATAATTATGATTTAGACAATTTAAAATTTTTTCGAATTTATTTTTGTTTATTCCATTTTTAAGCGTTTTTTGTCGTCCTAGACAATTTTCGACCTTATTTGGTAGTCACAATATTTAAGACTTTGATCCTGAATAGCTCAGTCAAAACTCAACCGATTTTGAATTGGAATAGCATTTTTTTTGTTTTTTCCATTTTTAAGCGTTTCTAGTCGTCCTAGACGATTTGCGACCTTATTTGGGAGTCACAATGTTTACAGGTTTAGACTGAAATATCTTTGTCAAAACTCAACCGATTTTGAATTGGGATACCATTCATATTAATTCTACTTCAAAATAATTATCATTAAGACAATTTAAAATTTTTCCGAAAGTTTTTTTATTTTTTTCAATTTTTAAGCGTTTCTAGTCATCCTAGACGATTTTCGACCTTATTTGGAAATCACAATATTTAAGTCTTTGATCCTGAATATCTCTGTCAAAACTCAACCGATTTTGAATTGGAATACCATTTTTATTGACTCTACTTCAAAATAATTATGATGAAGACAGTTTAAAATTTTTTCGATTTTTTTTTTATTGTTTTTTCCATTTTTAAGCGTTTCTAGTCGTCCTAGACGATTTTCTACCTTATTTGGGAGTCACAATATTTAAGGCTTTGATCTTGAATATCTCTGTCAAAACTCAACCGATTTTGAATTGGAATACCACATTTTTTGACTCTATTCAATATAAATTTGATTTAGACAATTTAAAATTTTTCGGAACTTTTCTTGTTTTTCCATTTTTAAGCGTTTTTAGTCGTCCTAGACGCTTTTCAACTTTATTTGTAAGTCACAATATTCAAGGCTTTGATCTTGAATATATCTGTCAAAACTCAACCGATTTTGAATTGGAATACCACATTTTTTGACTCTATTCAATATAAATTTGATTTAGACAATTTAAAATTTTTCGGAACTTTTCTTGTTTTTTCCATTTTTAAGCGTTTTTAGTCGTCCTAGACGATTTTCAACGTTATTTGTAAGTCACAATATTCAAGGCTTTGATCTTGAATATATCTGTCAAAACTCAACCGATTTTGAATTGGAATACCATTTTTATTGACTTTACTTCAAAATAATTATGATTTAGACAATTTAAAATTTTTGCGAAATTTTTTTTTGGTTTTCCATTTTTTAACGTTTCTTGTCGTCCTAGACCATTTTCGACCTTATTTGGTAGTCACAATATTTAAGTCTTTGATCCTGAATAGCTCTGTCAAAACTCAACCGATTTTGAATTGGAAAAGCATTTTTTTTGTTTTTTCCATTTTTAAGCGTTTCTAGTCGTCCTAGACGATTTGCGACCTTATTTGGGAATCACAATGTTTACAGGTTTAGACTGGAATATCTTTGTCAAAACTCAACCGATTTTGAATTGGGATACCATTCATATTAATTCTACTTCAAAATAATTATGATTAAGACAATTTAAAATTTTTCCGAAAGTTTTTTTATTTTTTTCCATTTTTAAGCGTTTCTAGTCATCCTAGACGATTTTCGACCTTATTTGGAAATCACAATATTTAAGGCTTTGATCTTGAATATCTCTGTCAAAACTCAACCGATTTTGAATTGGAATACCATTTTTATTGACTCTACTTCAAAATAATTATGATTTAGACAATTTAAAATTTTTTCGAAATTTTTTTTTGGTTTTCCATTTTTTAACGTTTCTTGTCGTCCTAGACCATTTTCGACCTTATTTGGTTTCGACCTTATTTAAGTCTTTGATCCTGAATAGCTCTGTCAAAACTCAACCGATTTTGAATTGGAAAAGCATTTTTTTTGTTTTTTCCATTTTTAAGCGTTTCTAGTCGTCCTAGACGATTTTCGACCTTATTTGGAAATCACAATATTTAAGTCTTTGATCCTGAATATCTCTGTCAAAACTCAACCGATTTTGAATTGGAATACCATTTTTATTGACTCTACTTCAAAATAATTATGATTTAGACAATTTAAAATTTTTTCGAAATTTTTTTTTGGTTTTCCATTTTTTAACGTTTCTTGTCGTCCTAGACGATTTTCGACCATATTTGGAAATCACAATATTTATGTCTTTGATACTGAATATCTCTGTCAAAACTCAACCGTTTTTGAATTGGAATACCATTTTTGTTGACTCTACTTCAAAATAATTATGATTTAGACAATTTAAAATTTTTTCGAAATTTTTTTTTGTTTTTTCCATTTTAAGTTTAACGTTTCTAGTCGTCCTTGACGATTTTCGACCATATTTGGGAGTCACAATATTTAAGTCTTTGATCCTGAATAGCTCTGTCAAAACTCAAACGATTTTGAATTGGAATATCATTTTTTTTGTTTTTTCCATTTTTAAGCGTTTCTAGTCGTCCTAGACGATTTTCGACCTTATTTGGGAATCACAATGCTTACAGGTTTAGACTGGAATATCTCTGTCAAAACTCAACCGATTTTGAATTGGAATACCATTTATATTAATTCTACTTCAAAATAATTATGATTAAGACAATTTAAAATTTTTCCGAAAGTTTTTTTATTTTTTTTTTCCATTTTTAAGCGTTTCTAGTCGTCCTAGACGATTTTCGACCTTATTTGGAAATCACAATATTTAAGTCTTTGATCCTGAATATCTCTGTCAAAACTCAACCGATTTTGAATTGGAATACCATTTTTATTGACTCTACTTCAAAATAATTATGATTAAGACAATTTAAAATTTTTCCGAACTTTTTTTTGTTTTTTCCATTTTTAAGCGTTTCTAGTCGTCCTAGACGATTTTCGACCTTATTTGGGAGTCACAATATTTAAGGCTTTGATCTTGAATATCTCTGTCAAAACTCAACCGATTTTGAATTGGAATACCATTTATATTGACTCTACTTCAAAATAATTATGATGAAGGCAATTTAAAATTTTTACGAACTTTTATTTCATTTTTCTATTTTTAACTCAACCGATTTTGAATTCGAATACCATTTATATTGACTCTACTTCAAAATAATTAAGACAATTTAAAATTTTTTCGAATTTTTTTTTGTTTTTTCCATTTTTAAGCGTTTCTAGTCGTCCAAGACGATTTTCGACCTTATTTGGGAGTCACAATATTTAAGGCTTTGATCTTGAATATCTCTGTCAAAACTCAACCGATTTTGAATTGGAATACCATTTTTATTGACTCTACTTCAAAATAATTATGATTTAGACAATTTAAAATTTTTCCGAACTTTTTTTTGTTTTTTCCATTTTTAAGCGTTTCTAGTCGTCCTAGACGATTTTCGACCTTATTTGGGAGTCACAATATTTAAGGCTTTGATCTTGAATATCTCTGTCAAAACTCAACCGATTTTGAATTGGAATACCATTTATATTGACTCTACTTCAAAATAATTATGATGAAGGCAATTTAAAATTTTTACGAACTTTTATTTCATTTTTCCATTTTTAACTCAACCGATTTTGAATTGGAATACCATTTTTATTGACTCTACTTCAAAATAATTATGAATAAGACAATTTAAAATTTTTTCAAACGTTTTTTTATTTTTTTCCATTTTTAAGCGTTTCTAGTCGTCCAAGACGATTTTCGACCTTATTTGGAAATCACAATATTTAAGTCTTTGATCCTGAATATCTCTGTCAAAACTCAACCGATTTTGAATTGGAATACCATTTTTATTGACTCTACTTCAAAATAATTATGATTAAGACAATTTAAAATTTTTCCGAACTTTTTTTTGTTTTTTCCATTTTTAAGCGTTTCTAGTCGTCCTAGACGATTTTCGACCTTATTTGGGAGTCACAATATTTAAGGCTTCGATCTTAAATATCTCTGTCAAAACTCAACCGATTTTGAATTGGAATACCATTTATATTGACTCTACTTCAAAATAATTATGATTTAGACAATTTAAAATTTTTTCGAATTTTTTTTTGTTTTTTCCATTTTTAAGCGTTTCTAGTCGTCCAAGACGATTTTCGACCTTATTTGGAAATCACAATATTTAAGTCTTTGATCTTGAATATCTCTGTCAAAACTCAACCGATTTTGAATTGGAATACCAGTTTTATTGACTCTACTTCAAAATAATTATGATTTAGACAATTTAAAATTTTTCCGAACGTTTTTTTTATTTTTTTTTCCATTTTTAAGCGTTTCTAGTCGTCCTAGACGATTTTCGACCTTATTTGGGAGTCACAATATTTAAGGCTTTGATCTTGAATATCTCTGTCAAAACTCAACCGATTTTGAATTGGAATACCATTTAAATTAACTCTACTTCAAAATAATTATGATTTAGACAATTTAAAATTTTTTCGAACTTTTTTTTTGTTTTTTCTATTTTTAAGCGTTTCTAGTCGTCCTAGACGATTTTCGACCTTATTTGGGAATCACAATGTTTAAGGGTTTGGACTGGAATATCTCTGTCAAAACTCAACCGATTTTGAATTGGAATACCATTTATATTGACTCTACTTCAAAATAATTATGAGTTAAACTATTTAAAATTTGTTCGAACTTTTTTTTGTTTTTTCTATGTTTAACCGTTTCTAGTCGTCCTGGACGAACTTTTAATTGAATACCATTTATAGAGTTACCACTTAAAAATAATTATTATTTAGACAATTTCAAATTTTGCCGAACTTTTTTTTTGTTTTATTCCATTTTTTAAGCGTTTCTAGTCGTCCTAGACGATTTTCGACCTTATTTGGGAGTCACAATATTTAAGGCTTTGATCTTGAATATCTCTGTCAAAACTCAACCGATTTTGAATTGGAATACCATTTATATTGACTCTACTTCAAAATAATTATGATTAAGACAATTTAAAATTTTTCCGAACTTTTTTTTGTTTTTTCCATTTTTAAGCGTTTCTAGTCGTCCAAGACGATTTTCGACCTTATTTGGGAATCACAATGTTTAAAGGTTTGGACTGGAATATCTCTGTCAAAACTCAACCGATTTTGAATTGGAATACCATTATATTAACTCTACTTCAAAATAATTATGATTTAGACAATTTAAAATTTTTTCGAACTTTTTTTTTGTTTTTTCTATGTTTAACCGTTTCTAGTCGTCCTAGACGATTTTCGACCTTATTTGGGAATCACAATGTTTAAGGGTTCGGACTGGAATATCTCTGTCAAAACTAAACCGACTTTGAATTGGAATACCATTTATATTAACTCTTCTTCAAAATAATTATGATTTAGACAATTTAAAATTTGTTCGAACTTTTTTTTGTTTTTTCTATGTTTAACCGTTTCTAGTCGTCCTGGACGACCATTTATAGAGTTACCACTTAAAAATAATTATTATTTAGACAATTTCAAATTTTGCCGAACTTTTTTTTTTGTTTTATTCCATTTTTTAAGCGTTTCTAGTCGTCATAGACGATTTTCGACCTTATTTGGGAGTCGCAATATTTAAGGCTTTGATCTTGAATATCTCTGTCAAAACTCAACCGATTTTGAATTGGAATACCATTTTTATTGACTCTACTTCAAAATAATTATGATTTAGACAATTTAAAATTTTTCCGAACTTTTTTTTGTTTTTCCATTTTTAAGCGTTTCTAGTCGTCCAAGACGATTTTCGACCTTATTTGGGAATCACAATGTTTAAGGGTTTGGACTGGAATATCTCTGTCAAAACTCAACAGATTTTGAATTGGAATAATTATATTAACTCTACTTCAAAATAATTATGATTTAGACAATTTAAAAATTTTTTCGAGCATTTTTTTTGTTTTTTCCATTTTTAAGCGTTTCTAGTCGTCCTAGACGATTTTCGACCTTATTTGGGATTCACAATATTTAATGCTTTCATCTGAAATATCTCTGTCAAAACTCAACCGATTTTGAATTGGAATACCATTTTTATTGACTCTACTTCAAAATAATTATGATTTAGACAATTTAAAATTTTTTCGGAATTTTTTTTTTGTTTTTTCCATTTTTAAGCGTTTCTAGTCGTCCTAGACGATTTTCGACCTTATTTGGGAGTCACAATATTTAAGGGTTTGGACTGGAATATCTCTGTCAAAACTCAACCGATTTTGAATTGGAATACCATTTATAGAGTTACTACTTCAAAATAATTATGATTTAGACAATTTAAAATTTTTCCAAACTTTCTTTTGTTTTTTCCATTTTTAAGCGTTTCTAGTCGTCCTAGACTTTTAAATTGAAATACCATTTATATTGACTCTACTTCAAAATAATTATGATTTAGACAATTTAAAATTTTTGTATTGTTTTTTCCATTTTTAAGCGTTTCTAGTCGTCCTAGACGATTTTCGACCTTATTTGGGAATCACAATATTTAAGGGCTCGGACTGGAATATCTCTGTCAAAACTCAACCGATTTTGAATTGAAATACCATTTATATTGACTCTACTTCAAAATAATTATGATTTAGACAATTTAAAATTTTTCCGAACGTTTTTTTTGTTTTTTCCATTTTTAAGCGTTTCTAGTCGTCCTAGACGATTTTCGACCTTATTTGGGAGTCACAATATTTAAGGCTTTGATCTGCAATATCTCTGTCAAAACTCAACCGATTTTGAATTGGAATACCATTTATATTAACTCTACTTCAAAATAATTATGATTTAGACAATTTAAAATTTTTTCGACCTTATTTGGGATTCATAATATTTAAGGCTTTGATCTGAAATATCTCTGTCAAAACTCAACCGATTTTGAATTGGAATACCATTTATATTGACTCTACTTCAAAATAATTATGATTTAGACAATTTAAAATTTTTTCGAACTTTTTTTTGTTTTTTCCATTTTTAAGCGTTTCTAGTCGTCCTAGACGATTTTCGACCTTATTTGGGAATCACAATATTTAAGGCTTTGATCTGAAATATCTCTGTCAAAACTCAACCGATTTTGAATTGGAATACCATTTATATTGACTCTACTTCAAAATAATTATGATTTAGACAATTTAAAATTTTTCCACTTTTTTTTGTTTTTTCCATTTTTAAGTGTTTCTAGTCGTCCTGGACGATTTTCGACCCTATTTGGGAATCACAATGTTTAAAGGTTTGTACTGGAATGTCTCTGTCAAAAATCAACCGATTTTGAATTGGAATACCATTTTTATTCAAAATAATTATGATTTAGACAATTTAAAATTTTTCCACTTTTTTTTGTTTTTTCCATTTTTAAGCGTTTCTAGTCGTCCTAGACGATTTGCGACCTTTTTTGGGAGTCAAAATATTTAAGGCTTTGATCTTGAATATCTCTGTCAAAACTCAACCGATTTTGAATTGGAATACCATTTATAATGACTCTACTTCAAAATAATTATGATTTAGACAATTTAAAATTTTTTCGATTTTTTTTTGTTTTTTCCATTTTTAAGCGTTTCTAGTCGTCCTAGACGATTTTCGACCTTATTCGGGAATCACAATGTTTAAGGGTTTGTACTGGAATATCTCTGTCAAAACTCAACCGATTTTGAATTGGAATACCATTTATATTGACTCTACTTCAAAATAATTATGATTTAGACAATTTAAAATTTTTTCGATTTTATTTTGTTTTTTCCATTTTTAAGCGTTTCTAGTCGTCCTAGACGATTTTCGACCTTATTTGGGAATCACAATGTTTAAGGCTTTGATCTGAAATATCTCTGTCAAAACTCAACCGATTTTGAATTGGAATACCATTTATATTGACTCTACTTCAAAATAATTATGATTTAGACAATTTAAAATTTTTTCGAACTTTTTTTTGTTTTTTCCATTTTTAAGCGTTTCTAGTCGTCCTAGACGATTTTCGACCTTATTTGGGAATCACAATATTTAAGGCTTTGATCTGAAATATCTCTGTCAAAACTCAACCGATTTTGAATTGGAATACCATTTTTATTGACTCTACTTCAAAATAATTATGATTTAGACAATTTAAAATTTTTCCGACTTTTTTTTGTTTTTTCCATTTTTAAGCGTTTCTAGTCGTCCTAGACGATTTTCGACCTTATTTGGGAATCACAATGTTTAAAGGTTTGGACTGGAATATCTCTGTCAAAACTCAACCGATTTTGAATTGGAATACCATTTTTAAAATAATTATGATTTAGACAATTTAAAATTTTTCCGAACTTTTTTTTGTTTTTTCCATTTTTAAGCGTTTCTAGTCGTCCTAGACGATTTTCGACCTTATTTGGGAGTCACAATATTTAAGGCTTTGATCTTGAATATCTCTGTCAAAACTCAACCGATTTTGAATTGGAATACCATTTATAATGACTCTACTTCAAAATAATTATGATTTAGACAATTTAAAATTTTTTCGATTTTTTTTTGTTTTTTCCATTTTTAAGCGTTTCTAGTCGTCCTAGACGATTTTCGACCTTATTTGGGAATCACAATGTTTAAGGGTTGGGACTGGAATATCTCTGTCAAAACTCAACCGATTTTGAATTGAAATACCATTTATATTGACTCTACTTCAAAATAATTATGATTTAGACAATTTAAAATTTTTTCGATTTTATTTTGTTTTTTCCATTTTTAAGCGTTTCTAGTCGTCCTAGACGATTTTCGACCTTATTTGGGAATCACAATAAGGCTTTGATCTGGAATATCTCTGTCAAAACTCAACCGATTTTGAATTGGAATACCATTTATATTGACTCTACTTCAAAATAATTATGATTTAGACAATTTAAAATTTTTTCGAACTTTTTTTTGTTTTTTCCATTTTTAAGCGTTTCTAGTCGTCCTAGACGATTTTCGACCTTATTTGGGAATCACAATATTTAAGGCTTTGATCTGAAATATCTCTGTCAAAACTCAACCGATTTTGAATTGGAATACCATTTTTATTGACTCTACTTCAAAATAATTATGATTTAGACAATTTAAAATTTTTCCGAACTTTTTTTTGTTTTTTCCATTTTTAAGCGTTTCTAGTCGTCCTAGACGATTTTCGACCTTATTTGGGAATCACAATGTTTAAAGGTTTGGACTGGAATATCTCTGTCAAAACTCAACCGATTTTGAATTGGAATACCATTTTTTCTACTTCAAAATAATTATGATTTAGACAATTTAAAATTTTTCCGACTTTTTTTTGTTTTTTCCATTTTTAAGCGTTTCTAGTCGTCCTAGACGATTTTCGACCTTATTTGGGAGTCACAATATTTAAGGCTTTGATCTTGAATATCTCTGTCAAAACTCAACCGATTTTGAATTGGAATACCATTTATAATGACTCTACTTCAAAATAATTATGATTTAGACAATTTAAAATTTTTTCGATTTTTTTTTGTTTTTTTCCATTTTTAAGCGTTTCTAGTCGTCCTAGACGATTTTCGACCTTATTTGGGAATCACAATGTTTAAGGGTTTGGACTGGAATATCTCTGTCAAAACTCAACCGATTTTGAATTGAAATACCATTTATATTGACTCTACTTCAAAATAATTATGATTTAGACAATTTAAAATTTTTTCGATTTTATTTTGTTTTTTCCATTTTTAAGCGTTTCTAGTCGTCCTAGACGATTTTCGACCTTATTTGGGAATCACAATGTTTAACGGCTTTGTACTGGAATATCTCTGTCAAAACTCAACCGATTTTGAATTGAAATACCATTTATATTGACTCTACTTCAAAATAATTATGATTTAGACAATTTAAAATTTTTCCGACTTTTTTTTGTTTTTTCCATTTTTAAGCGTTTCTAGTCGTCCTAGACGATTTTCGACCTTATTTGAGAATCACAATGTTTAAGGGTTTGATACTGGAATATCTCTGTCAAAACTCAACCGATTTTGAATTGGAATACCATTTATATTGACTCTACTTCAAAATAATTATGATTTAGACAATTTAAAATTTTTTCGATTTTTTTTTGTTTTTTCCATTTTTAAGCGTTTCTAGTCGTCCTAGACGATTTTCGACCTTATTTGGGAATCACAATGTTTAAAGGTTTGGACTGGAATATCTCTGTCAAAACTCAACCGATTTTGAATTGGAATACCATTTATATTAACTCTACTTCAAAATAATTATGATTTAGACAATTTAAAATTTTTCCGACTTTTTTTTGTTTTTTCCATTTTTAAGCGTTTCTAGTCGTCCTAGACGATTTTCGACCTTATTTGGGAATCACAATGTTTGAAGGTTTGTACTGGAATATCTCTGTCAAAACTCAACCGATTTTGAATTGAAATACCATTTATATTGACTCTACTTCAAAATAATTATGATTTAGACAATTTAAAATTTTTCCAAACTTTTTTTTGTTTTTTCCATTTTTAAGCGTTTCTAGTCGTCCTAGACGATTTTCGACCTTTATTGGGAGTCACAATGTTTAACGGTTTGTACTGGAATATCTCTGTCAAAACTCAACCGATTTTGAATTGGAATACCATTTATATTGACTCTACTTCAAAATAATTATGATTTAGACAATTTAAAATTTTTCCAAACTTTTTTTTGTTTTTTCCATTTTTAAGCGTTTCTAGTCGTCCTAGACGATTTTCGACCTTATTTGGGAGTCACAATATTTAAGGCTTTGATCTTGAATATCTCTGTCAAAACTCAACCGATTTTGAATTGAAATACCATTTATATTGACTCTACTTCAAAATAATTATGATTTAGACAATTTAAAATTTTTCCGAATTTTTTTTTGTTTTTTCCATTTTTAAGCGTTTCTAGTCGTCCAAGACGATTTTCGACCTTATTTGGGAATCACAATGTTTAAAGGTTTGTACTGAATATCTCTGTCAAAACTCAACCAATTTTGAATTGAAATACCATTTATATTGACTCTACTTCAAAATAATTATGATTTAGACAATTTAAAATTTTTCCGAATTTTTTTTTGTTTTTTCCATTTTTAAGCGTTTCTAGTCGTCCTAGACGATTTTCGACCTTATTTGGGAATCACAATGTTTAAAGGTTTGGACTGAATATCTCTGTCAAAACTCAACCGATTTTGAATTGAAATACCATTTATATTAACTCTACTTCAAAATAATTATGATTTAGACAATTTAAAATTTTTTCGATTTTTTTTTTTTTTCCATTTTTAAGCGTTTCTAGTCGTCCCAGACGATTTTCGACGTTATTTGGGAATCACAATGTTTAAAGCTTTGTACTGGAATATCTCTGTCAAAACTCAACCGATTTTGAATTGGAATACCATTTATAATGACTCTACTTCAAAATAATTATGATTTAGACAATTTAAAATTTTTCCGAACTTTTTTTTGTTTTTTCCATTTTTAAGCGTTTCTAGTCGTCCTAGACGATTTTCGACCTTATTTGGGAATCACAATATTTAAGGCTTTGATCTTGAATATCTCTGTCAAAACTCAACCGATTTTGAATTGGAATACCATTTATATTGACTCTACTTCAAAATAATTATGATTTAGACAATTTAAAATTTTTCCGAACTTTTTTTTGTTTTTTCCATTTTTAAGCGTTTCTAGTCGTCCTAGACGATTTTCGACCTTATTTGGGAATCACAATATTTAAGGCTTTGATCTTGAATATCTCTGTCAAAACTCAACCGATTTTGAATTGGAATACCATTTATAATGACCCTACTTCAAAATAATTATGATTTGGACAAATTAAATTTTTTTTCTGATTTTTTCTTTGTTTTTTTCTATTTTTAAGCGTTTCTAGTCGTCCTAGAGGATTTTCGACCTTATTTGGGAATCACAATAGTTTTTGATCTTGAATATCTCTGTCAAAACTCAACCGATTTTGAATTGAAATACCATTTATATTAACTCTACTTCAAAATAATTATGATTTAGACAATTTAAAATTTTTCCGATTTTTTTTTGTTTTTTCCATTTTTAAGCGTTTCTAGTCGTCCTAGACGATTTTCGACCTTATTTGGGAGTCACAATATTTAAGGTTTTGATCTTGAATATCTCTGTCAAAACTCAACCGATTTTGAATTGGAATACCATTTATATTAACTCTACTTCAAAATAATTATGATTAAGACAATTTAAAATGTTTTCGAACTTTTTTTTGTTTTTTCCATTTTTAAGCGTTTCTAGTCGTCCTAGACGATTTTTGACCTTATTTGGGAATCACAAATTTTAAGGGTTCGGACTGGAATATCTCTGTCAAAACTCAACCGATTTTGAATTGAAATACCATTTATAATGACTCTACTTCAAAATAATTATGATTTAGACAATTTAAAATTTTTCTGAATTTTTTTTTGTTTTTTCCATTTTTAAGCGTTTCTAGTCGTCCTAGACGATTTTCGACCTTATTTGGGAATCACAATATTTAAGGCTTTGATCTGAAATATCTCTGTCAAAACTCAACCGATTTTGAATTGGAATACCATTTATATTGACTCTACTTCAAAATAATTATGATTAAGACAATTTAAAATTTTTCGAACTTTTTTTTGTTTTTTCCATTTTTAAGCGTTTCTAGTCGTCCTAGACGATTTTCGACCTTATTTGGAAATCACAATATTTAAGGCTTTGATCTTGAATATCTCTGTCAAAACTCAACCGATTTTGAATTGGAATACCATTTATATTGACTCTACTTCAAAATAATTATGATTAAGACAATTTAAAATTTTTTCGAACTTTTTTTTGTTTTTTCCATTTTTAAGCGTTTCTAGTCGTCCTAGACGATTTTCGACCTTATTTGGGAGTCACAATATTTAAGGCTTTGATCTTGAATATCTCTGTCAAAACTCAACCGATTTTGAATTGGAATACCATTTATATTGACTCTACTTCAAAATAATTATGATTAAGACAATTTAAAATTTTTCCGAATTTTTTTTTGTTTTTTCCTTTTTAAGCGTTTCTAGTCGTCCTAGACGATTTTCGACCTTATTTGGGAATCACAATATTTAAGGCTTTGATCTTAAATATCTCTGTCAAAACTCAACCGATTTTGAATTGGAATACCATTTATATTGACTCTACTTCAAAATAATTATGATTTAGACAATTTAAAATTTTTCCGAACTTTTTTTTGTTTTTTCCATTTTTAAGCGTTTCTAGTCGTCCTAGACGATTTTCGACCTTATTTGGGAGTCACAATATTTAAGGCTTTGATCTTGAATTTTAAGCGTTTCTAGTCGTCCTAGATGATTTTCGACCTTATTTGGGAAACAAAATATTTAAGGCTTTGATCTGAAATATCTCTGTCAAAACTCAACCGATTTTGAATTGGAATACCATTTATATTGACTCTACTTCAAAATAATTATGATTTAGACAATTTAAAATTTTTTCGATTTTTTTTGTTTTTTCCATTTTTAAGCGTTTCTAGTCGTCCTAGACGATTTTCGACCTTATTTGGGAATCACAATTATTTAAGGCTTTGATCTGAACTATATCTGTCAAAACTCAACCGATTTTGAATTGGAATACCATTTATATTGACTCTACTTCAAAATAATTATGATTTAGACAATTTAAAATTTTTTCGAACTTTTTTTTGTTTTTTCCATTTTTAAGCGTTTCTAGTCGTCCTAGACGATTTTCGACCTTATTTGGGAATCACAATATTTAAGGCTTTGATCTTGAATATCTCTGTCAAAACTCAACCGATTTTGAATTGGAATACCATTTATATTAACTCTACTTCAAAATAATTATGATTAAGACAATTTAAAATTTTTCCGAACTTTTTTTTGTTTTTTCCATTTTTAAGCGTTTCTAGTCGTCCTAGACGATTTTCGACCTTTTTTGGGATTCACAATATTTAAGGCTTTGATCTTGAATTTTAAGCGTTTGTAGTCGTCCTAGATGATTTTCGACCTTATTTGGGAATGACAATATTTAAGGCTTTGATCTTGAATATCTCTGTCAAAACTCAACCGATTTTGAATTGGAATACCATTTATATTGACTCTACTTCAAAATAATTATGATTAAGACAATTTAAAATTTTTTTTTTGTTTTTTCCATTTTTAAGCGTTTCTAGTCGTCCTAGACGATTTTCGACCTTATTTGGAAATCACAACATTTAAGTCTTTGATCTTGAATTTTAAGCGTTTCTAGTCGTCCTAGATGATTTTCGACCTTATTTGGGAATGACAATATTTAAGGCTTTGATCTTGAATATCTCTGTCAAAACTCAACCGATTTTGAATTGGAATACCATTTATATTGACTCTACTTCAAAATAATTATGATTTAGACAATTTAAAATTTTTTCGAACTTTTTTTTGTTTTTTCCATTTTTAAGCGTTTCTAGTCGTCCTAGACGATTTTCGACCTTATTTGGAAATCACAATATTTAAGGCTTCGATCTAAAATATTTCTATCAAAACTCAACCGGTTTTGAATTGGAATACCATTTATATTGACTCTACTTCCAAATAATTATGATTAGGACAATTTTTTTGTTTTTTTTAATTTTAAGGCGTTTCTAGTCGTCCTAGACGATTTTCGACCTTATTTGGAAATCACAATATTTAAGGCTTTGATCTTGAATATCTCTGTCAAAACTCAACCGATTTTGAATTGGAATACCATTTATATTAACTGATCTTCAAAATAATTATGATTAAGACAATTTAAAATTTTTTCGAACTTTTTTTTGTTTTTTCCATTTTTAAGCGTTTCTAGTCGTCCTAGACGATTTTCGACCTTATTTGGGAAACCAAATATTTAAGGCTTTGATCTGAACTATCTCTGTCAAAACTCAACCGGTTTTGAATTGGAATACCATTTATATTGACTCTACTTCAAAATAATTATGATTAAGACAATTTAAAATTTTTTTTTTGTTTTTTGCAATTTTAAGCGTTTCTAGTCGTCCTAGACGATTTTCGACCTTATTTGGAAATCACAATATTTAAGGCTTTGATCTTGAATATCTCTGTCAAAACTCAACCGATTTTGAATTGGAATACCATTTATATTAACTCTACTTCAAAATAATTATGAGTTAAACAATTTAAAATTTTTCCGAACTTTTTTTTGTTTTTTCCTTTTTAAGCGTTTCTAGTCGTCCTAACCGATTTTTGACCTTTTTTGGGAGTCACAATATTTAAGGCTTTGATCTTGAAATTTATGCGTTTCTAGTCGTCCTAGATGATTTTCGACCTTATTTGGGAATGACAATATTTAAGGCTTTGATCTTGAATATCTCTGTCAAAACTCAACCGGTTTTGAATTGGATTAACATTTATATTAACTCTACTTCAAAATAATTATGATTAAGACAATTTAAAATTTTTTTTTTGTTTTTTCCAATTTTAAGCGTTTCTAGTCGTCCTAGACGATTTTCGACCTTATTTGGAAATCACAATATTTAAGGCTTTGATCTTGAATATCTCTGTCAAAACTCAACCGATTTTGAATTGGAATACCATTTATATTAACTGCTTCAAAATAATTATGATAAAGACAATTTAAAATTTTTTCGAACTTTTTTTTGTTTTTTCCATTTTTAAGCGTTTCTAGTCGTCCTAGACGATTTTCGACCTTATTTGGGAAACACAATATTTAAGGCTTTGATCTGAAATATCTCTGTCAAAACTCAACCGATTTTGAATTGGAATACCATTTAAATTGACTCTACTTCAAAATAATTATGATTAAGACAATTTAAAATTTTTTTTTTGTTTTTTCCACTTTTAAGCGTTTCTAGTCGTCCTAGACGATTTTTGACCTTATTTGGAAATCACAATATTTAAGGCTTTGATCTTGAATATCTCTGTCAAAACTCAACCGATTTTGAATTGGAGTACCATTTATATTAACTGCTTCAAAATAATTATGGTTAAGACAATTTAAAATTTTTTCGATCTAATTTTTGTTTTTTCCATTTTTAAGCGTTTCTAGTCGTCCTAGACGATTTTCGACCTTTTTTGGGAAACCAAATATTTAAGGCTTTGATCTGAACTATCTCTGTCAAAACTCAACCGATTTTGAATTGGAATACCATTTATATTGACTCTACTTCAAAATAATTATGATTAAGACAATTTAAAATTTTTTTTTTGTTTTTTCCATTTTTAAGCGTTTCTAGTCGTCCTAGACGATTTTTGACCTTATTTGGAAATCACAATATTTAAGGCTTTGATCTTGAATATCTCTGTCAAAACTCAACCGATTTTGAATTGGAATACCATTTATATTAACTCTACTTCAAAATAATTATGATTAAGACAATTTAAAATTTTTTCGAACTTTTTTTTGTTTTTTCCATTTTTAAGCGTTTCTAGTCGTCCTAGACGATTTTCGACCTTTTTTGGGAAACCAAATATTTAAGGCTTTGATCTGAACTATATCTGTCAAAACTCAACCGGTTTTGAATTGGAATACCATTTATATTGACTCTACTTCAAAATAATTATGATTAAGACAATTTAAAAATTTTTTTTTTGTTTTTTCCATTTTTAAGCGTTTCTAGTCGTCCTAGACGATTTTCGACCTTATTTGGAAATCACAATATTTAAGGCTTTGATCTTGAATATCTCTGTCAAAACTCAACCGATTTTGAATTGGAATACCATTTACATTAACTGTCTTCAAAATAATTATGATTAAGACAATTTAAAATTTTTTTGAACTTTTATTTGTTTTTTACATTTTTAAGCGTTTCTATCCTAACGATTTTCGACCTTATTTGGGAATCACAATATTTAAGGCTTTGATCTGAACTATATCTGTCAAAACTCAACCTGTTTTGAATTGGAATACCATTTAAATTGACTCTACTTCAAAATAATTATGATTAAGACAATTTAAAATTTTTCTTTTTTTGTTTTTTCCATTTTTAAGCGTTTCTAGTCGTCCTAGACGATTTTCGACCTTATTTGGAAATCACAATATTTAAGGCTTTGATCTTGAATATCTCTGTCAAAACTCAACCGATTTTGAATTGGAATACCATTTATATTAACTCCTTCAAAATAATTATGATTAAGACAATTTAAAATTTTTTTTTGTTTTTTCCATTTTTAAGCGTTTCTAGTCGTCCTAGACGATTTTCGACCTTATTTGGGAGTCACAATATTTAAGGCTTTGATCTTGAATATCTCTGTCAAAACTCAACTGATTTTGAATTGGAATACCATTTATATTAACTCTACTTCAAAATAATTATAATATAGACAATTTAAAATTTTTCCGAATTTTTTTTTGTTTTTTCCATTTTTAAGAGTTTCTAGTCGTCCTAGACGATTTTCGACCTTATTTGGGAGTCACAATATTTAAGGCTTTGATCTTGAATATCTCTGTCAAAACTCAACCGATTTTGAATTGAAATACCATTCATATTAACTCTACTTCAAAATAATTATGATTTAGACAATTTAAAATTTTTCCGAACTTTTTTTTGTTTTTTCCTTTTTAAGCGTTTCTAGTCGTCCTAGACGATTTTCGACCTTTTTTGGGAGTCACAATATTTAAGGCTTTGATCTTGAATTTTAAGCGTTTCTAGTCGTCCTAGATGATTTTCGACCTTATTTGGGAAACAAAATATTTAAGGCTTTGATCTGAACTATCTCTGTCAAAACTCAACCGGTTTTGAATTGGAATACCATTTAAATTGACTCTACTTCAAAATAATTATGATTAAGACAATTTAAAATTTTTCGTTTTTTTTGTTTTTTCCATTTTAAGCGTTTCTAGTCGTCCTAGACGATTTTCGACCTTATTTGGGAAACACAATTATTTAGGGCTTTGATCTTGAACTATCTCTGTCGAAACTCAACCGATTTTTAATTGGAGTACCATTTATATTAACTCCTTCAAAATAATTATGATAAAGACAATTTAAAATTTTTTCGAACTTTTTTTTGTTTTTTCCTTTTTAGTCGTCTCTAGACGATTTTCGACCTTATTTGGGAGTCACAATATTTAACGCTTTAATCTTGAATATCTCTGTCAAAACTCAACCGATTTTGAATTGAAATACCATTTATATCGACTCTACTTCAACATAATTATAATTAAGACAACTTAAAATTTATCCGCACTTTTTTTTGTTTTTTCCATTTTTAAGCGTTTCTAGTCGTCCTAGACGATTTTCGACCTTATTTGGGAATCACAATATTTAAGGCTTTGATCTTGAATATCTTTGTCAAAACTCAACCGATTTTGAATTGAGATACCCTTCATATTAATTCTACTTCAAAATAATTATGATTTAGACAATTTAAAATTTTTCTTTTTTGTTTTTTCCATTTTTAAGCGTTTCTAGTCGTCCTAGACGATTTTTGACCTTATTTGGAAATCACAACATTTAAGTCTTTGATCTTGAATATGTCTGTCAAAACTCAACCGGTTTTGAATTGGAATACCATTTAAATTGACTCTACTTCAAAATAATTATGATTAAGACAATTTAAAATTTTTTCGAACTTTTTTTTGTTTTTTCCATTTTTAAGCGTTTCTAGTCGTCCTAGACGATTTTTGACCTTATTTGGAAA
Source organism: Drosophila acutilabella (assembly GCA_035046005.1). Classification (NCBI taxonomy): domain Eukaryota; kingdom Metazoa; phylum Arthropoda; class Insecta; order Diptera; family Drosophilidae; genus Drosophila; species Drosophila acutilabella. Next base: position 48,676 of record JAWNOK010000026.1, on the reverse strand, counting down.
TCACAACATTTAAGTCTTTGATCTTGAATATCTTTCTCAAAACTCAACCGATTTTGAATTGAGATACCATTCATATTAATTCTACTTCAAAATAATTATGATTTAGACAATTTAAAATTTTTTTTTTGTTTTTTTCCATTTTTAAGCGTTTCTAGTCGTCCTAGACGATTTTCGACCTTATTTGGGAAACCACATATTTAAGGCTTTGATCTGCACTATCTCTGTCAAAACTCAACCGGTTTTGAATTGGAATACCATTTAAATTGACTCTACTTCAAAATAATTATGATTTAGACAATTTAAAATTTTTTTTTGTTTTTTCCATTTTTAAGGGTTTCTAGTCGTCCTAGACGATTTTTGACCTTATTTGGAAATCACAACATTTAAGGCTTTGATCTTGAATATCTCTGTCAACACTCAACCGATTTTGAATGGGATTAACATTTATATTATCTCTACTTCAAAATAATTATGAGTTAAACAATTTAAAATTTTTCCGAACTTTTTTTTTGTTTTTTCCTTTTTAAGCGTTTCTAGTCGTCCTAGACGATTTTAGACCTTTTTTGGGAAACCAAATATTTAAGGCTTTGATCTGAACTATATCTGTCAAAACTCAACCTGTTTTGAATTGGAATACCATTTAAATTGACTCTACTTCAAAATAATTATGATTAAGACAATTTAAAATTTTTCGTATTTTTTTGTTTTTTCCAATTTTAAGCGTTTCTAGTCGTCCTAGACGATTTTTGACCTTATTTGGAAATCACAACATTTAAGGCTTTGATCTTGAATATCTCTGTCAACACTCAACCGATTTTGAATTGGAGTACCATTTACATTAACTGCTTCAAAATAATTATGATTAAGACAATTTAAAATTTTTTCGAACTTTTTTTTGTTTTTTCCATTTTTAAGCGTTTCTAGTCGTCCTAGACGATTTTCGACCTTATTTGGGAAACCAAATATTTAAGGCTTTGATCTGAACTATATCTGTCAAAACTCAACCGGTTTTGAATTGGAATACCATTTAAATTGACTCTACTTCAAAATAATTATGATTAAGACAATTTAAAAATTTTTTTTTTTTGTTTTTTCCAATTTTAAGCGTTTCTAGTCGTCCTAGACGATTTTTGACCTTATTTGGAAATCACAACATTTAAGGCTTTGATCTTGAATATCTCTGTCAACACTCAACCGATTTTGAATTGGAGTACCATTTACATTAACTGCTTCAAAATAATTATGGTTAAGACAATTTAAAATTTTTTTGATCTTATATTTGTTTTTTCCATTTTAAAGCGTTTCTAGTCGTCCTAGACGATTTTCGACCTCTTTTGGGAAACTAAATATTTAAGGCTTTGATCTGAACTATATCTGTCAAAACTCAACCTGTTTTGAATTGGAATACCATTTAAATTGACTCTACTTCAAAATAATTATGATTAAGACAATTTAAAATTTTTTCGAACTTTTTTTTGTTTTTTCCATTTTTAAGCGTTTCTAGTCGTCCTAGACGATTTTTGACCTTATTTGGAAATCACAACATTTAAGGCTTTGATCTTGAATATCTCTGTCAACACTCAACCGATTTTGAATTGGAGTACCATTTACATTAACTGCTTCAAAATAATTATGATTAAGACAATTTAAAATTTTTTTTTGTTTTTTCCAATTTTAAGCGTTTCTAGTCGTCCTAGATGATTTTCGACCTTTTTTGGGAGTCACAATATTTAAGGCTTTGATCTTGAATATCTCTGTCAAAACTCAACCGATTTTGAATTGGTAGACCATTTATATTAACTCTACTTTAAATTAATTATAATATAGACAATTTAAAACTTTTCCGAATTTTTTTTTTGTTTTTTCCATTTTTAAGAGTTTCTAGTCGTCCTAGACGTTTTTCGACCTTATCTGGGAGTCACAATATTTAAGGCTTTGATCTTGAATATCTCTGTCAAAACTCAACCGATTTTGAATTGAGATACCATTCATATTAATTCTACTTCAAAATAATTATGATTTAGACAATTTAAAATTTTTCCGAACTTTTTTTTGTTTTTTCCTTTTTAAGCGTTTCTAGTCGTCATAGACGATTTTCGACCTTTTTTGGGATTCACAATATTTAAGGCTTTGATCTTGAATTTTAAGCGTTTCTAGTCGTCCTAGATGATTTTCGACCTTATTTGGGAAACCAAATATTTAAGGCTTTGATCTGAACTATCTCTGTCAAAACTCAACCGGTTTTGAATTGGAATACCATTTAAATTGACTCTACTTCAAAATAATTATGATTAAGACAATTTAAATTTTTTTTTTTGTTTTTTCCATTTTTAAGCGTTTCTAGTCGTCCTAGACGATTTTCGACCTTATTTGGGAAACCAATTATTTAAGGCTTTGATCTGAACTATCTCTGTTGAAACTCAACCGGTTTTTAATTGGAGTACCATTTATATTAACTCCTTCAAAATAATTATGATTAAGACAATTTAAAATTTTTTCGAACTTTTTTTTGTTTTTTCTAGTCGTTCTAGACGATTTTCGACCTTATTTGGGAGTCACAATATTTAACGCTTTAATCTTGAATATCTCTGTCAAAACTCAACCGATTTTGAATTGAAATACCATTTATATCGACTCTACTTCAACATAATTATGATTAAGACAACTTAAAATTTATCCGCACTTTTTTTTGTTTTTTCCATTTTTAGGCGTTTCTAGTCGTCCTAGACGATTTTCGACCTTATTTGGGAATCACAATATTTAAGGCTTTGATCTTGAATATCTTTGTCAAAACTCAACCGATTTTGAATTGAGATACCCTTCATATTAATTCTACTTCAAAATAATTATGATTTAGACAATTTAAAATTTTTTTTTTGTTTTTTCCATTTTTAAGCGTTTCTAGTCGTCCTAGACGATTTTTGACCTTATTTGGAAATCACAACATTTAAGTCTTTGATCTTGAATATGTCTGTCAAAACTCAACCGGTTTTGAATTGGAATACCATTTAAATTGACTCTACTTCAAAATAATTATGATTAAGACAATTTAAAATTTTTTCGAACTTTTTTTTTGTTTTTTCCATTTTTAAGCGTTTCTAGTCGTCCTAGAAGATTTTTGACCTTATTTGGAAATCACAACATTTAAGTCTTTGATCTTGAATATCTTTGTCAAAACTCAACCGATTTTGAATTGAGATACCATTCATATTAATTCTACTTCAAAATAATTATGATTTAGACAATTTAAAATTTTTTTTTTGTTTTTTTCCATTTTTAAGCGTTTCTAGTCGTCCTAGACGATTTTCGACCTTATTTGGGAAACCACATATTTAAGGCTTTGATCTGCACTATCTCTGTCAAAACTCAACCGGTTTTGAATTGGAATACCATTTAAATTGACTCTACTTCAAAATAATTATGATTTAGACAATTTAAAATTTTTTTTTGTTTTTTCCATTTTTAAGGGTTTCTAGTCGTCCTAGACGATTTTTGACCTTATTTTGGAAACACAACATTTAAGGCTTTGATCTTGAATATCTCTGTCAACACTCAACCGATTTTGAATTGGAGTACCATTTACATTAACTGCTTCAAAATAATTATGGTTAAGACAATTTAAAATTTTTTCGAACTTTTTTTTGTTTTTTCCATTTTTAAGCGTTTCTAGTCGTCCTAGACGATTTTAGACCTTTTTTGGGAAACCAAATATTTAAGGCTTTGATCTGAACTATATCTGTCAAAACTCAACCGGTTTTGAATTGGAGTACCATTTATATTAACTCCTTCAAAATAATTATGATTAAGACAATTTAAAATTTTTTCGAACTTTTTTTTGTTTTTTTCTAGTCGTTTTAGACGATTTTCGACCTTATTTGGGAGTCACAATATTTAACGCTTTTATCTTGAATATCTCTGTCAAAACTCAACCGATTTTGAATTGAAATACCATTTATGTCGACTCTACTTCAACATAATTATGATTAAGACAACTTAAAATTTATCCGCACTTTTTTTTGTTTTTTCCATTTTTAAGCGTTTCTAGTCGTCCTAGACGATTTTCGACCTTTTTTGGGAAACCAAATATTTAAGGCTTTGATCTGAACTATATCTGTCAAAACTCAACCTGTTTTGAATTGGAATACCATTTAAATTGACTCTACTTCAAAATAATTATGATTAAGACAATTTAAAATTTTTTTTTTGTTTTTTCCAATTTTAAGCGTTACTAGTCGTCCTAGACGATTTTTGACCTTATGTGGAAATCACAACATTTAAGGCTTTGATCTTGAATATCTCTGTCAACACTCAACCGATTTTGAATTGGAGTACCATTTACATTAACTGCTTCAAAATAATTATGGTTAAGACAATTTAAAATTTTTTCGAACTTTTTTTTGTTTTTTCCATTTTTAAGCGTTTCTAGTCGTCCTAGACGATTTTCGACCTTTTTTGGGAAACTAAATATTTAAGGCTTTGATCTGAACTATATCTGTCAAAACTCAACCTTTTTTGAATTGGAATACCATTTATAATGACTCTACTTCAAAATAATTATGATTAAGACAATTTAAAATTTTTTTTTTTGTTTTTTCCATTTTTAAGCGTTTCTAGCCGTCCTAGACGATTTTTTACCTTATTTGGGAGTCACAATATTTAAGTCTTTGATCCTGAATATCTCTGTCAAAACTCAACCGATTTTGAATTAAGATACCATTCATATTAATTCTACTTCAAAATAATTATGATTTAGACAATTTAAAATTTTTCCGAACTTTTTTTTGTTTTTTCCAATTTTAAACGTTTCTAGTCGTCCTAGACGATTTTCGACCTTTTTTGGGAGTCACAATATTTAAGGCTTTGATCTTGAATTTTAAGCGTTTCTAGTCGTCATAGATGATTTTCGACCTTATTTGGGAATCACAATATTTAAGGCTTTAATCTTGAATATCTCTGTCAAAACTCAACCGATTTTAAATTGAGATACCATTCATATTAATTCTACTTCAAAATAATTATGATTAAGACAACTTAAAATTTTTTCGAACTTTTTTTTGTTTTTTCCATTTTTAAGCGTTTCTAGTCGTCCTAGACAATTTTCGACCTTATTTGGGAATCACAATATTTAAGGCTTTGATCTTGAATATCTCTGTCAAAACTCAACCGATTTTGAATTGAAATACCATTTATATCGACTCTACTTCAACATAATTATGATTAAGACAACTTAAAATTTATCCGCACTTTTTTTTGTTTTTTCCATTTTTAAGCGTTTCTAGTCGTCCTAGACGATTTTCGACCTTATTTGGGAATCACAATATTTAAGGCTTTGATCTTGAATATCTTTGTCAAAACTCAACCGATTTTGAATTGGTATACCATTTATATTAACTCTACTTTAAATTAATTATAATATAGACAATTTAAAACTTTTCCGAATTTTTTTTTTGTTTTTTCCATTTTTAAGCGTTTCTAGTCGTCCTAGATGATTTTCGACCTTTTTTGGGAGTCACAATATTTAAGGCTTTGATCTTGAATATCTCTGTCAAAACTCAACCGATTTTGAATTGAAATACCATTTATATCGACTCTACTTCAACATAATTATGATTAAGACAACTTAAAATTTATCCGCACATTTTTTTGTTTTTTCCATTTTTAAGCGTTTCTAGTCGTCCTAGATGATTTTCGACCTTTTTTGGGAGTCACAATATTTAAGGCTTTGATCTTGAATATCTCTGTCAAAACTCAACCGATTTTGAATTGAAATACCATTTATATCGACTCTACTTCAAAATAATTATGATTAAGACAACTTAAAATTTTTCCGAACTGTTTTTTGTTTTTTCCTTTTTAGGCGTTTCTAGTCGTCCTAGACGATTTTCGACCTTTTTTGGGAGTCACAATATTTAAGGCTTTGATCTTGAATTTTAAGCGTTTCTAGTCGTCCTAGATGATTTTCGACCATATTTGGGAATCACAATATTTAAGGCTTTGATCTGAACTATCTCTGTCAAAGCTCAACCGGTTTTGAATTGGAGTACCATTTAAATTGACTCTACATCAAAATAATTTTGATTAAGACAATTTAAAATTTTTTTTTTGTTTTTTCCAATTTTAAGCGTTTCTAGTCGTCCTAGACGATTTTCGACTTTATGTGGGAAACCAAATATTTAAGGCTTTGATCTGAACTATCTCTGTCAAACTCAACCGGTTTTGAATTGGAATACCATTTAAATTGACTATACTTCAAAATAATTATGATTAAGACAATTTAAAATTTTTTTTTGTTTTTTCCATTTTTAAGCGTTTCTAGTCGTCCTAGACGATTTTCGACCTTTTTTGGGAGTCACAATATTTAAGGCTTTGATCTTGAATTTTAAGCGTTTCTAGTCGTCCTAGATGATTTTTGACCTTATTTTGGAAACACAACATTTAAGGCTTTGATCTTGAATATCTCTGTCAACACTCAACCGATTTTGAATTGGAGTACCATTTACATTAACTGCTTCAAAATAATTATGGTTAAGACAATTTAAAATTTTTTCGAACTTTTTTTTGTTTTTTCCATTTTTAAGCGTTTCTAGTCGTCCTAGACGATTTTAGACCTTTTTTGGGAAACCAAATATTTAAGGCTTTGATCTGAACTATCTCTGTCAAACTCAACCGGTTTTGAATTGGAATACCATTTAAATTGACTATACTTCAAAATAATTATGATTAAGACAATTTAAAATTTTTTTTTGTTTTTTCCATTTTTAAGGGTTTCTAGTCGTCCTAGACGATTTTTGACCTTATTTTGGAAACACAACATTTAAGGCTTTGATCTTGAATATCTCTGTCAACACTCAACCGATTTTGAATTGGAGTACCATTTACATTAACTGCTTCAAAATAATTATGATTAAGACAATTTAAAATTTTTTCGAACTTTTTTTTGTTTTTTCCATTTTTAAGCGTTTCTAGTCGTCCTAGACGATTTTAGACCTTTTTTGGGAAACCAAATATTTAAGGCTTTGATCTGAACTATATCTGTCAAAACTCAACCGGTTTTGAATTGGAGTACCATTTATATTAACTCCTTCAAAATAATTATGATTAAGACAATTTAAAATTTTTTCGAACTTTTTTTTGTTTTTTCTAGTCGTTTTAGACGATTTTCGACCTTATTTGGGAGTCACAATATTTAACGCTTTTATCTTGAATATCTCTGTCAAAACTCAACCGATTTTGAATTGAAATACCATTTATGTCGACTCTACTTCAACATAATTATGATTAAGACAACTTAAAATTTATCCGCACTTTTTTTTGTTTTTTCCATTTTTAAGCGTTTCTAGTCGTCCTAGACGATTTTCGACCTTTTTGGGAAACCAAATATTTAAGGCTTTGATCTGAACTATATCTGTCAAAACTCAACCTGTTTTGAATTGGAATACCATTTAAATTGACTCTACTTCAAAATAATTATGATTAAGACAATTTAAAATTTTTTTTTTGTTTTTTCCAATTTTAAGCGTTACTAGTCGTCCTAGACGATTTTTGACCTTATTTGGAAATCACAACATTTAAGGCTTTGATCTTGAATATCTCTGTCAAAACTCAACCGATTTTGAATTGGAGTACCATTTACATTAACTGCTTCAAAATAATTATGGTTAAGACAATTTAAAATTTTTTCGAACTTTTTTTTGTTTTTTCCATTTTTAAGCGTTTCTAGTCGTCCTAGACGATTTTCGACCTTTTTTGGGAAACTAAATATTTAAGGCTTTGATCTGAACTATATCTGTCAAAACTCAACCTGTTTTGAATTGGAATACCATTTAAATTGACTCTACTTCAAAATAATTATGATTAAGACAATTTAAAATTTTTTTTTTGTTTTTTCCAATTTTAAGCGTTTCTAGCCGTCCTAGACGATTTTTTACCTTATTTGGAAATCACAATATTTAAGTCTTTGATCCTGAATATCTCTGTCAAAACTCAACCGATTTTGAATTAAGATACCATTCATATTAATTCTACTTCAAAATAATTATGATTTAGACAATTTAAAATTTTTCCGAACTTTTTTTTGTTTTTTCCAATTTTAAACGTTTCTAGTCGTCCTAGACGATTTTCGACCTTTTTTGGGAGTCACAATATTTAAGGCTTTGATCTTGAATTTTAAGCGTTTCTAGTCGTCATAGATGATTTTCGACCTTATTTGGGAATCACAATATTTAAGGCTTTAATCTTGAATATCTCTGTCAAAACTCAACCGATTTTAAATTGAAATACCATTCATATTAATTCTACTTCAAAATAATTATGATTAAGACAAATTAAAATTTTTTCGAACTTTTTTTTGTTTTTTCCATTTTTAAGCGTTTCTAGTCGTCCTAGACAATTTTCGACCTTATTTGGGAATCACAATATTTAAGGCTTTGATCTTGAATATCTCTGTCAAAACTCAACCGATTTTGAATTGAAATACCATTTATATCGACTCTACTTCAACATAATTATGATTAAGACAACTTAAAATTTATCCGCACTTTTTTTTTGTTTTTTCCATTTTTAAGCGTTTCTAGTCGTCCTAGACGATTTTCGACCTTATTTGGGAATCACAATATTTAAGGCTTTGATCTTGAATATCTTTGTCAAAACTCAACCGATTTTGAATTGGTAGACCATTTATATTAACTCTACTTTAAATTAATTATAATATAGACAATTTAAAACTTTTCCGAATTTTTTTTTTGTTTTTTCCATTTTTAAGCGTTTCTAGTCGTCCTAGATGATTTTCGACCTTTTTTGGGAGTCACAATATTTAAGGCTTTGATCTTGAATATCTCTGTCAAAACTCAACCGATTTTGAATTGAAATACCATTTTTATTGACTTTACTTCAACATAATTATGATTAAGACAACTTAAAATTTATCCGCACATTTTTTTGTTTTTTCCATTTTTAAGCGTTTCTAGTCGTCCTAGATGATTTTCGACCTTTTTTGGGAGTCACAATATTTAAGGCTTTGATCTTGAATATCTCTGTCAAAACTCAACCGATTTTGAATTGAAATACCATTTATATTGACTCTACTTCAAAATAATTATGATTAAGACAACTTAAAATTTTTCCAAACTGTTTTTTGTTTTTTCCTTTTTAGGCGTTTCTAGTCGTCCTAGACGATTTTCGACCTTTTTTGGGAGTCACAATATTTAAGGCTTTGATCTTGAATTTTAAGCGTTTCTAGTCGTCCTAGATGATTTTCGACCATATTTGGGAATCACAATATTTAAGGCTTTGATCTGAACTATCTCTGTCAAAGCTCAACCGGTTTTGAATTGGAGTACCATTTAAATTGACTCTACATCAAAATAATTTTGATTAAGACAATTTAAAATTTTTTTTTTGTTTTTTCCAATTTTAAGCGTTTCTAGTCGTCCTAGACGATTTTCGACTTTATGTGGGAAACCAAATATTTAAGGCTTTGATCTGAACTATCTCTGTCAAACTCAACCGGTTTTGAATTGGAATACCATTTAAATTGACTATACTTCAAAATAATTATGATTAAGACAATTTAAAATTTTTTTTTGTTTTTTCCATTTTTAAGCGTTTCTAGTCGTCCTAGACGATTTTCGACCTTTTTTGGGAGTCACAATATTTAAGGCTTTGATCTTGAATTTTAAGCGTTTCTAGTCGTCCTAGATGATTTTCGACCTTATTTTGGAAACACAATATTTAAGGCTTTGATCTTGAATATCTCTGTCAAAACTCAACCGATTTAGAATTGAGATACCATTCATATTAATTCTACTTCCAAATAATTATGATTTAGACAATTTAAAATTTTTCCGAACATTTTTTTGTTTTTCCTTTTTAAGCGTTTCTAGTCGTCCTAGACGATTTTCGACCTTATTTGGGAATCACAATATTTAAGGCTTTGATCTTGAATATCTTTGTCAAAACTCAACCGATTTTGAATTGAAATACCATTCATATTAATTCTACTTCAAAATAATTATGATTTAGACAATTTAAAATTTTTCCGAACATTTTTTTGTTTTTTCCTTTTTAAGCGTTTCTAGTCGTCCTAGACGATTTTCGACCTTTTTTGGGAGTCACAATATTTAAGGCTTTGATCTTGAATTTTAAGCGTTTCTAGTCGTCCTAGACGATTTTTGACCTTATTTGGGAAATCACAATATTTAAGGCTTTGATCTTGAATATCTCTATCAAAACTAAACCGATTTTGAATTGAGATACCATTCATATTAATTCTACTTAAAAATAATTATGATTGAGACAATTTACAATTTTTCCAAACTTTTTTTTGTTTTTTCCTTTTTAAGCGTTTCTAGTTGTCCTAGACGATTTTCGACCTTAGTTGGGAATCACAATATTTAAGGCTTTGATCATGAATATCTCTGTCAAAACTCAACCGATTTTGAATTGGAATACCATTTTTATTGACTCTACTTCAAAATAGATATGATTAAGACAATTTAAAATTTTTCCGAACTTTATTTTTGTTTTTTCCTAGACGAATTTTGACCTTATTTGGGAAACCAAATATTTAAGGCTTTGATCTGAACTATCTCTGTCAAAACTCAACTGGTTTTGAATTGGAGTACCATTTACATTAACTGCTTCAAAATAAATATGATTAAAACAATTTAAAATTTTTCGAATTTTCTTTTGTTTTTTTCCATTTTTAAGCGTTTCTAGTCGTCCTTGACGATTTTCGACCTTATTTGGAAAACCAGATATTTAAGGCTTTGATCTGAACTATCTCTGTCAAAACTCAACCGGTTTTGAATTGGAGTACCATTTATATTAACTCCTTCAAAATAATTATGATTAAGACAATTTAAAATTTTTTCAAACTTTTTTTGTTTTTTCCATTTTTAAGCGTTTCTAGTCGTCCTAGACGATTTTCGACCTTATTTGGGAGTCACAATATTTAACGCTTTGATCTTGAATATCTCTGTCAAAACTCAACCGATTTTGAATTGGAATACCATTTTTATTGACTCTACTTCAAAATAATTATGATTTAGACAATTTAAAATTTTTTCGAACTTTTTTTTGTTTTTTCCATTTTTAAGCGTTTCTAGTCGTCCTAGACGATTTTCGACCTTATTTGGGAATCACAATATTTAAGGCTTTGATCTTGAATATCTCTGTCAAAACTCAACCGATTTTGAATTGGAATACCATTTTTATTGACTCTACTTCAAAATAATTATGATTTAGACAATTTAAAATTTTTCCGAACTTTTTTCCTTTTTAAGCGTTTCTAGTCGTCCTAGACGATTTTCGACCTTATTTGGGAATCACAATATTTAAGGCTTTAATCTTGAATATCTCTGTCAAAACTCAACCGATTTTGAATTGGAATACCATTTTTATTGACTCTACTTCAAAATAAATATGATTAAGACAATTTAAAATTTTTCCGAACTTTATTTTTGTTTTTTCCATTTTTAAGCGTTTCTAGTCGTCCTAGACGATTTTCGACCTTATTTGGGAATCACAATATTTAAGGCTTTGATCTTGAATATCTCTGTCAAAACTCAACCGATTTTGAATTGGAATACCATTTTTATTGACTCTACTTCAAAATAATTATGATTTAGACAATTTAAAATTTTTCCGAACTTTTTTCCTTTTTAAGCGTTTCTAGTCGTCCTAGACGATTTTCGACCTTATTTGGGAGTCACAATATTTAACGCTTTGATCTTGAATATCTCTGTCAAAACTCAACCGATTTTGAATTGGAATACCATTTTTATTGACTCTACTTCAAAATAATTATGATTTAGACAATTTAAAATTTTTTCGAACTTTTTTTTGTTTTTTCCATTTTTAAGCGTTTCTAGTCGTCCTAGACGATTTTCGACCTTATTTGGGAATCACAATATTTAAGGCTTTGATCTTGAATATCTCTGTCAAAACTCAACCGATTTTGAATTGGAATACCATTTTTATTGACTCTACTTCAAAATAATTATGATTTAGACAATTTAAAATTTTTTCGAACTTTTTTTTGTTTTTTCCATTTTTAAGCGTTTCTAGTCGTCCTAGACGATTTTCGACCTTATTTGGGAGTCACAATATTTAACGCTTTGATCTTGAATATCTCTGTCAAAACTCAACCGATTTTGAATTGGAATACCATTTTTATTGACTCTACTTCAAAATAATTATGATTTAGACAATTTAAAATTTTTCCGAACTTTTTTTTTTTTTTTCCATTTTTAAGCGTTTCTAGTCGTCCTAGACGATTTTCGACCTTATTTGGGAGTCACAATATTCAAGGCTTTGATCTTGAATATCTCTGTCAAAACTCAACCGATTTTGAATTGGAATACCATTTTTATTGACTCTACTTCAAAATAATTATGATTAAGACAATTTAAAATTTTTCCGAACTTTATTTTTGTTTTTTCCATTTTAAGCGTTTCTAGTCGTCCTAGACGATTTTCGACCTTTTTTGGGAGTCACAATATTTAAGGCTTTGATCTTGAATTTTAAGCGTTTCTAGTCGTCCTAGACGATTTTCGACCTTATTTGGGAAATCACAATATTTAAGGCTTTGATCTTGAATATCTCTGTCAAAACTCAACCGATTTTGAATTGAAATACCATTTATATTAACTCTACTTCAAAATAATTATGATTTAGACAATTTAAAATTTTTCCAAACTTTTTTTTGTTTTTTTCTTTTTAAGTGTTTCTAGTCGTCCTTGACGATTTTCGACCTTATTTGGGAATCACAATATTTAAGGCTTTGACTTGAATATCTCTGTCAAAACTCAACCGATTTTGAATTGGAATACCATTTTTATTGACTCTACTTCAAAATAAATATGATTTAGACAATTTAAAATTTTTCCGAACTTTATTTTTGTTTAGACGATTTTCGACCTTATTTGGGAATCCCAATATTTAAGGCTTTGATCTGAAATATCTCTGTCAAAACTCAACCGATTTTGAATTGGAATACCATTCATATTAATTGTACTTCAAAATAATTATGATTAAGACAATTAAAAATTTTTAGAATTTTTTTTTGTTTTTTTTCCATTTTTAAGCGTTTCTAGTCGTCCTAGACGATTTTCGACCTTATTTGGAAATCACAGATATTTAAGGCTTTGATCTGAAATATCTCTGTCAAAACTCAACCGATTTTGAATTGGAATACCATTTATATTGACTCTACTTCAAAATAATTATGATTAAGACAATTTAAAATTTTTTCAAACTTTTTTTGTTTTTTCCATTTTTAAGCGTTTCTAGTCGTCCTAGACGATTTTCGACCTTATTTGGGAATCACAATATTTAAGGCTTTGATCCTGAATATCTCTGTCAAAACTCAACCGATTTTGAATTGGAATACCATTTTTATTGACTCTACTTCAAAATAATTATGATTTAGACAATTTAAAATTTTTCCGAACTTTTTTTTTTTTTTCCATTTTTAAGCGTTTCTAGTCGTCCTAGACGATTTTCGACCTTATTTGGGAGTCACAATATTTAAGGCTTTGATCTTGAATATCTCTGTCAAAACTCAACCGATTTTGAATTGGAATACCATTTTTATTGACTCTACTTCAAAATAATTATGATTTAGACAATTTAAAATTTTTTCGAACTTTTTATTGTTTTTTCCATTTTTAAGCGTTTCTAGTCGTCCTAGACGATTTTCGACCTTATTTGGGAATCACAATATTTAAGGCTTTGATCTTGAATATCTCTGTCAAAACTCAACCGATTTTGAATTGGAATACCATTTTTATTGACTCTACTTCAAAATAATTATGATTTAGACAATTTAAAATTTTTCCGAACTTTTTTTTGTTTTTTCCATTTTAAGTTTTTAGTTGTTTCCTAGACGATTTTTGACCTTATTTGGGAATCACAATATTTAAGGCTTTGATCTTGAATATCTCTGTCAAAACTCAACCGATTTTGAATTGGAATACCATTTATAGAGTTACTACTTCAAAATAATACGACAATTTACAATTTTTTCGATTTTTTTTTTGTTTTTTCCTAGACGATTTTTGACCTTATTTGGGAATCACAATGTTTAAAGGTTTGGACTGGAATATCTCTGTCAAAACTCAACCGATTTTGAATTGAAATACCATTTATATTGACTCTACTTCAAAATAATTATGATTTAGACAATTTAAAATTTTTTCAAATTTTTTTTTGTTTTTTCCTAGACGATTTTTGACCTTATTTGGGAATCACAATGTTTAAAGGTTTGGACTGGAATATCTCTGTCAAAACTCAACCGATTTTGAATTGGAATACCATTTTTATTGACTCTACTTCAAAATAATTATGATTAAGACAATTTAAAATTTTTCCGAATTTTTTTTGTTTTTTCCATTTTTAAGCGTTTCTAGTCGTCCTAGACGATTTTCGACCTTATTTGGGAGTCACAATATTTAAGGCTTTGATCTTGAATATCTCTGTCAAAACTCAACCGATTTTGAATTGGAATACCATTTATACCATACTTCAAAATAATTATGATTTAGACAATTTAAAATTTTTTCAAATTTTTTTTTGTTTTTTCCTAGACGATTTTTGACCTTATTTGGGAATCACACTGTTTAAAGGTTTGGACTGGAATATCTCTGTCAAAACTCAACCGATTTTGAATTGGAATACCATTTTTATTGACTCTACTTCAAAATAATTATGATTAAGACAATTTAAAATTTTTCCGAATTTTTTTTGTTTTTTCCATTTTTAAGCGTTTCTAGTCGTCCTAGACGATTTTCGACCTTATTTGGGAGTCACAATATTTAAGGCTTTGATCTTGAATATCTCTGTCAAAACTCAACCGATTTTGAATTGGAATACCATTTTTATTGACTCTACTTCAAAATAATTATGATTAAGACAATTTAAAATTTTTCCGAATTTTTTTTGTTTTTTCCATTTTTAAGCGTTTCTAGTCGTCCTAGACGATTTTCGACCTTATTTGGGAATCACAATATTTAAGGCTTTGATCTTGAATATCTCTGTCAAAACTCAACCGATTTTGAATTGGAATACCATTTATAATGACTTACTACTTCAAAATAATTATGATTTAGACAAATTAAAATTTTTTCGATTTTTTTTTTGTTTTTTCTAGTCGTCCTAGACGATTTTCGACCTTATTTGGGAATCACAATGTTTAAAGGTTTGGACTGGAATATCTCTGTCAAAACTCAACCGATTTTGAATTGGAATACCATTTTTATTGACTCTACTTCAAAATAATTATGATTTAGACAATTTAAAATTTTTTCGAACTTTTTATTGTTTTTTCCATTTTTAAGCGTTTCTAGTCGTCCTAGACGATTTTCGACCTTATTTGGGAATCACAATATTTAAGGCTTTGATCTTGAATATCTCTGTCAAAACTCAACCGATTTTGAATTGGAATACCATTTTTATTGACTCTACTTCAACATAATTATGATTCGGACAATGTAAAATTTTTCCGAACTTTTTTTTGTTTTTTCCATTTTTTATTTTTGTTTTTTCCTAGACGATTTTTGACCTTATTTCGGAATCACAATATTTAAGACTTTAATCTTGAATATCTCTGTCAAAACTCAACCGATTTTGAATTGGAATACCATTTATATGACTTACTACTTCAAAATAATTATGATCAATTTAAAATTTTTTCGATTTTTTTTTTGTTTTTATCTCCTAGACGATTTTTGACCTTATTTGGGAATCACAATGTTTAAAGGTTTGGACTGGAATATCTCTGTCAAAACTCAACCGATTTTGAATTGGAATACCATTTATATTAACTCTACTTCAAAATAATTATGATTTAGACAATTTAAAATTTTTTCGAATTTTTTTTTGTTTTTTAGTCGTCCTTTAGACGATTTTCGACCTTATTTGGGAATCACAATGTTTAAAGGTTTGGACTGGAATATCTCTGTCAAAATTCAACTGATTTTGAATTGGAATACCATTTTTATTGACTCTACTTCAACATAATTATGATTAAGACAATTTAAAATTTTTCCGAATTTTTTTTGTTTTTTCCATTTTTAAGCGTTTCTATTCGTCCTAGACGATTTTCGACCTTTTTTGGAAGTCACAATACTTAAGGCTTTGATCTTGAATATCTCTGTCGAAACTCAACCGATTTTGAATTGGAATACCATTTATACTATACTTCAAAATAATTATGATTTAGACAATTTAAAATTTTTTCGAATTTTTTTTTGTTTTTTCCTTTTATTTAGATGATTTTCGACCTTATTTGGGAATCACAATGTTTAAAGGTTTGGACTGGAATATCTCTGTCAAAACTCAACCGATTTTGAATTGGAATACCATTTTTATTGACTCTACTTCAAAATAATTATGATTAAGACAATTTAAAATTTTTCCGAATTTTTTTGTTTTTTCCATTTTTAAGCGTTTCTAGTCGTCCTAGACGATTTTCGACCTTATTTGGAAGTCACAATATTTAAGGCTTTGATCTTGAATATCTCTGTCAAAACTCAACCGATTTTGAATTGGAATACCATTTTTATTGACTCTACTTCAAAATAATTATGATTTAGACAATTTAAAATTTTTCCGAATTTTTTTTGTTTTTTCCATTTTTAAGCGTTTCTAGTCGTCCTAGACGATTTTCGACCTTATTTGGGAATCACAATATTTAAGGCTTTGATCTTGAATATCTCTGTCAAAACTCAACCGATTTTGAATTGGAATACTAGTTATAGAGTTACTACTTCAAACTACTACGTCAATTTACAATTTTTTCGATTTTTTTTTTGTTTTTTCCTAGACGATTTTCGACCTTATTTGGGAATCACAATGTTTAAAGGTTTGGACTGGAATATCTCTGTCAAAACTCAACCGATTTTGAATTGAAATACCATTTATATTAATTCTACTTCAAAATAATTATGATTTAGACAATTTAAAATTTTTTCGAACTTTTTTTTGTTTTTTCCATTTTTAAGCGTTTCTAGTCGTCCTAGACGATTTTCGACCTTATTTGGGAATCACAATATTTAAGGCTTTGATCTTGAATATCTCTGTCAAAACTCAACCGATTTTGAATTGGAATACCATTTATATTGACTCTACTTCAAAATAATTATGATTAAGACAATTTAAAATTTTTTCGAACTTTTTTTTGTTTTTTCCATTTTTAAGCGTTTCTAGTCGTCCTAGACGATTTTCGACCTTATTTGGGAATCACAATATTTAAGGCTTTGATCTTGAATATCTCTGTCAAAACTCAACCGATTTTGAATTGGAATACCATTTATATTGACTCTACTTCAAAATAATTATGATTTAGACAATTTAAAATTTTTTCGAATTTTTTTTTGTTTTTTCCATTTTTAAGCGTTTCTAGTCGTCCTAGACGATTTTCGACCTTATTTGGGAATCACAATATTTAAGGCTTTGATCTTGAATATCTCTGTCAAAACTCAACCGATTTTGAATTGGAATACCATTTATATTGACTCTACTTCAAAATAATTATGATTTAGACAATTTAAAATTTTTCCGATTTTTTTTTGTTTTTTCCATTTTTAAGCGTTTCTAGTCGTCCTAGACGATTTTCGACCTTATTTGGAAATCACAATATTTAAGGCTTTGATCTTGAATATCTCTGTCAAAACTCAACCGATTTTGAATTGGAATACCATTTATATTGACTCTACTTCAAAATAATTATGAGTTAAACGATTTAAAATTTTTCCGACCTTTTTTTTTTTTTTTCTTAGACGGTTTTCGACCTTATTTGGGAATCACAATGTTTAAAGGTTTGGACTGGAATATCTCTGTCAAAACTCAACCGATTTTGAATTGGAATACCATTTATATTGACTCTACTTCAAAATAATTATGATTTAGACAATTTAAAATTTTTCCGAATTTTTTTTGTTTTTTCCATTTTTAAGCGTTTCTAGTCGTCCTAGACGATTTTCGACCTTATTTGGGAGTCACAATATTTAAGGCTTTGATCTTGAATATCTCTGTCAAAACTCAACCGATTTTGAATTGGAATACCATTTATATTGACTCTACTTCAAAATAATTATGATTTAGACAATTTAAAATTTTTCCGAACTTTTTTTTTTTTTTCCATTTTTAAGCGTTTCTAGTCGTCCTAGACGATTTTCGACCTTATTTGGGAATCACAATATTTAAGGCTTTGATCTTGAATATCTCTGTCAAAACTCAACCGATTTTGAATTGGAATACCATTTATATTGACTCTACTTCAAAATAATTATTATTTAGACAATTTAAAATTTATTCGAATTTTTTTTTGTTTTTTCCATTTTTAAGCGTTTCTAGTCGTCCTAGACGATTTTCGACCTTATTTGGAAATCACAATATTTAAGGCTTTGATCTTGAATATCTCTGTCAAAACTCAACCGATTTTGAATTGGAATACCATTTATATTGACTCTACTTCAAAATAATTATGATTTAGACAATTTAAAATTTTTTCGAACTTTTTTTTGTTTTTTCCATTTTTAAGCGTTTCTAGTCGTCCTAGACGATTTTCGACCTTATTTGAGAATCACAATATTTAAAGCTTTGATCTTGAAATATCTCTGTCAAAACTCAACCGATTTTGAATTGGAATACCATTTATATTGACTCTACTTCAAAATAATTATGATTTAGACAATTTAAAATTTTTTCGAACTTTTTTTTGTTTTTTCCATTTTTAAGCGTTTCTAGTCGTCCTAGACGATTTTCGACCTTATTTGGGAATCACAATATTTAAGGCTTTGATCTTGAATATCTCTGTCAAAACTCAACCGATTTTGAATTGGAATACCATTTATATTGACTCTACTTCAAAATAATTATGATTTAGACAATTTAAAATTTTTCCGAACTTTTTTTGTTTTTTCTATTTTTAAGCGTTTCTAGTCGTCCTAGACGATTTTCGACCTTATTTGGGAGTCACAATATTTAAGGCTTTGATCTTGAATATCTCTGTCAAAACTCAACCGATTTTGAATTGGAATACCATTTTTATTGACTCCACTTCAAAATAATTATGACTTAAACAATTTAAAATTTTTCCGAACTTTATTTTTGTTTTTTTCCAATTTTAAGCGTTTCTAGTCGTCCTAGACGATTTTCGACCTTTTTTGGGAGTCACAATGTTTAAGGCTTTGATCTGAACTATCTTTGTCAAAACTCAACCGATTTTGATTTGGAATACCATTTATATTAACTCTACTTCAAAATAATTATGATTTAGACAATTTAAAATTTTTCCGAACTTTATTTTTGTTTTTTTCCATTTTTAAGCGTTTCTAGTCGTCCTAGACGATTTTCGACCTTATTTGGGAATCACAATATTTAAGGCTTTGATCTTGAATATCTCTGTCAAAACTCAACCGATTTTGAATTGGAATACCACATTTATTGACTCTACTTCAAAATAATTATGATTTAGACAATTTAAAATTTTTTCGAATTTTTTTTTGTTTTTTCCATTTTTAAGCGTTTCTAGTCGTCCTAGACGATTTTCGACCTTATTTGGGAATCACAATATTTAAGGCTTTGATCTTGAATATCTCTGTCAAAACTCAACCGATTTTGAATTGGAATACCATTTATAATGACTCTACTTCAAAATAATTATGATTTAGACAATTTAAAATTTTTTCGATCTTTTTTTTTTTTTCCATTTTTAAGCGTTTTTAGTCGTCCTAGACGATTTTCGACCTTATTAAGGAAACCAAATATTTAAAGCTTTGATCTGAACAATCTCTGTCAAAACTCAACCGATTTTGAATTGGAATACCATTTTTATTGACTCTACTTCAAAATAATTATGATTTAGACAATTTAAAATTTCTTAATTTTTTTTTGTTTTTTCCATTTTTAAGCGTTTCTAGTCGTCCTAGACGATTTTCGACCTTATTTGGGAAACCAAATATTTAAGGCTTTGATCTTGAATATCTCTGTCAAAACTCAACCGATTTTGAATTGGAATACCATTTATATTGACTCTACTTCAAAATAATTATGATTTAGACAATTTAAAATTTTTCCGAACTTTTTTTTGTTTTTTCCATTTTTAAGCGTTTCTAGTCGTCCTAGACGATTTTCGACCTTATTTGGGAATCACAATATTTAAGGCTTTGATCTTGAATATCTCTGTCAAAACTCAACCGATTTTGAATTGGAATACCATTTATATTGACTCTACTTCAAAATAATTATGATTTAGACAATTTAAAATTTTTCCGAATTTTTTTTTGTTTTTTCCATTTTTAAGCGTTTCTAGTCGTCCTAGACGATTTTCGACCTTATTTGGGAATCACAATATTTAAGGCTTTGATCTTGAATATCTCTGTCAAAACTCAACCGATTTTGAATTGGAATACCATTTATATTGACTCTACTTCAAAATAATTATGATTTAGACAATTTAAAATTTTTTCGAATTTTTTTTTGTTTTTTCCTAGACGATTTTTGACCTTATTTGGGAATCACACTGTTGAAAGGTTTGGACTGGAATATCTCTGTCAAAACTCAACCGATTTTGAATTGGAATACCATTTATATTGACTCTACTTCAAAATAATTATGATTTAGACAATTTAAAATTTTTTCGAACGTTTTTTTTGTTTTTTCCAGACGATTTTCGATTTTTTAGACGATTTTCGACCTTATTTGGGAATCACAATATTTAAGGCTTTGATCTTGAATATCTCTGTCAAAACTCAACCGATTTTGAATTGGAATACCATTTATATTGACTCTACTTCAAAATAATTATGATTTAGACAATTTAAAATTTTTTCGAACTTTTTTTTTTTTTTCCATTTTTAAGCGTTTCTAGTCGTCCTAGACGATTTTCGACCTTATTTGGGAATCACAATATTTAAGGCTTTGATCTTGAATATCTCTGTCAAAACTCAACCGATTTTGAATTGGAATACCATTTTTATTGACTCTACTTCAAAATAATTATGATTTAGACAATTTAAAATTTTTCGAATTTTTTTTTGTTTTTTAGTCGTCCTAGACGATTTTCGACCTTATTTGGGAATCACAATGTTTAAAGGTTTGGACTGGAATATCTCTGTCAAAACTCAACCGATTTTGAATTGGAATACCATTTATATTAACTCTACTTCAAAATAATTATGATTAAGACAATTTAAAATTTTTCCGAATTTTTTTTGTTTTTTCCATTTTTAAGCGTTTCTAGTCGTCCTAGACGATTTTCGACCTTATTTGGGAGTCACAATATTCAAAACTCAACCGATTTTGAATTGGAATACCATTTAAATTGACTCTACTTCAAAATAATTATGATTTAGACAATTTAAAATTTTTCCGAATTTTATTTTTGTTTTTTCCATTTTTAAGCGTTTCTAGTCGTCCTAGACGATTTTCGACCTTATTTGGGAATCACAATATTTAAGGCTTTGATCTTGAATATCTCTGTCAAAACTCAACCGATTTTGAATTGGAATACCATTTATATTGACTCTACTTCAAAATAATTATGATTTAGACAATTTAAAATTTTTTCGAATTTTTTTTTTTTAAGCGTTTTTAGTCGTCCTAGACGATTTTCGACCTTATTTGGGAATCACAATATTTAAGGCTTTGATCTTGAATATCTCTGTCAAAACTCAACCGATTTTGAATTGGAATACCATTCACATTAATTCAAAATAATTATGATTTAAACAATTTTAAGTTTTTCCGAACTTGTTTCTGTTTATTCCATTTTTAAGCGTTTCTAGTCGTCCTAGACGATTTTCGACCTTATTTGGGAATCACAATATTTAAGGCTTTGATCTTGAATATCTCTGTCAAAACTCAACCGATTTTGAATTGGAATACCATTTTTATTGACTCTACTTCAAAATAATTATGACTTAAACAATTTAAAATTTTTCCGAACTTTATTTTTGTTTTTTCCATTTTAAGCGTTTCTAGTCTCCTAGACATTTCAAAATAATTATGATTTAGACAATTTAAAATTTTTCCAAACTTTTTTTTGTTTTTTCCATTTTTAAGCGTTTCTAGTCGTCCTAGACGATTTTCGACCTTATTTGGGAATCATAATATTTAAGGCTTTGATCTGAATATCTCTGTCAAAACTCAACCGATTTTGAATTGGAATACCATTTATATTGACTCTACTTCAAAATAATTATGATTTAGACAATTTAAAATTTTTCCGAACTTTTTTTTTGTTTTTTTCCATTTTTAAGCGTTTCTAGTCGTCCTAGACGATTTTCGACCTTATTTGGGAGTCACAATATTTAAGGCTTTGATCTTGAATATCTCTGTCAAAACTCAACCGATTTTGAATTGGAATACCATTTATATTGACTCTACTTCAAAATAATTATGATTTAGACAATTTAAAATTTTTCCGAACTTTTTTTTGTTTTTTCCATTTTTAAGCGTTTCTAGTCGTCCTAGACGATTTTCGACCTTATTTGGGAGTCACAATATTTAAGGCTTTGATCTTGAATATCTCTGTCAAAACTCAACCGATTTTGAATTGGAATACCACATTTATTGACTCTACTTCAAAATAATTATGATTTAGACAATTTAAAATTTTTTCGAATTTTTTTTTGTTTTTTCCATTTTTAAGCGTTTCTAGTCGTCCTAGACGATTTTCGACCTTATTTGGGAATCACAATATTTAAGGCTTTGATCTTGAATATCTCTGTCAAAACTCAACCGATTTTGAATTGGAATACCATTTATATTGACTCTACTTCAAAATAATTATGATTTAGACAATTTAAAATTTTTTCGAACTTTTTTTTTTTTTCCATTTTTAAGCGTTTCTAGTCGTCCTAGACGATTTTCGACCTTATTTGGGAATCACAATATTTAAGGCTTTGATCTTGAATATCTCTGTCAAAACTCAACCGATTTTGAATTGGAATACCATTTATATTGACTCTACTTCAAAATAATTATGAGTTAAACAATTTAAAATTTTTCCGAACTTTTTTTTGTTTTTTCCATTTTTAAGCGTTTCTAGTCGTCCTAGACGATTTTCGACCTTATTTGGAAATCACAATATTTAAGGCTTTGATCTTGAATATCTCTGTCAAAACTCAACCGATTTTGAATTGGAATACCATTTATATTGACTCTACTTCAAAATAATTATGAGTTAAACAATTTAAAATTTTTCCGAATTTTTTTTTGTTTTTCCATTTTTAAGCGTTTCTAGTCGTCCTAGACGATTTTCGACCTTATTTGGGAATCACAATATTTAAGGCTTTGATCTTGAATATCTCTGTCAAAACTCAACCGATTTTGAATTGGAATACCATTTATATTGACTCTACTTCAAAATAATTATGAGTTAAACAATTTAAAATTTTTCCGAACTTTTTTTTGTTTTTTCCATTTTTAAGCGTTTCTAGTCGTCCTAGACGATTTTCGACCTTATTTGGGAATCACAATATTTAAGGCTTTGATCTGAATAATCTCTGTCAAAACTCAACCGATTTTGAATTGGAATACCATTTATATTGACTCTACTTCAAAATAATTATGATTTAGACAATTTAAAATTTTTCCGAACTTTTTTTTGTTTTTTTCCATTTTTAAGCGTTTCTAGTCGTCCTAGACGATTTTCGACCTTATTTGGGAGTCACAATATTTAAGGCTTTGATCTTGAATATCTCTGTCAAAACTCAACCGATTTTGAATTGGAATACCATTTATATTGACTCTACTTCAAAATAATTATGATTTAGACAATTTAAAATTTTTCCGAACTTTTTTTTGTTTTTTCCATTTTTAAGCGTTTCTAGTCGTCCTAGACGATTTTCGACCTTATTTGGGAGTCACAATATTTAAGGCTTTGATCTTGAATATCTCTGTCAAAACTCAACCGATTTTGAATTGGAATACCACATTTATTGACTCTACTTCAAAATAATTATGATTTAGACAATTTAAAATTTTTCCGAATTTTTTTTTGTTTTTTCCATTTTTAAGCGTTTCTAGTCGTCCTAGACGATTTTCGACCTTATTTGGGAATCACAATATTTAAGGCTTTGATCTTGAATATCTCTGTCAAAACTCAACCGATTTTGAATTGGAATACCATTTATAATGACTCTACTTCAAAATAATTATGATTTAGACAATTTAAAATTTTTTCGATCTTTTTTTTTTTTTCCATTTTTAAGCGTTTCTAGTCGTCCTAGACGATTTTCGACCTTATTTGGGAATCACAATATTTAAGGCTTTGATCTTGAATATCTCTGTCAAAACTCAACCGATTTTGAATTGGAATACCACATTTATTGACTCTACTTCAAAATAATTATGATTTAGACAATTTAAAATTTTTCCGAATTTTTTTTTGTTTTTTCCATTTTTAAGCGTTTCTAGTCGTCCTAGACGATTTTCGACCTTATTTGGGAATCACAATATTTAAGGCTTTGATCTTGAATATCTCTGTCAAAACTCAACCGATTTTGAATTGGAATACCATTTATAATGACTCTACTTCAAAATAATTATGATTTAGACAATTTAAAATTTTTTCGAACTTTTTTTTTTTTTTCCATTTTTAAGCGTTTCTAGTCGTCCTAGACGATTTTCGACCTTATTTGGGAGTCACAATATTTAAGGCTTTGACCTTGAATATCTCTGTCAAAACTCAACCGATTTTGAATTGGAATACCATTTATAATGACTCTACTTCAAAATAATTATGATTTAGACAATTTAAAATTTTTTCGAACTTTTTTTTTTTTTTCCATTTTTAAGCGTTTCTAGTCGTCCTAGACGATTTTCGACCTTATTTGGGAGTCACAATATTTAAGGCTTTGATCTTGAATATCTCTGTCAAAACTCAACCGATTTTGAATTGGAATACCATTTATATTAACTCTACTTCAAAATAATTATGATTTAGACAATTTAAAATTTTTCCGAACTTTTTTTTGTTTTTTCCATTTTTAAGCGTTTCTAGTCGTCCTAGACGATTTTCGACCTTATTTGGGAATCACAATATTTAAGGCTTTGATCTTGAATATCTCTGTCAAAACTCAACCGATTTTGAATTGGAATACCATTTATATTGACTCTACTTCAAAATAATTATGATTTAGACAATTTAAAATTTTTCCGAACTTTTTTTTGTTTTTTCCATTTTTAAGCGTTTCTAGTCGTCCTAGACGATTTTCGACCTTATTTGGGAATCACAATATTTAAGGCTTTGATCTTGAATATCTCTGTCAAAACTCAACCGATTTTGAATTGGAATACCATTTATATTGACTCTACTTCAAAATAATTATGATTTAGACAATTTAAAATTTTTTCGAACTTTTTTTTTTTTCATTTTTAAGCGTTTCTAGTCGTCCTAGACGATTTTCGACCTTATTTGGGAATCACAATATTTAAGGCTTTGATCTTGAATATCTCTGTCAAAACTCAACCGATTTTGAATTGGAATACCATTTATATTAACTCTACTTCAAAATAATTATGATTTAGACAATTTAAAATTTTTCCGAATTTTTTTTTGTTTTTTCCATTTTTAAGCGTTTCTAGTCGTCCTAGACGATTTTCGACCTTATTTGGGAATCACAATATTTAAGGCTTTGATCTTGAATATCTCTGTCAAAACTCAACCGATTTTGAATTGAAATACCATTTATAATGACTCTACTTCAAAATAATTATGATTTAGACAATTTAAAATTTTTTCGATTTTTTTTTTTTTTTTCCATTTTTAAGCGTTTCTAGTCGTCCTAGACGATTTTCGACCTTATTTGGGAATCACAATATTTAAGGCTTTGATCCTGAATATCTCTGTCAAAACTCAACCGATTTTGAATTGGAATACCATTTATATTGACTCTACTTCAAAATAATTATGATTTAAACAATTTAAAATTTTTCCGAACTTTTTTTTGTTTTTTCCATTTTTAAGCGTTTCTAGTCGTCCTAGACGATTTTCGACCTTATTTGGGAATCACAATATTTAAGGCTTTGATCTTGAATATCTCTGTCAAAACTCAACCGATTTTGAATTGGAATACCATTTATATTGACTCTACTTCAATATAATTATGATTTAGACAATTTAAAATTTTTTCTCATTTTTTTTTGTTTTTTCCTAGACGATTTTTGACCGATTTTGAATTGGAATACCATTTATATTAACTCTACTTCAAAATAATTATGATTTAGACTATTTAAAATTTTTCGAATTTTTTTTTGTTTTTTCCATTTTTAAGCGTTTCTAGTCGTCCTAGACGATTTTCGACCTTATTTGGGAGTCACAATATTTAAGGCTTTGATCTTGAATATCTCTGTCAAAACTCAACCGATTTTGAATTGGAATACCATTTATAATGACTCTACTTCAAAATAATTATGATTTAGACAATTTAAAATTTTTTCGATCTTTTTTTTCATTTTTAAGCGTTTCTAGTCGTCCTAGACGATTTTCGACCTTATTTGGGAGTCACAATATTTAAGGCTTTGATCTTGAATATCTCTGTCAAAACTCAACCGATTTTGAATTGGAATACCATTTATAATGACTCTACTTCAAAATAATTATGATTAAGACAATTTAAATATTTTCCGAACTTTTTTTTGTTTTTTCCATTTTTAAGCGTTTCTAGTCGTCCTAGACGATTTTCGACCTTATTTGGGAGTCACAATATTTAAGGCTTTGATCTTGAATATCTCTGTCAAAACTCAACCGATTTTGAATTGGAATACCATTTTTATTGACTCTACTTCAAAATAATTATGATTTAGACAATTTAAAATTTTTCCGAACTTTTTTTTGTTTTTTCCATTTTTAAGCGTTTCTAGTCGTCCTAGACGATTTTCGACCTTATTTGGGAATCACAATATTTAAGGCTTTGATCTTGAATATCTCTGTCAAAACTCAACCGATTTTGAATTGGAATACCATTTTTATTGACTCTACTTCAAAATAATTATGATTAAGACAATTTAAAATTTTTTCGATTTTTTTTATTGTTTTTTCCATTTTTAAGCGTTTCTAGTCGTCCTAGACGATTTTCGACCTTATTTGGGAATCACAATATTTAAGGCTTTGATCTTGAATATCTCTGTCAAAACTCAACCGATTTTGAATTGGAATACCATTTTTATTGACTCTACTTCAAAATAATTATGATTTAGACAATTTAAAATTTTTCCGAACTTTTTTTGTTTTTTCCATTTTTAAGCGTTTCTAGTCGTCCTAGACGATTTTCGACCTTATTTGGGAGTCACAATATTTAAGGCTTTGATCTTGAATATCTCTGTCAAAACTCAACCGATTTTGAATTGGAATACCATTTATATTGACTCTACTTCAAAATAATTATGATTTAGACAATTTAAAATTTTTCCGAACTTTTTTTGTTTTTTCCATTTTTAAGCGTTTCTAGTCGTCCTAGACGATTTTCGACCTTATTTGGGAATCACAATATTTAAGGCTTTGATCTTGAATATCTCTGTCAAAACTCAACCGATTTTGAATTGGAATACCATTTTTATTGACTCTACTTCAAAATAATTATGATTAAGACAATTTAAAATTTTTTCGATTTTTTTTTTGTTTTTTCCATTTTTAAGCGTTTCTAGTCGTCCTAGACGATTTTCGACCTTATTTGGGAGTCACAATATTTAAGGCTTTGATCTTGAATATCTCTGTCAAAACTCAACCGATTTTGAATTGGAATACCATTTATAATGACTCTACTTCAAAATAATTATGATTAAGACAATTTAAAATTTTTCCGAACTTTTTTTGTTTTTTCCATTTTTAAGCGTTTCTAGTCGTCCTAGACGATTTTCGACCTTATTTGGAAATCACAATATTTAAGGCTTTGATCCTGAATATCTCTGTCAAAACTCAACCGATTTTGAATTGGAATACCATTTTTATTGACTCTACTTCAAAATAATTATGATTAAGACAATTTAAAATTTTTTCCATTTTTTTTTGTTTTTTCCATTTTTAAGCGTTTCTAGTCGTCCTAGACGATTTTCGACCTTATTTGGGAATCACAATATTTAAGGCTTTGATCTTGAATATCTCTGTCAAAACTCAACCGATTTTGAATTGGAATACCATTTATATTGACTCTACTTCAAAATAATTATGATTAAGACAATTTAAATATTTTCCGAACTTTTTTTTGTTTTTATCCATTTTTAAGCGTTTCTAGTCGTCCTAGACGATTTTCGACCTTATTTGGGAGTCACAATATTTAAGGCTTTGATCTTGAATATCTCTGTCAAAACTCAACCGATTTTGAATTGGAATACCATTTTTATTGACTCTACTTCAAAATAATTATGATTTAGACAATTTAAAATTTTTCCGAACTTTTTTTGTTTTTTCCATTTTTAAGCGTTTCTAGTCGTCCTAGACGATTTTCGACCTTATTTGGGAGTCACAATATTTAAGGCTTTGATCTTGAATATCTCTGTCAAAACTCAACCGATTTTGAATTGGAATACCATTTATAATGACTCTACTTCAAAATAATTATGATTAAGACAATTTAAAATTTTTTCGATTTTTTTTTTGTTTTTTCCATTTTTAAGCGTTTCTAGTCGTCCTAGACGATTTTCGACCTTATTTGGGAATCACAATGTTTAAAGCTTTGGACTGGAATATCTCTGTCAAAACTCAACCGATTTTGAATTGGAATACCATTTATAATGACTCTACTTCAAAATAATTATGATTTAGACAATTTAAAATTTTTCCGAATTTTTTTTTGTTTTTTCCATTTTTAAGCGTTTCTAGTCGTCCTAGACGATTTTCGACCTTATTTGGGAGTCACAATATTTAAGGCTTTGATCTTGAATATCTCTGTCAAAACTCAACCGATTTTGAATTGGAATACCATTTATATTGACTCTACTTCAAAATAATTATGATTAAGACAATTTAAAATTTTTCCGAACTTTTTTTTGTTTTTTCCATTTTTAAGCGTTTCTAGTCGTCCTAGACGATTTTCGACCTTATTTGGGAATCACAATATTTAAGGCTTTGATCTTGAATATCTCTGTCAAAACTCAACCGATTTTGAATTGGAATACCATTTTTATTGACTTTACTTCAAAATAATTATGATTTAGACAATTTAAAATTTTTCCGAACTTTTTTTGTTTTTTCCATTTTTAAGCGTTTCTAGTCGTCCTAGACGATTTTCGACCTTATTTGGGAATCACAATATTTAAGGCTTTGATCTTGAATATCTCTGTCAAAACTCAACCGATTTTGAATTGGAATACCATTTATAATGACTCTACTTCAAAATAATTATGATTAAGACAATTTTAAATTTTTCGAATTTTTTTTTGTTTTTTCCATTTTTAAGCGTTTCTAGTCGTCCTAGACGATTTTCGACCTTATTTGGGAATCACAATGTTTAAAGGCTTGGACTGAATATCTCTGTCAAAACTCAACCGATTTTGAATTGGAATACCATTTATATTGACTCTACTTCAAAATAATTATGATTTAGACAATTTAAAATTTTTCCGAACTTTTTTTGTTTTTTCCATTTTTAAGCGTTTCTAGTCGTCCTAGACGATTTTCGACCTTATTTGGGAAGTCACAATATTTAAGGCTTTGATCTTGAATATCTCTGTCAAAACTCAACCGATTTTGAATTGGAATACCATTTATAATGACTCTACTTCAAAATAATTATGATTTAGACAATTTAAAATTTTTTCGATCTTTTTTTTTTCCATTTTTAAGCGTTTCTAGTCGTCCTAGACGATTTTCGACCTTATTTGGGAATCACAATATTTAAGGCTTTGATCTTGAATATCTCTGTCAAAACTCAACCGATTTTGAATTGGAATACCATTTTTATTGACTCTACTTCAAAATAATTATGATTTAGACAATTTAAAATTTTTTCGATCTTTTTTTTTTTCCATTTTTAAGCGTTTCTAGTCGTCCTAGACGATTTTCGACCTTATTTGGGAATCACAATATTTAAGGCTTTGATCTTGAATATCTCTGTCAAAACTCAACCGATTTTGAATTGGAATACCATTTATATTGACTCTACTTCAAAATAATTATGAGTTAAACAATTTAAAATTTTTCCGAACTTTTTTTTGTTTTTTCCATTTTTAAGCGTTTCTAGTCGTCCTAGACGATTTTCGACCTTATTTGGGAATCACAATATTTAAAGCTTTGATCTTGAATATCTCTGTCAAAACTCAACCGATTTTGAATTGGAATACCATTTTTATTGACTCTACTTCAAAATAATTATGATTAAGACAATTTAAAATTTTTTCAATTTTTTTTTGTTTTTTCCATTTTTAAGCGTTTCTAGTCGTCCTAGACGATTTTCGACCTTATTTGGGAATCACAATATTTAAGGCTTTGATCTTGAATATCTCTGTCAAAACTCAACCGATTTTGAATTGGAATACCATTTATAATGACTCTACTTCAAAATAATTATGATTAAGACAATTTAAAATTTTTCCGAACTTTTTTTTGTTTTTTCCATTTTTAAGCGTTTCTAGTCGTCCTAGACGATTTTCGACCTTATTTGGGAATCACAATATTTAAGGCTTTGATCTTGAATATCTCTGTCAAAACTCAACCGATTTTGAATTGGAATACCATTTTTATTGACTCTACTTCAAAATAATTATGATTTAGACAATTTAAAATTTTTCCGAACTTTTTTTTGTTTTTTCCATTTTTAAGCGTTTCTAGTCGTCCTAGACGATTTTCGACCTTATTTGGGAATCACAATATTTAAGGCTTTGATCCTGAATATCTCTGTCAAAACTCAACCGATTTTGAATTGGAATACCATTTTTATTGACTCTACTTCAAAATAATTATGATTAAGACAATTTAAAATTTTTTCCATTTTTTTTTGTTTTTTCCATTTTTAAGCGTTTCTAGTCGTCCTAGACGATTTTCGACCTTATTTGGGAATCACAATATTTAAGGCTTTGATCTTGAATATCTCTGTCAAAACTCAACCGATTTTGAATTGGAATACCATTTATAATGACTCTACTTCAAAATAATTATGATTAAGACAATTTA
Organism: Drosophila acutilabella; assembly: GCA_035046005.1. Taxonomy (NCBI): domain Eukaryota; kingdom Metazoa; phylum Arthropoda; class Insecta; order Diptera; family Drosophilidae; genus Drosophila; species Drosophila acutilabella. Next base: position 17,559 of record JAWNOK010000026.1, on the reverse strand, counting down.
AAAATTTTCCGAACTTTTTTTTGTTTTTTCCATTTTTAAGCGTTTCTAGTCGTCCTAGACGATTTTCGACCTTATTTGGGAATCACAATATTTAAGGCTTTGATCTTGAATATCTCTGTCAAAACTCAACCGATTTTGAATTGGAATACCATTTATATTGACTCTACTTCAAAATAATTATGATTTAAACAATTTAAAATTTTTCCGAACTTTTTTTTGTTTTTTCCATTTTTAAGCGTTTCTAGTCGTCCTAGACGATTTTCGACCTTATTTGGGAGTCACAATATTTAAGGCTTTGATCTTGAATATCTCTGTCAAAACTCAACCGATTTTGAATTGGAATACCATTTTTATTGACTCTACTTCAAAATAATTATGATTAAGACAATTTAAAATTTTTTCGATTTTTTTTTTGTTTTTTCCATTTTTAAGCGTTTCTAGTCGTCCTAGACGATTTTCGACCTTATTTGGGAATCACAATGTTTAAGGATTTGGACTGGAATATCTCTGTCAAAACTCAACCGATTTTGAATTGGAATACCATTTATAATGACTCTATTTCAAAATAATTATAATTAAAACAATTTAAAATTTTTCCGAACTTTTTTTTGTTTTTTCCATTTTTAAGCGTTTCTAGTCGTCCTAGACGATTTTCGACCTTATTTGGGAATCACAATATTTAAGGCTTTGATCCTGAATATCTCTGTCGAAACTCAACCGAGTTTGAATTGGAATACCATTTATATTGACTCTACTTCAAATTAATTATGATTTAGACAATTTAAAATTTTTCCGAACTTTTTTTTGTTTTTTCCATTTTTAAGCGTTTCTAGTCGTCCCAGACGATTTTCGACTTTATTTGGGAAGTCACAATATTTAAGGCTTTGATCTTGAATATCTCTGTCAAAACTCAACCGATTTTGAATTGAAATACCATTTATAATGACTCTAATTCAAAATAATTATGATTTAGACAATTTAAAATTTTTTCGATCTTTTTTTTTTTCAGTTTTAAGTTTTTGTTGACGATTTTGCTTATTTGGGATCACAATATTTAAGGCTTTCACCATGAATATCTCTGTCGAAACTCAACCGATTTTGAATTGGAATACAATTTTTATTGACTCTACTTCAAAATAATTATGATTTAGACAATTTAAAATTTTTTCCATTTTTTTTTTTCCATTTTTAAACGTTTTAAACGTTTATAGTGGCTGGCAAAAATCCTCTTGTTGAACCATCCTCGAGGGTGCTGGCTGGGCAATGGACACTGCATCGTCTAAGGACGGTGCACTGTCACTTGCCCTTGAGGCGATGCAGTGTCTAGCTAAGACGCGGTCCGGTATCTTGGCATGCCCTAGCATGTCAAGAATACCGAACACACGTCATGGCTAGAGGTGCCTGGTGGTAGGCATAAAACACTAGGGGTGGCCACCCGAACCCAAATAGCTAATCATGGACTATCATGGAAAGTCGTTTAGGAGAATCAACTCGGGCTGGGATGTCAGCCCAAACGTCGGTGGAAGGCGTGACCGCTACCACCGGCGGGCACGGGGGGGAGAAATACTCTCTGCGTGTTGCCAGTGGTCACACCTCTGACGTGGCGGGAGCAGGCCATGTCAGTTGCACTACTACTGCCAACAACAACAACAAGCACAAGCTGACCCGCACGGGTGCCGGAATCGATGCAGATTCGGACCTGGAGAGCGTTGCGTCAGTAACGAGAACTGAAGAGGAGAGCCTACTGCGCTCCCCGGTTCAGGGTTCCAGCTCCCTGCGTAGGGAAGGGCCCAAGCGAACCAGGGAAGGGCACAAGGCCAAGGCACAGTACAAGGCGGCTCTGAAGATCCAGAGTCGGCTTCAAGGTAAAACTGACTTGTCCCCTGAGGATAAAGCCAAGTTAACCTGGGCCGAACAAAGGATCGAGGAAAGCCGTCGCCACTTCGATCAGTTGCCGCAGATGCGAGCAACGACAAGTGGGTACGCCAACAAGGTCGAGGAGATGATGGCCGAAAAGAGGCAACGCTCAGCCGAGAGCAACACGAGCAGAGATGCTCCCGACTGCAAACGGCAGAGGGGTCCCAAAGGAGCCATCCCTCGACCAAGACGCAAGAGAGCCTCGATGAAGGATGTCGTGCAACGGCACCTGATCGTGGCATTGATCGATCGCAGCGAGGAAAACGGCAGGATCTCGGAGGAACGATGGAAAATCGTCCACGAGAAACTGGTCGGGTCGCTGATGGAACGACTGGAGGAGGATCCGGAGGCTCCCATGCCTACCTTTGATGGGGCTGGGTGGCTGAACGGTGCAAAGATCCTCAAGTGCAACGACGAGCCAACGCTTAGCTGGCTGAAGAAGGTAGTTCGGACCTTTGGAGCGGTATGGGATGGAGCTTTGCTGGAGGTGGTCGACAGGGAAAATATCCCGTCTAAACCAAAGGCAAAAGTTCTCTTCCCTATCGCGGTCAAAGGCGAACAAGCCCTTCGCCTGCTACAGAGGCAGAACAAAGACGTGCCAACCAGTGACTGGAAGGTATTACATGCTGGTCCCTTCTCCTCATCAGAGGGGGGCCAGAGTGTGATCCTCCAGATCAACAAGGAGGCGGAAGACGTGCTGTATCCACGCTTTGGGAAGATGGCTTGGGGTGTTGGTAGCGTATACCTTCGCCTATAGAAGCGTCATCCCGGAGACAAAGATACGCACACACTCAAGGTTGGGGAGGTGGAGAAGGACCTGGACCTGAATCGGTCCTCGAAGCCACCCAATCACTGGAAATAGCTTCCGACGGGGAGGCGGACGACGACGAGGACGGAGACCTGACGGTCATAGTCAACCCGTCCGCAGAGGGTGAAGCAGTAACCCACACACATGAGGGTACTGCAAATAAACCTGCATAAGAGCAAGTTGGCATCGACGGAGCTCCTTATGACCCTAGAGCAAGGGCCCGTCGATGTGGCCTTAGTCCAAGAACCGTGGATTGCCTCCGGCAACACGGTAGCGGGACTAAGGTCGAACAACTACAATGCGTTTAACATCACAACGGTAAGCAGAACAAGAACTGCCGTTACAGCACTGACGACCTAACGGCGGTAATGGTGGAGAACGGGAAGATGCGCCTCATTATGGCATCCTGCTATATGGCTCATGACCTGCCAGCACCACCGAACGAACTGGTGAGACTTGTGGCTGAGACCGCCCGAAAAAACGACTTGCATCTGGTAGTCGGCACAGACGCCAACGCACACCACTGCGTATGGGGATCAACCGACACCAACATCAGGGGTGAGTCGTTACTTGAATTCCTACTAACCACAACACTAAGTATCGCTAACATGGGGGAGGCACATACATACGTAGGTCCCACTTCGTCTAACGTTCTTGACCTAACACTCGCAACAGGTGTAGCAATAACAAACTGGAGGGTCCTAGACAAACCCTCATTCTCTGATCACAAGTACATTCAATTCGAATGCGACTTTGATCACAACCCCAAACCAACCCAGTTTAAGAACCCCAAGAACACTGACTGGGCCAAGTACAGGAGTATTGTGGCAGAAAAACTCAGCCCACCAGACAACATCAGATCTGCAAAAGACATTGAGAAATCAATGTCGATTGTCAATAAAACTCTGATTGATGCCTACAACAGCGCATGCCGAACATCCAAATGCAAATCGAGATCGAAACCACTATTTTGGAATTCCGAACTCTCAACACAAAGAGCAAATACTAAGGACCTGTTTAAACTTGCAAAGCAGACCGGTATGGACATAATCCACGACGAATACAAAGTCGCGCTCAGAACGTACAAGTCCAAAATCAGGAAAGCCAAAAGAAACTCCTGAAACCGCAAGACTTAGGAAGCTGCTGTCAAAACAGCGACCAATTCAAAGTCAACTAAAGCTGGGAGATGGTACATGGACAGAGAGCAGCGAGGAAACTCTGGATGCACTCATGACCACCCACTTTCCAGGTTGTTCGACACCACCTGTGTCTGACGAACAACACAACAATACGGAGCAGTCATACACACTCCCTGAAGGATTATTCACCACAACGAAGATACAATGGGCCATCAACTCTTTCTCAAGAATAAAGAGCCCAGGTATCGACGGGATCATTCCAGCCATGCTACAAACCGCCAAAGATACGGTCACCCCATAGCTGGTTAAGATTTACGAAGCCTGCCTAAAAACGGGCCATATACCAACTCAATGGCGAACTGCAAGAGTTGCTTTTCTTCCCAAAGCGGGCAAATGCAGTCACAACAGCCCATCGGATTACAGACCAATAAGTCTCACATCCTTTATGCTTAAAACTATGGAAAAGCTGCTAGATCTCAGCATAAGAAGTTCGGCAGAGGAACAGATGTCAGCTGACCAGCATGCTTACACCAAGGGCAAGTCCGTCGAAACGGCCTTGCACTCGCTAGTGGGGACTATAGAACGAGCCCTATACAACAACGAATATGCTCTGGGTGCCTTTGTAGACATCTCAGGAGCGTTCAACAATGTTAGCACCAAGGTCATAATCGACCAGCTAGCAACTACCAATTCTCACCCAACGATCACCAACTGGATTGGAAACCTTCTGAACTGCAGGAGAGTTCAATCAGAATGGGGCACTGCAACCACAACAAAAATCGCGAACAGGGGTACCCCTCAAGGAGGAGTCCTTTCTCCTCTTCTTTGGAACCTAGTTGTCGAGGACCTAATTAAGAGATTTGATAGAAGAGCCCCAAAAATAACTGCCTATGCGGACGACATAGGTATAATTATAACGGGAGTATGCCCATCGACTCTCAGCTCCATAATGGAACGGACCCTCAGGGAGATATGTAAATGGGCGGAGAATGCCGGACTACATATAAATGCAGAAAAGACGGACCTCATCCTCTTTACCAAGAAGTACAAGGTACCGTACTGGACTCCCCCGAAACTAAACGACAAAGAACTCAAGCCCAGCACCCGCATTAAGTACCTAGGAACAGTGCTAGACAGCAAACTGACATGGAGAGCCAATGTAGAAGAAAGGGTGAAGAAAGCCACCATGGCGCTATACGCATCCAAGAAGATGCTAAGCAGCACATGGGGCCTGTCACCCAGACTTATGCACTGGATATATATCTCAGTTGTGCGCCCGACACTGCTCTATGGGGCTCTTGTGTGGTGGCCTGCTACGGAAAAGAAAACATATCTCGCCCTATTGGAGAAGGTACAGCTTCAATCGCTAATCTGTATTACAGGCGCTCTCAGAACCACCCCAACGAAGGCACTAGAGATCCTGTCGGGATTACCTCCCCTGGATCTACAAACAAAACTAGTAGCAGCAAAGTCGGCCCAACGTCTTATAGCACTGGGCAACATGGCGCTACGAAGCTACGGGCACAGCTCCATAGGGAGGAGCACGATATCGCGCTCAGACTACATCAAACCCGAAAACAGACTCGGAACCCACATAAAGGCACACCCTGGGCCCGATGACTGGAAAAGCTGTCGCTACAACCACACTGAGCTCAACATATACACAGACGGCTCTAAAATGGAGGGAGGAGTGGGGGCCGCTGTTTACTGCGAAACCCCCAGCCTCAAACTCACGTACAAGCTACCAGACCACTATAGCATTTTCCAAGCGGAAGTCTTACGATTGGAAAAGCAGCAGAGACCGCAAAACAGATCAGCACCAACTTCCATAAAGTCAACATCTTGGTAGATAGCCAGGCAGCGATTAAGTCCATGATGTCGTCTACTCTCAATTCCCGGGTCGTCAAGGTGAGCAGGGAAGCACTAGATGAATTACGTACGACAACGTCAGTACACATCTACTGGGTACCCAGCCACCAGGGCATACCAGGAAACGAGGAGGCAGACATCCTGGCAAAGGCAGGCGTTGACCTACCAACTAACAGGATAGAACAGGTGGACATCCCCCTAAGATCACTACATAGTGATCTAGAGAGAAGCACCAATAACCAAATCAGCCATAGATGGCGAAACACCCGCACATGCAGAATAGCAAAGATCATGTGCAAAAACATCAACTCTAGACTATCGCAATATATTCTGCACCTCTCCAGGAAAGACTGCAGAATGATGGTCGGGATGCTCACTAGTCATTGCCTAGCTGCCGCACATGCAACTAAACTAGGAATAACCAACAGTATCAATTGCAGGAAATGCAATGACACAGACTCTCCAGAGACGCTAGAGCACCTCCTATGCCACTGCCACGCCTTAGAGCGCACGAGGCTTAGGTGCCTGGGAAACTCAATACTCCCCTCATTGATGGAAGCCTCCAACATACCCGCAAGTAACCTGCTAGCGTTTGCGAAGCGCGCACAGATTCTACAGGACCTCAAGCCGTGGTAACCCTCCCCCAACCGGTTGACTAAGGGCCATAACTGGCCTATGCTCTGTCCCTCGAGGACGTCCGGCTTAACCTAACCTAACGTTTATAGTCGTCCTAGACGATTTTCGACCTTATTTGGGAGTCACAATATTTAAGGCTTTGATCTTGAATATCTCTGTCAAAACTCAACCGATTTTGAATTGGAATACCATTTATAATGACTCTACTTCAAAATAATTATGATTAAGACAGTTGTAAATTTTTGAATTTTTTTTTGTTTTTCCATTTTTAAGCGTCTCTAGTCGTCCTAGACGATTTTTGACCTCATTTTGGAATCACAATGTTTAAAGGTTTGTACTGAATATCTCTGTCAAAACTCAACCGATTTTGAATTGGAATACCATTTATATTGACTCTACTTCAAATTAATTATGATTTAGACAATTTAAAATTTTTCCGAACTTTTTTTTGTTTTTTCCTTTTTAAGCGTTTCTAGTCGTCCCAGACGATTTGCGACTTTATTTGGGAAGTCACAATATTTAAGGCTTTGATCTTGAATATCTCTGTCAAAACTCAACCGATTTTGAATTGGAATACCATTTTTATAGACTTTACTTCAAAATAATTATGATTAAGACAATTTAAAATTTTTTCGATTTTTTTTTTGTTTTTTCCATTTTTAAGCGTTTCTAGTCGTCCTAGACGATTTTCGACCTTATTTGGGAATCACAAAGTTTAAAGGTTTGGACTGGAATATCTCTGTCAAAACTCAACCGATTTTGAATTTAGATACCATTCATATTAATTCTACTTCAAAATAATTATGATTTAAACAATTTAAAATTTTTCCGAACTTTTTTTGTTTTTTCCATTTTTAAGCGTTTCTAGTCGTCCTAGACGATTTTCGACCTTATTTGGGAGTCACAATATTTAAGGCTTTGATCTTGAATATCTCTGTCAAAACTCAACCGATTTTGAATTGGAATACCATTTATAATGACTCTACTTCAAAATAATTATGATTAAGACAGTTGTAAATTTTTGAATTTTTTTTTGTTTTTTCCATTTTCAAGCGTCTCTAGTCGTCCTAGACGATTTTTGACCTTATTTTGGAATCACAATGTTTAAAGGTTTGTACTGAATATCTCTGTCAAAACTCAACCGATTTTGAATTGGAATACCATTTTTATTGACTCTACTTCAAATTAATTATGATTTAGACAATTTAAAATTTTTCCGAACTTTTTTTTGTTTTTTCCTTTTTAAGCGTTTCTAGTCGTCCCAGACGATTTGCGACTTTATTTGGGAATCACAATATTTAAGGCTTTGATCTTGAATATCTCTGTCAAAACTCAACCGATTTTGAATTGAAATACCATTTATAATGACTCTAATTCAAAATAATTATGATTTAGACAATTTAAAATTTTTTCGATCTTTTTTTTTTCAGTTTTAAGCGTTTCTAGTCGTCCTAGACGATTTTCGACCTTATTTGGGAATCATAATATTTAAGGCTTTGATCCTGAATATCTTTGTCGAAACTCAACCGATTTTGAATTGGTAAACCATTTATATTGACTCTACTTCAAAATAATTATGAGTTAAACGATTTAAAATTTTTCCGAACTTTTTTTTGTTTTTTCCATTTTTAAGCGTTTCTAGTCGTCCTAGATGATTTTCGACCTTATTTGGGAATCACAAAGTTTTTGGGTTCGGACTGGAATATCTCTGTCAAAACTCAACCGATTTTGAATTTAGATACCATTCATATTAATTCTACTTCAAAATAATTATGATTTAGACAATTTAAAGTTTTTCCGAATTTTTTTTTGTTTTTTCCTTTTTAAGCGTTTCTAGTCGTCCTAGACGATTTTCGACCTTTTTTGGGAATCACAATATTTAAGGCTTTGATCCTGAATATCTTTGTCGAAACTCAACCGATTTTGAATTGGTAAACCATTTATATTGACTCTACTTCAAAATAATTATGAGTTAAACGATTTAAAATTTTTCCGAACTTTTTTTTGTTTTTTCCTTTTTAAGCGTTTCTAGTCGTTCCAGACGATTTTCGACCTTATTTGGGAAGTCACAATATTTAAGGCTTTGATCTTGAATATCTCTGTCAAAACTCAACCGATTTTGAATTGAAATACCATTTATAATGACTCTAATTCAAAATAATTATGATTTAGACAATTTAAAATTTTTTCGATCTTTTTTTTTTTCAGTTTTAAGTCACAATATTTAAGGCTTTCACCTTGAATATCTCTGTCGAAACTCAACCGATTTTGAATTGGAATACAATTTTTATTGACTCTACTTCAAAATAATTATGATTTAGACAATTTAAAATTTTTTCCATTTTTTTTTTTCCATTTTTAAACGTTTTAAACGTTTATAGTGGCTGGCAAAAATCCTCTAGTTGAACCGTCCTCGAGGGTGCTGGCTGGGCAATGGACACTGCATCGTCTAAGGACGGTGCACTGTCACTTGCCCTTGAGGCGATGCAGTGTCTAGCTAAGACGCGGTCCGGTATCTTGGCATGCCCTAGCATGTCAAGAATACCGAACACACGTCATGGCTAGAGGTGCCTGGTGGTAGGCATAAAACACTAGGGGTGGCCACCCGAACCCAAATAGCTAATCATGGACTATCATGGAAAGTCGTTTAGGAGAATCAACTCGGGCTGGGATGTCAGCCCAAACGTCGGTGGAAGGCGTGACCGCTACCACCGGCGGGCACGGGGGAGAAATACTCTCTGCGTGTTGCCAGTGGTCACACCTCTGACGTGGCGGGAGCAGGCCATGTCAGTTGCACTACTACTGCCAACAACAACAACAAGCACAAGCTGACCCGCACGGGTGCCGGAATCGATGCAGATTCGGACCTGGAGAGCGTTGCGTCAGTAACGAGAACTGAAGAGGAGAGCCTACTGCGCTCCCCGGTTCAGGGTTCCAGCTCCCTGCGTAGGGAAGGGCCCAAGCGAACCAGGGAAGGGCACAAGGCCAAGGCACAGTACAAGGCGGCTCTGAAGATCCAGAGTCGGCTTCAAGGTAAAACTGACTTGTCCCCTGAGGATAAAGCCAAGTTAACCTGGGCCGAACAAAGGATCGAGGAAAGCCGTCGCCACTTCGATCAGTTGCCGCAGATGCGAGCAACGACAAGTGGGTACGCCAACAAGGTCGAGGAGATGATGGCCGAAAAGAGGCAACGCTCAGCCGAGAGCAACACGAGCAGAGATGCTCCCGACTGCAAACGGCAGAGGGGTCCCAAAGGAGCCATCCCTCGACCAAGACGCAAGAGAGCCTCGATGAAGGATGTCGTGCAACGGCACCTGATCGTGGCATTGATCGATCGCAGCGAGGAAAACGGCAGGATCTCGGAGGAACGATGGAAAATCGTCCACGAGAAACTGGTCGGGTCGCTGATGGAACGACTGGAGGAGGATCCGGAGGCTCCCATGCCTACCTTTGATGGGGCTGGGTGGCTGAACGGTGCAAAGATCCTCAAGTGCAACGACGAGCCAACGCTTAGCTGGCTGAAGAAGGTAGTTCGGACCTTTGGAGCGGTATGGGATGGAGCTTTGCTGGAGGTGGTCGACAGGGAAAATATCCCGTCTAAACCAAAGGCAAAAGTTCTCTTCCCTATCGCGGTCAAAGGCGAACAAGCCCTTCGCCTGCTACAGAGGCAGAACAAAGACGTGCCAACCAGTGACTGGAAGGTATTACATGCTGGTCCCTTCTCCTCATCAGAGGGGGGCCAAAGTGTGATCCTCCAGATCAACAAGGAGGCGGAAGACGTGCTGTATCCACGCTTTGGGAAGATGGCTTGGGGTGTTGGTAGCGTATACCTTCGCCTATAGAAGCGTCATCCCGGAGACAAAGATACGCACACACTCAAGGTTGGGGGGGTGGAGAAGGACCTGGACCTGAATCGGTCCTCGAAGCCACCCAATCACTGGAAATAGCTTCCGACGGGAAGGCGGACGACGACGAGGACGGAGACCTGACGGTCATAGTCAACCCGTCCGCAGAGGGTGAAGCAGTAACCCACACACATGAGGGTACTGCAAATAAACCTGCATAAGAGCAAGTTGGCATCGACGGAGCTCCTTATGACCCTAGAGCAAGGGCCCGTCGATGTGGCCTTAGTCCAAGAACCGTGGATTGCCTCCGGCAACACGGTAGCGGGACTAAGGTCGAACAACTACAATGCGTTTAACATCACAACGGTAAGCAGAACAAGAACTGCCGTTACAGCACTGACGACCTAACGGCGGTAATGGTGGAGAACGGGAAGATGCGCCTCATTATGGCATCCTGCTATATGGCTCATGACCTGCCAGCACCACCGAACGAACTGGTGAGACTTGTGGCTGAGACCGCCCGAAAAAACGACTTGCATCTGGTAGTCGGCACAGACGCCAACGCACACCACTGCGTATGGGGATCAACCGACACCAACATCAGGGGTGAGTCGTTACTTGAATTCCTACTAACCACAACACTAAGTATCGCTAACATGGGGGAGGCACATACATACGTAGGTCCCACTTCGTCTAACGTTCTTGACCTAACACTCGCAACAGGTGTAGCAATAACAAACTGGAGGGTCCTAGACAAACCCTCATTCTCTGATCACAAGTACATTCAATTCGAATGCGACTTTGATCACAACCCCAAACCAACCCAGTTTAAGAACCCCAAGAACACTGACTGGGCCAAGTACAGGAGTATTGTGGCAGAAAAACTCAGCCCACCAGACAACATCAGATCTGCAAAAGACATTGAGAAATCAATGTCGATTGTCAATAAAACTCTGATTGATGCCTACAACAGCGCATGCCGAACATCCAAATGCAAATCGAGATCGAAACCACTATTTTGGAATTCCGAACTCTCAACACAAAGAGCAAATACTAAGGACCTGTTTAAACTTGCAAAGCAGACCGGTATGGACATAATCCACGACGAATACAAAGTCGCGCTCAGAACGTACAAGTCCAAAATCAGGAAAGCCAAAAGAAACTCCTGAAACCGCAAGACTTAGGAAGCTGCTGTCAAAACAGCGACCAATTCAAAGTCAACTAAAGCTGGGAGATGGTACATGGACAGAGAGCAGCGAGGAAACTCTGGATGCACTCATGACCACCCACTTTCCAGGTTGTTCGACACCACCTGTGTCTGACGAACAACACAACAATACGGAGCAGTCATACACACTCCCTGAAGGATTATTCACCACAACGAAGATACAATGGGCCATCAACTCTTTCTCAAGAATAAAGAGCCCAGGTATCGACGGGATCATTCCAGCCATGCTACAAACCGCCAAAGATACGGTCACCCCATAGCTGGTTAAGATTTACGAAGCCTGCCTAAAAACGGGCCATATACCAACTCAATGGCGAACTGCAAGAGTTGCTTTTCTTCCCAAAGCGGGCAAATGCAGTCACAACAGCCCATCGGATTACAGACCAATAAGTCTCACATCCTTTATGCTTAAAACTATGGAAAAGCTGCTAGATCTCAGCATAAGAAGTTCGGCAGAGGAACAGATGTCAGCTGACCAGCATGCTTACACCAAGGGCAAGTCCGTCGAAACGGCCTTGCACTCGCTAGTGGGGACTATAGAACGAGCCCTATACAACAACGAATATGCTCTGGGTGCCTTTGTAGACATCTCAGGAGCGTTCAACAATGTTAGCACCAAGGTCATAATCGACCAGCTAGCAACTACCAATTCTCACCCAACGATCACCAACTGGATTGGAAACCTTCTGAACTGCAGGAGAGTTCAATCAGAATGGGGCACTGCAACCACAACAAAAATCGCGAACAGGGGTACCCCTCAAGGAGGAGTCCTTTCTCCTCTTCTTTGGAACCTAGTTGTCGAGGACCTAATTAAGAGATTTGATAGAAGAGCCCCAAAAATAACTGCCTATGCGGACGACATAGGTATAATTATAACGGGAGTATGCCCATCGACTCTCAGCTCCATAATGGAACGGACCCTCAGGGAGATATGTAAATGGGCGGAGAATGCCGGACTACATATAAATGCAGAAAAGACGGACCTCATCCTCTTTACCAAGAAGTACAAGGTACCGTACTGGACTCCCCCGAAACTAAACGACAAAGAACTCAAGCCCAGCACCCGCATTAAGTACCTAGGAACAGTGCTAGACAGCAAACTGACATGGAGAGCCAATGTAGAAGAAAGGGTGAAGAAAGCCACCATGGCGCTATACGCATCCAAGAAGATGCTAAGCAGCACATGGGGCCTGTCACCCAGACTTATGCACTGGATATATATCTCAGTTGTGCGCCCGACACTGCTCTATGGGGCTCTTGTGTGGTGGGCTGCTACGGAAAAGAAAACATATCTCGCCCTATTGGAGAAGGTACAGCTTCAATCGCTAATCTGTATTACAGGCGCTCTCAGAACCACCCCAACGAAGGCACTAGAGATCCTGACGGGATTACCTCCCCTGGATCTACAAACAAAACTAGTAGCAGCAAAGTCGGCCCAACGTCTTATAGCACTGGGCAACATGGCACAGCTCCATAGGGAGGAGTACGATATCGCGCTCAGACTACATCAAACCCGAAAACAGACTCGGAACCCACATAAAGGCACACCCTGGGCCCGATGACTGGAAAAGCTGTCGCTACAACCACACTGAGCTCAACATATACACAGACGGCTCTAAAATGGAGGGAGGAGTGGGGGCCGCTGTTTACTGCGAAACCCCCAGCCTCAAACTCACGTACAAGCTACCAGACCACTATAGCATTTTCCAAGCGGAAGTCTTACGATTGGAAAAGCAGCAGAGACCGCAAAACAGATCAGCACCAACTTCCATAAAGTCAACATCTTGGTAGATAGCCAGGCAGCGATTAAGTCCATGATGTCGTCTACTCTCAATTCCCGGATCGTCAAGGTGAGCAGGGAAGCACTAGATGAATTACGTACGACAACGTCAGTACACATCTACTGGGTACCCAGCCACCAGGGCATACCAGGAAACGAGGAGGCAGACATCCTGGCAAAGGCAGGCGTTGACCTACCAACTAACAGGATAGAACAGGTGGACATCCCCCTAAGATCACTACATAGTGATCTAGAGAGAAGCACCAATAACCAAATCAGCCATAGATGGCGAAACACCCGCACATGCAGAATAGCAAAGATCATGTGCAAAAACATCAACTCTAGACTATCGCAATATATTCTGCACCTCTCCAGGAAAGACTGCAGAATGATGGTCGGGATGCTCACTAGTCATTGCCTAGCTGCCGCACATGCAACTAAACTAGGAATAACCAACAGTATCAATTGCAGGAAATGCAATGACACAGACTCTCCAGAGACGCTAGAGCACCTCCTATGCCACTGCCACGCCTTAGAGCGCACGAGGCTTAGGTGCCTGGGAAACTCAATACTCCCCTCATTGATGGAAGCCTCCAACATACCCGCAAGTAACCTGCTAGCGTTTGCGAAGCGCGCACAGATTCTACAGGACCTCAAGCCGTGGTAACCCTCCCCCAACCGGTTGACTAAGGCCCATAACTGGCCTATGCTCTGTCCCTCGAGGACGTCCGGCTTAACCTAACCTAACGTTTATAGTCGTCCTAGACGATTTTCGACCTTATTTGGGAGTCACAATATTTAAGGCTTAGATCTTGAATATCTCTGTCAAAACTCAACCGATTTTGAATTGGAATACCACATTTATTGACTATACTTCAAAATAATTATGATTTAGACAATTTAAAATTTTTCCGAACTTTTTTTGTTTATTTCCATTTTTAAGCGTTTGTAGTCGTCCTACACGATTTTCGACCTTATTAAGGAATTACAATGTTTAAAGGTTTTGACTGGAATATCTCTGTCAAAACTCAACCGATTTGGAATTGGAATACCATTTTCATTGACTCTACTTCAAAATAATTATGATTTAGACAATTTAAAGTTTTTCCGAATTTTTTTTTGTTTTTTCCATTTTTAAGCGTTTCTAGTCGTCCTGGACGATTTTCGACCTTATTTGGGAATCACAATATTTAAGGCTTTGATCTTGAATATCTCTGTCAAAAATTAACCGACTTTGAATTGGAATACCATTTATATTGACTCTACTTCAAAATAATTATGATTTAGACAATTTAAAATTTTTTCGATTTTTTTTTTGTTTTTTCCATTTTTAAGCGTTTCTAGTCGTCCTGGACGATTTTTGACCTTATTTGGGAATCACAATATTTAAGGTTTTGACTGGAATATCTCTGTCAAAACTCAACCGATTTTGAATTGGAATATCTGTTTTATTGACTCTACTTCAAAATAATTATGATTTAGACAATTTAAAATTTTTCCGAACGATTTTTTATTTTTTTCCATTTTTAAGCGTTTCAAGTCGTCCGAGACGATTTTCGACCTTATTTGGGAGTCACAATATTTAAGGCTTTGATCTTGAATATCTCTGTCAAAACTCAACCGATTTTGAATTGGAATACCACATTTATTGACTATACTTCAAAATAATTATGATTTAGACAATTTAAAATTTTTCCGAACTTTTTTTGTTTATTTCCATTTTTAAGCGTTTGTAGTCGTCCTACACGATTTTCGACCTTATTAAGGAATTACAATGTTTAAAGGTTTTGACTGGAATATCTCTGTCAAAACTCAACCGATTTGGAATTGGAATACCATTTTCATTGACTCTACTTCAAAATAATTATGATTTAGACAATTTAAAGTTTTTCCGAATTTTTTTTTGTTTTTTCCATTTTTAAGCGTTTCTAGTCGTCCTGGACGATTTTCGACCTTATTTGGGAATCACAATATTTAAGGCTTTGATCTTGAATATCTCTGTCAAAAATTAACCGACTTTGAATTGGAATACCATTTATATTGACTCTACTTCAAAATAATTATGATTTAGACAATTTAAAATTTTTTCGATTTTTTTTTTTGTTTTTTCCATTTTTAAGCGTTTCTAGTCGTCCTGGACGATTTTTGACCTTATTTGGGAATCACAATATTTAAGGTTTTGACTGGAATATCTCTGTCAAAACTCAACCGATTTTGAATTGGAATATCTGTTTTATTGACTCTACTTCAAAATAATTATGATTTAGACAATTTAAAATTTTTCCGAACGTTTTTTTATTTTTTTCCATTTTTAAGCGTTTCAAGTCGTCCGAGACGATTTTCGACCTTATTTGGGAGTCACAATATTTAAGGCTTTGATCTTGAATATCTCTGTCAAAACTCAACCTATTTTGAATAGGAATACCACATTTATTGACTCTACTTCAATATAAATTTGATTTGGACAATTTTAAATTTTTCCGAACTTTTTTTGTTTTGTCCATTTTTATGCGTTTCTAGTCGTCCTAGACGATTTTCGACCTTATTTGGGAATCATAATATTTAAGGCTTTGATCTTGAATATCTCTGTCGAAACTCAACCGAGTTTGAATTGGAATACCATTTTTATTGACTCTACTTCAAAATAGTTATGATTTAGACAATTTAAAATTTTTTCGATCTCTTTTTTTTTCAGTTTTAAGCGTTTCTAGTCGTCCTAGACGATTTCGACCTTAATTGGGAATCACAA
The DNA here is from genome assembly GCA_035046005.1 of Drosophila acutilabella. Classification (NCBI taxonomy): domain Eukaryota; kingdom Metazoa; phylum Arthropoda; class Insecta; order Diptera; family Drosophilidae; genus Drosophila; species Drosophila acutilabella. The sequence goes on along the minus strand of JAWNOK010000026.1, from coordinate 1,588 downwards.
TATTTAAGGTTTTGACTGGAATATCTCTGTCAAAACTCAACCGATTTTGAATTGAGATACCATTCATATTTATTCTACTTCAAAATAATTATGATTTACACAATTTAAAATTTTTCCAAACTTTTTTTTGTTTTTCTCCATTTTTAAGCGTTTTTAGTCGTCCTAGACGATTTTCGACCTTATTTGGGAGTCACAATATTTAAGGCTTTGATCTTGAATATCTCTGTCAAAACTCAACCGATTTTGAATTGGAATACTATTTATATTGACTCTACTTCAAATTAATTATGATTTAGACAATTTAAAATTTTTCCGAACTTATTTTTGTTTTTTCCTTTTTAAGCGTTTCTAGTCGTCCCAGACGATTTTCGACCTTATTTGGGAAGTCACAATATTTAAGGCTTTGATCTTGAATATCTCTGTCAAAACTCAACCGATTTTGAATTGAAATACCATTTATAATGACTCTAATTCAAAATAATTATGATTTAGACAATTTAAAATTTTTTCGATCTTTTTTTTTCAGTTTTAAGCGTTTCTAGTCGTCCTAGACGATTTTCGACCTTATTTGGGAGTCACAATATTTAAGGCTTTCACCTTGAATATCTCTGTCGAAACTAAACCGATTTTGAATTGGAATACCACATTTATTGACTATACTTCAAAATAATTATGATTTAGACAATTTAAAATTTTTCCGAACTTTTTTTGTTTATTTCCATTTTTAAGCGTTTGTAGTTGTCCTACACGATTTTCGACCTTATTTGGGAATCACAATATTTTAAGATTTGGACTGGAATATCTCTGTCAAAACTCAACCGATTTGGAATTGGAATACCATTTATATTGACTCTACTTCAAAATAATTATGATTTAGACAATTTAAAATTTTTCCGAACTTTTTTTGTTTATTTCCATTTTTAAGCGTTTGTAGTTGTCCTACACGATTTTCGACCTTATTTGGGAATCACAATATTTTAAGATTTGGACTGGAATATCTCTGTCAAAACTCAACCGATTTGGAATTGGAATACCATTTATATTGACTCTATTCAATATAATTATGATTTAGACAATTTAAAATTTTTCCGAACTTTTTTTTGTTTTTTCCATTTTTAAGCGTTTCTAGTCGTCCTGGACAATTATCGACCTTATTTGGGAGTCACAATATTTAAGGCTTTGATCTTGAATATCTCCGTCAAAACTCAACCGATTTTGAATTGGAATACCATTTATATTGACTCTACTTCAAAATAATTATGATTTAGACAATTTAAAATTTTTTCGAACTTATTTTTGTTTTTTCCTAGACGATTTTTTACCGATTTTGAATTGGAATACCATTTATATTAACTCTACTTCAAAACAATTATGACTTAGACTATTTAAAATTTTTTTTTTTTTTTTGTTTTTTCCATTTTTAAGCGTTTCTAGTCATCCTAGATGATTTTCGACCTTATTTGGGAATCACAATATTTAAGGCTTTGATCTTGAATATCTCTGACAAAACTCAACAGATTTTGAATTGGAATACAATTTTTATTGACTCTACTTCAAAATAATTATGATTTACACAATTTAAAATTTT